>CM061138.1:156937172-157565960 GCA_030789695.1 Scilla litardierei | reverse complement strand
CGTGTTATGCATACACCGAGCGCCGGTGCAAGTCTAACCAAAGATGTAGTCTAAGACCTGACACAAACCGACGTGTCGTGCATACCGAGCGCCGGGGCAAGTCAAGCTAGACGCAAAAACAAGGGTCCGACTAGGCTAGTCATTGTGATTTGGATGAGCACACTCATGATCACAAATGACTAGGGGTAAATATCGAAAGGGAATCATATTTAATATGATTGACGATGAGTTCGTCTACCGACTGCAGAGTCGGACAACTTGTTGAGACACACTCAAGGTTGTCAGACTCAGGGTAGTCGGATCCCTCTCCCACAAATATTATTGTATAATAAACTGTTTATTATTATGGCTTTAATAAATTTAGTGGGAGAATATAGTTTTATTAAAAACCATTTAAACTATACAACGAACATATACTGACTAAGTATCTACTAATTGCAGAATGGATTTAGGTCTAAAGTATATGATAGAGAAGAATGTGCTCGATGGAACAAACTATTAGGATTGTCTTAGAAACATTAAGTTAGTCCTTTCTCTAGCCGGGATTGGATACGTACTGTTCGAGGACCCTCTGGAAAAGCCGGACGAAGATGCAACGCCTAAGGAGAAGAAAGCCTACAAGAAGTACCAGAGAGATGCCAAGAAGGCCAGGTGCCTTACTCTGTCTTAAATGAACAACGATCTGCAACGGAAGCATGAACATATGGATGTTCAAAGATGCTTTTGAATGCATAGGAGTTGTACAAAAAGCGGTCTAGAGCTGCCAAGTTTGAAGCCACGAGCAACCTCTGGGGCACTAAGATGGAGACAGGACCCATACAAGATCATGTCATTAAGATGATCGGGTACATGGAAGACGTCGCCCAGTTGGGTTTTGTCCTGGACAATGAGATGTCCGTGGACATCATCCTTAAGTCTTTAACCCCAGCCTTCAAGCAATTCATTACTGGTTTCATTATGAACAGTATCGAAACGGATCTTCCTGGTCTCCTCAACATGCTTAGGCAGTTTGAGAAAATCGAGAAGAAACCAACTGTGTTGGTTGTTGGCTCTGCTTCTTCAGACCAGCCGAAAGGCAAGGGTAAGAAGAGACAGGTCCCACAACCAGCCAAGGTGAAGAAGGGGAAGATGATGATGAAAGGAGCCCCGTCGAAATCTGAGTGCTTTCACTGCCATAAGATAGGCCATTGGAAGAGGAACTGCAAGGTTTACCTTGCAGAAAAGAAGAAGGGGCATACTGATACCTCTATCTCAGGTGGCTGATATGAAGCAGAGTATGGAAGAAGTTCTGAGGACGGTCGGCATCTGAGCAATCGTTACTGCTGGGGCCATGCGAGGACTTCAAGAGACGTGAAAAAGAAGGAACTGATACTTATTTCTTTTTATGAATAAAATGTATCGTTCCTTAAGTTAAAACAATGATTGAGTGTTTAATGATCAAGGTTTATTCTGATAAACACATTATGATTCATTTTATGAATCCATTGCTTTAATAAATGTCTCGAGAAATGTGCTTCTTTTGAAATTGTGATTTGTTGTGAATGGCTTAGATTTCTGTGAATGTGGCTGTCTGAGCTAGTTGCATTAGTTCTCGAGCTGACAAGCAGAGCATCTAAATAATTTGATTGTTTGGAGCTGACTTAATTTTATAGCCAGTCAATAGTTAAATATAAGTTCCAGGAGCACATAAATTGTGTATGATCAAAATTATACGCATGTTAAGATTGATTCTTAACTAAACTGCATTTGATTCTTAAAGAGTTATTATTAAATGTAGTTAAGGAAAAAGTACTAAGTAGGACGTTTGACTAAGTAAGTCAATATCAAGATTCCTTAAACCGATCTTGATATGACTCATTCGTCAAACCCAACCTGACACTGGTACGTTCCATCTAAGCACTCCTAAATTAGTTATACTTAAAGTATATTCTAAATATGATTTAGATATATAGTAGAAGTATTTAACCAGATAATTCTTAAAGTCAGTGGGAGCTAGCTCATATACTTAGCTCAGGTTTCTCGGACTAAGTAAAAAGGTTTTCAACTTATTCGATCATCTATATAAGACATTGAAACAAAATAGTTTTGATTTAATCGTATGTATGGAGACTTAAGGTGTCATTTATGTACCTGACATATTGACACAAAATAATTGGAATGAGACAAGACTGACTTATAGAAATGTTAGACCGTACATCAAGATTGTATGAGCTAGTTGTTAGCTATACAAAGAAAAGAAAATTGATCCAAATCATTTTTCAAGGATCAACCTTGTGTGATCAAGAGATGTATAAATAAAAATCCATTAAAATGCATTATAGATACTTGTTAATAAACCCACTCTTAGGTTTGACATATGAATGTCCAATGTGACTGATATGCTATAATGGTATGAGATACCGAGATAAATAATCTACAAGTGGGAGATGTAGGAGGATATATGTCCATAAGGCGATTTATCCTAAGTATACGTCTTGTTAAGATATAATATGGTATTCATTATCCTAAGTATATATTCGGATGAATTATATACTTAGATAATGTCCATAGACTTATAGTTAGGTCCTTACGTATCCAGATAAGATCTTGATTATGAGTAATAAGTGATCGAATAGAAACTTGAGTCTTAAACGTTTTGTGGTCATAGATATGTTGAGAACTGGATATCGGCATATCGGACAGACCACTGTATCTTTGTCTCACCTTAAGGTAATGATGATCTCATAGTCATTCGACTTGGAGAAGTCGGAGACGAGACACATGTGCTCATTGGAGAATGAGTTCACTGAACGACCAACTTAGAGTTATTAAATGGTTAACTTTAACTAAACTTTCTATAATAACTCTAGGGTGATGATATGTAAGCCGGTCCTTAAGATTTGAAGTCATATGTACGAACCTGTGAGTGAACAATGTCGCTTAGACCTATGATCTAGCTTCGAGGCTAGGCCTGTTGAAAGATCTTACGTTGGGTTACACCTGAATCTCTCGAGGCGAGTAGATGACTAAGATGTGATTCGTCTCTTCCGTTAAAGGGAAGTTAGTGTCACAAGATCAGTACGGTCTTTGTGTTAATCCTCGACCGGGGTACGTTGTAAGATGTACAACGTGAATACAACAAAGACCGCCATATACTGACCAATGTTGTCTAATGGGGTGGACAGTAAACCGTACCCTAGGCCAACAGAGACACAGTCTTGACGAAGGGACTATAGCTAACGGTATTCATTAGTGACACAGCCAAAGTGAACCCAACGATACTTTTGTCAATGGGTCGATCAGTTATGATGATTCTGAAACAGGGACGACAACCGCTGCTCGTGGTGACCGTCGTCTAGGGGTTTCGAGCCCTAACCTGTAGTAAGGTCAGGCTATAAGGTCTCACACCGAGTAGTATTCGCGTCTTAGTAATAGGAATATTGTTAAGAGGAATTCATATGATGGAATGGTTAAGTCCACAAGCCAGTTGTGAGACTAAGTCGTAGATGGGGACAATGTTACATTCGATGCAAACAAGATTAAACGTGTCGTAATTTGTAGGAACAAAAGCATTGGAAAGGGTTACCTAGCTGACGGAATCGTCCCGGTCTAAACACAGGTTCAAACGGCGTCCAAACAGAGCTCAAACGAGCCCAGAAACGCAAAAACAGTCAAAGGCAAGAGTGGGTTAGACCCACTTGGGCAAGCGGGTCCACCCGCTAAGCTTAGCGGGCGCGCCTGCAACTTAAGTTAATTAGGGTTTTTTGAAACCCTTTTATTTTTTGAAAGCCTTTTGACGGCTACGAAAATTGACTTTTTGCCCATCTTTGGGCAATTGTTTAAGGGGCCAAACGAAGTCGGAATTCGTTGCCGTTCATTCCTACGCGTTCACCATTTGAAGCCCTTCGAAATGATAGCTTGTTAGGTGTCTAAATTTTAATAGATGAAGAGATTTAATTCGTTGAAGTTAGGCTTTGTGAAAGGCTTACTAAACTTCAATTAGCCAAATTATATCCCTCTTCTTTAATCTTTGTCCCACATTGCTCGCAACGAAAAGAGAGGTGCCGACTCCCTATATAAATAGGGGTGCACTCTCTTCGTTGAAAAGCACACCAAATCTTCGATCGAGTAGCTCCAAATTTTGAGCAAGATCAATTTACGACTTAAACTATTCTTCCTCTCTTCTTCCTATTATGCCGACGAGTCCTAGCAAGACTACGAGGGGGGTTTGGATTCGGATCCAGACGTCTAAGACGCAGGTTTTCTCAAGTGAAACCTTCTACCGTAAGTGATCGGCTCGGAGGCAGGTGTCGGCTCGGGTAGATCAGTTCGAAGGTGCGAGGCGGCTCGAGTGGATCGAGTCAAGGCGGTTTGGCTACGAGGAGCGTAAGAAGCCGGTACTGTACATCTTGCCTGCCCCAGGGTTGAGATTTCAGGTATGTTCTTTAAAGCTTTTTAGTGTAATTTAATTTCGTCGCAGTAGGATATATCCCTCTTGGGGTGGTCAGATCCACCCCAAGTTGGCATAGATCTGGCTAGGTTCTGGCTCTCTCAGGGCCTAGCTAAAATGTTTAGCTAACATGTTTTTATTTTCCGCTGCGCTTTATGCCTCTGTAGTCCGTCCGACTTAGGACGGGTACAGCTCTGAGCTCTGAGGGTCTGCCAAAACCCTGCATAGGCCATCTTAAACATGAGGCTCTGATACCAACTGTTGGATCTACTGGCACACCAAATACACTAGAGGGGGGTGAATAGTCTATATCGCTACGATATTGCAAAATTAAAAGTAAATAAAAAATTGCAATAAGAATGCGGAAATAATTGAACACAATCCAGAATATTCCAAACGCAAACACAGAGATTTATCCTGGTTCGGATCCTTGTGATCCTACGTCCAGTCCTCTACCCGTAGAGATTTGAATCCACTAAAACGCTTACTTCCTGCAAGTAACCAACATACAAAGATGCCAACACTCCCCGTGTTGCAAACTTATACAATCTCTTCAACAAGAGATTCTCCAAATAAAGTAAAGAAAGAATATGAAACAATATCACCTATAGCCTTGATAATTGATGGAATTATGGCGCAAGGTGGGTGATGAAATCTCCAATGTTCAAGATAAGAAATACGGTAGAACACTCTTGAAAATTGGACTTCCTAAAAGGGCAAAATTTCTGCAGAGGTTCCCCTATGGAAATCTGAAAATCACACACTTTCTATAGAGGGAGTAAACTTAAGAAAGGAGAGAGTGAATGAATTTTCGTAATTTTTAGACAGGGGTCTGGGGTCTATTTATAGCCCAAAAGGTAGTTTTTGAACGTTGGACAACTGCCTAAAATTTCAAAAATATTCTGGGAAGTTTTTCAAATTAGTCGACTAATATGAGAGACTGGTCGACTAATAGGGCTGCTGACTAGGATTCTGGCTGTTGAGATATCCTTTCAGGAAATAACTTTCGAAAATGGAAAGCAACTTCTGTAAATGGATATAAACTGATAAGAACTAGCCGTTTGTGGCAGTTCTAACTTTCATTAATAAAATATATTATTTAAATGATAAATCATTTAAAATAACTGATTTAAAAATTGACTGGTAGACTAACAAAGGCTGTTAGTCGACTAGAAATTTGAAAGTTAGAAATTTGTAGGAAAATTATCCGATAGACTCTAAAATAGGTCTGGCAAAGTTTTAGGATTGAAATATTTTAATATTGAAATTAGTTGACTAGCACTAGGGGTTGGTTAACTAATTAGATTTTTGACTTGATTTTCTGAAAATGGACCCTAAACGACTAAGGGAGATCATCATCAAGGCTTTTACATTCTAAGTAAATGCAAGAGAAAAAAATAAAGATTACATCTCATATTACAAGATACAAAATATCATTGATATGCTTCGTCTTGTAGCGGATGCTTCTTGCAACTTGTATACTTGATGATTGTCTTAGTTGATTGTGCTATAACATCTGCATATATAAAGTTAGTACATATAAAATTTGTTTGTATCATCAAAACCGTCTGAGAAATTATGAGTTTCCAACATAAACTAGAGCCTCACTCTCGTGCAAGCCTAGTTCAAAATACTAGCATTAAGATCAACAATTACATCCAATCCCAACTCAAGCTCACTCTTGAACAACTTAAGTTCGGATCTAGATCGTGATAGTTCGTACTCGTTTCACTGTCGTGCAAACGAATATAAGTATAGAAATATAATAAAGATGCTAGCTTTGGTCGCTTTCGTGCACCAAATCTAGTGAATCTCGATTATAGATCTAAATCGAATATCTATGGCTTCCCATAGATTAAGATCATCTATCGAGCTCTCAAGATCCGATTGAAATTCCTAGCTATCTGTAATAATCTGATCACAATCTAACCTTTAGCAATTCTAGCAACATTGGAATTCAACAAATATCACAAATCTTACTTTAGATCCATATGGTTCATCCCTTTGCCCTAGAGCAAGGGAATTACTCACAAATCATCATGAAAATCACAAGAGAAATAAGATTGACAAGAGAATTCATTGCAAAACTCAGATCTAAGAAGAGATATATCATAAAAATGTAAACTTGCTAGAGTTTTTGAGATACCAATGTCGATTACAAGCTTTAATAACAAAATCAAGATCCAAGTCTTTAATCTCTTATCAAAAGAACTCCCTAAACTAAAACTAAAACTTTGAAAATAAAAGTATGGAGTCTCCCCCTTGGGCTGCCTCCAGATCTGGCTATTTATATGTGCCCAAAAAGATGCAAAAATCATGACATTTCTGCCCATGGTCGGCCTCAAACCCTAGTTTGCAATCTAGGCTAACGGTGCCACTTAGCTGAGTGAACATCTCACTCGGTCGAGTGAGAAATCCGCTTCGAAATCGGAATATCTGCGTTCTGGGATCCTCAGACCACTCGACCGAGTAGTCTTCTCACTCAGTCGAGTGGAGTTTCTACTTGGTCGAGTGGAGTCTTCTGCAGATCTTCCAAACAACATAGAAGTGTCAAAGATTTCGTTCACAAAATTTTGCTCCACTCGGTCGAGTGAAAATTCCCACTCGGTCGAGTACATTTCGGCTCTCAATTAGGTTTGATTCGCCGTATCATCTTCACTCGGTCGAGTGAACCGCTTCACTTGGTCGAGTGAGCTACGTCACTTGGCCGAGTAGCCTGTAAATCTTCTCAAAACTCCTTCTTTTTACTTCCTCGTCGATTCCTTCGCCTCTCTTCCTCTTCTACTCATCCTCTAGCAGCGTTAGCTCTCTGATATCGTCATTAATGATCCTCTGGGATATGTGTATGCGCTCATGGCTCCAAATCGCTCCTGATTGCTCCATATCTCCTGAAATCAAACGAAACCAAGAAATAGTAAAAAGTATCATGAAATCGTCGTAAAATCATGAAAATCGCAATATGAGCAATCAAAATGGCATGCAAAAATGCAGAAATAAAGTGTAAAATATGAGCATATCAATGCTTGTATCTGCTTTGGGGCTGGAGTAGGTCGTTGGGACGACCGAACCAGGGTAAATCTGTTGTGCACTCTGTGATTGCTTTTATTTACTCTGTGTCTGAATATTTGTGCTGATAACTGCCTGTGTTTACGAAGAATTTTTATTAGCCTATTTACCCCCCTCTAGGCTTAGATCCAGATCCAACAAGTGGTATCAGAGCAGGTTAGAGGATCTAGGCTAGATAACCATTACTATCTCTGATTCAGCTTTTATTGAAGGCCAGTCTACAGTTAGACCCTCTAAATTTAATGGCACTGATTTTGCTTACTGGAAAACTAGGATGAGAATATTTTAGCATTTTTTGATTATGATGTGTGGAACATTGTTGAAAAAGGATATATACCCCCACCATTAAAATTGAAGACACTGAAATCCTAAAACTAGAAGATAAACGGGATGATGCTGCTAAGAAACATTTTTCTCTGAATAATAGAGCTATGAATGCACTTATTTGCTCTTTGGATAAAGCTGAGTTTAATCGTATCTTTCAATGTCAAACAGCGTAGGAAATTTGGCAGACGCTTGAGGTAACACATGATCGAACGTCGTAGGTGAAGGAATCCAGACTTGCTTTGCTTAGCACAGAATATGAAAACTTCCGCATGCTTCTCACTGAGTCTATCAAGGGATGTTTGCGAGGTTTACAGACATCGTCTACAAGTCCAGCTCTCTAGGAAAGCCATACTCAAGCCTGTAGCAAATAAAGAAGATCTTGAGGGCGTTACCGAGCTCCTTCCGTCCCAAAGTCACAGCCATTCAGGAAGCCAAGGATCTATCAAAATGAGAGAGGAAGAATTGATAGGATACTTAATGTCCATGAGCTTGAACTGCAGAGCATCGAAGCAAGAGAGAAACCAGAAGCCAATGCTCCCAAACCACTACCTCTTCAAGCTAAGGAAGATGAATATAATCTTAATGAGGAGCAAGCACTGATGATCAGAGGTTTCAGAAAATACATCAAGACCAATCAAGGAAGAGCTGAATAAGCCTCGAACCAACTGGAGCTTCTCTCTAAGATGAAGAGAGAGAAAAATCACTCAAATGAATTCATTATATTAGGTCAAGACTGATGTTGTTTTGATAATCAATACATTATGTTAGTGTGCTAATCAACCTCTTATTTTGGTCTCGGTTTATCTTAATGATTATATGTTGATGAGACAAAGTATAAAGCTTGGAGGATGATGCAATGAAGGTCTTAAAGACATCCAAGAGTGATGGATTTCTCAAGCTTGGATGAAGTTATGAAGATCATCTAATGAAGCCAATGCTTGGAGCATGATGGTGGCTAGGACCTCAATGCATCAAGATGTAACGACCTGCTCTCAGGGCCAGTTACTTATTTGATATTTGTGCAGGTCCTGCAGTTTACCAGTGAAAACAAAATAGCCACGATGTAGAGATGTACAAAGATACCCAAATAGTGTCCAATTATTACAATCCATAATGTACAAAATGTTCCAACCAATGTACATGAAAGAAATAAAGTACACAACTGAAAATAGCTCTGGAAGCTGCGGTCTCAGGGTCGAACTCTGGCGCTATCATCTCAAGAGCATTTACCTCCATATGTACGTCGTCTGCTGTTAACTTAGTTATATTTTTTATATGAAGATTTACTAGTTTGGTGTAGCTAATAACTTGTCATGTAACATATGTGAACCAGGTACACCGACCGCCTTTCAAAACGCGCCTTTCACTACAGGACGAAATGGTAACTCATCGTACCCTAACTATAAGGTTTAAAAACAATATTGATGCATGCTAAATTAGTCTCTTTTCTTTATCAGTGTTTCACTTGAACAGTTAGCTAAACTCAATAAGTGGCTTAATACCGTAGTTGCACCGTATCGTAAATTGAATTGGACTCTGTGACATGCTTAACCGAAAGATGTAATTGGAAAAGTGAGAATAGTAATTGACTCGTAAATGGTAAGTATGGTAACCTGCACAAACACACACACACACACACACAGGGGTTTGGGGTAACTAATTGTAGAGAAAGTGTGGGAGCTACGACCGGAGTCACTCTCTCTCGTCTCGTCTCTTCTTGTTTTCAAAGTATGTTATGGTTGATACCCAGGATTTGCTCCCTGTGGCAATGGAGATGACCCATGGTTGCATATCATACTTTCCTACATGAGTCACATCACATAGTGTAGTTAATTAATGTCAACACTAAGATAACCATTGGTTGTACGTCTTATTCAGTACTTTGGTCAATTCCTAATTAACTGTGCATAAATTCAATACTTTGCATGTTTATTATCGTTACAGTTCATGCATGCTAGTCTCACCATTGCTATCACCATGTTTGCTCTTGCACGTTACTTTTCGTACTTGCACGACCACCTTTTACTTTACGCATTACATGTACTTTATCTACCACACTTGTACAGTTACCAATACTTCACTTCACTTGTTTTGCCTGCTTTACACTTGCACTTCCACAGTACCGTTTGTTCTTTCTTTACAATTCTGTTTACCTTTACTACCAGCTATATACAGTCGTTGCTCAGTACTTTACTTTTCACTCTGGTTTGCTTGTACGTAATTACTTTTTGTCATACTTGTACACTGCTTCTTTTCTGTGTTTAGAATTGTTGTGACTTACCTACGGTTTCATCTTCATGGAACCGCAGATAACGTACATATGGAGGTAGATGCTCTTGAGTTGATAGCGCCAGAGTTCGACCCTGAGACCGCAGCTTCCAGAGCTATTTTCAGTTGTGTACTTTCTTTCTTTCATGTACGTTGGTTGAAACATTTTGTACAGTATGGATTTTTGTAATAATTGGACAATATTTGGGTATTTTTGTACATCTCTACATCGTGGCTATTTTGGTTTTACTGGTAAGCTGCAGGACCTGCGCAAATATCAAATAAGTAACTGGCCCCCGAGAGCGGGTCGTTACACAAGAGCTTGAAGTCTAGACTCTAGGAGCATGATGTAATTTACTTTCTTGCTTTTCTCATTTGAGTCATAGGATTACTGTAATGCTTTGATTAGATGGCCATACACACATGCACACATCATAAACCATCTCAGTGAACCATATGATCAACCTAAAACACATCCCAATATGTTCATATGGTCAAAACCCTTAGTGGGCATTTTGGTTGCGAAACAGAGGCCTGATGTAGAAAGCACATGCACCTATGTAATGGTCATCAGGGGCCCAGTCATCCTTCTATAGGTGCATGTCCTATTTACCAGAGAATTGCCTGCTTGCTGATTTTTCAGACCAGTCTACATTCAAAATGCAATCAGTTTTTCTGTATTTGGAATTTTTCATCCAAACCACTTTCATTGGTTAGCTAACTTACTAAGCTTTCCAACCCAACTTGAATCACTACATTCTGATATCTGTAGTGGCAGATATGACTGTTTTAGTGATCAGCTCTTCTGAAAATCAGCCTGCTTTTTCTGATTTTTCAGACCAGTCTGCCTTCAAAATGCAATCAGCTTTTCTGTAGTTAGAATTTTTCATCCAAACCACTTGCATTGGTTAGTTAACTTACTAAGCTTTTCCAACCCAATTTGAATCACTCCATTCCGATATCTGTAATGGCAAATATGGCTGTTTTAGTGAAGATGTATCCAGAATTTCAGCTTGTTGATTTTTAGCTGCACATGGGCCTAAATATTGCATATTTAACACCCTATTTAGCCCTATTTTGTGCTTATATGATGCTTAATTGGTCTCTAATACGTTCGTATTTTGAATATCATCCTTTATTAGAGAAATCACTTGATTTAAGCACAAAACAGCAATAAACTAAGTATTTCTGCATTTTTATATTTTTCATGGTTAGGTCTCGATCTCACGATTCCAACGGCTATTTATTTGTATTTTTCTGAGATCTATGCTGATTACCGTGTATTTTTGAATGCAGAATACCATTTAAATGGAGAAATATGCACGAAAATACGAAATACGACGGCAGCTAACCAGACGCTGCCATGTGGCAGCATCCGAGCGATTCCCGCTGCATCCGACGGCCACGAACGGAGGACGAAGAATTCACAAAGCGGGCAACGTGGCATTCTCCTGATCGTTCGATTTCGATCGAACGGTCCACCTTCTGCCCGATGGAACGCTGATCACAGCAACCCCTTGGTACACGTGGCACAATCGCGTGAACTTCCCGCCTAATCGAGCGGTGGAAAACAATGCGGAGCGGTTGAAATCTTGAGCGCGACGTGGCTAGATCGTCACCGATGCTCCATGATCCAATGGCCCAGATCGACTCCGACTCACTTTCGAAGAGCAGCGCATTTAGCGGGGACATGGCAAGATCGCAGCCATTTGCCACTCGAGTGGACGGTCGTAATGGAATCAGATTTGGATTCAAACAGCGAAGCGGGCGAGACCCGTTAAGGGGACACGTGGCGCGTGCTCGTCCGATCCCGCCTGGATCGGATGGCTATCATTTGCTACGGCTGTTACAAGCGGGTTTGGTTCGAGTTTTGAAGCGGGTTTGAACCCGTTAGTAACTTAAAACCCGCAATGCCTCTATATAAGCGTATTCTAGGGTTTTTGAGCGTATTCTGGCGTATTGGGGGCTCTAAGAGCCATATTTCGCCATGAAATTTGGAGGCCTTGGGGACAGAGGCTAGATCTATCATCTGAAGGAGATTTGGGGCTATTTGGAGAGAATTGGTGACATTTTTCATATCTTTAGCCTTGTATTTTGCGTATTTGGCTTGGAATTGAAGTATTATTCACGTATTTTGATGATTTTATGATGTATTTGTCTATGAATACTGAATATATTCTCTCCATGCGTGGTTAATCTTTATATGTGTTAGTTTTGATGTAGTTAACGTATCGTAATCATTGATTTTGACATCTTTGCGCTCTATTTACATTGTATAATCGCGTATTTTGCTAGTTTCTATACGTATTGTTCAAGTATAATCGTTATTGGTGTACTTGGATCGAATATGATCTCTGGACTTATTCGTGGTGTGACCCTTGCGGGCACATAAGCTTATTCTCCTAATGAAACTAGTATTTTATTCGATAATTAGGGCACTTTTCGATGTTCGTTTAACGCTATATTTTCCGACGTTCTCGTGCCTAACCGGACGAAACGTTGAGTCATAGAAAAGGTATTAATAATCATTGATTGCATATAACCTAACGAAATCATATCCAACACATACTCTCCATATTAGTACCCGTCACGCCCCGCTTCCCAAAACAGCGGAGGCGAAGCGTGACTAGGCCCGCTTAGGCCAGAGCTACGGAGCCCTGACCCAATAAGCGTCTGTGTGGTACCAAGACGAAGGTACAGGTCCCTGCATGTTAGTACAGAACAATAAAAGTACAAGAAGGAAAGAACATCACATTTTACTCCAACATATCAAAAGTACTAAGTCTCAACGCCCGAAGGGCTACAACAGCAGAAAAGTAAATCTAATGGTGCAAGCACCCAACCTAGACAAGGAACAAAAGGTGCTACGCACCCAACTAAAAGTAATGAACGTCTCTGGAAACTGCAACGAGGAGTCTCTAGCTCTGGTCCTCCTCAGGGTCGTACTCAGGATCGACGCTCCCTGGATCCACGTCAGTTGACAAGTCTGTCTCCTCAACGTACTCTGGCTCAATCCCTGACGTACAACACCAAAAGAAGGGAACTGTACGTTAGGTAAGGTCTATAAGAAAAGGTTAGACCAAACTGCAAGTGCACCAATTACTTAACAACGTTTTACTGGTTGATTAACATGCTGAGGTTTTAGCAACAGAAGTACACACGACAGGAAAGTAAACACGACAAGTAGTGGTCGTAGCGAGTGCTACCGACCACGTGACTAGCCTACAGGTGTCAAGACAAGACGGAACACGGAAAGCCAGACACAACAAGACAAGACACGAAAAAAGGGTTAACGCCTGTTCGGTTCGAGGGGGATCAGATCCTCTTGCCGCTTGCACGCTCAACCCTACCCCAAAAACCCCAAGAATCGTGACAGGACAAGGGATCACTTGCTCTAGCTTGACAAGTGCCCTATTGCTCTCTGAGCTGTGTATCAATACATGGGATCACCTGCTCTAACTTGACAGGTGCCCAATTGCCCATCGGGCTGTGAACTAGTACAAGGGATCACTCGCTCTGGCTTGGCGAGTGCCCTATTGCCCAGCGGGCTGTGCAGACGGAAAGGAACAAGACACGACAGAACAGGAGGGGGTGTACTAGGGTGTCCACAACTCACGCACACGCATGTCAATCCTATGATGTCAAAATTTTTGTTGTTGGACTCAGATTTCGTTGTCAAATCTGAGCCATCAAGGCGTCCCGGACGCTATCATTTCACGTCCGGTTCTCATGGTTTCAAAGTGTCTAATCTAGCAAAACTAAGGCCTAAACATGGCCTAGAGCGCAAGTGGTACACTTGCCTACGATGGCGAGTGCGTCGTCTCCCTGGTACGCCTCGTCCAACGTCTCGCCGGCGGAAAAACGTCTGAAAATCGTGACACGGCGACGGTGTCAGTTCACGATTCAGAAATCCTATTAGGGTTGTGTCTAGGTTATCGGGACTATCCTATTCAATCAAAATCACATTTTTAATGTGATTAACCTAATCGACGATCTATCCTATGTGCACATGCATAGCGTCCATTCGTCGATTTCTACGGTTTGCACAATGTTTTAAAGAGGAGCGGAAAGTAAATTTAATTTGATTAGGTTACTGATTTTAATTAGGGTTTGATTATCTATTGTGTGGTTACTACAAATTTAGGGCACCAACCTGAAATTGACGATTGCACGAAGATCCGGCGTCAAATCCGGAAGGGTGGAAGCTTTGCGTCGTCCGGAAATTCCTAAGCTGCGGGTAGCGCAGCGAGGAATGTTGATCGTCGGTGGTGGAGAAGATCCCAGCGTCTCCCGGCATCGTTGTTGCTGGATCTAAGATGGGAACACCGAGCTAGGACAAAAGGAAGAAAAGAGAGAAGAGAGAGAGAGCGCGCGCGCCTTGGAGGGCGCAAGGAAGGAGGAGGAAGAGCAAAGGGGAGGACGTGGGAGGTAGGGGAATAGGTTTGGGGAAGATGGAGACTGAAAACAATCAGGAAAAATGAAAGAGGAAGCCCCGTTTAAATAAGAAAATGAAACGGCGGCTAGCACGGAAATTAGGGTTTCGGGGTCAACTAGTCGGTCAGAGAAGGGCGGTCGACCGACTAGTTTGGGAACTAGTCGGTCGGTCGTATAACTGTGACCGACTAAAACTCAAACCGTGAACATGGTTGTTGTAGAATTTATAGAGTTAGTCGGTCTGTGAAGGCTCATTGACCGACTAGTTTGCAACCTAGTCGGTCGGCCAGTGTTCATAGACCGACTAAAAGGGTAAAAGTGGTCAACAAGATATTTTGAAGATTAGTCGGTCAGCGAAGGAAACCTAACCGACTAGTTCGTCAACTAGTCGGTCGGTATTCGTTCTTAAACCGACTAAAGGTAAACAGTAACCTGGGTGCGAAAAATGACCTCTGTACAAGTCGGTTCGAGAAGAAGTGTTGACCGACTAGTTCGGAAACTAGTCGGTCGGTGGATGAACTTAGACCGACTAATCGTAAACAGTAACTCAAGGGAAAAACCTGACGGAAACTAGTCGGTCCAAGAGGAGTTGTTGACCGACTAGATTGACATTTAGTCGGTCGGTTCCTCAACGTGAACCGGCTAATGAGCACAGGAAGTCGCAAATTGAAGCGTGAAGCTTCGGAATGATTCCAATGAGTTCCAAAGGCGAACCTATTCTAAGATATGAGCGCAAAGAAATACGGAGAAGTAAAGAAGGAAGACGAACAATCACATATATATATAAATAATATTCACCATACAAAAACCAGCCGTTACATCCTACCCACCTTAAGAAAATTCCGCCCTCGGAATTTCTTTCAGAATATGTGAGGGTAACGCTCTCTCATCTCATCCTCTCTCTCCCAAGTGGACTCTCCAGGCGATCCGTGACGCCACATCGGTCTCACCAGGTCGACTACCTTATTCCTCAACTGCTTCTGTCGACGGTCCAAAATCTGCATGGTTGCTGGTCGTAGGTCAGGTCCGGACGGACCGTGATCTCCGAGAAATCCACCGTGTGCGACGGATCACCGACGTACCGACGTAACTGCGATACGTGGAATACGTCGTGAACCCCTACCAAAGATGGTGGTAGCGCAAAGCGGTAGGCCACTGCTCCTACACGCTCCAACACATCAAATGGTCCAATAAACCTCGGGCTCAGCTTCCCCTTCTTCCCGAAACGAATAACTCCGCGGTTCGGAGAAATCATCAAGAAAACGTGATCTCCAGGCTGAAACTCCAAGGGTCTCCTCTTGGCATCCGCCCAATGCTTGAAACGATCATGCGCAACTCTGAGCTTCTCCCTGATGTCTCTCACGACATCCACAACTTCTACAATCATCTCTGGACCCAACAGCTCCTGATCTCCAATGTCATCCCAGCTCAGTGGCGATCGACATTTTCTCCCATATAAAGCAGCAAACGGCGCCATGCCAATGCTCGCCTGGTAGCTGTTGTTATAAGAAAACTCCACCAAATGGAGATGGTCCTCCCAAGATCCCTTCCAATCGAGCGTACAAGCTCGCAGCATATCCTCCAAAATCTGAATAGTCCTCTCGGACTGGCCATCGGTCTGCGGGTGGTACGCCGTGCTGAAACTCAGACTCGTACCCAAATGCTCCTACAGACTTCTCCAGAACTGAGATGTGAACCTCGTATCTCTGTCAGACACGATGCTCATGGGGACCCCGTGTAAGCGTACAATCTCCTGCACGTACACGGTCTACGTCACAACTAAACAAAGAGGAAAATAAAGAGAAGTCTCAAGATACTTCCTCGCCAAAGCTTCCGTAGACTGGCCCACTTGAAAAGGAATAAAATGCGCAGACTTGGTCAACCGATCCACGATCACCCAGACTGCGTCGTTCTGCCTCGGGGTCCGAGGTAATCCAGTCACGAAATCCATCGTAATATGTTGTCACTTCCACTCCGGAATAGGAAGCGGTTGCAGCAACCCAGCAGTACGATGATGCTCAGCCTTCACCTGTTGGCATATCAAACACTTGGCAATGCTCCGTGCCACACTCCTCTTCATACCAATCCACCAGTAATTCAGTCGAAGGTCCTTATACATCTTGGTGCCACCAGGATGTATAGAATAAGGCGAGCTATGAGCCTCACTCAAAAGCTCCTCCCGAACATCACCCGCAGGTACGTAGAGTCTGCTGCCGTACCGCAACGAACCATCCTCATGAATCACGAACTCTGCTCGCAGTCCAGCTTCAACTTGCCTCCTGATCCTCTGCAGCTTCGGATCTCCTACCTGTGCTGCCTTGATCCGATCCACGATCATGGACTGAATCTGCAGATTCATGAATGAAAGAACCACACCAGGTAGGACGACCTCCAAATCCATCTCCTTCAGCTCCTGCTGAATCCTCCAGTCAGTAGTAAGCACCATAGCAGTGGGGAGTCTACTCAAAGCATCTGGCACCACGTTCACCTTCCCCGGATGATATTGTAAATCTATCTCGTAGTCAGCCATGAGCTCCAACCATCGTCGCTGACGCATGTTGAGCTCCTTCTGCGTGAATATGTACTTCAAACTTTTGTGATCGGTGAAAATCTTCACGCTCTCACTCAGTAAGAAGTGCCTCCAAATCTTCAATGCAAAGATCACCGCTGCCAACTCAAGATCGTGTGTCGGGTAATTCTTCTCGTGCGTCCTCAGCTGGCGAGAAGCATACGCGACCACATGGCCATGCTGATGCAGAACGCATCCTAAGCCCTTCCCTGATGCATCACAATACACTTCGAAACCTCCGCTTCGATCCGGTACTGCCAAAACTGGTGCTGAGGTCAACCTCACCTTCAAGATACTGAAAGCCTCCTCACAAGCATCAGACCACTGGAACTCCACATCATTCCTCGTCAGCTTCGTCATTGGCTTAGCAATCTTTGAGAAATCCTTGATGAACCGCCGATAATAGCCTGCTAAACCAAGGAAGCTCCTGATGTCGGATGCTGACTGCGGAGTCGGCCAATCTCGAACTACTCTGACCTTCTCCGGATCCACAGATATGCCATCACCGGACACCACGTGTCCCAGGAATGTGACTCTGTCCAGCCAGAACTCGCACTTTCCATACTTGACATAAAGCTTGTGTCGCCTCAGCGTCTCCAGCACTGTCCTCAGATGACAGCTGTGCTCTTCTTCAGACTTCGAGTAAATAAGTATGTCATCAATAAAGATAACGACAAACTTATCCAAGAAGTCGTAGAAAATCAAGTTCATAAGGTTCATGAACACAGCTGGAGCATTGGTCATGCCGAAAGGCATCACCACAAACTCATAGTGTCCGTACTTCGTCCGGAAAGCTGTCTTCGGAATGTCATCTTTCTTCACCTTCAACTGATGATATCCACTCCTCAAATCCAACTTCGAGAAGACTCTCGAACCTCCCAGCTGATCAAATATGTCGTCGATGTGCGGCAGCGGATACTTGTTCTTCACGGTGACAGCATTCAATCCTCGGTAGTCCACGCACATCCTGCGTGACCCATCCTTCTTATTCACAAGCAATACTGGTGCACCCCACAGTGACACACTAGGGTGGATGAAACCCTTCTGCAACAACTCATCCAACTGCTTCCGCAGCTCCTCAAGCTCCGTGGGAGCCATCCGATACGGCGCCTTCGATATCGGTTGCGCACCCGGCATCAGATCAATGCCGAACTCCAAAGCTCTGTCGGGTGGCAGACCTGAGATATCCTCCGGAAAGACGTCGTCAAAGTCTCTGACAACCGCTGGTCGGTCGATCTCTATCTCCATCTGCAACGCTGCAACAATCGGCACCTCCGGCTTGGCCCGAAATCTGATGGGCCCAAGCGACTCGTCTTTGCTGCGGAACTCGAACTCCGGATGGCCTGGAATTCGGAAAACCACTCTCTTGCTGTGACAATCGATCGAAGCATGGAAATCTCCCAGCCAATCGATGCCGAGGACGACATCGAAATGCGGTAGATCGTGGACAATGAAATCTGCATATAACTCATGTCCACTAACCACTAAGGGAATCGACCGACATCCCAGGTTCACAGTCACCACTCCGTTCCCTGTAGTGATGTCCCAACACTTAGGAAGTGTGTGGGTAGGAATGGAGTGCTTTGTTATAAACCTCCGGGATAAGATGCACATAGATGCACCGGAGTCAAACAAAGCCAAAGCGGGGTGAGAGAACACAAGAATGGTGCCTAAGGAAACAAGGGGTCTAAGGTCAAACACTACTCTAACAATCAAACGAACAAACAACACTAACTAGACTAGCAATACAATATAATTATGAAATGAAAAGACTAGGTCAAGATATTACCTGCAATCACTCCATCCAGCTCCTCGGTCTCTACAGCAGTCATAGTATAGGCCAGCCTCGGAGGCTGCACTGCTCGCTGGTACATCTGTCGTTGTGGCACCAAGGGTGGTCCACGAACGGCAGGTCCTCTCTGAACTGGGGCAGGTGCCCTCATCTGCAACGGGGCTGGCGCCCCAACAACAGCAGTGCGAGCTCTTGGACAATCCTTCGCAGCATGCGAAGCATCTCCACAAAGTAGACACAGACCCAGCTTCCTCCGATAGTTGGTCTGAACATGTCCGGGCTTGCCGCAGAAATGGCACGGACCCTTGCTCTGCTGCTGCACTGGTGCTCCAGGTCTCTTGAATGGAACAGTCTGGACTGGCCTCATCGTCGGCCTGGCAGGTGGCTGGTACTGCTCCATGGGGCGTTTCCCTCTGTCCTCTGGGATGTCAGGCAGGTGCGAAATCGTCTCATGATTCTTTACAACATCTAACACCTCCCTCATAGTCGAGAAACTAGCAGAGGACATGGAAGCCTGGACCTTCGGACGAAGTCCCTGACGGAACCGCTCAGCTCGGTTCTCCTCCTTCTTCACCATGTGCGGGGCAAAACGGCTCAGCATCTCGAATTCAGCCTCATACTCATCGATCGTCATGTCCCTCTGCTTCATATCCATGAATCTGCCCATCAGCTCTCTCCTAGCTGCCTTGGTGAAGTACTTCTCCTTGAACATGTGGCGAAAAGTCTTCCACTCCACGGTCTTCTGCAAACGCCTCTCCTCAATACGTCACCAGTTTCGGGCAATCTCAGTCAGCTGCATCTTCGCGATCTCCACACGAGTCTCATCTGGAATCTTGGCAACAACCAACTTCTCCTCAGTGCTCTGGATCCACTCATCGGCACCCAGAGGTCCTTCCTTCCCAGAGAAGGACTTCGGCTGCAGCTCGTTGAACTGCTTCACTCCTGGAGCAGTTCGCGGAGCAGGCGGAGGTGGGGGTGGTGCAACAGGTGGGGCCTGGTCAGCATGGTTGGACTGCTGCACCAGCTGATGCTGCACCTCGAGCATCTCGCGCATCACGCCAAGGAACTGGCGGAACTCAGCACCCTGGTCCTCCGGACCGTCATCACTCGAATTTGAGGATCGAGTAATGCGTCGCCCAGCCATCCTATTGACAGAAAGACGAAGGTTAGACTCGTACAATGTTTGAATATCAAAAGTGAATGTCCTTACTCTTACTGTTCTGTACTTGCAGAAAAATTGGGGCGGGACCTGCATGGGCCATCACTAAAACCTGTAACGCCCCGCTTCCCAAAACAGCGGAGGCGAAGCGTGACTAGGCCCGCTTAGGCCAGAGCTACGGAGCCCTGACCCAATAAGCGTCTGTGTGGTACCAAGACGAAGGTACAGGTCCCTACATGTTAGTACAGAACAATAAAAGTACAAGAAGGAAAGAACATCACATTTTATTCCAACATATCAAAAGTACTAAGTCTCAACGCCCGAAGGGCTACAACAGCAGAAAAGTAAATCTAATGGTGCAAGCACCCAACCTAGACAAGGAACAAAAGGTGCTACGCACCCAACTAAAAGTAATGAACGTCTCTGGAAACTGCAACGAGGAGTCTCTAGCTCTGGTCCTCCTCAGGGTCGTACTCAGGATCGACGCTCCCTGGATCCACGTCAGCTGGCAAGTCTGTCTCCTCAACGTACTCTGGCTCAATCCCTGACGTACAGCACCAAAAGAAGGGAACTGTACGTTAGGTAAGGTCTATAAGAAAAGGTTAGACCAAACTGCAAGTGCACCAATTACTTAACAACGTTTTACTGGTTGATTAACATGCTGAGGTTTTAGCAACAGAAGTACACACGACAGGAAAGTAAACACGACAAGTAGTGGTCGTAGCGAGTGCTACCGACCACGGGACTAGCCTACAGGTGTCAAGACAAGACGGAACACGGAAAGCCATACACAACAAGACAAGACACGAAAAAAGGGTTCACGCCTGTTCGGTTCGAGGGGGATCAGACCCTCTTGCCGCTTGCACGCTCAACCCTACCCCAAAAACCCCAAGAATCGTGACAGGACAAGGGATCACTTGCTCTAGCTTGACAAGTGTCCTATTGCTCTCTGAGCTGTGTATCAATACATGGGATCACCTGCTCTAACTTGACAGGTGCCCAATTGCCCATCGGGCTGTGAACTAGTACAAGGGATCACTCGCTCTGGCTTGGCGAGTGCCCTATTGCCCAGCGGGCTGTGCAGACGGAAAGGAACAAGACACGACAGAACAGGAGGGGGTGTACTATGGTGTCCACAACTCACGCACACGCATTTCAATCCTATGATGTCAAAATTGTTGTTGTTGGACTCAGATTTCGTTGTCAAATCTGAGCCATCAAGGCGTCCTGGACGCTATCATTTCACGTCCGGTTCTCATGGTTTCAAAGTGTCTAATCTAGCAAAACTAAGGCCTAAACATGGCCTAGAGCGCAAGTGGTACACTTGCTTGCGATGGCGAGTGCGTCGTCTCCCTGGTACGCCTCGTCCAACGTCTCGCCGGCGGAAAAATGTCTGAAAATCGTGACACGGCGACGGTGTCAGTTCACGATTCAGAAATCCTATTAGGGTTGTGTCTAGGTTATCGGGACTATCCTATTCAATCAAAATCACATTTTTAATGTGATTAACATAATCGACGATCTATCCTATGTGCACATGCATAGCGTCCATTCGTCGATTTCTACGGTTTGCACAACGTTTTAAAGAGGAGCAGAAAGTAAATTTAATTTGATTAGGTTGCTGATTTTAATTAGGGTTTGATTATCTATTGTGTGGTTTACTACAAATTTAGGGCACCAACCTGAAATTGACGATTGCACGAAGATCCGGCGTCAAATCCGGAAGGGTGGAAGCTTTGCGTCGTCCGGAAATTCCTAAGCTGCGGGTAACGCAGCGAGGAATGTTGATCGTCGGTGGTGGAGAAGATTCCAGCGTCTTCTGGTGTCATTGTTGCTAGATCTAAGATGGGAACACCGAGCTAGGACAAAAGGAAGAAAAGAGAGAAGAGAGAGAGAGAGCCTTGGAGGGCGCAAGGAAGCAGGAGGAAGAGCAAAGGGGAGGACGTGGGAGGTATGGGAATAGGTTTGGGGAAGATGGAGACTGAAAAAAATCAGGAGAAATGAAAGAGGAAGCCCCGTTTAAATAAGAAAATGAAACGGCGGCTAGCACAGAAATTAGGGTTTCGGGGTCAACTAGTCGGTCAGAGGAGGGCGGTCGACCGACTAGTTTGGGAACTAGTCGGTCGGTCGTATAACTGTGACCGACTAAAACCCAAACCGTGAACAGGGTTGTTGTAGAATTTATAGAGTTAGTCGGTCTGTGAAGGCTCATCGACCGACTAGTTTGCAACCTAGTCGGTCGACCAGTGTTCATAGATCGACTAAAAGGGTAAAAGTGGTCAACAAGATATTTTGAAGATTAGTCGGTCAGCGAAGGAAACCTAACCGACTAGTTCGTCAACTAGTCGGTAGGTATTCGTTCTTAAACCGACTAAAGGTAAACAGCAACCTGGGTGCGAAAAATGACCTCTGTACAAGTCGGTCCGAGAAGAAGTGTTGACCGACTAGTTCGAAAACTAGTCGGTCGGTGGATGAACTTAGACCGACTAACCGTAAACAGTAACTCAAGGGAAAAACCTGACGGAAATTAGTCGGTCCAAGAGGAGTTGTTGACCAACTAGATTGACATCTAGTCGGTCGGTTCCTCAACGTGAACCGGCTAATGAGCACAGGAAGTCGCAAATTGAAGCGTGAAGCTTCGGAATGATTCCAATGAGTTCCAAAGGCGAACCTATTCTAAGATATGAGCGTAAAGAAATACGGAGAAGTAAAGAAGGAAGACGAACAATCACACACACACACATATATATATATATATATAATATTCACCATACAAAAACCAGCCGTTACAGTACCCCATATCGAGTTCACCGTAATTATCGTAGGATTTTCTTTTGTTATTTTAAACTCTTGATATCATATCCTTTTATCTTTATGTGATTGGTTATTACCGTATTATTACTCTTTACAAACTGAAGTTCGTGGTTTTGCAGGTTAGTTGTCCCGTGGATTCGATACATGGACTCACCAGGATTATTACTTGTTCGATCTACTATGCTTGGGAGTAGTGCTCACACATTTTAAGACGAGTCAAGTTTTTGGCATCGTTGCCGGGGATACCAGTACTTGCAATCTATGATTCAGTCCTTTTGGAGGAACAATCGGTGAGATCCTTCCATCTTATAGTTTAGGATTTTTATTAGTTTTTTTTCGTTTGTTTTCTCTTTATAAAAAATTCAAAAAAAATGGAATACATGGAATTCTGTAGCACAAACAATTGGTATGATGCAGAGTACAATGTTGCACACAAACATAGGATGGAGAAGCTTAAGATCGTTAGTTTTAATCAGACTGATTGTGAAACTTTCTTTCAGGCCTGGAGGAGGTTCACAGACATAATATCGAGCTATCCGTAGCATGGATATACAAAGAAAGAGCTTATGGAGTCCTTCTTATCTGGACTACGACCACAGCTGCAAGAATTTTTGGGAGTCATGACGCCGACAGAGGCGTGGAAATACATAGAGTCCTTACACGAGACTGATCAGATCATTAATGAGACTTCAGAGCGTGATTCAACGAAGCTTCAAGCCTTGATCAAGGAGAGTAAAGCGTAAACGTACCATTGCAATCCTTGAAAGAGGAAGTTTATTTGCTCATTCAGACACATGAGGCTACTTCCCATCAATTCCAAGAAAACTTCCTTGCTCGAAGTCGGCAAATTCAGCAATCTATTGAAAATCTCACGATGATTGCCACTTGCTTAGAAGAAAGTAATTCTTTTGAAATTTAATTTCAAGAATCTAATATGAGTTCATCTTCTATTGCAGGTATATCGAGCGAGCCATGTCACGATGAAGGCTCAAATCAGAACATTAACATGGCTGGAAGTGTGTGCAAAAGAGATGATGAGCTAGCAATTTTGGATGGACAGGAAGATGAGACAGCTAGGGACATGGGTTTAGAGATCATCGCCATTGAGCCCGAACCACTCTTTCCCCCAGTTTTTTTTCCCAAAATCATTTATCCCTCTTCCCAATGACTGAGCATCATACCGAGAGTAGTGCATATCTTTCAGGGAGTAGTCATCAACGTGCTTTAATTTATTTTACTTACTTTGATGACTACATTTGGAATATTTTCATTGGAAAGAGTTTAGGACTAAATTGGATTGATGTGACTCATCTCTTGCAGGATACAGGTGAACAACTTATAGAGATGCTGGGAGTTACGTTGCTGGGATCCAGTTTAGCCATTAGAGGAGGATCACTCGTCGAGGAGCGCAAGGAACAAATAGAACAACTTCCTCCACCATTAAAGATCTGTGATCCGCCATTTGACCACGGTGTGTTCTTTCCATTAGTGTAGATTTTATATGCTTTTTAGGATGCTTGCTTTTGAATAAACTCGTACCCTCTTCGACATTCAGGACAATGTCCATCTTTAGTTGGGGGGAGTGTATGAGACCTTAGGATTTTTTTAAAAAAACAAGGCGAAAGGAAAGAATAAATCATCATTCTCATCATTTAAAACTCCTTCACATACCACATTAGCGGATGATTATGCAGTGATTGAGTTCTAAAAATTGTTTATGGCTTGAGTTAATTATTTTTCTCTTCATGGAATTACTCATTAATATACTAATCATGAAAACTTTTAATTGCCATTATTAATATCTCGAAATAGTTTGAATTTATTTAATGCATGCTACGGTGATGAAAAAATCTTAAGTATACACGATTTATTAGAATAGTCTTCAAGTTGAAGAGGAATTTGGCCGTGGTTATTAATGTTTATGTTCGAAGAATGGGTGTTGAGTTGCTTACGAAGAAAAAAAACAAGAAAAAGGGGGAAAATGAAGAAACATCAAAAAAATGAATAAGTATGTCACTAAATAAATAACTTGGTTGGCTCGAGTAGTACAGTCCGAGGGGTCCTTTTTGGTCTAATGCCATATTATCGTCTGATTTGGGAGCCATTGACCGGAGCCTCACTGTAACGGCCGCTTTTTGATTTGATGGAGCGATTCAAGTTTCGGAGTGCTGGATTCTTTTGTAATTTTTGGGGAACGTCGTTTCACGGCTCGTTTTCTCGCAAAACGACTTCGAACGATAGGGGCGTTTTGGTCATTTGGCTCAAAACGCCGTTTACGATTTTACGTAAATTTTTGGTAAGCGTTACGCACGATCAGGCACCGTAGATCTGTGCGTCTCGTCTCCACGAACGCCCCGGTATTTTCGGATTATTTTTCTGACGCCCGGATTGAGAGATATCGCGCGGAATAACCTCGACCGTTGATTTGCCCAATCAGATTCCAATTTCGAATTTGTTAGCCAAATGTGGCTAAATATCTTATTTAAATCGTTTTAAATCTTTCCCTAAGCTGTATCCTATTTGTCCCTAGACGTACCCCTAATTGTACACCCCCCTAACCCAATATCCTCCTCTTTTAACCTTAAACCTATAGTTATTTATCATCACCCATTATTATAATAATATCCCTAACCCTAACCTAATACCCTTTCACGTTTAACCTAGGGCTAAACCCCCCATTCTCAGCCGCCGCCCCCTAACACTCTCCCTCTCCCCGATCTCTCCCTCTCCCCGATCTCTCTCTCCTCCCCTTCTCCTCAGCCTCCGGCCCCCTTCTCAGCGCGTCGCCGCGGGCTGCGAGATCTGCTGCCCTCGAGTTCGTCGTCGCCGGCGCCCCCCCAAGATTCCGATCGCCGGTCTCCCCTCACGGCCTCTCCGCCGCCGCGTCCTCCAGCGATCGTCACCGTGCCCCGTTTCTCCGCCGATCGCCGCCTCTCCACGGCGATTACCCCGCCTGCGAGACCCCCGACTCCGCCGTGATTCCCTCACCCTCACTCACGCCGGCGACTGCCCTCCGCCTCTGCGCCGCTGTGCTGCGCTCCGCCGCCGCGCCTGTGATCCTCAGTCCCGGCACCGCAGATCGCTCGCCTGCCGCCGCGAGGAGCCGCCCCTCTCTCCCCTGCCGCCGCAAGCAGCCCTCAGCCGCACTTCGCTCCTTCATCTGCGACCGCAGCGAGGAGAGCTCTTAGAGGTTGGTTGGCAGTTTTACTTATTACGTATATGATTGGGTTGATTCTATTAAGGTTAGTATACCAGCTAAGGAGTAGTGGTTGATTAGGGTTAGTCTTATTAGAATTGTTTTCCTACACAACTGTGCTTCCTCTTAACATCACTCTGTTAGTTAAATTAGATAAGTTAATTTTGATTATAGATAATTAGTTAGGGTGTATTATTATTATTTTTAGGAATTGGTATTGTTAGGACTAGTTTTATTAAGGTTAAAACCATGTGAGTTCTGTTATATTTCCCGAAATGGTATGTAATGAGAGTTGTGTTTGCATTCGTGAACAGTGCCTATATATTAGCTTGTTATGATAAAAGAAAAGTTAGAATAATTTTCTGTAAGTTATTTATGTTAGTAAGTTAGTAACAGTATGATAGTGTATATATATTAGTTTGTAAATTGCCTTGTATAAGTACATTTTTCCTATAATAGTTTCAGCAGTGATTTAATTGTCATCCGGGTTAAACCCTACGGTTTAACATCATGAACCCATGACGCAGATTATTCCATGCAACTCGCAGTCGAGGAACCGGAGCGAAGGCGATGCGATCCGTTGCCATGCCCAGATCCGACGTCGAATTCCCGCGTGTTCGTCAACCAGGTTGGTGACCCCTAACTCGTAGCAACCCACACCGTAGTACAATCAAACCCTAAACTAAAATTGGACGACTCAAACTAAATTTACTTTCAGTATCTGTAAAACGCTGCTCATCGTAGAAAGGATCGACAATCGGATGACTTTTCTGTGCATATAGGGTAGTGGTCGATCTAGGTTGAACAAAACACCAAAATGTGATTTTTGACGAATAGGATAGTCCTGATAACCTAGAAACGAACCCTAATAGGAAATTACTGAAAATGAGACCTGACACCGTCAACGTGGCACTATTTCAGACGGACTACCGCGGACGCGACGCCTGGACGAGACGCCCCGGACGGACGACACACTCGCCATCGCAGGCAAGTGTATCCACTTGCACTTTTGGCCGTGCTTAGGCCTTAGTTGGTTAGAATTGTTAACTGTGAACAAATAGATCCGGACGTGAAATGATAACGTCCGGGACGCCACTTGACGGCTCAGACTTGACGACGAAGTCTGAGCCTACCAACCACAACTTTTGACATCGTAGGATTATCTTGTGTGTGCGTGCGTGTGGACACCCTAGAATAACAACTCCCTACACTTGTCATGTCTTGTCCTGTTACACAAAAAAAGCCTTCGGGCGTTTCGGATGCTTTCCTTGCGGAAGTGATCCCTGTTACACAAAAAGCCTTCGGGCGTTTCGGATGCTTTCCTTGCGGAAGTGATCCCTGTTACAAAAAAGCCTTTGGGCGTTTCGGATGCTTTCCTTGCGGAAGTGATCCCTGTTACAAAAAAAGCCTTCGGGCGTTTCGGATGCTTTCCTTGCGGAAGTGATCCCTGTTACACAAAAAGCCTTCGGGCGTTTCAGATGCTTTCCTTGCGGAAGTGATCCCTGTTACACAAAAAGCCTTCAGGCATTTCGGATGCTTTCCCCCGCGGAAGTGATCCCTGTTATACAAAAAGCCTTTGGGCGTTTCGGATGCTTTCCCCGCGGAAGTGATCCCTGTTACACAAAAAGCCTTCGGGCGTTTCGGATGTTTCCCTAGCGGAAATGATCCCTGTAAATCTTGTCCTGAGTTCCTGGGTTTGGGGTTGGGTTGAGCGTGCGCACGGCAAGAGGGTCTGATCCCCCTCGAACCGTAAGGCGTGAACCCTTTCGTGTCTCACTTGTCTTGTCTTGTCTTGTCCCGTCACGTCCCGACTCGTCTTGACACCTGTAGGTTAGTCCCGTAGTTGGTAGCACACGCTACGACTACTACTTACCCCGTTTTACTTTCCTGCTACGTTACTTCCTGTCGTGTTACTCTGTTATAACCACAGCATGCTAATCAACCAGTAAACTGTTGTGTAAAAGAACCTCAGCATGCTAATCAACCAGTAAACCGTTGTTTAAAGTTCGGTGCACTTGCAGTAAAGTCTAACCCTTCTTGTAGACTTTACCTGACGTACAGTTCCTTTCTCTTGGGTGATGTACGTCAGGTGCTCAGCCAGAGTTCGTGGACGAGGCAGACTCACTGGAGTACGAGGAGCCGAGGACGTTGATACAGAGTTCATGCCTGACGAGGATCAGACCTTGAGGTCTTTCAGTCGCCACTTTCAGAGGTTACTACTTTCAGTTTTCTTTTAGATAGTTTGTTGCCACGCTTAGGCTTCTTTTTAGACTTTGTACTTGTTGGATATTATATCTCTAATTTAATGAATGCATCTTCCTTTCCGTACTTTCTGTTGTTTCGAACTATATTAATGCAAAAACCTGAAAATCTTTTAAAATGGTACCTCTACAGACGCTTATTGGGTCCGAGCTTCTCAAGCTCTGGCCTAAGCGGGCCTCGTCACGTTTCGCTTCCGTCCATTTTGGGAAGCGGGGCGTGACACTCACTCATTTGATGGAGCGATTCAAGTTATACTTTTTCCGCAAATGTTGATTTATGCGTGTTACGCGGAACTAAAAAAAGAGAAAAAAGAAATGGTGAATAAATTAAGCAACTTCAATGCCCATGATTTGAACGATCGTTTTGAGATGCCAATTCGTTGGAAATGAGAAAACTAGAACATAACGATGTGTTATACTTTCGTTTGCGCAAAACGATGCTTGCATGCTGTTTATTCAAAATTAAATTAGAGAAAGTATCATGTGATTGATCTTATTCATGGATTGTGTATATTGATGGTCAAAATCATGTTGGAAAGCGTATTATTGAGCCATGCCATAAGCAATTGATAGAATTTATTGTTTTAGCTGCACATGGGCCTGATCTCTCTTCATCAGTCGCCTGTTGACCATGCACCAGGGACTTGTTAAACCTTCATCAGGTGTCTGGTCCAGCTGTGTTTTTGCCCGTTTATAGCCGTTGTGATTCTTAGTTTTTTGGTCTTTTGGCTTGGATTCTTGGATTTTCTTAGGCTGGTTTGGATCACTTTATATAGGAGAGTGCTTAGTTCATTTAGAACTCTTGGAAAACTTTCAAGATCATATAATCTCTTCATTAAGCCTCTCCTCCTTCATTCCCTTCATTAAAGCTTCATTTATATGCTATAGCATCAAGCTCTATGGAATTTCTCCAAGGGATTTCAATCTCATTCCTTTCTTGGAGAACAGCTTTCTTCTCTTCATTCTTACACTCAATTGAGAAGTGTTAGGGTTCATTCCTAGAAGAGAGAAAGATCAACAAGTGCAATCAAAATCTCATCTCACGCACTTGGCTTTTACACTTGCATGTCTTCATCTACACTTTGGTGAGATCATTTCAAGGCATAGTGTAGTGTTACTTTGTTTCATCTTTTGTGAAACCATAACTCTCTTTGTGGGAGCTAGTTTCTCCCTTTTGTGGGAGGTTGTGTCCTTATGTAGGATTAATCCTTGTGGAGGGTTTGAGTTCTCCCTTTGTGTGAGTGAGTGAGAGTGTCCTCGTGTATGACTAACCCTTGTGTAGGGTTTGTACTCACTACATTGTGTAGGATTTATAGTGGAAATTAGTGTGGCTGGATGTAACCAACTTTGGGGAACCAGGATAAAATCCTTTATGTTTGTGATTCTTGTTGAGCATGCTCTTTAATTTCCACTGCTTATTATGCCTTAATTTTAATTAAGCAATTTGCTTGCCTTTACATTATTCACACACCCTACTGTATTGTGTAGCCCCGCTAGGTCCCAACAAGGTTCAACCAATGACCAACTTAAGTAACATGGCATTATCTGCCTCGCCGAATGAAAGCAGAAGGTTTGTAGAATGCACTGTAAGGGGCGTGTATGTTAACATCAAAACTCTAACTTTGAATTGCATCCCTAGACAAACAATCAAAAGCCCAAATGACCAAATGCATGGTTAGATTAAGGCATCATCTTGGAACTTTTGTAGGTTGATGTTGAACGTTGACAGAAGATTCGACTGACGATGGGCTTAAATGATATGGCACCAACTGCCTAGCCGAAATGAAAGCAAGAGATCCGTGGAATGCCATGTAGGGGACATATGTTAACATCAAAATTAAGCTTTGAACCGCAACCCAAGACAAATGGCTTTAACATGCTAGAACCCCATTTTTGCCCAAGAATCTGACAGAGAGGCTGGTAAGCTAATTGCATTATCGGGGATATGGACCATAGCATACCCAAAATAATATATTTTTAAAGATTAAAATAATCCATAAACTCAGCGTAAAAAAGGAATAAAACCCAATATCAAAGAGCAACTGAGATGTTCTTCGTGTGTGGGAAAATAATAGAGAAAATTGGGTAAATGCCATCGGTCAAACATGGGTTTTAATTTTTACCACCAACTTTAAAAAGTTTGCTAGAATACCACCCCCCTTAAAAAAGAGACTAAATACCCCCGTTCGTTCCCAAACATTAAAACCCAACAAAATTAAATCCCCCTGCGAAAACAATTGCAGCGGACGACGTTCTCCCTCCGGCGAGCGAAGCCCAGCACCTCGCACCGCCTCGAACTCCCCTCGACAGCCTCGACACCGCTCATCACCGCCAACTCACAACCCAACGCCGACAGCACCACGCATCTACGTCGATGCCGAACTCCGACCACCCCGCTTTGCCGTACTCCGACCACCCCGCGTCTACGGCAACGCCTCGCCGTACTCCGACAAAGCCCTATGAGCCAATATAACACAATTTGCACCAATTTGCGCCAATTTGTGCTAATATGCGTGACGTATATTAGCGCAAATTGGCGCAAATTGTGTTATATTGGCTCATAGGGCTTTGTCGGAGTACGGCGAGGCGTTGCCGTAGATGCGGGGTGGTCGGAGTACGGCGAAGCGGGGTGGTCGGAGTTTGGCGTCGACGTAGATGTGGGGTGCTGTCGGCGTTGGGTTGTGGGTTGGCGGTGATGAGCAGTGTCGAGGCTGTCGACGGAAGTTTGAGGCGGTGCGAGGTGATGGGCTTCGCTCGCCGGAGGGAGAACGTCGTCCGCTGCAATTGTTTTCGCATGGGGATTTAATTTTGTTGGGTTTTAATGTTTGGGAACGAAGTGGTGTATTTTCGTCTCTTTTTTAGTTGGGGTGTTATTCTAGCAAACTTTTTAAAATTGGTGGTAAAAATTAAAACTCATGGTTGACCGATGACATTTACCCAATTTTCTCTACAGTTGGTGGTAGAAATTATAACTCATATTTGACCGATAGCATTTAACTAATTTTCTCGTAATAACAAAAGAGAAACAAAAAAGAAAGAGAAAGCGTTTGCCTCAGAACAGTTCCAGAAAAATAAAGGGGCCGAGATAGGCGGACGAGGTTCTATATCATTGTAGTCACCGATAACTCGGCTACTACTGTAAACAAAATTTCCTCACATAAGCTACAGTTAGTTGCTTAATCTCTTATCCAAAAATAAATAATAAATTAAAATTAAAAAAAAGATTGGCTTACGATATAATGAGACAACTGTTGACAAATGGAACAAGAATAGGGGAAGAGAACGCTTACAAGCAAAATCACATCATATTCATGTTCAAAGTTCGACGGGGATCAAACTCGATCCGGTCTCCGACCACTTGCCCCGTGCAAGCGGGACTGAACCCAAAACCATCATGAAACTTATCACCGGGGCCGCCCTCTGGCCCCCGAATCATCGAAGATGCAGCCCAGGGAACAAGCTGATTTGCGGGCTCAGAGCTCGACGGATCATGGCTCATGCCCGGAAAAGGGGCAGCACTAGGGTTCTGTGGTGAGTTTCCTGATGCCCTTCGGCTGTTGGAACTTCCCGTAGTGATCAAGGACATGGATTGCTGCTGTTGTTGCTGGCTCTTTGCTGGAGGTGACTTTGGTCGAAGACCCTCGATCTCTGGGGTTGTCAGTACAAGATGAGGAGCTTCGGGCGGTGGGTTTCGCCCCCCTCCTCCCTGCCAAACTTTCCCGTCATTATCCGCGAAGTTTCGAATATAAGCCTGCAAGATAGGAAACCATATGTCATCCTTAATTCTCATGTATCAACACCACACATTTGAACCGCATGGAAGTAGCTGTTTAGCAGAAACTAGCAAATAGCTTATCCTGGAAACATAATTGACTCCGCCCCAATAAGCAACAGTGAACAAACACAACTTATCCAGGTCATGATAGTTAACTAACAGTGATAGCTGTAGAATTAATTGAGATGATTATTGTGACAGTCGCAAGTAAGAAAAGGATTCATACGACCCACCCCAAAAAATTTAGGATAACTGCTTCATAGTTGTTACTGTTATTGTTTTCGACCAGAAGCAAAATTAGAAGGGTAATGGATGTATAGTTGATCATTTATGCCACACACAAAAACTAGTTATATTTTTATCCATAAAAAATACAGAATGAGAAAATGATATCAATATATTAGTTAGCAAACGTGTATTATGAATTACCGACTAAGCTCCATGGGACGATTCATTTACCTCAGCATTGAAATTTGAGGAAGATAATCCTTTCCCAACGGTTAGCCAGCCCGAGCGGATGTTATGGTCCTCGCCAAAGAGTTCAAGCCTCCTCCTGCCAAGGGCAAAATGCTCAATTATCCTATACATATCATCAGGCTTCCTGGTTAAACCTGCAATGAGGAATGTCAATGCACAGATTTTTCATATTGAAGCAAAAAAAAATAAAATGTAAAAAAAATAAAAAGTTGTTGTAACTAGGGCCATGAAGATTAGATCTCCAAAAATATTGGGTACAGTTGTCGTTGTCAGTTGAAGCTGGTACAAAAGAATTTCATTATAGCACTTCCCTGTAAAATCATTCTATTTTATATGATATCTTATAACGATAAATGATACAAATACCGTTTTGAGTATATAACTAATAAAACTAATAAAAGGTACCTTCGTTGTATCTTATTAATTTTATCGGATGAAATCTTGTGATTTGTAAAAAAATAATATGATGTTATGTTCTATGAAAGTAGATTCATAAAACTATAAATGATAAATGATTCCAATATGAATGGTGTTCGAATCGCCTCATAAACGGCAGTGTGACTATGCATTAACTTTGATACCTGGTGAAACCTGCAATGATGAATGACAAATGGACAGATTCTTCATATAGAAGCAAAAATAAAATAAAATGTCAAATGAAAAAATTGTTGTAAATAGGACCATGAAGATTAAATTTCCAAAAACATTGGGTACAGCATTCATTTGAAGCTGATACACCATAAAATCCCAGATTAACAAACAAAGATTTCTTCAAAATAATTTTCAAACCAAGATTACTGCAGTTGTGCATTTGCTTCATCTAGAACAAACTTATATTATGATTAGCAATCCAATTAGCAAATAAGACACCACTACGTGTAACAAAAATCATAAATGAAAGTTAGGGATCACATGAATCATCAATAGGTTTGAAAATACCAAATATAGCATGTAGCTATGAAGCAATTTATTACGTGTACTAGTATTAGTATATAGTATGTTCAATTGCATTTTCTGTTTCAAATAATGATTTATTAGAAAGACAACCAAGTGTATTAGAAATGTAGGAAAATAATGTTTAGTCCACAGCATAATGTTCAATTCATAAGATGCAACAAAACAATGCGCTAAACATCCTCCAATGATTGATGGAAAATTTCAATGAAGACTTGCAACATAACCAAATGGCAGTATGTGTTACGGCAAGATATATCAAATAAATAGAGAAATTGATCACCATCAGTAGGTTCTTCAGCTATGATTATGTCTGTGTCTATATTTGCATGTATGATGTGTCCATCTGTGCTGCGACGAACGGTTCCCTTTATGCCCATCAAACAGTGCTCCTAATCAATGACATTAAAACCAATGATATTTTAATTAACATATTCATTAACCAAAAAACGTGCCAGCAGAAAAGTGCAGAAGCTGGAACTAGAAAATAAAAATATACCAAACATAAGCACGCTACCTTTGAGTGTTGGAACAATGTATGAGAATCATGCCGTAGGCCTGGTGTTGCATTTTTTTTATTGGTTTTCACCCAACATATATCCTCACACCTCCGAAATCCCCACTACATGGAGCAACATTCCCATTAGAAAACCAGTTAGAAGCGTAATTTCTTTCAATGTGGGAAATATAACAAAAAGTTTTCAGAGGCCTGCAAGCAATATTTTAAATGACGACCATTATTATAGCTGGATCCCACTTTCATAGTGATGCATCATTCTGTAACTAGTGGTTGCAATAAAAATCATATATAAGAGCGGATTGAAAGAAAGTAATGGTTACACAAGGAAACTTTCGTTTCTATTTTTGTTCTGTGAGAAAGAAAACTCAGTGACGTGAGAAACTAGACAAGAAACAAATCTAACATCTCCAGTCAAAAGAACACACATTGCAGACCAACACCAGAAAACACTAACATTCATGCTCTCTCTCTCTCTCTCTCTTGCTGTTTTTGTTGTTCTTTCTTCTTCTTCTTCTTCTTCTTTTTTTGTTTTTTGTTTTGTTTTGTTTTGTTTTGTTTTGTTTTTTTTTTTTTTTTTTGGGGGGGGGGGGGTGGTGGTGGAGTTTTTTTTTTGTTTTGGGGGGGGGGGGGGGGGGGGGGGGGGTCATGGGTAGAGCCATAATTACATATACGGAGGTGCCATATAACACTTTCCGATACTTATCAATATATATTTTAACACAACAGAAGTATAGAGGTGATCATTACCTTGCTTATTTAAAACCTAAATATAAGGAAATATGCATTTACATGATGGACTAAAGATGGAATGGAAAAAAATACAAACACACAAATAAATTTACATATAAACTAGCTAACCAATGGTTTTCAGTGCTTGGCTCTTTTCTTGATGCAGGATTGCACTATTTCTAGATATAAATGTAAATCTTGCAGCCCAAAGGACAACAATTGAAGTATATAAATTAGCTTCAAATCTGTTTAGATATATATAGTTAGAAAAATAACATATTAGGGAAACATCATATTTGAATTTAGCATGAATCATGCCATCATGAGTAGAAAATTGAGCATTATATTTAGGAAAAAATTGCATGGAACCAGTGTTTGAAAAAACCGGTTATGTAACTAGAAATAAGCCATTACGCAACGTAACCTAGCACTAATGTTACATAACGCCCATGTGTAACCAAAAATTAATATAATTCTACATATTTTGATGTACCGTGTGTTACGCTACGCTACACTAAAGTATAGTGTAACTACGTTATAACAAAAAAGAGCGAAAAAATAACGATCTTGATCTCCTTTGTACCATGAACTTGTTTTGATCTGTACTTGGATACCGCCTTTTTGGTTTAATAAGTCGTGATACTGTAGTTAGCTTTTTTTAGCTTGTAATTTGTACAAGACTTTAAGTTGTTAGTCAAGGGTTTGATTTATATTGTTTATTATACTTCTACACCTTCTTTTGTGTTTCAACTCCATATACTTTTTTAATACTTTTTTATCTTGATTTGTATAAGACTTTAAGTTGTTAGTCAAGGGTGTGCTTTATATTGTATAGCAATGTTAATCAATGGCGAATGGCGGCCTATAGCGGTGAGCCAAAAATCCGCCATAAAGGGGTCATGCCATTCCGCCATGGCGGCCGTAGCGGCGCCATTTGGTGAATTGCAATTAGGCAAAAAGGGGCCACGCCATTCCGCCATGGCGGCGCCATTTGATACTTCTATACCTTCTTGTGTGATTCAACTCCATATGTTTTGAAATATTCATGCATGTTCGTCACTAGTTGCTAATGAATGTTGCACTAGTATGTTATTTCCCATTGCCATAATTTTTATCATTTATTGAAATTTTTAAATTTTTTAATAATATTAAAACATATTATAATTTTTTTCATATTTTTTTCAATTTAAAAAATTATGTAGTGTATGTTGTGTTACGTTATATACGTTATGCACTCAGAGTGTCATATTGAAAGATATACTCAGAGTGTCATATTGAAAGATATACATTATTTATCATGTTATACTATTATCATATCATATATCATATCATATCGCATATCATAAGAAAAAATTATCCTATCCAAAAATTTACTAAATTATATATGTGACTAAATATATTTCAAAAATATAAAGAGATTTATCATAAAACAAATTATAAATAAATAAATATGATAATGATTTAAAAATCACAATTATGAAGATATATGGGAGTTGAAAAAGATCGACAACTCTTAGCAGGGCATTCGTAAGAGCCGGCGAGAGTCAAAAGAAGCCCCATAAGGATTGGTAAGGATAGACTGATCATTGGGGTCGATAAAGTTCGACATGTAAGGATATATAAGTTTCAAAGATGGTTAGCAAGCACGATAAAGATAAGGAATATTTGTGAGCATCACCAAGCTAAGAAGAGTTTTGGATTTTTTTGCTAGGTAGAATAATTGGTCAATTTTAGCTCTAAATATGATATAGATTGAATTTAAAACTAAATCCATTGTGACAAAACTAGATGATATATACATGTCGATATGAATATTGGTTGATATATATTGTATCGGTCCGATATGAATATTCTATATCTTCGATATCATCATCTAATATGTAATATGCATCGATATTTCTACATACCATACCGTATCATATGGTATGTATCACATATCACAAGAACTTAACAAATATGTATGCGCTCTTTTAAGATCTAGCATTACACTTGATATTACATTAATGTTGAATGGAACATAAATTCTAAAAAACATGTAAATAATTAACGGGGCATTATTGTAACTTTTCTAGTACTACTTGGATTTTTTTATTTTATTTTTATTTTTTTGGACTGCGTGGGATAGACCCTAAATCTAGCGTTTTCAACTGATATAGAACAACCATTTCCCACCAAACAACTGAAATTTAATTTTTTTTAAGGAATTCTAAATTCCATGTAAGTAGATGACAAGAACAATCGGTGAGATGAAAAAGCATGAATACCAGTCGACATACCTTCTTTAAACATTGTCGGCCTTGTTCCAGCCCTGCGCCGTCACCAACCCAAAGGAAGATAAAAGACGGAGTATCAGCAATGGCCTGATAACAAGAATTAGAACATTATATAAAGTTGCATGTCCAATGCAACACTGATTTTAAGATAAATACCGCATAGCACAATCATATCTTATAGTATAAATGAGACAATGTGAAAAAGACCAAGGTCATGCGAACACGGAGATAACGTGAAAAAGACCAATGACGGGAGAATACAGAAAAAGGAAACACACCTCAATCTTAAGATTCTGTAACTCTTCAAATGTCCAGTATTCCAAATGATCCGTAACACCAGGAGCTCGATGAACATACTCTTCCCAAGGAGGATCCACAAGAATGACATCAAACTTGGTGCCGAAGAATTCAGGAGAGAGAACATGTTTCTTTAAGTCACACTTATAGTACATGGGTGGAGAAGCTGATTTAGCAACTATCTCATCTTTCCTTTGAATAAGCTCCCTCAGTTTTGGGTAGTCCTCTACAACACTAGTGAGCTCCAGCTCCCTAATAAAGTTTTGAGGCCTCATACCCGTATCTACAAAATTTTGAGAGTAATCATTCTGTTCTCCCCTCGAGGGAGCTCCACCAGATGATCCAACGTTCCTTGTCTGACCCCAACCACTAGAAGGCTTATCATCATGCACATCACGACCAATTGGCCCGACTGGATTGAACACAGGACCTGAGATGTTAGGATGCACTCCTCTTCCAAGGCCCTGCTGATTGAAGAACATGGGATGGTTTGGACTATTTCCAATGTTTGGTCCAAACCTAGGGCCACCCTGACCTGGAGGGATAGGAGGCAGATTGTGAGGGACTGTAAGCATGCTCACGTCAACACCTCGGGCCCCTGGCCAAACAAGAGCTCCAGGGAATGGAGAGATGAAAACATTTGGAGATATGGACGGACCAGGTGAATGTGTCAAATTGGATCCAGGAGGTAAGTTGAGATGTGGAAATGGTGGAGGCATCATTTGTAGAGGAAGTGCAGCCCGTTGAGAATCTCTACTTGCTGGTCTCCCTCTTCCTCTTGATGATCTCATACCCTTTTGCCCTGGCTGATGAGCCTTATTGAAAGAACTTGATCCCTGACTATTTGATGGTGGCTGAATGCCACCACGACTAACACTATGACCTGATCCTGTCCGATTGAGAATCACATCCCCTTTCTGCCCCCATCCTCTTCTTCCCGGAGAATCAAGAAAATTCCTCCCAGATCCCTGATCAATATTTGTTGCATCATCCTGGAATCTGTCATCCTGGGAATGTCCCCATTCTTCTTCGCTAGCCGCTCCAAGACCAAAATCATGTTGCGAGCAAGATTCCGTTTTCCTTGCAGGAATTATGGAAATTGAGTCTTCTCTTCCAAAATCAAAGTTCTTGTTGGGCTTGATCTCTATCGTGTCTGAGTTATCAAGCATAGCCCCAGAGTTTGATGATGCCTTCAAGCCTTCTGGTCGTCTATTATCTTTTCTATAACCAGACCAACCATAAAGCTTATCAGCTACCATCCTATCTTTGTCACGTCTCTGAGGATCCCATTCCGTGGCATGATCAAACTCGGAGTTGTCCACATCTTTAGCCTCTTGGCGGGATTGACTCCTCCAGTGGTCTTTTGCACTTTCCCAATTGTCATTCCCTTTGGAGGACCTATCATCTCTGTAGTCCCTCTCTTTACTTTTGACATCGTTTCTGTACTCCCTCTCTTTACCTTTGATATCATCTCTGTAGTCCCTCTCTTTACCTTTGGTACCAATATTTCTCTCATTTTCAGACTCTGAATGGCCCCTGTCATGCTCATCCACGTCTCGGTGATATCTCCCACTTCTCTCAGAGGATTGAGACCTCTTGTCATGCCCGACTTCCCTCCCACCCCTGTCCCTAGTACACCCATCGTCATCTTCATCCACAATGACAGGCATGTCCTTGCTTTCAAACTCATCTCGTCGATGCTTCTCAATTTTCTCCCCATTGGACTTGTCACTATACGGGTGGGTGTGGGGCTCTAAATCTTTTGATCGCTCTCTAACCTTCCGTTGCTTATCATCTCCAGCTTCACAAGGTGTTATCACTTCCATGTTGTCTTCAACTTGTGAATATGACCTGCCATGGATTCTCTCACCATCAGCTCTTTTATCCTCCCTGCTACTGCCCTTATCACTGCTCAATTTCACAACCCTATTTTTAGCATCAGCGGACTCGTTTCTAGGATCAGTTTCTCTCTCCCTACTATTCCCATGCTTATAATGATCAGAACTTTTCCGATCTGCATTATTACTTTCTTCATCTCTTCTGCCAGTCTCTACATCATCAAACCTCCTCCTTGGTGGATTTCGTTCATGCACCTGCCGTCCATAATCTTTCTCCCTACCGCTCTCATTCCTTTCTGAATGCCTTGATTCATTATCCCGTCTCTTCTCAACATCCCTCTCATGAGAACTCTCGGCTTTACTTCCAGATTTACCCTGAGATCCTTCATGGTCACCAGAAGGCTTTGTGCTTGGTCTCCTAGATGAGTTGCACTCCTGCTCTTCTTCTCTAGTCCTATGACCACTGTCCATGTCTCTATCATGATAACCTTCGCTAGCTCTCCTCTTACTTCTCTCATCAAGATTCTTTCTCGGAATCTTGGATCGAGACTCCCTTCTCGCATCATAATCATCTTCATCTCCACTGCCAGCTCGGCTTGAGCTACCGGATTTCTTTCTGATATCGCTCCGATCCCCAGAGTTCTTTCTCGCTCCCCTTTCCCGTTCTTCAGCTTCTTCTTGGCTGCTATGCTTACGTGACCTGCTTGAACGATGCTTCATCTTATCCGAACCAGCCCAATCTTCATCATCTTCGATGCTGGTACGTTCCCTAGGTTCTGCTCTTTCATCAGTATCCTGCCTACTCCGACCCCGACTGGATTCCGAAAATTCCATTGCACAAAACAGCACGTGATACAGATATCACTTCGAAAGCCAAAAGTTTGATGCAAAAAAGTCTTTTAACAAGTGTTATTCTGCAGCAATGGTTCTTCAAGTTAAACTCAACCTGAAATCATTCAGAAAAATACAGAAAACATAAGATACAATTAAAAAATGTTCTTTTTTTCTCAATATCGTGTTACAACTGTAAAGAAAACCCTAGTAAAAAAGAAAACCCTTTGAAACACGATAACCGGTAGAAAAATTGATAACTCTACTATCGCTATAAAACCTAACAATGAGTCATATTCTTAACCTAAGTTTTGTAGACTTCCAAGTCATCCAAGCTTCATAAAACCCACCAAACTACCGAAAGCGTGAGGATCAAATTTTTTGGGGATGATACCAACAAATAACCCAGATTTTCTACACAAACCCCCAAAAGTTAGAAAGCAAACAACAAAGCAACTCATAGAGTAACATTCAAGTAAAGATATTTGGGGTAAAAATCGAGCAGAATCCAGTCAATCCACGCAACATAGCATCTAAAAATGCAGATAATTAGGGAAACCCCAAATTTCAAACTTTCTCACTGATACTGATTTGGATTGAAGTGTATTTGTTTGATTAAAAGAGAAATCAAAACTACGAACATGACAAGTACAAAAAAGGTGATCTGAAAAGAGAAACAAGGAGAAAAGTTTGAGATTGAGGCGTACCAGCATGAAATTTAACTAGGGCAGAATCCGGGTTAGGGTTTCGTCTCCGTCGGGCCCGCCAAAACAAGGAAGCGGCGGTCGGCGTTGAAGGCCGCGGCGAGGCTCGATGAGTATCGATCCCGAATCGATCTCCTCAGCAGCAACTAGCAAGCAGTCGTTTGCTTAAACAACACAGAAAAAATGGATTGTTTTCACAAAACCCCTCCAAAGTTTCAGGCTTTGTAATTTACCCTCATTAGCGTTTCCCGTTGACAATATCTGCCTATGTGTATGCTTAGACAAATTGGGCCGATCCAGGGCGGGATGATATCAGCACCTAGCCCATACCAATTCTCAGCTGGGCTTGGACAAAACTTATGGACATTCGCCTAAATTGAGGGCCCGCTCTTTTAGAATAATAAACTGCAAATAGCATATATAAACTTTTGCTTTTCTTTGTGGCATTTACACAAATAGCATATATGCAGCAACTTTTTGCTTATTTATTGAGGCTGACATGCAAAAATGCAATGCCCATGTAACGAGTCAAAAGGATTGTATCTCGTTAGTGACCATACGAGATCTGATTGGATACTTGGATGCCAAGTAGCAACAAGTTTGATCAAGCCACCACCTTATCCGTAGGGGTGGCAAAATGAGTCCGACCTGATCTGACCCGACACGAACCCGACATCCTTAACCGGGTTTGGATAGGGGTCAATCCGGGTCAAGTAGGATCCGGTTTGACCCGACCCGACACGGATAAGGATGACAACCCGGGTCGGGTTTGGGTGTGGCATGTCAACCCGGATGACCCTAATTCAACCCGGTTTACTTTCTTTATATATATAAAAATTTATATAATAACTTCACTACAGAGTTGCAAGGGAAGTTGTGCTTATACGATTTGAATTGTTGTCCTCTTCTTTAAGATGTCTTGAATTCAATTCTCTTTATATACAACTTTTTAGTTAATTTTATTACTTTCGTTGATAAAATGGTAACGTTATTATACTTCCCTGCTGTCATAAGTGCGGTTTAAGCGGCGAGCTGCTAGAAATTATGCAACACCTAATAAATTGACGGTGGCTCTTAATAAATAACTGAATATTGAAAAAGGAGCAGTTGTGTATAAGTCAAATCTTAACCTGATGGGTTAACCCAGACACGACCCGGAAATTTTCCGGGTCACCCGAACCCGACCTGGATTAAATCCGGGTCGGGTTAGGGTTTATCCCTATCCGGGTCGGATCAAATCTGACCCGACCCGAACCCGAACGCACTCGACCCGTTTGCCACCCCTACTTATCCGTTCATTCTTGCATGGTGTTTTGGCACCCAGAGGGGTATTACTTCGCTCTGGTACCAATTGTTAGTATCCACGGCATATGTCACTTTGTTCTGATATCAATTGTTGAGTCCGGATCATGGATGAAATACTTAAGCATTAAACAATTATGACTATTGAAAAAATAATCAAATTACAATATAAATGGTAACGTAACATAAACTACAATATAAAGAGTTTAGAGACAATCAAACCAGTCAATGATCAATCACAGACACAAGAGATTTGTCCTGATTCGGTCTCCCAACCCTATTCTAGACTCCAAGCTCCTCCGCTTGAGATTTCCAATATATCCCTCTTGCAAACCCGCAAGAGTAAACCGTGCAACTTGACAAACAACATAGTCAGTTGCACATCCCAATCTCAACTACTTTAGAATGGAACCCCTCTCAGACTAGAGATCAAATCTCCCTTAACACCCGAGGTAAAAACCTTTCGGTAGAAGAATACAAATACGCATATAGCATTGAATTCACATACATGTGGATCTAAAGGTGGCTACGGAGTGGTTTTCTATTCTATAGGATGATAACTTAGAAAAACAGAATTTGGACAAAAAATGGTTTTTTTGTGCTTAAATAGAAATGAGAAATCAAAGTTTACATGAGGCATATTCTTTTGTTAAACATCTGAGGGTTTAATCCCTATTTATAGAGGAGAAACTCCCAACAAAAATTACAAAAATAGCCCTTCCAACAGATAAAAACGAATATATTTTGATAGTTGATGCGATCCCTCGAATGGGCCGAAGAAAGACGGTCCGGACCCACGACCAATAAGCTGGACTAGGCCCAAGCCCTAAAGGCCCCATAAGCAGGTTCGGGGCAATGCGGCCCAACACCGTCGCCCGGTACACCATTGGCCTCCCGCCCTTCGATGAAACCGCTCCCCAGATCTCACCTGCCTAGATCACCATTGAAGGGACCATCAAAGCGAGGCGGACGAGAAGGGCGAGAAGGCAGGACGCCATAAAAGCGTTGACATGCATACTCCTACAAATGGCGGAAAAGACGAAACGTCAAGGGATCGAATCCTGGATACTCACAACTCTGGTATTCTACTTCTAAAACATGGTCTTCCACCTTTGATATTTCTCCTCCATAGCTCAGCTCGAGAACTCGCACTTGGTCTCTCCGTGAACCAAGTTCGATTCCACCGAGCACTTCTCAGTCACCATCGACTTAGGCATCGGAGGGGACTTGGTCGGAACCAAGGTCCGACCCCCTGACGAGCTCTCTCGTCTGTGCAGATCAAGAAGACTCCGACTGATTCGGGATATTTGGAGCAATAGAGACGGCCCGCTCGCAGCAGCATTCCCCAGCGGGCGCACCCGCAATGCTGAAGTCTTTGCCTGGAACCTCATCCGAACCCATTAAACCATTTGTTTGCGTTTGCATTTATTCTTGTTGATCGTTGTTATTCCGCATTGTTGTTTGTTAATTGCACGATAATTAGGAATAACTCTCCCTATTATTTAAAAGTACTATTCACCCACCCCCCCTCTAGTACATGTGCAGTAGCTTCCCAGGGCACTACAATTGGTATCAGAGCCAAGTTCAAAGCTACACATAGCCAAAGTTCAAAGCTATGACGAACAACGACTACAACGTCTTCAAGAACCGCGATGGAGCTTCTTCAGTTATGGAAGGACTATCCTCAGTCAGGCCTCCACACTTCAACGGTACCAACTATGGGTACTGGAAATGCCGGATGCAAATTTTCCTTCGGAGCGCTTCACTATGGAGAGCCACCATGACGGAGTATGTCGAGCCTTCCGAAGAAGATTTCGCGAAGTGGACTCCCGCGGAGGTCGCCGCGGAAGTAGCCAATGCCAAGGCAATGAATGCCTTGAATTGTGCGTTGGAGCCCGAGGACTTCAACAAGATATGCACATGTAAGAGTGCATATCAAATATGGAACCAACTCCTCATATTGCACGAAGGATCGAGTACGGTAAAAGATTCTAAACTCGTCGTTGCTAATAAAGAATTTGAGTTGTTTCATATGGAGCAGGGCGAAACCATGAAGGAATATTACGCTCGCTTCGTGGATATATCAAACGACTTGGAAGCTCTTGGGAAGGTCTATACCCAAAAGGAGAAAGTCGCGAAGATTATCGACGGTCTTCCATCATGTTGGGAAAAGCGTACCTTCGCCATCGAGGGAGGTAATGACATGAATAAATATACCGTCGTACAACTAATGGGTACCTTGTTGTCTTACGAGGTACGCAAGGATAGTAAGATCCGAATGAAGGAAAAGATGAAAGCGTACTTGAAGCAAGATGAGCCAAAGAAAAAGACGATTGCCTTCAAGGCCGCTCCATCTACCGATGATGAAGAATCGGAAGACGAATTGGACATGGAATCCATTGCCCGTATGACAAGGAAGTTCGATCGATTCCTCTGAGAAGGTATATCTTTGAATAAATCTAAAGTTAGTTCGACTAATGCTTCTACTCCCGTGTGTTATAAATGCAACAAGCCAGGACACATCAAACCGGATTGTCCTCTCTACAAACACAAGGAGAAGGGGAAAGCATCAAAGTACGACAAGTCGAGAAAGTACAAGAAAGGACTTGTTGGCACATTCACCGACTCCGAAGAGGATTCCTCAAGTGGAGAGTCGGATGATGGAAGAGTGGAGAAAGCAAAACTCTGCTTCATGGCTAATGAGGCAAAAGATCGAAAGTCCTCCTTCGATGATAGCGAGGATGAAAGCGCTAAATTAGTAGATCGCACCATTGTTGAGACACTCGCCAATGAGAAAGCAAGTTTGCTTACTCATAATGGCTTGTTGAGAAATGAGGTGAAGTCCCTCAAATCTCAACTTGAGCATGTTCTTGTTGAGGATTCGGATGAACATGTGATAGCGGATTTGACGTCTCAAAACTCAACTTTGAGTATTGAGAATAAGAATCTCAAATCACGTGTTTATGTACTCACATCGCAAGTATCCACTTTGGATGCTTCTTTGCTTTCTCTCAAAGAGAAGTATGAGTGCACGTTAGGCCGTATCAATGATTTCAATAAAGGTAAGGGCCATTTGAATAATATCCTAAATGACTTACTTCCGGCCAAACACCACATTGGCTTGGGGTATAAGATGGGGGACTCATCCAAATCGCCTACCACCTTTGTTAGGCCGACATTCGATGCCTCGACGAGTGGGAGCAAACACCCCATTGGTAGTTCTCCTACCAATAGTGCTTCCACTTCGTACACACCCCCGATTGGAAAGAAACCCACTTTGGGTAGACCTCCAAAGAGGGGTCATGCATTTTTGTACTCACATGCTATGCCACGTAGGAACACACATCCTACTCCACCGGTGCATGCAAATGTTAATGATGATTTTTATACTCCGCACCCACGAGCACGTGCAAACACTCATATGAGACACCCACGTGCACGTAATCATGCTCATGCACATCCTAATGCGTATGTTCAAACATCTCATCAACATGTGCATGCCTACTCTCATAATCATCCTCATGCATACACACCTCATGCTTATCCATGTATGTATGCTACACCACATCATGGATCTCATGCTCCTACCAAGAACACTAGCGACAAGTTCTTCTTGGACTTGGTTTCCGAAGGGTTAGTTCCTTTAACCTTTCAATGCTTGGTACCATGAGCTTATGATCATGTTATGGGTACCAAGGCATATGTTTATAAAAATGATTTTGATCATATTAATTTATGGGTTACAATAATTTTTATTTCGTATTTCAAATTTGTTGTCATTTTGCCAAAGGGGGAACCAAAAAGGGGGAGAATGTTGAGTATTGGACTCCCCGGATTTGGTTTTGGATGATGAGCAAACATAAATAAATCGTGAACTAACAATTTGTGAGCGCAGTTATGGAGATCGTCGCCAAAATACCACGTACAACAAAAGCGACGTCTCAAGACTTCTCAATACGCGTGATCGTATGCCTGGAGCTTCGGTGAAGCTTGAGGAGCAATATTGAAGTCAAGAGGAATGAAGATTGAAGCTTTGAAGACGGCTCGTAAGGTTTATTTTATAGTCTTCTAGCTTCATAGATTAGAATGTTAAGCCTTGAGTAGGACTTACTTTATAATCTTCATTTCACTCATATCTTAGAGCTAGTATATTCTTAGAAGCCATTAGAAACTTTCCCGAAGCCTATCGCTTCTTCCCTCGGCTTCGAGTGCATGTTAGTTGGTTCAAGAAGAGTCACCAACCGACTAGATGACGATCTAGTCGGTCGGAAACTCTACTTAAACCGACTAGTTTGCCTTCTCTAATTCAGCTCTTTCTATGACTACAGTTAGTCGGTCAAAGAAGAGTCACCGACCGACTAGATGACGATCTAGTCGGTCAGTAATCCTTCTTAGACCGACTAGTTGTGTTCACTCATTTTCAGCCTGAGCTACTGTTTCGAGTTAGTCGGTCAAAGAACGTTTACCGACCGACTAGTTGAGAAACTAGTCGGTCAGCATTTGTTCTTAAACCGACTAAATCATCTTGAAGTCAACCTATCCTATTTCGACGTTAGTTAACCTCACCTTTTGGCACCGACTAGTCTGGTTCAGAAAAGAGCCGTTGGGATCTTTTTGAACTCGTTTTTCCTTGCCCCTATAAATAGAATCCTGATTCATTTCTTGAAGGGGTTAAGCAACATATTGGAGATATTTTCAGATCAAAAGAGAAGAGCTATCAACTCTATTTCCAAGCTCTCTCTTCTCACAAGAATCTCTCCCTCAAGTTCTTGAGTCCTATATCCTCAAGAGAGATTCTCTCCATTGTGAGCCATTCAAGCTAGAAGCTTGATTCTAGGTCACCATCTCCACCCTAGGCTTCCATTGCTGGTCATCTTCTTGAAGTTAGGGTTTGGTGCCATCTTCCTCCATTGGTACACTCTCGGTTGGTTAGGGTTTCTAACTCAAGTATCCGGAAGGGATCCGGGTGGTTGGGACGTAGGATCACCGGGAACAAGTCGGGGAGACTTGGGTGGATCCGAACCCATTAAACCATTTGTTTGCGTTTGCATTTATTCTTGTTGATCGTTGTTATTCCGCATTGTTGTTTGTTAATTGCACGATAATTAGGAATAACATTGTGCGGGTATTTTGAGACCCGAAAGTGCTGTCTCCCTTTGTAATTTAGTGATTCATTATGTTGTATATAATTAGGACACAACTCTTAATTGGATTAGTGCAACACCAACATTAGTGATCTTCTTTACATGACGGTGTAGAGCAGGAGGATATGACTGAGATAAACTACTTCCCTCGCCTCAGGATGCGCACTTGCCAGTCATCGAGGAGATATGTCAGGAGCAGTTACCATTTGTGGGGAGTGCCGCAGAGATAGTTGATATTGATGTCGAGGAAGAGGATAGCGACGGGGATTGTGACATGGTATATATTGAGCCCGAGCTTCCTCCTACTCCAATTTTACAGGAACCTATATTCTCACGGAGGAGCGGTTGCCACCGCCGTTATACATACGAGATCCGGCTTTTGCTAAGGTGTATTCTTTCCATGTAGTGTAAATAAATAAAAAGTTAGTTAGTTTGCTTTCGCATGTTTGCTTTCGTATTTTTTTTTCTTTTCTAGGATCTTTTGCCGAGATCTAGTACTCTCCCAACATTGAGGACAATGCTTATTTTAAGTTGGGGGGAGAGTGTTAGAATCTTTAGGTTTGTTAGGATTTTGGCAAAATTTTTTTTTTGAGATACCTCCACGTTTCACCTCATTCCATTACATATCATTGCATATCATTTTTGGCCTTCTCGTTCCTATGCCGTTAGCTTTGTTTAGTCCCTATATGCTTAATGCCATGCAATTTTTTCGGATTATCATTTTGGTATCAACTTCTCGATGTTGGATTGGCATGTTTCATTTCTTTTCCAAATTGGATTCATATGTTAATATACCATGTATGAAGCTATTTCATATGTTGTGATACTTTCTTTGAGATACTTTGGGAAAAGTTTGGTGTAAGTGATTGCATTTGTTGGGATGAATGGTGTAGTTTTTAATTGGATTGGATTTGGCCAATTGTGCATGCTTTGTTTTCCTCTTAGGAGTGGGTGGATGAGTTGCTAATTTGTGTTGGAATGAAAAAAAGTTAGTATAAGTGAATGTTTCTTTCTAATCGAATTGAGTAGCCGGTGCCCCACGAAACATTGGGGAGGACGCCAAAAATGAGATTTAGGAGATCATTCCATCCATTTGCATATATAGCGTCATCGCGTGTATGCAAATGTGTTGGTGTTTGCATTTATGGCGTTATCGCGTGAATGCAAAACATAAACATCAAAAACAAAAAAAAAAGAAAAGAAAAATGAAAGAATAACCCACATGAGTGATGCAATCTCATCTCCCACCTCTTAGAAGAAATATTCTTTTGTTTTGGCCACTTTCATGAAAATTGGAAATTTTGACATCGTGATATCCCGATACGTGTGATACGGGGCTTATTTCCTCACTTTTCTTTGAATTGGATTGAGGGGAGTTTCATTTGTTATTTACTTTCATACATTTGGTATATTGGCTTTGAAATCAATTGGAAATATCATTTGGGGTGTGCCATGATGATATCGAGGATTTGGTGCATGTTTTTCAATTTAATCCGAATTTTTCGCATATTTTGCTAGGGACTAGCAAAAAGCTAGTTGGGGGGTGCGATTCGGGATATAAATTGCATATTTTACCCCATAACTATCCCCATTTTGTGCCAAAGATTAGACTTAATTGTGCTCTTTTTGGATATATTTTCACTTTATGTCGATTTTAGAGCTTATTCTCATTCTTGGCACAAAATACGGTTTTTATCGTCTTTATTGGCTTCCTATTATTTTTCCTATGCTCCTGCCATTATTTCGATCATATCTCCATTTTTTGGGAATTATTTGAGCATTGGAACATTTTATATGGATTATTGGAGGTTAATATTGTTTTCTTTTAATAGTCATTACATTTATTTTCACATCAAATGGACTAATTTTTGCTTCTCCTATTTTTCAGGTACTCCTAGGAGTCTTTGAGATTTTCCAGAATTTTCTGGGATTTTTCTGGGATTTTTAGGTATTTTTGGGGATTTATTTGGAGCAATAGAGAGCTAAAAGGCTTTTCTGGTATTTAAAAAAAAGAAAAATATAAATTAAAATAATTTAAAAAGCCTTTTGGGCCGGCCCGCTGGCCGGCCCATGCCCGCGGCCCGCTCGCAGCAGCGGGCCGCCGATTTTAATTGCATTCCCCAGCGGGCGCACCCGCAATGCTGAAGTATTGTGCGGGTATTTTGGACCCCCTGCAGACCCGAAAGTGTTGTAACTCATTTTTATGGGGTTAGGGGCTGTTTTGGAGCCCTAGTTCTTATTTTTTTGGTGCAAAAAGCTTGGGGGAGGAGGCCATGGAGGAAGGGGAAGGCTTGGAGGAGGAGCAAAGTGGAAGAGAGGCTTAATCTTAGGGAGACCCTTGGTGATATCCCTCTTTTCTCCCTTTGTAATTTAGTATCTCTCATTTGTAATGAATTAGCATGGTTAATTTTGAATGAAATTTCTTATCTTTTTCATGATGATTGAGTAGTGTTGAATGTGTGGGTTGTGATTCATTATGTTGTATTGTTGATTTTAGTTCTAATTTCCCTCTTGCCCAATTTCATGTTAATCTTGGATGTATAATTAGGACACAACTTCATTGGCCAAGTCCCGAGAGGGCAATTTGAGAAAATGTCATGCTCTTAATTGGATTAGTGTTTCGATGATACGTCCATCCATATTGCAAACTATTGTATGCTTGAATGTTAAATTTCCCGATTGGGCTTCCTTAGCCGGATGACTAATTGAAGTATTTGTGGATAATTTGAGCTTAATCAACACCAACATTAGTGAACCCACAACCCATGCTCCTTGCCTAGCTATCCTACACCCTCATTTGGTTCTCCAACCCTACCAATTTAGGTTAATTTTTGTTTTTTTCACCACACTTTTCCGACATTTCCACCGTTAGCGAGTTAGTTGTAAAACACTTTATTTTTCATTATCAATCAATTTTGTGAACGTAGAACGACTTGTCCCTGTGATCCGACCCGGTACTCGCCGACCCGTCGAGGCTACCCTTCGACGGACCACCGACCGGATCCGAACGCCCTCAACTTCAAGCCCGTTCGACCGATCATTCAAGGAAGCCGTCACTTCGCCGAAGCTACCCTTCGGTGCACCGACACTAGGGTCCCGTGCGTTCTCGACCAAACGAATGCTCGGTTTATTGACCCTGGAGGCCACATGCATATCACGTAACAGCGACGACCCCCGGACCTCCAAACTACCAACTAGTGTTGAGAAAACATCCCGAAACATCTGGCGCCGTCTGTGGGAAGAAGAGTCTAAACTCACGTCAAACCACTACACCATAAATGGCATGCCCGTGTGCCAAGGGACAGAGGAGCACCGTCACGGCGACACCAGCACCGCGCTCTACCAAAGCCCACCTTTTCAAAGCCACCAGACATCTGCCCCGAGCCAAGGTACTGAGCATCCCACGATCAAGGGACCGAGAGAGGACCAAAGATGGCCCTCAGCCCATCTCCTTTTTCGAGGAAGATCTGGAAGGGGTTGGGCTGCCACACGACGACGGTTAGTCGTCTCAGCGATCATTGACACCTCCGACGACTGCTCGTCGACATGGGGAGCTCATGTGACATCCTATTCATGTCGACATTAGAGAAGATGGGAATAAGGGCTGGTAACCTAGAGCCATGTTCGGGTCCCGTTGTCGACTTCACTGGGTACTCCGTGTCGATCATTGGGATGGTCCACCTCCCAGTGATGCTCGTGGAACCTCCCCACTCAATCACTTTAATGACAGAGTTCATGGCTTTGAGAGTCGGATCAACTTATAACGGGATAATTGGCCGGTTGCTCCTTAATGTGACCGGAGCGTGGTCTCGACCCTCCATCAGATGGTCAAGTTCAAGACCCCACAAGGAGTCAGGAGGATGAAGGGCGAACCAGCGAGATCGAGAACCTGCTACCAGCTGTCCAACCAGGAGCATGACGCGGGACGGTACAACTCGATGGATCTCCTCGACCGGATGTAGGAATCAGATGACTCAAGACACGTTCTGGTCGAGAAACCAGAGCTCATTCTTGTTACCAGCATGGAAGGAAGATTCGTGTCAATCGGATCGGAGCTTAACCCAACCTTGAGGGATGAACTGATCGAGTGCCTGAAAGACAAAATTGACGTCTTCGATTGGTCACCCGAAGACATGCCTGGCGTAAACCATCACCCACCAACAAAACATCGACCCCAACTTCAAGCCGATCCGGTAAAAGAAGAGAAACTTGGGTGGCAAAAAGATGAGAGTCGCGGCCGAGGAGGTCGAACGCCTGCTCGAGGCTAGTTTCATCAGAGAAGTCTGGTACCCCGACTGGCTAGCCAACGTGATGATTATGAAAAAGTCAAGCGACAAGTGGTGGATGTGCGTAGACTTCACCGACCTCAACAAAGCCTGCCCCAAGGACAGCTACCCGTTACCCTGCATCGACCACCTCGTAGATAATGCCTCGGGTTACAAGATGCTCAGCTTCATGGACGTTTACTCCGGATATAACCAGGTGCAAATGAACTCGGAAGACGAGGAAAAGACATCATTCATCACCGATCACGGAAATTCTGCTACATACAGATGCCCTTCGGTCTGAAGAACGTAGAGGCGACCTATCAGAGGATGGTCGACAGTGTCTTCGGCTCCCAAGTCGGGAAAACCCTGGAGGTTTATGTGGATGCCATGTTGGTCAAGTCCAAGAGCCTAGACGATCACATCACCGATCTCCAGGAAACCTTTGAACAGTTACAGAAGCACAACATCAGGCTCAACCTTACGAAGTGCACATTCGGGGTGAAATCCGGAAAGTTCCTGGGCTTCATGATCACCAACTACGGCATCGAGGCCAACCTAGACAAGATTGAGGCTCTGATCAGCATGAGAGAACCGACTACTATCAAAGAGCTGCAGAGGATGAACGGCCAGATTGTGGCCCTGGGGAAATTCCTGTCCAGATCGGCAAAAAGATCGCTCCCGTTCTTCAGGGTCCTGAGAAGGGCTCTCGCCAAACCGGATGTGAAGAGAAAAGATATAGAGTGGGACATCGCCAAACCGGATGGGAAGAGAAAAGATATAGAGTGGGACATGAGCTGCGCCCAGGTATTCGTCGAGCTGAAGGAATACCTCCGTAGGCCCCCGCTCCTCTCTAAGCCTAAGGAAGGAGAACAGATGAGCCTGTACTTGGCTAGCAACAGGGAAGCAGTTAGCTCTGTGCTGATCAGGGAAGATGCAGGGGTACAGAGGCCAGTGTACTACACCAGTTGGGTCCTACGGGATGCAGAGGAGCGTTACAGCCTCTTGGAAAAATTGGCCTATGCCCTCGTCCCTTCGACACGACGACTCCAACCCTACTTCCAAGCTCGCACCATCCTGGTCCTGACCGACTCCCAACTCAAGCAGAATCTCAAGAGGTTCGATGAATGAGGATGATGCTGAACTTGGGATTCGAGCTAAGTGAATTTGACCTCAGGTATAAACCGAGGACAACTATCAAAGGGCAGGTACTAGTGGACATCATCGTCGAGTGCATCATTGGCAACGCGACACCCCTCAACGGAACGAACCCAGACATGGTAATGCCTCACTCCTTTCCCTCTTTTTGACTGACAACGTTCCTGATGATCGATCAGAGGGCAAGGACGTGTGGGTCATCCATGTATATGGATCTGCAACCAAGACGAACAGTGGAGCGGGCATCGTCATCCGATCCTCCGACGGGAACACTACAAAGTACGCCCTTCGGTTCGAGTTTCCAGCCACCACCAACGTAGCCGAGTACAAGGCTACCATCAACGACCTGAAATTGGCCCGGGCAATGGGGCAAACTCGGTGCGTCTCCTCAGCGACTCCAGGCTCGTCATCAGCCAGTTGTAAGGAGACTACGTGGCACGAGATGAAACCATGCAGTGCTACCTTACTTCAGCCAAGTCCGAGTTGCCCAGGTTCAAGCACACTGAGTCCATCCACATGTCGAGGTCGGAGAATGCTTGTGCAGACGCCCTCTCCAAACTGGCCTCCTCTTCCATCAAAGAGTTGGGTCACGCCATTTACGTCGAGAGCCTCCAGAGCCCCAACACGGAGGGGGATGAGCTAATGAATATCGACGGAGAACCTTACTGGATGGACCCCATCGTGCAGTTTCTCACCACCGGGGATGCCCCTGAAGACCAGGAAGAGGGCCGAATGCTGGAATGGAAGGCTCTTCGGTATGTACTCCACGAAGGCACGTTGTACAGGAGGCACTGGACCAAAACTGATGTCCTACCCTACCTTAAGTGCCTTGGACCACATGACACGGACTATGTAATCCAGGAGATCCACGAGGTGTTGGATCTGGATCTAAGCCTAGAGGGAGGTGAATATGCTAATAAAAATTCTCTTGCAACCCAGGAGCAATCACATACAGTTATAGCAGATGCAGAGTAAATAATAAGCAATCACAGAGTACGCAGCAGATTTACCTTGGTTCGGTCGCACCCACGACCTACATCCAGCCCCCAAAGCATATACTAGATTAATAATGTAACAGGTACAACCATAAAAAGCTAGAGCACCCATGTCTCTACACTTATCAGGCTCTCAGTACCCCACTCCACCGGTGTTCAACAAAACTAATCCTAGTATAAGCTTTCTATTGACTAGCCCCAACTAGTCAAGTCCCTTACCACACTAGACAAGACTCCAAAACAAGTATGGTAAAGTTTCCCCTACAAAGATCGCTACTACTACACAAATATAATAATAAAGAGTTTAAAAAATCTCAGTTTGTGTAGCGGTAGTCGTCTATGTCAATCAGCTCAGGTCAGATCACATCTGACAAGATGAAGTTGCTAATGTCACGTCCTCCTCCTTGAATGATGATCTCAGCAAGCCCCCTTGATGAAGTTGCAGCCTTGATGACTCCTTCTTGTAGCTTGCGCAATGCGTGAGGTTGATGAAACTTGCTCCTTGTGTAGTTGCACAATGTAGAGACTCTCCTCTCTATAACTTGTGGCCTTGATGAAATTGCTCCCTCCTATGTTGCGGCCTTGATGTCTTGAAGATGGATGCAAGTTGCATCCTTAGAGAGGTAGTATGGCAATGGAAGTCTTATGTAGATTAGGCAATGTTGGCTTTGTGCAAGGGGATGAAGATGCAATGGAGTTTTGCTCTTGGAAGATGAAGCTTGCGCAATATGGACTGTCCCTTGCAACTTGCACAATGAAGATGGAGGAGAGGCTTTGCTTGAAGATGTGGCAATGGAGCTTGAGCAAGGGAGTTTTTGGCCTTGGTTGCTTGGAGGTTGCGCAAGGAGAAGATGCAATGAAGAGTTGCGCAATGAAGGGGAGAGGGTTCTTTCAACTTGCGGCTTAGGCTTAGGAATTTAGGGATATGGCCGAATTTCTCTTGGTGTTTTGGTTGCCCTCTCTCTCAAATTATCTCTCCTTTGAATATGAGTTTATATATGAGAAGATGAGATATAATAGAATCAATTAGAATCCCATAATTGATAGAGATTGGAAGGAGTCCTAACTTGATTAGGATTTGAATGAATCACCATGGATATGGGTTTGAATATGGATCGCTATAGGATTTGAATTTGAATGGATATAGGATTAGAATTGGATCTCATTTAATTACCTTTGATTTACATGAAATTCTCCATATCTCTCCATCTTTGACCAAGTCTTCAATTTGCATGCTTTAGGATTTGATTCATGCACCAATTGATTTGAATCAATTCAAATATGGATCTGAATTGATTTCCTCCTTATCTTCCCATCTTTGACTTAGTCCAATATTTGTAGCCATTAACTCCATCTTTGACCAAGTCCACTTTGCTAATGCATGGCAAAATCTACATCACTTTTACATAGTATCTCTTTGAGTATTTGCGAGAGTGCCATTACTGAAAACACTTAGCACACACATTAAATCGTTCACACGTGTTTGGTATCATCAAACACGAAGTCATTGATTGTTGTATCCAACATGAGGGACTCTGCAGGAACCATCACGGGGGCAAGACGGTCACAATGATGATCTTAAGGCAAGGATACTACTAGCCAACCTTAGCCCACGACTCGGTAGAGTATGTTCGAAAGTGCCCAGAGTGTCAGAAGTTTGCGAAGCTCGGTTCATCGCCCCCAGCCTACCTAGTACCTATAATCAGCCATATTCCCTTCACCAAGTGAGGGCTAGACATTCTCGGCCCCTTTGCTTCCACGAAAGGGGAAAGGAAATTCCTGATTGTGGCGGTGGCCTACTTTACAAAATGGATCGAGGCCGAACCCTTGGCCACCATCACCTGGAAGAAGGTAAAGAGATTCGTGTGGAAATCCATCATCAGCACGTCCGGAATCCCTCGATCCATTGTCACTGACAACGGGAAACAGTTTGATAGCATAGGGTTCAAGGAGTTCTGTGCGGATTGGAAGATCAACCTCCTGTTTGCCTCCGTGGCCCATCCCCAGACCAACGGGATGACAGAAGCCACCAATAAGTGCATCCTCGAACTGCACTACAAGAAGATAGGAGAGGCACACAAAGCTTGGTCTAAGGAACTCCCTGTGATACTCTGGTCATATCGAACTACCCACAAGGAAGCCACGGGGAAAACACCCTTCAAACTCGCCTACGGGGCCAAGACAGTTGTCCCGGTCGAAGTAGGAGAAGAGTCGCCCTGACTGAGGCACTTCAACGAAGAGAGGAATTCGGAGTGCGTTGAAATCAATCTAGATCTCATGGACGAGTAGTGCGACCAGGCTCTAGCCTCCATCATCCGACAGAAGCAATGAGTGGCCTACTACTACAACTCCCAGGTCAAGGGAAGAAGTTTCCACCCAGGACATCTTGTCCTGAGGAAATCCATATTTAACCCCGAGATTGCTCACAAGGGAAAGCTCACGGCAAAATGGGAAGGGCCGTGCAGGATCACCGAGGTCCTCGGCCAGGCCACCTGTTGGCTCTCGACCCTGGAAGGCAAAGCGCTCACCCACACTTGGAACACAGAGCATTTACGCAAATACTACCAATGAGGCAAGGAATGTATGGACCCTCTCTGAGACACTGTACTGAAAAATGAAAATGTTCTAAAATAAAGAAAAGAAGAGGCCCCACTTGTTTCACTCGAGTGTCCCTAAATCATGTATGATGAACAGGATTCGGCCATAAGGCCAGGGGCAACACCTCCAGCAGACCGAGCGTTCGGTCGACCGTAAGACTGGGGGCAACTCCCCCAGTAGGCCGATCACCCAGTCGGCCATAAGTCTAGGGGTAACTCTCCCAGCAGGCCGATGACCTGATCGACAGCGGGCTGAGCGTTCGGTCGACCGTAAGCCTGGGAGTAGCTCCCCCAACTGGTCGACCGACCTGTCACCATAAGGTTGTGGGAAACTCCCTCAGTAGGTCGACCACGTGTCGATCGTAAGGCTTGGGGAAACTCCCCCAGCAGGCTGATAATCTGATCGACCGTAAGCCTGGGGTAGCTCCCCCAGCTGGCCGACCGACATGTCATCGTAAGGCTGGGGCAACTCCCCCAGCAGGTCGAACACACATCGACTGTAAAGTTGGGGGTAGCTCCCCCTGCAGGTCGATCATCCGATTGATCGTAAGACTGGGGGTAGCTCCCATAGCTGGCCGACCGACCTGTCGTCGTATGGCTGGGGGCAACTCCCCCAGTGGACCAACTACGCATCGAGCATAAGGCTGGGGGTATCTCCCCCCAGCAGGCCAATCATTTGATCGACCGTCAGCCTGGGGATGACTCCCCAAGCAGGACGATCAACCTGTCGCTGTAAGGCTGGGGCAACTCCCCTAGCAGGCTGACCCCGCATCGACCGTAAGGCTGGGGGAAACTCCCCCAGCAGGCCGACCATTCAATCGACTAAGACTGGGGGCAACTCCTCCAGCAGGCTGACTACACATTGACATCCAGACCGTGGACAACTCCCATGACGTGCCGACCATTAGACGAACCTCGAGCAAAAAGATCGGCCGTCGATTATCAATCTTCCCCAAACCTGGTATCATGACAGCTAGAGCACAACCAAGATCGAGGAAAGGGGGCACAACAACAACCAAACGACAGGCACGAGATGATCATGAATTTCCATTACAAAAAGAGGATTCTCATTACAAAAAGAGATCGTTCACAAAGAAAAAAAAGCATCACAAAAAGCCTAAGCTCCTGCCTTGGGCTAGGTGACTACTGCCACCTCGGGAGCGTCCTCTGGATGAACAGCATCGGCGTCCTCTTTGCCCTCACCAGGAACCATCTCGAGCTCCTTAAACACCACCCCCGAGCTTGGGAAATTGCGCTCGATCTCGCGTTGGAACTGGAGGAACCCCTCCTCAAACACCCTGAACATCCCGGAGGCGACGAAGGTCTTAGAGCATTCCTTCACTGCCTCCTGTGATATTCAGGTAGGGTCCACCTTCTCCAGCTCCCTAACCCGGGCCTTGAGCACTGCCACCTGACCCTGGAGCCTCAACTTCTCCACCTTCTCTGCCTTGTTTGCGAGAGATGCCTCGACGAGCTTGGTTATGAGGGCACCCTCCTTCTCCTTCACCCCCAGCAGCTCCTCAAGCCCCAAGATCATGGCCTCATCCTCGGCCCCCCTGGATGCCATTTTGGCAGCCTTCTCCTTGGCCAGGGACTTATCAGCTAGCGCCAAGGCCCTCTTGACGTCCAGCCTCTCGACATCTGCAGCGAGCTTGGAGACCCTGGTCTCCATTGAGCTCACGCATGCCTCGGCTTCCTGGGCCTCCTCCTTGGCAGTCCTCTCCGGTGCCGATTTTCAGGCGAGACTCGCCTCTGCCTCGGCGAGCACCACAAATTGGCGCCTCATCGACAGACCAACCGAAGACAGCTGCACCGAGTAAAAATTGTAGATCAGGACTATCCGTGGAAAATAATGCACTGGGCTGCGAGAAAGCTTAATTGTTGACCGATGAGCACGAAGAAGGCCGCTAGCCTGTCGCCCTTCACCCCATCCAGCACAGATTGATCTTAGGGCAGGCACGAGTTTTCGGCCAACCAAGCCGCGACCCCACAGTCTGTGAAGACAGACTCCTTCAGTCCCATGAGGAACCGGGAGCTGAGCAGCTCGTCGTTCGATTGCGGAAGGTCGGCCTCGGTCGACCGAAAGACGCCCAGAGACCTCTCATAGTCCGCAGGGAACAAGCCTGGGCAGGTCGAGGAGAGATCGCCCCAAGGCCACGTCCTCAACCCGCTGGGTACGGATGGGGGATGCAGGGGACTTGTGAGCTGTGGCCTCCCCACCAGAGGCCGAGACCTGAGCCTTCTTCCCCTCGGCTCTCTCTCGCACCGGTGACGAGCATTCCCTTTTCCTCTTCGCGGCCTCCCCAGTCGGACCCCCACTGGCTGACAAGCCCTAACTCGCTGTTTCAGTCGAACCTCAAAGACATGTCCCCCCTCCTCGAGCTGGGCACAACAGGGGCTATCGACAGAGCGTGCAGAGAAGAATCTGAGGCAAACCCACCTAGCAACACGGGGGTAAGAGAGCAAACAAGGAACGAGGGAAAATCCGAACCAAATAAAGCGAAGACTCACCGAGGGGCCACACGGTCTTCCTCAGAACATGGTCCTTGAAGAGGAACTTGATATGCCACTCAACTGGGGGGATCGCAGACAGCCTACTGATCGCATCGAGCTCTGCATTGGTGAGACTCTCCAGTGTAAGGGTTAGTGAACGCAGACTGCCCCAGCGCACTAAAAAGTTTGCCTCCTCGGGGAGGGTCACAAATACATATTCCTCCTTCCAATTCTTCAAGAAGGACGGTAGCCCGACACCAAATTCTTCCCCCTCCAAGCGGTAATGTAAAGCCATGCACCCGACTTGTGATGGCTCAGGCGATAGAACTTGCAGAAAAGAGGAAGAGTCGGCTCCACCCCATGGAGCGAGCACAACACGAGAAACCCCACTGAGACTCGACGGCGTTGGGGATAAACTGGCATAGGGCAAGCCTGAAGGCCCTAAAAAACGTTGCCACGAAGGGATGAAGGGGGAACCATAAAATTCTTTACGTGCACCCCAACTCGCAGTCGCTGGGGAAGCAAATCCTCTCGTTCATCTGAGGGGCCTGACACGATGAGGGGGAAGGAGAAACTTGGCCTGGAGCGATCCAGCAGAGGTGGCACTAAACATCGATGGCTGCTCCATCACCGCCGGAGCACGCCAGAAGGGTCCCCATGCCATATGGATCTCGAGGCCGGTACCAGGATGAGTGGCTGCCATGGTGGCGGATCCCCCAGCACAGCCGACGATGGCCGCCGGTCGACTCGCCCCGGAAGCAGAGGAAGAGGACAACGACGAAGTCATGGCAGAGCGCTTCGGATGTAGGCGGTGAATGAAAAAGCAAGGGAAGAGAGAATAGCGTTGGAGGGGCAAGACATTCACTCAAAAGGTAACCACCCCCTTATATAGTTCTCTCCAAAACCCCTTGCATCATCACCACCGTTCGTGTGCGCACACGCATCAGCATCCCAGAAGAGTCGGCCCACCGAGTCCCGCACCTAAAAGGCAGGAGGATCCCTAATGTCTTACTCCATGATGACTTTCATTCAATGCGTCGCCTTGACTGCCACACCAGTCAAATCCCAGCGTATCACATCCCTCGGACCGAATCACCAAAATCGAACGGCCCGAGCGATGGGGGTAATTGATATGACCCCCCCGAATGTGCCAAAGAAAGATGGTCCGGACCCACGACCAAGAAGCTGGACTGGGCCCAAGCCCTAAAGGACCCATAAGCGAGTCCGGGGCAATGCGGCCCAACACCGCCGCTCGGTACACCGTTGGCCTCCCGCCCTTCGAGGAAACCGATCCCTAGATCCCGCCTGCCTTGATCACCATTGAAGAGACCATCAAAGCGGGCGGGCACGAAGGGCGAGATGGCAGGACGCCAAAAAAGCGTTGACATGCAGACTCCTACAAAGGGCGAAAAAGATGAAACGTCAAGGGATCAAATCCTAGATACTCACAACTCCGGTATTCTACCTCTAAGACCCTGGTCTTCCACCTTTGATATTTATCCTACATAGCTTGGCTCGAGAACTCGCACTTGGTCTCTCCGTGAACCAAGTTCGATTCCACCGAGCACTTCTCAGTCACCATCTGACTTAGGCATCGGAGGGGACTTGGTCGGAACCAAGGTCTGACCCACTGACGAGCTCTCTCGTTTGTGTAGATTAAGAAGACTCCGACCTGTCGATGCTACCCTTCAACAGACCACCGATCAAATCCGACGCCCTCAACTCCGAGCCCGTTCAACCGATCGTTCAAGGAAGCCGTCGCTTCACTGAAGCTTGATCACTCCATATTTTACACCTTTTCTCTGCTTGTTTGCATGCCATTTAGATAGCCCATATCGTGTTTTTCACGATTATTCGACAATATTGCGATGCTTTTCATGATTTCTTGTTTTTGTCGTATTTCAGGAGATTTGGAGCGATTTGGAGTGGTTCTGAGATGCACCCACTCCGGAGTGTCACCCGTGACTCTTTTGAGGGGAATTCTGCGATTGGAGAGGAGTGGAAGAAGAAAGAACGTCGTAGGAGCGACGAGGAAGCAAAAATACGAAGATTGGGCATTTTCAGCATGCCACTCGGCCGAGTGAAGGAGTCACTCGGCCGAGCATCGACAGCCCGCTCGGCCGGCCAGATCGGACACGCAACAGACTCCATATCAGCGTGTACTCGACCGAGCATCGCCAGACCACTCGGCCGAGCACGGATACACCACTCGCCCGAGTGGCATCAAGACGACGGCAACCAAAATTCCCAAGTTACTGTAATCCGTCAGTCAGCCCCGAGTTCCGACTCGGCCGAGTGAAGAAATCCCATCGGCCGAGTGAAGAAAGTCACTCGGCCGAGTGACTCCCGAGGAGACGACCCCCAAAAGTCCAGACTTACTGGAATCCGTCAGGGTCCGTCACTCGGACGAGTGACATTTGTCACTCGGTCGAGTGAGCCGCGCTGCCTGTATCGTAAAGTGCGATTTTCAAGCTGCGCAGGGGCAATTTTGTCACAGTTTTTTGGGCGATTTTGGGGGGTATTTAACCCCAGTTTTTAACCTAGTTTGGGAAGCTTTTCTCATACTTTTGGCAGCCTTTTTAGATAACTTTTTAGGAGATTAGATTTAGTGCTTTGGAGAGAGATAAAAAGTTCTATTTTGTTGGATGCTATTGAATCTTCATTGGTTTGTCTCTCTTTCTATCAAAAACCTCATTTTTATTGATATATTGTCTATTGCAATGAATTCTATTGTTTTTATTATTGAATTTCTAATGATTTGCATTATGAATTGTGAGTAGTTTTATCGTCTTAGGGCGTAGGGATGAACCCTACGAACCCTATTTCTAATTTGTGATGAATTGGTGAAATTCTTGCTAGAATTGATTAGGGTTAGTTTGGGATTGATTTAATACGAATAGCTAGGGATTCATACCGATTGGGATTTGCAAGAGATTGGATCCCAACTCGATAGGAAGCCCTAGAAATTCGAATTGGGTTACAATTGGGTTTCTCTGGAATCGGTTTGCAAGAGATTGGACCGAAACTAGGGTTTTCGATTGCAATTCTATACCAATACCCGTTTGCAAGAGATTGGACGGGTAGGAACTATCCCAACCTAGGTCGTAGCTCGAGTTTGCACGAGAGTGGGCTCGAGATACGATTGGACGATGATGTTGTTCTTCACGCTAGCTTGCCTAGGTTAGGGTTTGCAAGAGATTGGACCCTACCCTAGGTTTGCTATAGACCGGCAATAGCACGAGAGCGTGAGCTTGGTTCTACATTTAGTTGCAACTAGTTCACCTGAATTTCAAGTCTAGCAATTGTGAAACCTACGAATCACAATGACGAGATACGGTTCGTAGCGGGGATTCCCTATCCCTAGGCGTTTTTATTAATTTGATATTTTCTTTATACAATTGAACAACTGTGACCGCTTTATTGCGAATATTTCTCGACTGTTCTTATAGCCAGGTGAATTGAAGAAGACACCGTCATTTGCCCTCCTCGTGTTCGATACCCGCTCGCCGCTACACCGTGCGCTTGCGGTAAGACTAGCGAGTCTCGTCCCGGGTGTGTATCCGGGGCACGATCAAGTTTTTGGCGCCGTTGCCGGGGACGGTTTTTGACGGAGTTCGATTTCGATCACCCGGTTATTTTTCAATTTCTTTATTTATTTCTTCATTCTTTTCTAACTCTGTTTACAGCCCAATTTGCACGCTCTCCCAAAATTTTCCACAAGATCTTAACAGGTAACATGGGGGATGCAATGCCAATGACTGAGTCTGGCCAGGGAGATGACGAATCCTTTGCAGAGCTCCTTAAGAAACTTGTTGATGAGGTCCACGCCACTGGAGCTTTTCCTATTAACATCGAGTACCCCGTCGAACAATTATTTGCATGCTTCGTGATGGATCAAATCTCCTCGAATGGGACAATTGGGGGCGACATCAGAGTTGATGTGAGAGACGACAAGCTATATTTCGAAGACAGCAGAACATGCATCGAGAAGTGCTACATCCCCGAGGAATCCACTGGACATACCGATATTCAGGGAAGTGCGCTCTATGACCCCCACTCCTGCATTTATGGATTAACTGACATATCTCTTGGTCTCAGGAATGAACCGGAGCAAAGTGGAGGTCCTATCGATGCCCACACGGAATTGTGCAGTGTCTATTCAGATGCACCGTCCTCACCAAGAAGCGAATCTGAGCCTCCACTCGAGAGTGCACCACCCGAACATGAGCTAAACTCAGAAGTTGAAGGAGAAGCCAAACTCACACAAGCTGATGAAGCAGAGGGTACGGCACCTCTTGAGGTAGAGCTTAAACAATTACCACCGAATCTAAGGTATGCTTTCTTGGGTAATAAATTAACCTTCCCGGTGATAGTTAACTCCCACCTCACTCATGATCAACTTGAGAGACTCCTAGATGTTCTTAGGAGTCACAAGGATGTCCTTGGCTACACTATCTCTGATCTTAAGGGAATAAGCCCTAGGCTTTGCACGCATAGAATCCATTTGGAAAACACTGACGCCACCTCCATAGAGCCTCAAAGGCGATTGAACCCAAACATGAAGGAGGTGGTCAAAAAGGAAATCCTTAAATTGCTTGAGGCCGGAATTATCTATCCTATCTCAGACAGTAGATGGGTTAGCCCCGTTCACGTTGTCCCCAAGAAAGGGGGGATGACCGTTATAAAAAACGATAAAGGAGAGCCCATTTCTACACGCACTGTCACGGGATGGCGGATGTGCATTGATTATAGAAAACTAAATAAAGCCACCCGAAAAGACCATTACCCATTACCCTTCATTGACCAAATGCTCGAACGCCTTGCTAAACATAAATACTTTTGTTATTTGGATGGGTATTCGGGTTTCTTCCAAATCCCTTTGCATGAAGACGACCAAGAAAAGACTACTTTCACTTGTCCCTATGGCACCTATGCTTACCGTAGAATGCCATTTGGTCTTTGTAATGACCCGCCACCTTTCAGAGGTGCATGACTTCCATCTTCTCCGACTATATTGAAAATATTATGGAAGTTTTCATGGATGATTTCTCAGTTTATGGAAGTGAGTTTGATTCTTGTTTGGCTAATCTTACTAAAGTTCTTAAAAGATGTCAACAAAATAATCTTACTCTTAATTGGGAGAAATATCACTTCATGGTCACCGAAGGGATAGTGCTTGGGCACCTGGTCTCCTCAAGAGTGATTGAGTTTGATAAGGCGAAGATTGAGGTAATCGAGAAACTCCCTCCTCCTATTAATGTTAAGGGCATTAGGGGCTTTCTTGGTCATGCGGGGTTTTACCGCCGCTTTATCAAGGATTTCGCCTTGATTGCCCGACCTCTTACCTCCTTGCTTGCTAAAGATGCCCCGTTTGTTTTTTCAGGTGAATGCTTGCAAGCGTTCAATACATTGAAGGAAGCACTAATTTCTGCACCCATCATACAACCACCGGATTGGAGCCTTCCCTTTGAGCTCATGTGTGATGCAAGTGACCAAGCCATTGGAGCGGTATTGGGACAAAGGAAAGACAGAAAGCTTCATGCAATATTCTATGCAAGCAAAACATTGGATGACGCGCAGAAAAATTATACAACTACTGAGAAAGAGCTTCTAGCGGTCGTCTATTCCATTGAAAAGTTTCGCTCCTACCTCCTTGGTTCCAAGGTAATTGTCCACACCGACCACGCGGCATTGAAGTATCTTCTAAGCAAGAAAGAGGCCAAACCAAGGTTGATTAGGTGGATACTTTTATTGCAAGAGTTTGATTTAGAAATCAGAGACAAGAAGGGTACGGACAACGTTGTGGCAGATCATTTGTCCAGGCTTGTTCGTGACAAGGAGGACGAGAGTTTACCTATCGATGATACCTTTGTTGATGAGAGGCTATACGCCATAAGGCCCGGGGAAGTTCCTTGGTATGCGGACTTTGTCAATTATTTGGCTTGTGGGATTAAACCATGCGGGATGCCCACACAGCAAAAGAGGAGATTTATGCATGAAGTCCGTAGCTATTTCTGGGAAGATCCGTATCTCTTTAAGATATGCAAGGATGGGGTTATTCGGAGATGCATTTCTAAGGAGGAGGCCACCTCCATCATCTTGCATTGCCATGGTATGCCATGCGGAGGACATCACGCCGCTTCCAAGACTACAGCTAAAATATTGCAGAGTGGATTCTTTTGGCCGACCATGTTCAGAGACACCCACGACTTCGTCAAGGGGTGTGATAGATGCCAACGGACCGGGAATATTTCCAAACGAAATGAGATGCCAATGAGGCCCATTCTAGAAATTGAGCTATTTGATTGTTGGGGAGTGGACTTCATGGGACCATTCCCGTCAAGCAAAGGTAACAAGTACATCTTATTGGCCGTGGACTACGTCTCTAAATGGGTAGAAGCCATCGCCACCCCTACCAATGATGCGAGGGTTGTTTCCAAGTTTTTCAAGCAGAATATTTTCCCACGCTTTGGGGTGCCTCGTACTTTGATAAGTGACGGGGGAAGCCACTTCATAGAAAACAAGTTTGAAGCCATGTTGAAAAAGTACGGGGTAAACCATAGAATTGGAATGGCATATCACCCTCAGACAAGCGGCCAAGTGGAGGTTTCGAATAGAGAAATCAAGCAAATTCTTGAAAAGACCGTAGATCGATCTAGAAAGGATTGGTCCATGAAGTTAAACGATGCTCTATGGGCATATCGTACGGCCTTTCGCACTCCCATTGGCACCACGCCGTTCCGACTTGTTTATGGGAAAGCTTGTCACTTGCCGGTAGAGTTGGAGCACCGCGCATATTGGGCCATCAAGACCCTCAATTATGACTATAAGAGTGCGGCGGTGAGGCGGCTCTTAGACATCAATGAGCTTGACGAAATTAGAAGAGATGCCTACGAGAGCTCAAGGATTTACAAAGAAAGGACCAAGATTCTCCACGACGCACGCATAACTGTCACAGACTTCATGGTCGGAGACAAAGTCTTGCTATATAATTCCCGACTCCGACTATTTCCTAGAAAGTTGAGATCACGGTGGTCCGGACCATTCACCATCAAGCACATACAACCGGGAGGAGTCTTTGAGTTAGAAGGTAAAGACGGAGCCACATTCAAGGTGAATGGACAACGGCTCAAGCGCTATTCCGAGGGAGTCCCTACGGGTGAAGTAAATAGAATATATCTACTCAAGGGACGGCCGGATGACCTTTCATACCTCCTTGACGAGGTAATTGAAGAGGCTATCCCCCACTCCATCGGTGCACTCCACGATGATGGCTTTGAAGAAAGCCAAGATTTGAGCGAAGAAGAGACATTGGAGGACTCTCCCAATAGCTCCACGGTGAATGATGATGGCGACGCTGATGTCGCGAGAATACGGGAGCTTTGCAAGCTCTCGACATTGAAGAATCCAAAGAAAGCTCCACCGATTCGAAGATCGGTATCACCGGCGAAGTCAAAGACCGGAACAAGCTCAAGCTTGAGGGAGCCATCCCCCAACATTGCCCATGATGAAGGGGCGCAGAGGAAGGCCACGCACCACCACGATCCAAATCCGAGCGGTCTTCCCGGCAAATTCGACGGGTGCATCTCATACGCACCCAACATCCCTACGCTAATTTGAAAATCCAAAGGGGTCGAGCTCAAGACCTTAAATGAGCGCTTGTCGGGAGGCAACCCGATGGTTTTTGCATTATTTTTATTTTGGTTTTTATTTTTGTTCTAGACTTTTATTAGTGTTTTGAGTCAATTGCCTATAAAAATCTTGACAACGGGTCTTAATTCTTATAACAGGAGAGGAGAAAAGGAGATCTCTCATATGGAGGATGACCGAGGCAAAGAAGAGCGCTCCAGGAATGCGCTCGAGGCTTAGGAAGAGGAAGAAACCAACTGGAGGAAGAAAAACAGAGAGTAGAGCGAAAACGGAGCCCCGAAGCAGAAAACAGCACGCCACTCGGCCGAGTATCATATGCCACTCGGCCGAGCAAAGGACCCCACTCGGCCGAGTGGGGCACCAACCAGGGAAGTCTGCAGAACCAACTCTCTGTCTTTTTTGTGCATTTCAGTATTAACTGCCACTCGGCCGAGTACGTTTAGTCACTCGGCCGAGTGAAACGGATACCCTCCTAGGGCGAGAATTGCCGAGTAGCTTGTGCCACTCGGCCGAGTGGAGATTCTCCATTCGGCCGAGTGTGGCAAAGCCACTCGGCCGAGTCGTAAGTGGCAGGGAGAAATTTAAATTTTTTTTTTTGTTTACGCCACTCGGCCGAGTGACATTATCACTCGGCCGAGTCGTAACTTCCCTTATATAAACGCTGCGGGCTCGACGCGAATCTCAACGCGAGAAAATCCCAAATTCGCCCGAGCCCCCGTAGCGCTTCGTCTCCCCTCGCCCGTTGCCGCAGCCCCTCGCCCGAATCGACTCGCCACCGGCTCTGATCGACCGACCACCGCCGGCGACGACCTCCCACCGACGCGCCGACCTCCGGCGACCTTCCTCGCCACCGGCCGACCGCCGGCGACCCCTATTTGCCCCAAAAGCTCCATTTTCTCCCATTTTTCTTGATCCGTACGCCCATTGAGCCCCATACTCAAATCAACTTCTTTATCTATCTATTTTACCCCATCTCCCCCATGTATTTTGAATATTATCCGCTGATATCATTGTTTGATTTGCAGGCTATCTTGGGGGAGCTTTGGGGAGCTTCTGGACGCGCTTTTGGCTTCGCGGAGGCGGCGTTCTTCGCACGCACTTGCTGATTTTCTCTCGCGGCGTGTTCAGGTACACTCGTTCCATTATTTAGCACGATGCATTATATTTTTGTTGGGTGAGCACTCGCGGCACACATGCCGCCCCGCACTAGGCCACGCACGCGGGGAGCCTCTTCCAAGCGGAAGAGGACCGATGATCCCGGTCCCTCTGCCCCTAGGGAGGACTCCCCTCCACCTAGTCCACCTCCACCCACACAGCCGCTTCCAGCCGATCCCATCCATGCACAGCCACCACCAGCTCCCGCCGTCGGGCCGCTGGGGATCACGTTCAGAGACGACGCACAGCGCGTCCGATTTGAGCGTATCGCCCAGCGCTCGATAGTGCCCTCTAGGTTCGCACACTTAGCAGACCTTGACCGCCTAGGGGTACTAGAGGGGATGCTCACGTTGTACGACAACGTGGGTTGGCGCGACTTTTTGTCTGTGTCGATGGACACCTACGTCCGTCCGACACTTGAGGTTCTTAGTTCGATAGCCCGGACCGATGAGGGATGCTCCTTCCGCCTTATGGATCGAGAGTGTCAGATCTCTCTCGATATGCTTCGAGCATTCTTTCAGTGGCCCGCTGTCCCTGAGCCTGACCACGCCTATGCTCCTACGCATATCCCTCCGCCGTCGTTCGACTCCCATGCCTTTTGGACCCGGATCACGGGTTCACCACTTGCCTTTGACCCTAGTAGGGCCAAGGCCTCAGCTATAGTCCACCCCTGCCTCCGCATAGCACAGCGCCTTATGGCGACCACCTTCCTTGCGAGGTACGAGCCTGGGACGATGTCTACGCCTGAGCTCTATATGCTCTACGCGATGACTCGCCCCAGAGTTCAGGATAGGGGTGGTGATGCGATGGTCCCCGCCGTTGAGATTGATATCGCTAGCTGGTTTTTGGACCGCATCATAGTATCGGTGAGCGCTCGCTCACCGATCTGTTGCGACGGCCTGATCACCCTGCTAGCCCTGATGACCGGCGTGGACCTTCCTGACGACTTGCATCGACCTTCAGGCCCCGCTTCACTCTCGATAGATGTTATGGCCCGAATGAAGATGCTTCGTCCCCACGGCCAGCGGCACTGGGTATGGTTGCACGGTCCCTTTAGTGCCGATTACATGATCCTCCCGAGCTCCACTCGGACACATATAGGACCGGCACACGGGGACTGGCTTCCGGCGATGGATCTCCTGATCCCCGCCGCCTACGTGCTAGAGGCCAAGGGAGCTGAGCAGGAACCACCTGCACCCATCGACCCTGTGATCCCTCAGCCTGAGCCTGCATTGTCTGCACCTCCTGGCACCTCTGTCCACACTTTTGTCGGTGTCGGGAGTACCCTAGCTGTGTCGTCCACCTCGTCTACCACCACCCCCACCACCACTGTGCCTATCTTGGTTGAGCCTATTTCCTCACTTCTTCCCGAGCGTCCACCCACCATACTAGAGAGCGGCGAGTCTTCCTTCGCTGCTGTCGTGGAGACCCTATCCAGTTTGATCTCCGTTGGGGCGTCACCTTTTGGGACCTACACTTCCTCCCCAGTGGTCGACCCTTTTGTCTCCACCGCAGCTGTCCTTTCCGAGAGTGTCGTGACATCTGTTCCCACATCTGCGTCACAGTCCTCTCTTGCTGCCTCGTCACCGATTTTGTCTACCACCACTGCTGCTGCTGCTTCCACCTCGTACCAGCCTGCGTTCCAGCCTCACACTGAGGCTGGGCATCCACTAGTGAGCACAGCCCCCTTTCCACACATACCTGCTGGCCCGATTATTTACACCGCCTGTGTCAGACAGCCCCGTCCTTCACAGCGTAGACACGTGCGTCCCTCTGCACCACCTCCCCCCGACACTATACTTCAGAGCATTCGTGCTCTTGAGGGGGCGGTGAGTGGACTCAGAGGCGACCTTAGGACTCTGTCTGCCACAGTCTCCGCCATGCAGCACCGCGTTGAGCTACTTCCCAGTATTCAGGCTTGCCTGACTCAGATTCTCATGCGACTGCCACCACCCACCCAGCAGCTTCCACACCCACCACCCCCACCCCCACCCCCACCTCCGCCACAGGACGGAGATGGTGTAGCACCACCAGCTTAGGCACACCCTTGATGCCATTGATATTTTTTGTCGATTATGCTGCACATTTTCTGCTGGTCCTAGAGTTTTTTTACCCACACCTCCTCCCCTCACTATTTTGGTCCCTGTTCCGATCACATCATTTTATATCTTTTTTGGGAGAGAGGGAGTGTATTTTTGGTGACACATATCTGCATCACTCTGATCTTTGCATGCATCACATCCGCATCATATTTTCTGTTTATTTTTATTTTTTTATCATGCATGCATCCTCACCCGCCCCACCCATTTCACGTCTCTCGGTGTGCCACACTTTGCACATTAAGGACACTGTGCACTTTAGCTTGGGGGAGTGAGTTCTCACACTTTTTTCTTTTATCGCCTTTATTTTTAGTTTTTTCATGTTTTTTTCCGCTTTTGCACCCATTTTTCATCACTTTTTCATTTTTTACCATGCATCACGTTTTTCTTATTTTCTTTGTGTGCTTCATTGTAAATAGTTCTGTTTTCTTTTATCTTTATTTCTTTCATCTTTTGCTAGAGATGATTTTTCTGTGATGACGATGACGTGGTGTTAGCTTTTCTCAATATGCATGCTAATTTTGTCATGTCATAGCTTTTGTTTTTGATATCATGTGCTATGTTCTGCTTTGCATTTAGAAATAGTAACCCACTTCTTTTTCCGTATGAAAATGGATGAAATTCTATTATTAGCTGATGTCTGATAATTCATATGTATGCTATCGTAGAAAACACACCAAGATTCACGCATTGATTGCTTATATCTGGAGTACTGCTTTCTTTTCTCATATCACTTCTTATTTCATGATTTGTACGCTTCACTTCAGGTTGATTGAATGTTTGCTAGCATTGATAAATCTGGACTAGTTTGCTTTTTGAGATTAAACTAAGTAGATTAAATTACCCTGCTGAAGTTGTCATGCACGTCCTATAGAGTGAACCGAGAGATACATTTATTTCTTTCTCCACATATCTTGAACATTATTTCTCTATTTTAAATTCATTGGTGAATCTCCCCTTAGCAATTCTATTATTGGCATTCCCCCCGTTATTATATCCCATGCTCCAAATTCCCCAAAACAAAAACAAAAAAAATACTTGTATATCCTTCTCTTTTGATTTGGGATCATTTGTGTAAATATGTTATTCGAAAAAAAAATCGAGAAAAAATCGAGAAAAAAAAGAAAAGAAAAGAAAAGAGAAAAGAAGTTCGAAAACGATCCCATCTCATACACTTTCTCTCTTTCTTCCCTCTCTTTGCTTTTATTTTTATTTCTTTTACTTTTGGAGTTTCAAAAGAAACGGGGAATGTAAATATTATTTTGTTTATGCCACCACGGTTATGGATGAGCTTGGGGGAGGGGATCCAATGATGTGTGAGAGAGTGACTACATGACGGTGCATGACAACCTAGGCTAAGTAATATTTTATACGCGGTGAGATTGCTAAAAGTTTCACGAAATCCAGAAATCTGCGCTTAGCATTCATATCATGAAAACCACACTTTTCTATTCTTACTACTCTATTGTGTGATATCTCTTATACTCCTTATAGAAAGCATTCAATTGAAAAGTGTGTGATCTACGATTTTGTATATCGCTTTAGATGCTTCAGACGATGTTAATTCTAGAATTATTCCATTTTTCATGCTATATTGATATTCTTGGGTTTTCTATTTCAAATGCACCATTATACTATGATATCGAGATAAAAGTCTTTGACATGTGTTTTATATTCGATGCGTGCTATATGAGTAAGCAAAACCCACGTCCTGAGAAAAATGATCTAGCAACTTCCTTCTTCGTTTTCTATTTTGTTTTTCATTTTTCATTTTCCATTTTTCCATCGTTTCCATTATCTTTATCCACCGAGTTCGCTTTTTACTCATCTTCCTCGAGGACGAGTAAGAGGTAAGCTTGGGGGATTTTGATCACTCCATATTTTACACCTTTTTTCTGCTTGTTTGCATGCCATTTAGATCGCCCATATCGCGTTTTTCACGATTATTCGACAATATTACGATGCTTTTCACGATTTCTTGTTTTTGTCGTATTTCAGGAGATTTGGAGCGATTTGGAGTGGTTCTGAGATGTACCCACTCCGGAGTGTCACCCGTGACTATTTTGAGGGGGATTCTACGATTGGAGAGGAGTGGAAGAAGAAAGAACGTCGTAGGAGCAACGAGGAAGCAAAAATACGAAGATTGGGCATTTTCAGCATGCCACTCGGCCGAGTGAAGGAGTCACTCGGCCGAGCATCGACAGCCCGCTCGGCCGGCCAGATCGGACACACAACAGACTCCATATCAGTGTGTACTCGACTGTGACCGCTTTATTGCGAATATTTCTCGACTGTTCTTATAGCCAGGTGAATTGAAGAAGACACCGTCATTTGCCCTCCTCGTGTTCGATACCCGCTCGCCGCTACACCGTGCGCTTGCGGTAAGACTAGCGAGTCTCGTCCCGGGTGTGTATCCGGGGCGCGATCAAAGCTACCCTTCGGTGCACCAACGCTCGGGTCTGCACGTTCTTGACCAAAATAATGCTCGGTTTACTAACCCCGGAGGTTACACGCGTCTCACGTGATAGCGACGACACCTGGACCTCCAAACTACCAACCAGCGGTGAGAAAACACCCTGAAATAGTAGTCAACATAGCCAACAGTTTTATTACTAGTCGACCAATGGATCAAGTAGTTGACAATTGTTTAAACAATAATATAAATCACATTCTGTATTAGTCGACTAATGGGTCTAGTAGTCGATAACATGTGCATTAGTTGACTAATTGTCCTATTAGTCGACTAATGTTTCAAGTCAGTGATACATTAATATTCTATATTAGTTGACTACTCATGTATTAAAAAAATATGTTATTTGACTAATTGAAGCTAAAATTCGGTGTAGGAAATTTCCTACACCACCCATCAAAAAAATCGTTTTCCACTTAATTTTTTCAAAAAATATTTATTTAGGAGTGTTGTACACATTCTAAAACCCCAAAATCCCAAATATGGGTGATGTTAAGGCCAAAATTGACTGAGACAGTTGTCAAGCTGACGTAGACTCTTGGTGTTGAGTCGGAGCCTCGTCAGCAGATGAAGTGAGACCCTGAGTCCAGTGGTGGTAGTTGATGATGGTGTGGTGCTCGATCGACCTTTGTGCAGTTGATGCTCGATCGTTCGAGGCTAGGAAGCTCGCTGACGACCTCGACACTGGATGATAACCGACGATCTGCACCACAGGGACACGTTAGGGGGGGTCGGATCTGGGTTTCGACCCAAATCCCCTCCGATGCTTAAGTTAGTATGGAGGGGAGCTTGGTGTAGCTGAGATCGACCCAAAGAGGTTAGTCTCAGATCTAGCGGCGCAAGCTCTATAGCGTAAGAAATATTAGCTGAGAAAGTAGAGTTCTATGTCTTAGATCTCGTGCCTTGGAATTGGAACCCTTCACTGTATTTATAGGCATTCGGGGTTCTTTTGGAGACGTTAGGGAGATAACGGTTTCCCATTATGGGCCACGATCTTTCTCCTTTAATAGGAGTAAATGTTATGCACGTTCCCACGAATTACGAGCCCATCTTTAATCCCATGTTCAATTGCAGGGAACGCACGGTCGACTGGCCAATCGGCTTTGACTGAGTCGATGTCGGACTTCTCTCGTGGGCCCTATGGGCCTTAATCATCTATCGGTCGAGTCATCTTGAATGTCGGCCCAATGACTTAACAATGGCCCCCGTCGCATGACCTCAAAGGATATGCATGTTGAAGTCAAGCGACATTACATCGCATTAATGGGGCACAACAGTCGAGAAAATAACACTCAAGTTCTAGCCGCCAAAACGCACGCTTCGTCGATTCGGATGATTTGCCGGTTCGAAATCCAAGGCACTTAGAGCCTTCGGATTTTGACGTGTGTTTCATCATGCGATTGTTGCCATGCCTATATAGGATGGTTCCAGCGATAGAATGCAGAGGTATCGTCTCATTCTCTTGATTTAGATTTTCCTTCTCTCGAAAGTAATGACTTCGTTCTCCATCCCTGCCTCTAAAAGGAGCTTGGTCAGGGTCATGCAGAAGAACCAGTAAGGGGTTATGGTGCCAGGTTTACTTGCGAATCTGAGGTCCAACATCAAGGCTGGCCAGATTTCCGAGCTTTATAGGCGGTATGTCCGTCTCGATACCAAATCCGGGTTCCTGGGAGGGACGATAGGGTCCATCGTCCCGACGACCGGGAAGTGGGGGTATACATCAGAGTCTTCGAATGAGGTCTTCAATTCCCCATGCACCCCTTCATGCAGTACATCCTGTGTACCCTGAACATCTCCCTCTGCTACTTGATGCTGAATGCCATTGGTATGATGATGTGCTTCATAGCTTTGTGCGTGGTGAACGGGATTGAGCCATCTCTAAGGTTGTTCAATTACTTTTTCTCGATCCCTCCCCTCAAGACCTCGGGCTGGTATTCGATAATGGCTCGTCGAGGCAGGAAGCTGCTCGAAGGCCTTACCACCTCCAATCTTAAATGGAAAGATGAGTTTGTGTTTGTGATCTTCCAAGGGGAGGCAAGCTTCTGCATCGGTTTGGGTGCCACTTACTTGGGCCCCGTCGAGGATAAGCCGTTGGCTAGTGAGGAGAAGAAAGCCGCTGACACCTTGATGGGCCTGCCCAAGGATATGAGGTTGGTCAAATGGCTGTGGACCGATGACGCATTACGTCAGACCGTGTGAACAAAAGTTTGGTTCGATCTTGCCCGCTAACTGCTCGACCTTCGTTCTTCGACTTAACTTATTTGTTGCTTCTGCAGGCATGGCCGAAGTGGATTATCAGGTGGATCCTGCATTGAGGAAAGCAGTCGAGGCTTCCATCCGAGAAGAGGATGTGAGCATGTTGTCTCCTCGGGTGCCGACTGGGGTGGAAAGGATGGCACTGTCATTGGAGGATCGATCCGTCGTTGTTGAGAGAGTTGCTCAGGTGGCCTGTCTTAAGAAGAAGAAGAAGGAAAAGCCCACCTTTGAATTAGAAGTAGTTGTTGGATCATGTGGATGGCAAACAACACTAGAAGGGGGGTTGAATAGTGTTGTGTATATAATAAACTTTTTCGATCGTTAACTAAAACCCTTCTAATGTTGCCTAAGAAGCCAAGTAGAGTGATCTACGCTTGGTTCTTAATCAACAAAGCAATCTTTACAAATAATATGAAAGAGATCTTTACACAGCGGAATTAAATGTATGATCTTTGTAATATGCAAGTGAACAAAGCATTACAAATAACAAAGTAAATAATAATTGTTTGCAGAGATAAATAATCAAACACAGAAAATGCAAACGCAAAGAAAAGGATTTTTATCCTGGTTCCCCGCAACTTGGGTACGTCCAGTCCCCGACCAATCCGGTACGAGATTTCCACTATTGCCTTAGCAATACAAATACCTAGCCTCAACCAGGATTTCCGACCACCTAGACTTGTCTAGGATTTTACCCTTGCCTCACAACCCGAGGACTTTACGACTGGCAACACCTAGACTTGTCTAGTGGTCCAACAATCAACACAATGAGATATTTATCCAATACACCACAATAAATGATGGAGATTGGTTTTTACACCCGATTCTATAGCCAATCAAAGATAGACAAATTTGTGTAGTTGCTTGATAGAATAAGAGTCTAGATCACACAAAGATACGAGATAAATTCTTTGTGATCTAGATCTATTGCTTTTCAAAAATCCTTTAAACAAGATAAAGAGAATAGTAATAAGGATTTTGAAAACGTTTTAGCCAATAAAAAATAAGAGTATGATCTTAAAAGAATTGATAAGAGAATATTGCAAGATCACAAATAAAATCAAATTGGCTAGAAAGAAATGAGAGCTTTGAATTCAAGAGCGTTTTCACAAGAGATTTTTGATTTTCAATAGTTGTGTTTTCACAAAAGAATTTAGCTCTTATTTATAGGGAAAAACTGAGATTTGAAATTTGAATTTTCGTTGACTTTTGTCCCAAAAATTACGGAGTAAATTGCTCAACGAATTTCAAAATTCAAATTCAAAAACGTAAGAATTTTACAGCTGGTAGTGGACTCCCTCATCTAGGTAGTCGACTCCCAGAGAGTTCCAGGAATTCTTGACCGGTGTCTGGTAGTCGACTCCCTACTTTTGGTACTCGACTCCCAGAGGAGTTTTTCCTGCAACTTATCTAGTCAGACAAGTAGTTAACTCCAGGGTGCGTGGAGTTTCACTACGAAAGTTATAGAGTGACTAGAGAAAGCTCTCTTAAAGTATTTTGAAGATAATTTAAAAGTATTTTCGAAATTGTGTGTGTGTGTGTTTTGTCTATATGATATGGCTTTAACAAATACCCTAAAGAGACACGACACACTCACTATAGACTTAGGGACATGTCTTTGGAAGCTTGATCAATTTTGATGAAGTGGATGCGAGCTTCACTTGATCTTCTTGTTCTATTTGAGCTTGAACTTCATCATTTGACTTAGCCACATTTGTCCTTGTCTTTGAGCGTAGATTTGTGCTCCTTTGAGTATAAGTAAAACTTCGCATATTCTGCACACTTCAGTGTAGTGTAGTTAGTACACTTAAGCTTTCATTTGGTGTGCTCATCATCAAAATCACTTGGGGTGGAATTCAATTTCCATCACTCTCCCCCTTTTTGATGATGACACCCAAATGGGAAAGATGAAGTAAGTTTAAAGATAATAAGATACATGGTATACTTACTCCCTCTGCTTTGATGCGGTTCTCCCCCTGCATCGAAGCCGTTAGAAATAATACATTCATTTTTGCATTTCATTATTTTCTCCCCTTGTCATCAACAAAAAAATATTATAACTGAGCATTACTCAATTCTTTTCTCCAACAATACCCTATTCTCGACGAAGTCTAGAGAATGTATCCTTTTGTAAGGGTTTTGTTAGAATATCTGCAACTTGAACTCAGAGGAGACAAATTTAAGTTCAACATCCTTTTTGGCATAGTGATCATCAATAAATCTGTGTCTAATATCAATATGTTTTGTTCTAGGATGAAGATCAGAGTTTTTAGTGAGATTTATGGTGCTTTTATTATCACAATAAATTACACATGTAGATGTATTAACACCATAATCGACGAGGACTTGTTTCATCCAAAGTATTTGAGCACAGGCAAGTCTTGCAGCTATATACTCTGCCTCAGTGGTAGATAGTGAAACGGAACTTTGCTTTTTGCTAAACCACGAAACAAGGGAATGTCCAAGGAAATGACATGTTCCACTTGTGCTTTTTCTTGTGGCTTTACAACCAGCATAGTCTGCGTCACTAAATGAAGTTAAATCGAATGTGCTTCCTTTGGGATAAAAAAGTCCAAAGTCAGATGTGGTTTTAAGATATCTAAATATGTATTTTACTGTTTTAAGGTGTGATTCCCTGGGGTCACATTGAAATCAAGCACATGCACAAACACTAAACATGATGTCAGGTCTGCTAGCGGTTAAGTAGAGTAAAGAACCGACCATACCTCGATATGTCTTCTGATCAACCTTTTTACCTGCTTCGTCTTTGTCTAAGGAGGTGGATGTTGTCATTGGTATGTTCTTTCCGGATGCAGTTTCCATCCCGAACCTTTTGATCAAGTCTCTTGCGTACTTTGTTTGATGAATGAAGGTTCCTTCTTTTCCTTGTTTGATTTGTAATCCGAGAAAATATGTTAGCTCCCCCATGTGGCTCATTTCAAATTCTTCCTGCATTAACTTGGCAAACTCTTGGCAAAGATCATCATTAGTAGATCCAAAAATGATGTCATCTACATAGATTTGGATAAGGATGATATCATTATGAACTTTCTTAACAAATAAGGTTGTATCTATTTTTCCAACAGTATAGCTTGAGTCACTTAAGAATTTTCTTAGTCTTTCATACCAAGCTCTTGGAGCTTGTTTTAACCATATAAGGCTTTGTTTAACTTGTAAACAAATCCTGTTTTCTTATCATGTTCAAATCCTGGAGGTTGTTCAACGTAGACTTCCTCCTTTATGAATCCATTTAGGAAAGATCTTTTTACATCCATTTGGTAAAGTTTAAAATTCTTATATGATGCAAATGCGAGTAACATCCTAATAGATTCTAATCTAGCAACAGGAGCAAAGGTTTCATCGAAGTCTATACCTTCCTCTTGAGAGTAACCCTGTGCTACTAACCTTGCCTTATTCCTTATCACATTTCCATCTTCGTCTAGTTTGTTTCGGTATACCCATTTAGTACCGATAACTGGACGATCTTCCGGTCTAGGCACTAACTCCCATACTTGATTGCGTTCAAATTGTAGAAGTTCTTCTTGCATAGCCTCGATCCATGCTTCATCTGCAAAAGCTTCTTCTACCTTTTTCGGCTCAATATTAGAAACAAATGCAACATGTGTCAAGTGCTCTATTTGAGATCTAGTTCTAATTCCTGCATCAATGTCACCTAAGACTTGTGTGTGTGTGTGATGTGTGACTTCAGGAAATGATTTAGGCAAAGAACTAGGGATATCATTGATAGATTCATTATTATGAGTTGATGCAATGAGTATGCTATCATCATCATCATGAGCAATGTTATGAGGTAAAGATTCATCAAATGTTACATGTAGAGTTTCAACAATAGTTTCTGAACTTTTATTGTAAATTCTATATGCCTTGCTACGTAAAGAGTAACCGATAAATATGCCTTCATCCGCTTTGGAGTCAAACTTATCTAAGTTATCTTTAGTATTCAGAATATAGCATTTACAACCAAAAACTCTGAAGTAAGATACTTTTGGAATTCGTTGGAGCAATAATTCATAAGGGGTCTTTTCAAAAGGTTTTCTAATTAAAACTTTATTTTGAATATAGCACGCGGTTGCTACAGCTTCCGCCCAAAAACTCTTTGGAAGGTTGCTTTCACACAACATTGTTCGTGCACACTCTTGGAGTGTTCTATTTTTCCTTTCAACTACCCCATTTTGAGGAGCAGCTCTGGGAAAAGCAAAAGTATGAGAAATACCTCGTTTTTCACAAAACAGTTTAAAATGCTCATTTTCAAATTCACCACCGTGATCACTTCTTAAAGAAATAATTTTTAAAGAATATAAACGTTCAATCCTTTTGAAAAATATTTCGAATTCACGGAAGGCATCATTCTTATGAGTTAAGAATAATACCCACGTATATCGAGTGAAATCATCAATTATGACAAATACGTATCTAGAGTTGGATAATGATGGAGTTCTAGTTGGGCCAAACAAGTCCATATGGAGTAGTTCAAGTGGTCCACTAGAACTAAGAGCTCCAATATTTTTAAATGAACTCTTATGCATTTTGCCAAATTGACATGAGTCACATATTTTATCTAATTTAAAGCTTATCTTAGGAAGTCCTTGCACCAACTCTTTCCTAGAAATCTTATCCATGTTTTTGATGTTCACATTACCAAAGCGTCTATGCCAGAGCAGTGGATCATTTGTTGAAACAATTAAACATACATTTGATTCATATTTATTTAGTCTAAGTACATATATATTTTCTACTCGCTTACCTTTAACAAGGATATTTTTCATATCTTTGTCATAGACTAAGCATGAGTCAAGAGTAAATATAACTTTCATACCTTTCTCGCATAGTTGACTTATGCTTAATAGATTATGCTTTAATCCTTTCACCAAGCTTACATCTTTGATGAGCAATTTTGAGTGACTGCCGATATTGCCAATTTCGACAATTTTACCTTTCTTGTTGTCACCAAATGTCACAGTTCCGCCATCATACAATTTTAGATTGCTGAGTAATCTTGCGTTCCATGTCATGTGTGCGGAGCATCCACTATCTATTATCCATATATCCTGAAAGAAGGTAATCTTGACACGTTTGGTACCCACTTATAATTGGGTCCTGATTTGTTAGAAAAGAAATTTATTTGTTATATACAATTTTGAAGGTTGGGTATCAAATAATATACATGAAGCATGTGGATACCCTAATGCTTGTGCAAAAATGAGAGAGTTACTTATTTGGAACCCAAATTCGATTTGAATTTGATTTCCTATGAACGAATGAATCTTTATAAAATCCATGCATACTACTAGTTAAGTTATGAATGTAAGCATTTTTATCATGCAAGCCTAAATGTTTAGGCACCCATATCATATTATTTCTAGCATTGTGTACTTTGTGAGGTTTGTGTACAAAGTGTGATCTTTGATGTGCATTGTGTTCAACATTTTTGTGTGCCGTGTTATATGATATAACATGAGGTTTGTTATGAACATTATTGTGTCTGGCATCTTTACCATACATAAAAGCGTACTTTTTAACATTGGCATGCACGACATTCACATTTCTACTCATATCTTTAGAAGTAGAAGCTTGAGCATGAGTATACCTATTAACAACATTTTTAGGAGAAGAGATAGAATTATTCTTGATACAATCAAGTTTTGCAACTAATTATTCATGCATTATACGACTAGAAGCCATAATATTTGCAAGTGATTCTATTTTATCATTTAAACAAGAAACATACAATGCATGTTCATTTTTCAATAAATAGTGATTACTCAATAAGGAATCAAACTTGTCCTTCAAGCACTTATGATCATGTAGTGAAACATTTGAACTAGTACAGTTATTTTTCAAATCATCATAATCATTCAGTAAGTTACTATGTTTGCTAGATAAATCATCATGGTTGTTAAGCAAGACTTTATACTTATTATTTAAACTTTTGAATCTCTTTGTCAATTTTCCGTATTCTATATACAAATTTTCATATGCACTAGCAATGTCAAAATCATTTTCATCGTCAGAACTGGATTCACATACCTTATCTTTATTATCTTGACAAGCCATCATGCACATATTATTTGTGGGTTGCTCTTTCGTTTCTTCATCACTTGAGTCATCCGGATTTGAATCGTTCTCTTCTTCGTTAAGTTTGCTCTCTTCTCTTTTGGTGATGGTGGTGTCAAAAATCCATTTTTCAAAAATTTCCTTTCCATACTTGTCTTTAAGCAAGTTCCATATTTGAAATGCCGTAGTGGTCTCTGAAACGTACTCAAAAATAGAATCGTCAATATTAAATAATAATAGACTCATTACCTCAGAGTGAAGAACAGCTTTGTCCATGTCTTGGTTTGTCCATTGGGATGGAGGAGTGGTAGGCTTGATGTACGGGAACTTGATGAAACTCCACGCCATATGTCCAAGGGATTCAATGTCTCTCAACATCCTCTTTCTCCAATCCGCATAATTTGTTCCATCAAATCGTTGGAGGACGGATGCTACCTTTGTTGATGCCATCTCGATACCTTGCTCTGATACCAAGTGTTGGATCATGTGGATGGCAAACAACACTAGAAGGGGGGTTGAATAGTGTTGTGTATATAATAAACTTTTTCGATCGTTAATTAAAACCCTTCTAATGTTGCCTAAGAAGCCAAGTAGAGTGATCTACGCTTGGTTCTTAATCAACAAAGCAATCTTTACAAATAATATGAAAGATATCTTTACACAGCGGAATTAAATGTATGATCTTTGTAATATGCAAGTGAACAAAGCATTACAAATAACAAAGTAAATAATAATTGTTTGCAGAGATAAATAATCAAACACAGAAAATGCAAACGCAAAGACAAGGATTTTTATCCTGGTTCCCCGCAACTTGGGTACGTCCAGTCCCCGACCAATCCGGTACGCGATTTCCACTATTGCCTTAGCAATACAAATACCTAGCCTCAACCAGGATTTCCGACCACCTAGACTTGTCTAGGATTTTACCCTTGCCTCACAACCCGAGGACTTTACGACTGGCAACACCTAGACTTGTCTAGTGTTCCAACAATCAACACAATGAGATATTTATCCAATACACCACAATAAATGATGGAGATTGGTTTTTACACCCGATTCTATAGCCAATCAAAGATAGACAAATTTGTGTAGTGGCTTGATAGAATAAGAGTCTAGATCACACAAAGATACAAGAGAAATTCTTTGTGATCTAGATATATTGCTTTTCAAAAATCCTTTAAACAAGATAAAGAGAATAGTAATAAGGATTTTGAAAACGTTTTAGCCAATAAAAAATAAGAGTATGATCTTAAAAGAATTGATAAGAGAATATTGCAAGATCACAAATAAAATCAAATTGGCTAGAAAGAAATGAGAGCTTTGAATTCAAGAGCGTTTTCACAAGAGATTTTTGATTTTCAATAGTTGTGTTTTCACAAAAGAATTTAGCTCTTATTTATAGGGAAAAACTGAGATTTGAAATTTGAATTTTCGTTGACTTTTGTCCCAAAAATTACGGAGTAAATTGCTCAACGAATTTCAAAATTCAAATTCAAAAACGTCAGAATTTTACAGCTGGTAGTCGACTCCCTCATCTAGGTAGTCGACTCCCAGAGAGTTCCAAGAATTCTTGACCTGTGTCTGGTAGTCGACTCCCTACTTTTGGTACTCGACTCCCAGAGGAGTTTTTCCTGCAACTTATCTAGTCAGACAAGTAGTTAACTCCAGGGTGCGTGGAGTTTCACTACGAAAGTTATAGAGTGACTAGAGAAAGCTCTCTTAAAGTATTTTGAAGATAATTTAAAAGTATTTTCGAAATTGTGTGTGTGTGTGTTTTGTCTATATGATATGGCTTTAACAAATACCCTAAAGAGACACGACACACTCACTATAGACTTAGGACATGTCTTCGGAAGCTTGATCAATTTTGATGAAGTGGATGCGAGCTTCACTTGATCTTCTTGTTCTATTTGAGCTTGAACTTCATCATTTGACTTAGCCACGTTTGTCCTTGTCTTTGAGCGTAGATTTGTGCTCCTTTGAGTATAAGTAAAACTTCGCATATTCTGCACACTTCAGTGTAGTGTAGTTAGTACACTTAAGCTTTCATTTGGTGTGCTCATCATCAAAATCACTTGGGGTGGAATTCAATTTCCATCAGTAGTTGCATTGGAGGGGGATAAGAAAGAGGTGGAGACTCGTTCTCGGTGGGTCAAATGTAGCTGCGGAGCAGGTCTCTCAGCCAGAGAGGGATACTCTTCACGAGGAAGATTCTGGGAGGACTCAGGTCCCACCGGAACTTCTTGTGCATAAGGACTCCTGGCCTTGGAGGGGTTTGTTCCATCCTGTAAGGTTGTCTGAAGACATCCCCGACGAATATAGGCCGATTTTGTTGAAGAGCCGATCTCCTCAGGCCATATTCGACTGCTCTGAGGAGGAGCTCGTCTGGGCGGAATTTCCGATGAAGCATAGAGATTCTGCTCTTCTTGATTGCGGGACCGCCTCCCACATTGCTGAGAACACAACCCTTCCCTGGGACAGGGCAGTCGTGGAGAGGGTCAAGTATGAGCAGCTTGCGTCGATAGCTGTTCATGCCAGCGTCCATGTAGTTATTGCTCCACCCTCCCTCGTAGGTGATGTAAGCACGGATGTTAACCATCGTGTGTTGTGTGCAAGCTCTCGTGTCCACCACGACGTTGTGACATCGTGCTCCGGAGGTGGCCAGTTATGGGGTCACCTTGGAGGCCGTTAGATTGGGCATGGAGAGATCTCAAGTTGAGCTGACTAGATTCAGCCTTCTCTCCGAGACGAGATTGAATTGCATTCGAAAACTCGAGCATGAGTTAAGGGAGTCTCGCAGGAAGGATGCTGAAAAAACCGCCTTGAGAGAGTAAGCGGATGACGCTCTGTTGGAGGAGAGAGTCGAAGCCAAGGTCACATCGGAGAGGGCGATTCGGGAGTTCAAGGATACATTTTCCAGCTTCGATGAGCTATACAAAGAAGGCTACGAGCGATATCGATTGGAGATGAAGAACCGATTCTCTGACCTCTCCATGGAGATCGACAAGATCCCAGTGATTTTTCGGACGATGGTGACGATGAATCGAGCCAAGGCACGAAGAAAGTTGCTCCCACCGACGATGCTGCCACTGTGTCTGAAGATGATGACGGAGCGGATGCTACAAGGGACCCATAGTCCACGGTCGTGCTGGATGGAGACCAAGGGCCAGCTGTTGTAGGGTCTTGGCGTTCTTTTTACGCCTGTTTTAGAAATTTTTGAATGTATATGGGGTGATGTAGATGTAAACGAAAACAATTTTTTGTAATAGGAGTGACAGAAGGGTTGGCTTGCATATCCATGTTTGTCCTTGCATCTCTTTGTTTGCTGTCGTGTATGTCGTGTAGTGGTCGTAATGCCTGATGGCCCCTCGATGGGTTAGGCACTGCTTTAGGATGATCGAGGATAAACCATCGAACCTTGTTTAGAAGTTGATCACCACGTTCCTTGGTGAGGGAGTGATTTCCTTGACTCACGACTGACGGCACAGGAGTCGTTTATAACGAAGGGGTGGCCCTTCGACTGAAGACACATTAGAGGGATCATTCAGCGGCGAAGGGGTGGCCCTCGACTTATGGCTGACGACCTATTTTAGGAGAGTCGTTCAGTGACAAAAGGGTGGCCCTTTGACTTATGACTGATGACCTTTTTTAGGATAGTCGTTCAGTGGCGGAGGGGTGGCCCTTCGACTTACAGCTGATGACCTATATTAGGAGAGTCGTTCAGTGGCGAAGAGGTGGCCCTTTGACTTACGGCTGACGACCTATTTTAAGAGAGTTGTTCAGTGGCGAAGGGGTGGCCCCTTCGACTTACGGCTGATGACATTTTAGGTGAGTAGTTTGGTAGCAAAGGGGTGGCCCTTCGACTTACGACTGGCGATCTTTCAGTAGGTCATTTAGTAGCGAAGGGGTGGCCCCTTCGACTTACAGCTGACGATGTTTTTGGTGAGTCGTTCAGTAGCGAAGGTGTGGCCCTTCGACTTACGGCCGACGATGTTTAAGTGAGTCATTCAGTAGCGAAGGGATGACCCTTCGACTTACGGCTGACGATCTCTAGGTAGGTCATTCAGTAGCGAAGGGGTGGCCCTTCTGATGGGAAATCGAATCCCACCCCTAAGTGGTTTTGATGATGAGCACACCAAATGATGTTAGTGTTCTAACTACACGACAAGTGTGCAGGTGACGTGCGTTTATATTTCATATATTTACGCACGTTTTCTTCCGTGTTTTTCCGTATTTTACCGCCGTCTTTTATTCGTTTTCTCGTGTTTTCTTGTGTTTTCTTGTTTTCTTTCACTTTTTCGTGTTTTCCGTGTTTTGCAGGAAATTACTGGCATTTGGGGCATAAAACGATGATATCATGTGTCCCCGGAGCAACGGGAGGAGTCACGCATGATCCAAGGGGTCAAACGACGAAGATTCCATCTTTCAGCCCCTCACCCGGTCAGTTGGTCATCACCAACCGATCGGGTGATGCATGCGTGCACCACCCGGGCACAGCTTGGAGCTCACGAGAAGTCACCCGGTCGGTTCAGCGACCGGGTCAAAAGCTCAAAGTCTCTGGAAATTCGAAGCTGATTGCCAACCGATCGGGTGACCTTCACCCGATCGGTTCACCTGTAGCAGAATTTCAACAGCCCAAACTCGATGATCCAACCGGTCTCTTCACCCGATCCGCATCAAGATCCAACCGGCCGGCACCAAGATCCAACCGACCGCACCAAGTTCCAACCGACCGGTTCATCCTGACCGGGTGAAACCCCACTTTGCGCTGTGATTTTATGAAGCGGCTCACCCGACCGGTTGACTTGTCAACCGATCGGGTGATGTCGTTTTCTATAAATAGAACCCTAGGTTTCCCAGATTCGGGAGTTGGTTATTTTTTACTGTTTTCTTCATTTTGTGACGGCTGTAATTTTCCAGTTTTTGTAAGTTTTCGGATCTTTGTAAAACTTTAGTACTATCTTAATTGCTTTACTACCATGGCATTTCTATTGTCTGATTATGATTTTAACGGTTCATTTTCGTTTAGATCGCTTTTTAATGAATATTTGTGAGTAGTTCCCAAATCCGGGATTTTGGCGGAAACCCCTTCGGGGGCTCTTCCCGATGCGCCCATAGGGTTAGGAAATCGATAGGGATTAGGAATCTAACGGTTACGCGGGGTATTTTATTGTCATCGTCGGGAAAAAGACCGCCTTTGACCGTTGGGCCAAGGGGGGAATAAACTTGGCGGTTGACTCCCTAGCCATAGCTCACGCCCTTAGCGTAGACGCCGAATCCTAGCGCACGGGAGCGGCAGGACGAGACGTTGGGAGTTATTGTTGCGAGCTTAGTGCTCCCGGAGTTGATCAGTGTTAATGGACACAGGAGTGCCCACTGATCGAACCTGGGAAGTCCGGCGTATCATCCTGGGTACCGACCGGAATATCGGGCCCATGGGATGCCGGTACCACTTTTAGAGGCAACGTCTCACCATTAGACCCTAATTCTGATCGCCATCCTACCCGTAGGCCGTATCGGCGAGAGCCGCTCGTTGGGGTCTAAACCAGAGTCCCGGGGTTTTCCTTCATATTGTATATACCTTGCATTCCTTTACCGTGACAACCCATCATCCGATCTGGGCTAGCTCGCCCACGAGGTGATTTTGATCCTCTTTGACACAAGCACATCCTCGCCTCCCTGTGTTCGACCCCCAAGCCACACTACAACACCGTGCGCTTGCGGTTACAAATATCTAAACCTCCACCGGGTCCCTTGGCCATTTGCGGCTTGCAAACCGGGGGCACGTCAAGTTTATGGCTCCGTTGCCGGGGAGGCAACATGCTTGTTATTTTTGGATCTCATGAACCCTAGTGTCTAGCTCCTATCCCTACCTCGCGATAATTTTCGAATTCTTCTTTTTCCTCTTCATTTTCTTATTTTTATTTTTATTTTTTATTTTTATTTCTTATCTTATCTGTTTCTTTCCCACTTGTCGCTTCACGGGTGTTTGTTGTTTTTCATGCGCAGGAGTTCAAGAAGTCTCGACGACTTGATCCCCGTTGATCCAGAGATAAACGCCACCCTTAGGCGTTTGGCCGCCGAGAAGCGAAGAAGAGAGGATCCTGAAGCCATGGAGGAGAACACCCCGCCTCACAAGTCCCTGTTAGAGTACTCGATTCCTTCCATCGAGTCCACCTCCGCCATCCGTCCTCCAGCTATTACGGCCCAAAGCTTCGAGCTTAAGCCATCTTTGGTGACGTGGATCCATCAGGATCAATTTTTGGGTGCACCCATGGAGAGCCCGATTGAGTATCTAGACTCCTTCTTGGAGAAATGTGATACCTTCCGGATAAATGGTGTCACAACTGAGGCGATCCGACTGAAGCTGTTCCCCTTCTCCTTGCGAGATAAGGCCAAGCTGTGGCTTAGGGGGAAGGACCCGAATACATTCAACACCTGGGAGAATCTCTCCAATACTTTCCCGATAAAGTTCTTTCCCCCGGGGAAGACCATGAAGCTGAGGAGCGAGATCTCCTCCTTCTCCCAGGCCAGCCACGAGTCCTTGCATGAAGCTTGGACGAGATACAAGGAGATGCAGAGAAGATGTCCCCACCATGAGCTCCCCAAGTGGCAGATCATAAATCTGTTTTATAATGGGTTGAGGGACGATTTAAAATCTTCCATGGATGCCGCGGCTGGGGGGTCCTTCATGTCGAGAAGCGAAGAAGATACCGGACAAATTTTGGAAAATATGGCATCCAACAATGAACGGTGGTGTGACGAGAGGGCCACACCAAGATCTGGGGGCATCCATAGAGTCGAAGACGTCGACAAATTGTCAAGCAAGTTCGACTTGCTGTCAACCCAGATCTCCGCATTAATGGTAGGCGCCGGTGGCGCCGGTACACAACAGATTGCTGCAGTAGAGTACGAAGCTTTTGGAGAGTTCGACGGTGGTGACATCTCACCACCGTTGGATCAGGTGAGCGCATTATTTTACAATCCTACGGGGAATGCGCCATTTCCACCATGAACCAACTCAAATCCGGCCTACTCTCTAAACAACCGGAATCATCCGAACCTTAGTTACCGGGCGCCTTACCAACAGCCGGCTCAGCAACAACATCAGACTTATCAGCCGGCTAGGCCCCAGCAGTAGTTCCAGCAGCAGCAATTTCAGCAGCAACAACCACCACCACAGTATCAACAGTATGCCCCTAGGAATCAGCAGCCCACCCAGCAGCAATACGGCCAGCAGAGGGCCATTTCTCCGGTTGAGTCCCACTTAACTCAATACATAGCCAACCAGGAGAAGATCAATCTGAAGCTGGAGATGGGACAAAGAGTGCTCACCGATCAGGTGACCCAGCTGGGGTTGCAAGTGGCGAACCTGCAAAGACCACAGAATTTATTACCGCCACAGCCTGAGGTGAACCCTAGGGGGGTAAACCGGACCTTGGCGCTCACACATGAGTATGAGAACGTGTCCGCCATAGTCTTGAGGAGCGGGACACAAATTCCTACTAGAGTGCCACCCAGGGAACCGGAAGCACCACTGACCGTTGAGCGGACAATTGAAAAAGCTGATGACGACGGTACCCCGTCGCCAAAAATTGTGGCTCCGGAGGGAACCCCCGAAGAAGAGAAGAAGAAAGAAGAAGGGAATTTGAAGGTTTTCAAGCCCGTTGTGCCCTTTCCACAACGTTTGGCCCAAGCGAAAATCGACGAGAAGTATGGCAAATTTTTTGCCATGGTCAAGGATTTAAGCCTTCAAATCCCCTTCCTCGAGGCCATAGAGACAATCCCCTCCTATGCAAAATTCTTGAAAGACTTGGTGACACGGGGATCTAGAAAAGAAAAGGTCGTGTTAACGGCGGAATGCAACGCATTCATTCAGCGCACAAATCTGCCCAAGCTCAAGGACTCAGGAAGTTTCTTCATCCCTTGCTCTATTGGGAAAGTGCAAATCCAGAGGGCGCTCGTCGATTTGGCGCGAGCGTCAGCTTGATGCCCCTATCGTTGTACAAGAGAATAGGGATGGGAGACGTAGAGCCCACCGACATGACATTGCAACTTGCTGACCGTTCGGTCAAGTATCCGGTGGGAGTAGTGGACGACATCCCCGTCGATGTGAAAGGAGTACATGTACCGGTTGATTTTGTGGTGATGGACATGCCGGAAGACAGGCATACACCAATTATTCTTGGACGACCCTTTATGGCAACCACCGGAGTATTGATAGACGTGAAGAATGGGAAGCTTTCCCTCAATGTGGGCCAAGAAAGAGTCGAATTTGACTTAGGCTTGTCGATGAAGAATCCAAATCCCCCGGATGATCCTATTGTTAGTATGCTGGAGAATGAAGAAGATAGAGCTGTTGAAACAAGTGCCTGGGAAGTGCTCTTGAGGAATCCCCCCGATAGCTTGGGGGACCTTGGAGAGCAAGTTGGCTCCCCAAAGATTGAAGTTGCTAATGAGGCGGTCACGCGACATGTGATCCCTCCTGGATTTCCTAAGTCTCCTCCTACGAGGAGAAAAGGGAAAGAACCCATGGACCTCACCGGCGATGAGGTCCGGATCCTGAAAAAGATGGCGGTGGACGCCAATTTGAGGGAGAAGCCCCCGGATCCTGTCGACAAAGGGAGGGTAGTCGAGCAAATCTTTTTACAGCCGCCGACTATACCAATAGCCACAACCTCTGGAGCTGAAGAGATGCCGGATTTTGGGCATCACCCGTATCGCCCACCATGAACATCATCAACGGGCGTCGAGCTAAACGACGTTAAACAAAAGCGCTTCATGGGAGGCAACCCATGCTCTGAACTTTTACTTCCGCTTTTTAGGATTTTTTCTACTTTATTTTATCTATTTTTATAAATAAATCCAGCCGCAACAACTTCCGACGTGAAACTTAGGCGATTTTTGGGTTTTTGCAGAAAACAAAGCCCCAACCGACCGGGTGATAACTCACCCGATCGGTTGGGATGTATCAGCTAACATCCGTATCTGTCACCAAATGAACCGACCGGGTGAAGAAAGAACAGACCGGGTGAACAGACCGGGTGACCTGGGGAAACTCTCGGGAAAATTTCAGAATTTGTCAACCGACCGGGTGACAAAAATGCGAGACCGGTTGAGGGACCGGGTGAGAAACTCTGAGTTCTCGGGAAAATGTGTGGAGCGGCGAACCGATCGGTTAAGTTCTCAACCGATCGGGTCGCCTGTAGCGTTTCTTCAGCATCAAATTTTCGACCTAAGGTCAACCGATCGGGTGAAAACTCACCCGACCGGTTCGACTTAAAACCTATAAATAACCCCCGATCCACCTGTTCACAAACCCTCGCCCGATCTCGTCGTCTCACCGTCGTTTCGTCTCCTCCAACCACCCGACTGCCAAAAACCCCTCTCCCACAACCTCAAATCCTCCATTAACCTCTCTCTCTACCTCCCCTTGCATCTCTCCGTCTATTTCTCTCTCTCTCTCCCTCTCCTATTTCGCATTTCTCTAGGCCTAAGTCCCAACACCAACACCCACTTTCGAATTTTTTGCTGAAGAAGAGTGCAGCGACTCCACACTTCTCCCATTGCACGGCATTGGGGTCATCTACAAGCGAGGAGCTCTAATTTTTGCGGGGTAACTTCGCTCCACTTCTCAAATTTTAATTTTTACCCTAGATATTTGATTTGCTTGGTTTTCGTGTGTGTGCACTTTGATAGTACTTTGCACCCATTTGCACCACTCACACACACACATGACCCGGGAGAGAGATAAAGGGAAGAGTATCATGCGGGAGGAGGAACCGTCTCGAAAGAGACGTAAACAAACACGCCCTCCTCCCCACACACGTGAGCTGACACTAGCCCCTCCCCCGCCTATCATCCCCCCTGTGGACCCCATGTTGGGCCCGCATGGGTACCTATTTAGGAACCAAGAGCAGAAAGACTTCTACCGCAGACTAGATGCTCGGGGGCATTTGTCAACCAAGTTTGCCCACACCCAATCACTCGTCGACCTCAGTGTCTTCACCGAGGTCGAGACTCTTTTCGCTAACCTTGGTTGGTTGGCCTTCCTGAATGCCTCTGCGGTATCTTACCCGTCGCTTACCCTAGAATTCCTTTCCTCCCTCGTTTGTGAGTCAGGGTCGACTGTCACTTTCCGGGTGCGTAACCAAACCATACGCACCAACCTGGATACCATCAATCGTATATTTGGTTTCCCTATTCTAGGGAATGACGCTATCCGACACTACGGATATCCCCCGGAATTTGACGTCGATAACTTTTGGTTCCGCCTCACCATCCTCCCTCGCTATCCCCGGGGTAAGGCCAAGGCCTCCTCCATCATCCATCCCATATTTCGTCTGGCCCATAGGATCATATCCTCAGCATTTTTCCCGCGGGATGAGTCAGGCACCGTGACTATCCCCGATCTTTTTATTCTCTGGGCCATGACTTTCCCATTTGTTCGTGTCGATGATGGAGTTAGCTTTAGGGCCCTTACTGTCCCTGTTCATGCTGGCGATTGGCTTGTTTACAAGCTTCTCGAGATTAGCAGGGCCAGGAAGGACAAGATCTGTTGTGGGGGCATTATCACTATTATTGCTTCTTACCCCCCGTTTAATATCCATATCCCCCGTGGTCTTCCTATCGCCGCAGGACCCTCATGTCTAGATCTTGACGTCCTGCGGCACATTCATATGATTAAGCCCCACCCCGACGGTCGCTTCGAATTCAATTACGGCCACCCCCCTCGCCCCTACACCATTCTCCCCAACCCCGCTCGCATGACTGTTACTATCGTGGCGGATTGGACTTTTCCGCCCGATCCCGAGTTCTTTGCGGGGTTGCACCTTCCCTTTTTCCCCTGGACGCACGCAGACCACCTTCCCCTGCCGCCCACTTAGGCAAGCAGGATATTCCTGCATCCCGGGGAGATATTGGGGCTGGCCCGAGTCACCCTGTTTCTGCTCCTGGCCCTATCACTTTTGAGCATCTCTTTGCGGCCATCTCTGGCCTTGTGTCCAGTGCCGGCATGACCACTGCCGCCGGCACTACTTCCACATCACCTGCCGGCACCACTTCTGCCTCACGTCAGTCCACTTCCTTCGGTCACCGCCAGGTCTCTGCCCGTCTTGCTCTTGAGAGGGAGGTCGCTGCCCTCCGTGATCTTGCCATGTCCTCTACCCCCTCGGACCCATCACCATCCTCCTTTCTCACTCACCCACGGTTCCTCGCACTTGAGAGAAACGTGGCCGCCATTCTTCGCCTTCTCACTCACATCCACGGACCACCTCCACCTTCACCACCTCGACGATCTTCTCCTCCACCCTCCCACACATCACCTCCCCCATCACCTCCCCCATCACATTCTTCTCCTCCACCATCCCACCCATCCCCACCTCCCCCACCCGCACCTAGGCGATCATCTCCCCCACCCACATCCATTCCCATCCCTGTATCCACTTCTCCTCTCACGACCACCTCCGTCGCGCCCACACCAACTTCTACCTCCTCCACCGTCACATCATATGTGCGCCGCAGGAAATTGCCGGTGCGCTCCAAATCTCTCCCACCCCCACCCACTACCGTCACCATCACATCTTCTCCCCCCATTTCTATTCCTTTCACCACCACCTTGATCGCCGTCCTTCCACCACCACCCACCTCCACCGACACTCCTCCCATCGTTCACACCACCACTGCACTTATTCCTCCACCTCTTTCCCCGCTTCTCCGCACACCCCCTGTTTCCCCCACCCACCCATCCACACCCTCTTCCGAGGAGGGCGAGGATTCGTCTTCTCCTGATTTTTGATTTCACTTTGTTTTTTGTGACATCCCCCTTGCACATTTCTGCACTTTCACGCTCATATTTCATTGCTAGCATTGTCGTGACTAGCTTGGGGGAAGTCTGTTTTGCTGTGTTGTCGTGTTTTATTTTCTTTGTGTGTGCGTGCTTGTTTTACTTTTTGTCGTGTCGTGTCGTGTGGTTTGATCGTGTCGTGTCGTGTCGTCTAGTTTGTTCATTTCCCTTCTTTCTTTTTCTATTTTTGTGTCGTGTGGTTTGATTTTGTTTTTTCTTTATTTTAAGTTTCGTATCTGTGTTTTTCATTTCTTTTTGTGTCGGTGCGTATTCCCCCCCATTTTCATTGCCCTCCCGTACTCACTCTTATTGCATTGAGGGCAATGCAAGCTTCAGCTTGGGGGAGTCGTACTTTGTGCGCCATTTGAGTCTTTCTTTTTCGTTTTTGTGCCGTTTTCATCGTGTTTTTAATTTTTCTTTTCTTCTTTTTATCTCTTTCTCCTAGAGATGAACCCTATGATGAATTGCCACAAAATCACACACACCTAGCATAGCATCGATAATCACACTCACTAACCCTAGGATTTCGAGTTCTCTTGCATTTCACGCATCGTGGGTCCACTTAGCTTTTTGTGAGTCGTGTGTCGTGCCTATCTGTTTGGTGTGCTTCTGCTTTGTGATTCTACTTTATATACATGTCCAGGAATGACCCCTAGATTATCATGCTTCGATTTGAATATGCGGTATTTGTTTCTACTGTCTGCTTCTTCTGCATGCTGTATATATATCATACGCTTCATTTCGCATGTGTCGGGATTCCGCAATTAAGGACTAGGATAACCAATTTAGCCCATGCTCTAATTAGCGAGAATAGTTTCCTTTGCCCAAGTGTTTAGATTCCGACTTCTCTTTTGTTTTACTTGGTGCAAATCCCCTCGTCGTGTACCGTTCTCCCACTTGGGAGAGTACACATGTATACACCCCAATATCCAAAATATCCAAAAAAAGGGGGAGAAAAGAAAAGAAAAACCCAAAAAGAAAAGAAAAGAAAAAATTGTATAGCCAAAAATCCAAAAAAAAATTCACAAATACCCAAAACCCAAAAAAAAAAAGAAATTCCGTGTGAATATTTTTCCTACTTACCGAGAATAAAGGGAAGGCGAGAATTTGCACCGAGTGTTCTTCTCCACGTCATCTCAACCCCCATCGGTTTCGAAAACACTTGGCTTAGGAACTTTTTAGCTATTATCTAGGCTTTAGTGTGGTGATTTCCTTAACCCTAGTTGTGGAGTCCCTAACGCATGATATGTTTCGATTCTCTCTATTCTCATGCATGCTTGAACTATATATTCACCGCTTTATTCAATTCGAATCGATATTTGGGTCGTTTCCTGGATTTGTGTATATCGAGCTTTATTACACATCGTAGATAGTGACACCGTCTGATAGCGCACGACCACACTCACTCGCGCTTCACCGCGTGGACCCACGACACTTGTTTGGACTCGTATTCCTAGGTTTAGTGTTGTGATTTGGCGTTTGCTTGCTTGGTGTGTCGTTTTTGATTTTGTTGGCCCTGACGGGCGATCTAGGATATAGAGTTTTCTTTTTCTCTCTTTCTCTCTGTTTTTCCCCTCCGAGCTCCTACTCTCACTCGTCTTCCTCGAGGACGAGGAAGAGTTCAGCTTGGAGGATTTTGACGTGCGTTTATATTTCATATATTTACGCACGTTTTCTTCCGTGTTTTTCCGTATTTTACCGCCGTCTTTTATTCGTTTTCTCGTGTTTTCTGGTGTTTTCTTGTTTTCTTTCACTTTTTCGTGTTTTTCGTGTTTTGCAGGAAATTACTGGCATTTGGGGCATAAAACGATGATATCATGTGTCCCCAGAGCAACGGGAGGAGTCACGCGTGATCCAGGGGGTCAAACGACGAAGATTGCATCTTTCAGCCCCTCACCCGGTCGGTTGGTCATCACCAACCGATCGGGTGATGCACGCGTGCACCACCCGGGCGCAGCTTGGAGCTCACGAGAAGTCACCCGGTCGGTTCAGTGACCGGGTCAAAAGCTCAAAGTCTCTGGAAATTCGAAGCTGATTACCAACCGATCGGGTGACCTTCACCCGATCGGTTCACCTGTAGCAAAATTTCAACAGCCCAAACTCGATGATCCAACCGGTCTCTTCACCCGGTCCGCACCAAGATCCAACCGGCCAGCACCAAGATCCAACTGACCGCACCAAGTTCCAACCGACCGGTTCATCCTGACCGGGTGAAACCCCGCTTTGCGCTGTGATTTTGTGAAGCGGCTCACCCGACCGGTTGACTTGTCAACCGATCGGGTGATGTTGTTTTCTATAAATAGAACCCTAGGTTTCCCAGATTCGGGATTTGGTTATTTTTTACTGTTTTTTTCATTTTGTGACGGCTGTAATTTTCCAGTTTTTGTAAGTTTTCGGATCTTTGTAAAACTTTAGTATTATCTTAATTGCTTTACTACCATTGCATTTCTATTGTCTGATTATGATTTTAACGGTTCATTTTCGTTTAGATCGCTTTTTAATGAATATTTGTGAGTAGTTCCCAAATCCGGGATTTTGGCGGAAACCCCTTCGGGGGCTCTTCCCGATGCGCCCATAGGGTTAGGAAATCGATAGGGATTAGGAATCTAACGGTTACGCGTGGTGTTTTATTGTCATCGGTGGGAAAAATACCGCCTTTGACCGTTGGGCCAAGGGGAAATAAACTTGGCGGTTGAGTCCCTAGCCATAACTCACGCCCTTAGCGTAGACGCCGAATCCTAGCGCGCTGGAGCGGCAGGACGAGACGTTGGGAGTTATCGTTGCGAGCTTAGTGCTCCCGGAGTTGATCAGTGTTAATGGACACGGGAGTGCCCACTGATCGAACCCGGGAAGTCCGGCGTATCATCCTGGGTACCGACCGGAATATCGGGCCCATGGGATGCCGGTACCACTTTTAGAGGCAACGTCTCACCATTAGACCCTAATTCCGATCGCCATCCTACCTGATACGTCTATTTTACGGAAGCCCAACAGCATGAGCCCAAAGGCGCGGCCCACCCAACGAAGCCCGAAGGAACATGGAGCTAGAAACCCAACTGCCGACCAGAAGCCCGTCTGCGAGATCAGGCCCGCCCGACAAAACCCCTTTAGAGGGCCCCCGAACGGCGATCCAACCCGGCCCCGGAAGCACGCCAGTCACTCGCCCACTCCAGCGATAACCGCTCCCCCAGTTCCACGACCACTTAATGGCGATAATGGGGAGGCGTTGGCATGGCGCAGTGAACGGTGATAGGGAGGCGGATTGAGGGGGCACGATTGGGGGCGGACGAGGGTGAGTCATGGGCAGTCACGACGGGAGGTCTATAAAAGGGCTGGAGAGACGACTGGACAAGGGACCGGATCTCAGGTAACTAAAACCTAAGGTACTCCATCAACGACCTAGTTCCCCCATTCCAAACTCCTTCCTCCCCCGCTCGCACCGGTAGACGCCGTTCCGATCTCATCTCGAGTCGAACCGTCTCCGCCGGGCCTCCTCTTTCAGATCACTATCTGACTTAGGCATCGGAGAGGGTTTGGCCGGAACCAAGGTCCGGCCCACCTGACGAGCGTTCTCATCTACGCAGGAGGACGTCATATCCACGGGCCGAGGCTTCCCCTCCGCCCCGTGACCGGCCACGTAACCAGCAAGACGATCGAGGCTACCCCTCGTCGTCCGACCGCCGAGGCCGAGCACGTCCGTCCGAGGCCGAGCGTCTCAACCCGGGACGAGGCTTCCCCTCTTCCCCCTTGCGACCAAGGATCTCGATTCGGCCAAGCCGACACGCTCTACGTCGTCCGCAACCCTGACTCGCGCCTCGTCTGCACCGACTCGACACACCCGAGGGACCCAAGCGGATCCCTTGACCACGTTGACCGGGTTATCCACGGTCAACGCTTTTGTAGTAAGAAAACACTCTGAAACATCTGGCGCCGTCTGTGGGAACGAACTGTCCCACAAAGAAACAAACCACGCCTGCAATGGCACGGGCCTGCAACGGAAAGAGACGCATGCCCCCCATCCCGGAGGAGGGGAATGGCGCGCACAACAGCAACCTTGAGGACGCGCCTGACGACAATCACCCCGCCCCCTCAACCGAAGAGACTGGCGGGTCGGAACTAGCCACGCAGGGGCAGCTCCGCGCCCTGGCCCAAGAGACCAACGCGAGCCTCCAGACGTTGGTCGCAACGGTACAACAGCTCGTTGGCGCAGCGCCAGCCAACGGAGGCGTGTTGGGCGACGGCCATCGTTGGGCGGGGGGCCCCGCTCTTACGGTCCGCTGTGGTCGATGACCACGGGAACCGAAGACCGAACACGGAGCGTCGGTCCACATTGTCCGGCTCCCGTCAGGCGAGATCACGCGCCTCCTCCCCTTATCGTGAAAGGAGTCGAAGAGAAACCGAGGGCACGGGGGACGAATCGGTGACCGCATCGTCTCGTCGGCCACGATCACCCCACCGCAGAAGAAGCGATCGACACCACTCGAGAGACCGATCACGGCGGAGCGGGAGCTCCCGCCGGAGGAGCCAGGAACGCCGGGTCAGCCCGACCCCAAGTGTGGCGAGGGCCGCGGAGCCGGCCCCGCCGGCGCCTGTGCCCCCACCACCACCAAACGAGCTGGAGGTAGGCGGGTGTCGGACCCCCGGGGGCATCCACGGAGACCAGTGCCCTCTGTCACGGAGAATAACCGACGCGCGGGTCCCCTCTCGATTCAAGATCTCGGCGCTGGGGAAGTACGACAGGATAGGAGACCCGGGGAACCACGTGATGGACTACGAGGGGGACATGTCCTTCCAAGGAGCCGACGATGACCTGCTCTGCAGGGGCTTTTATTCGACCCTCAGGGGAGCGGCGAGAACCTGGTACCGCGGCCTACCCAACCGCTCCATCGACAGCTTCGAGGAACTCACCCAGCTGTTCTGCAAACAGTTCATGGCAGGGCGACAGGTAATGCCTGATGCTGAAAATTTGTTTAACATAGTGCAGGGCCCCACCGAGCCGCTCCGACAGTTTATGCGCCGCTTCAACGCGGAGCGGCTAAACGTGAACAGCCCCCCCGACCTTGTTGTCCAAACGGCCCTAAAGAAAGGACTGCGCCATAGAGGCCTGAAGAAGTCTCTGCACAACGATCCCCCGAAGGACCTTCCTGGGATCATGGCAAGGGCCGAGCGCTTTATGTTGACCGAGACCTTGGCCATTGAGGCGGGAAAGGCCAAACGAGGGACCAAACGCGGCGATAGCGAACGCCGCAGCCCCGAAAGGTACCGGACCGAGAAGAGGACTAGAAACAGGCAGCGAGGAGAGGGTACCAGGGACGCCACCCCAGACGCCGTCCTCGCTCAAGTTCAGAAGGAAGAGCGTACCGATCGCCCCCCGCCAAAGACAAAAAGAGGGGGGAAGAATGGGGAAAAGTACTGCAAATACCACAAGGACAATGGCCATGACACTGAAGACTGCTGGCACCTAAAGAAGGACATTGAGAAGCTGATGAACCGAGGGCACGCAAGGAATTTCGCCGACGAGCCAGCCCACAGAGAAGGAACCTCCACGCAGCCGGACAAGGGGAAGAAGGTCAACACCGTCCAAGGACCCCTCCGCATCATAGAGTGAGCAGGCGAGGCCCGGTCGCAGCCTAGTCCGGAGGAGATTATCTAGGTTTACATCCCTCCGTCTAGCTTTATTTCCTGTTTTCTTTCCTCCAAATGTACTAGTCCAATAGGACCCTTAAGAGTACAAGCGCATTCCCTTTTTATCTTCTCTTTATCTTCGACGGAACCAACATTTCACCAAAGGTGCATAAGAGCGAAGACCGCCACCTCACCGGATGGGGGGGGTCAGACAGAACCAGTCCCGAGACGAGGAGCTTTGTCCCCGCCAACTGACTCCTTCGCCCGTAAGTCTGGGGGGCAATTCCCCAGCCAGCATAGACGCCGACCGGTCCTAAGCCGAGGAGCTTTGCCCTCGCCGACCGTCTCCTTCGCCCGTAAGACTGGGGGCAATTCCCCAGCCAGCACAGACGCCGACCGGTCCTAAGCCGAGGAGCTTTGCCCTCGCCGACCGTCTCCTTCGCCCGTAAGACTGGGGGCAATTCCCCCAGCCAGCACAAACGCCGACCGGTCCTAAGCCGAGGAGCTCTGCCCTCGCCGACCGTCTCCTTCGCTCGTAAGTCTGGGGCAATTCCCCCAGCTAGCGCAGACGCCGACCGGTCCTAAGCCGAGGAGCCTTGCCCTCGCCGACCGTCTCCTTCGCTCGTAAGTCGGAGGGCAATTCCCCCAGCCAGCTCGGATGCCGACCAGTCCTAAGCCGGGGAGTTACACCCCCGCTGACCAACTTCACTGCTCATAAGACCGGGGCAGCCCCCATAGTCATCAAGGACGCATACCGACTTGTCCGCTCGGAGGGCAATGGACAACCTCTCGGAGAATGGAGGCGAGTGACCACTGTCAGCAGAGGGCGCCGAGAATCACAGCAACAAAACAAAATGCGCGGGAAACTCTTGTAAGTCAATTTCATTTCCAACAATTAACCAAGGTACAGAAGTGTGTCTTGTTTACAGGAAATTGAAGTGGAGAAACCTCCTTACAAATGACCCGCTCGCGGCGGACAACAAAATTCATCACCTACGAAGACTAGGACAACGCCGGCGGAGCAAAACTTGTCGACCAAGAACCCCAAAATTGCTGGCCTAAGTGAACATCCATGCAACCAGCAATTATTGGCTCCGAAGCAGGGAACCGGTAGCGAAGCCAAAGGAGATTACGAGGTCAGGGATCCATTTCAAGTAGGCCGGGCCAAAGCAAAGCGGATGCTAAAAAATTTGAGGATAAAAACAAGGGTGGCAGGCCGGGAAGGACGACCTAGGGGGCCCGGGATCGGGAGGACGCATCCTCATGCACCTCGCTTGCTCGGAACGAGGCGGATCGACAGGCGGAGGGGCTTGCCGGACGCGCTCCGCACAATCCCGGAAGGAAGACTGGACGACTTCGACGATCCGAGGGCCGATGAGGTCTTCATACGTACCGAAGGCCCCCCTAAGAACCTCGAAGATCCTCTCCCCCAGGGTCACGACGACGCCCCTCTCCACCTCCTCCGCAAACCGCGCCACCTGACGTCGATCCGACAGTTCCCTCTGAAGCTCCTCCCTCTCCAGGCGGAACGACTCCGCCGCTTCCTCAGCCGACTGCCGAGCGTCCTCCAACTTTCCCTGGAGGTCACCCACTCGTCCCTCCAGCTCGGCAACCCGGAGCTTGAGATGCCGAGACTCCATCTGAGCCTCCGTCATAGCTGCCTCCGTCATAGCTACCGCCGCCGCCCCAGCCCGCTCGTGGGCCCTCACAGAGGACTCCTCCAACTCCCTCAAACGGACGGCTCGACGCTGCAACTCAACAGCGAGCGTTGAACCCTGAAAGACGAGACATGAGCCAAGAAGAGAGTGAAAGGAAGGGAAGGACTGCAGAATAGCCGAACCTGTTGGAGGGTCCAGACCAAGGAGTCCGACACCTTGTCGGCGGGGATCTTCTCGAGGAGACTGCAGTCCCGGGGAAGGATGGAGCCCTCATCAACCTGCTGGGCCAAGGCTCGGTCGACAAACACCGAACACTCGGGGGTGACCTCGAGGGAAGCCAAGTTGCTCGCCAACAGGGTTCCGATCCCCGGTAATGTAGGCGGGGACGCTGCGACGGGGGTGGTTGTCAGGACCACCGGGAGATCCCTGGCGGTCGCCGCCGGAGGCACAGAGCACACCGGACTGGGGGGATCCATGTCTTCCTTCCTCCTTTTCCCTTCGCGAGGCTCGGCAGGCGCCGAAGGGGAACGCTTCCGCCTCGCACCATCTCCACCCTCGGGGACGAGAGGGGGGACGCCAAGTGCAGGAGGGACTGCACCGGACCCGTCGTTACTCCCAGCCACTTGGGCCGGAGGGACAGATTCGGCCCTTGCGACCCTCCCGGGTAGGAAACTGCCAGAAGAAGAGGCAGGAGGCGCGGCCACCACCTTACCCACGGAGGGCTCGGCTCGGCGCACCTCCTCCTCAACGGTTCGCCGAGGCGCCCTTCTGGAGGTACTACCCCGGCTCCGAGCGGCTCCACGACGGATCAGCTCATCAACATCGCGGATGAAATCGCGACCAGCCATTCCTGCAAGGTAAACCGAAATCAGGGTAAGCTGCGGGGCAACCCGGGACTAAAAAAGCGACCTACCCGGAGACCACAAGACGGCCTTCAAGAGTAGGTCATCCAACAAAGACCAGATGGACTTCGCCTCCAAGGGGAGGCTTCCCCTCCGCCCCGCGACCGGCCACGTAACCAGCAGGACGATCGAGGCTACCCCTCGTCGTCCGACCGCCGAGGCCGAGCACGTCCGTCCGAGGCCGAGCGTCTCAACTCGGGACGAGGCTTCCCCTCTTCCCCCTTGCGACCAAGGATCTCGATTCGGCCAAGCCGACGCGCTCCACGTCGTCTGCAATCCCGACTCGTGCCTCGTCTGCACCGACTCGACACACCCGAGGGACCCAAGCGGATCCCTTGACCACGTTGACCGGGTTATCTACGGTCAACGCTTTTGTAGTGAGAAAACACTCTGAAACACTACCCGTAGGCCGTATCGGCGAGAGCCGCTCGTTGGGGTCTAAACCAGAGTCCCGGGTTTTTCCTTCATATTGTATATACCTTGCATTCCTTTACCGTGACAACCCATCATCCGATCTGGGCTAGCTCGCCCACGGGGTGATTTTGATCCTCTTTGACACAAGCACATCCTCGCCTCCCTGTGTTCGACCCCCAAGCCACACTACAACACCGTGCACTTGCGGTTACAAATATCTAAACCTCCACCGGGTCCCCCGGCCATTTGCGGCTTGCAAACCGGGGGCACGTCAGCTGGTTATGCGACAAACGGTGACTTTACGTATACTCCGAAGAAGCTCAACCACACTCGAGACAAAGACGAATTTGCTAGTTCTACATCAAGCACAAGATGAAGTCCGTGCTCAAGCTTAAATGAAGAAGGAACTCAAATTCAGGAGAAGCAAGCTTCTACCAGATCAGCTTCCCGAAGGTCTTGTCTTAGTGTAGTGAGAGTTGTGTTTCTTAGGATTATGTTAAAGCCAAAGTAAATATAGCACATACACATAAATGATTTCGAAAATATATGTTTTAAATGTTTTAAAATCATTTTAAACTCTTGAGAGCAATTGCTAGCTTTTCCATATCCATGTAGTCAATCTCCATTACACCCAGGAGTTGACTGCACTCTTTGCTAGATAAGTTTCAGAAGAAATTGATCTGGGAGTCGACTACCAAAGGAGGGAATCGACTGCAAGCTGGAAGCAAATTTTCCAATGAAACACTCTGGAAGTCGACTACCAAAGGAGGGAGTCGACTACCAGCTGGAAGCAAATTTTCCAATGAAACACTGTGGGAGTCGACTACCACACCTAGGAAATCGACTACTAGCTGGCGAATTTCAACGATTTGACTTCCTGTTTTCTCTCATCCATCCTTAATTTTTGGGACAAAAGTCAAACCTCATTTGAAATTTGAATCCTCTTTTATCACTTTAAATAGAGGACTCTATGAGATCTTTTACAACAACATTATTATCAATTCTAAAATCTCTCTTGTGCTAAAATTCTCAGATCTCTTATTCAGTCTGCTCTCATTATTCCTTAGCCAAATCTGTTTTAATTTCTGATCTCCTAATCATTTTAAAGTTATTATTTTTCAGATCAAATTTTATTTTGCTATAAAAAATCGTTTTTTAAAATCTGTGTTCTTCATTTTTATCTATTGAAAGGATTTTTGAAAGCAAACGATCTAGATCACAAAGACTCATTCTATATCTTTGTGTGATCTAAAGATCAATTTGAATTCTTTTTAGCCACGTAATACACTTGTTATATTTTACTTTGGCTATAGAATTCTGGGTGTAAATCCAAACTCCACTAATTTTTGTGGTGAGTTGGAAATCGTTTTTATTTGTGATTTTCCCTTTGTTGTAATGGAATTGGAAATCCTAGACAAGTCTATGTGGTCGAAAATCTTGGTCAAGTCTAGGTGTTTGGGAAATCCTAACGAGTGAAGTTAGGTATTTGTATTGCTAAGGCAATAGTGGAAAATCTCGTACCGGATTGGTCGAGGATTGGACGTACCCAAGTTGCGGGGAACCAGGAAAAAAATCTCTTTGTTTGCATTTGCATTCTGCTGCGATTGTTTATACTTGTTTTTGCATTCTTTATTTGCTAACAAATTGTAACTTGTTCATATAATTGCAAGTTAAGTCTTTTGTTTATATTCGCTGTGTAAAGATCAACACTTATTTGTATAAAGATATCTTCTTGTAATCTTATTATCTTTCAGCAGAGTTTTTGCTTGAAAAATCTCTGGGAGTCGACTACCATTCATAGGGAGTCGACTACCTGCTGCGTTATCTCTCTGATTAACATTGCTTATAAGATTAACTTGTTGATTAAGAACCAAGTGTAGATCACTCTACTTGGTTTCTTAGGCAACATTAGAATGGTTATAATTGTGCTAATCAACGAACGAAAAAGATTTATTATTTGAACAACACTATTCAACCTACCTTCTAGTGTTGTTTGCCATCTACATGATCCAACACCTTCGACTTACGACTGACGACGTTTTAGACAGGTCGTTTAGTAGCGAAGGGGTGGCCCTTCGACATACGGCTGACGACGTTTTAGGCAGGTCGTTCAATAGCGAAGGGATGGCCCTTCGACTTACGACTAATGACGTTATAGGTAGGTCGTTCAGTAGCGATGGGTTGGCCCCTTCGATTTACGGCTGACGACGTTTTAGGTGGTCGTTCAGTGGCGAAGGGGTGGCCCTTCGACTTACGGCAGACGTCTCTTTAGGAGAGTCGTTCAGTTGCGAAGGGGTGGCCTCTTCGGCTTACGGCTGATGATCTTTAGGTAGGTTATTCAGTAGCAAAGGGGTGGCCCCTTCGACTTACGGCTGACGACGTTTTAGGTGAGCCATTCAGTAGTGAAGGGGTGGCCCTTCGAATTACGGCTGTCGTTCCTTTAGGAGAGTCGTTCAGTTGCGAAGGGGTGGCCCCTTTGGTTTACGGCTGATGATCTTTAGGTAGGTTGTTTAGTAGCAAAAGGGTGTCCCTTCGACTTACGACCAAGGTTGTAAAGAACGCTAGGCGCTAGGCGTTCGGATTGCTAGCGCCTAGCGCCCAGAGCATTAATCGGGGATTAATCGGTCTAGGCGGATTTGCATTTTTAATTATTTTATTTATTTTTATATAATATATTTATGTTTATATATATATATATATTTAAAATACATCAAATATTTAATACATACTAAATCAAAAACAGTTTACCTACTTTAGAGTATTTGTGTGTAACAAAATAAAATTTAAAAGATACTCTTGTGTAATTAAGCCATTTATCAAAAACGCCCAGACACCGCCCAGGAACCGCCTAGGAACCGCCCAGGAACCGCCTAGGAACCGCTCAGAGCGTCCAGACACCGCCCAGAACGCTTAGGCGGCCGATTAATCCCAAAAACGCCCAGATTGACCGCCCAGGCCATACTCGGAACGTTTACTGGCCGCCTAGCACCTAGGCGCCGCCTAGGCGGCTGCCCAGGCCGATTTTTAGAACACTGCTTACGGCTAACAACGTTTTAGGTAGGTCGTTCAATAGAGAAGGCGTGGCCCTTCGAATTACAGCTAATGATCTTTAGGTGTCACTCGCACGAATTTCATCAATATGAATTCAGTTTACCCAAGCTTCCCAAGGATCGGATCCTTTTTAGAGGGGAGTTTTGAGGGGATAGTTTTTGTAGATTTCATGAAGGCTTAAAGGAAGCGAAACTTTATTTGATAAAAAATACATGCTTTATTAAAAAGGAGTGACAAAGAAAAACTAAAGGCGAACAGATTTCTGAACTTCATCGGAGCTGTTGTCGTCCGACGCTTCTTTATTCGCCCCGAGCTCAGACGGCTTGGTAGTCGATCACCTTCATGACAGATGATCCCGTCATCTTGCCCTTCTGCTTCAATGGTCCCTCCTTGCTAGGTTGATCGTTAGCCGGGTTTTTAGGGTGTCCTTGCTTGACTAGTGCATCAATCTCTTTTTGGAGAGTCCAACAGTCATTGGTATCGTGTCCATAGTCGTTGTGGTACTTGAGAATTTTAGGTCGTACCTCTTCTCATATTTTCCCTTCTTTGCTATCTCTTGGATCAGCTCCTCTCGTGGGGCGTAAGCGAGGACCTCCGTCTTAGGAGTGACCAGCTTAGCATAGGTGGGGCGCTCCTTGCTTTGAGGGCTCCTCTCCCTGGGTCTATTGTCTCGAGACTCCTGGTGGGAGGTTCCCAAGGTTGGTTTCTCTCGCCTCGTGTCTCTGCGACAGGAGGGAGTGCCTTTCACACAAGCTCCTGCTTGTTCCTCCGCCTCTTCGGAGAAAGTAAACCAATCCGTTATGTTAAGCATTTCTACGACGGTGTTAGGAAGGAACTGGTGGAGGGCCCTTCGTAAGTGCTTGTTCCAGACTGCCTGAGTGAGTGCTGCTATGACAGTCATGTCCGGCGTCTTCTCTACATCGAGCCTCTAGTCGTTGAATCTCTGGACGAAGGCTTGGATCGACTCATTCTCGTTCTGTTTGAGCGAGAATAGGTGGGAGGACTTCTTCTTAGGGCGTTGTCCCGCAACGAATTGTTTGCAGAATATGTAACGATCTGGTTTCAACGTGCATAATTTTCCGTATTCACGATAGTATCAAAAACGTTCAAAATGAGTAAATGAATTTTTCTATTTTTTCATTATTCAAACCTTAAATTTTACTTCATATTCATGATCATCATAACGATACGAACATGTGGCTATTTTTTCGTAATTTTTCGGAGTCGTTTGTATAGAGAAAATGATATTTCAATATAATCATTACTAATTACATAATATATTTACTTATTACTTTAATCTAATTACTAAATGCCCTAACCATGTCTAAAACGTGGGAGGGGACACGTTTAAACAGTCTAAACTTAGTCAAAAGTTCTAACCACAGTATTAAAGTTGTCTAAAAGCTAACAACCATATTAATTAAGGGTTCATGCAACAAATTAACCTATAAATACCCACTAATTCTAGTTAATCACCAAAGTTAAACGTATTTTTTTTAAAAAATTAAATTCACAGTTCCCTGTCCCTCTCTCCCCCTCCCTCTCTCTGCTCTTCGACCCATCCCCGCAGCAATGTCGCCTTCGGAGTTGCCACCGTCGCCCTTAGCGCCGCCCTCCCCGCCGTCGCCGTCTCGATTACTCCACTGTCGACTGCTCCGCTCGCCACCACAGCATCCCCCGTAAGCGCTTCCGACAGCCTGCACCCCTCCTCGGCTCCTTCTTCCCGCCGTTCTCGTCGCTGCTACAAGACCTGCGCACCGCCGTCGACTGCTTCGACAGCTGCCGCCTGTCCACCGGATCACCCCGCCTCGCTCTGACCACCCTGCAAAGCCCTCAACGCAGCTCCACCTCCAAGCTTGAGCACCCTAAACCCTTCATGTTGTCGCGCGATAACCCGTCGCCGTCGACGTACGTCACTGCCCCGCTCGCTCCTCTGCCACCCCTCTCGCCAGCGCCGCATCCATCTCCGATGTAGCAGCCCCGAAGCCCTGCAACGTCCCATCATACTGCTACTAACGTAATAAGGAAGAGAAGATGAAGTATTTATACGTATTTTCATACAAAATATGTATATACGTGCATATTTTATAATTATAGTATATATGTTTCTGATTTTAAATTCATAACTAATTCTATAGGTCTCGAAAAAATACAAGACCAGCTCCAGAAAATCGGTCGTGACGTTTCGGATACGTTGGCGCTAATTTCATCTCAATCAGGCAAGTAGGATTTTCACAGTAAATTTTTTGGCCTAGAATTTAATTACGTTGTTTTCACTTACCAATTAATAACTTAATATCTTCACGTAAACTGATATATGTAAAAATTATATGTTGTAGTATTCAACGAGACGGTCATTTTGACAGCTTACTTGAAACATTCTGATACGTATTTTATTCAGAAGAAATTATTGAACAATTACGATAACGAATTAAAATTAGTTTTATCATTTTGAGCTTTTAACAATTATTAAAAATATCCAGAGGCTTCAGAAAAATATTTCCTTCTTAGGAAAAATTATTTTCCTCATATTTAGCCCGTATAAAACTTTAGAACACTTTTCGGCACCGTTTCATTCGATTAAAAAATCAAAACGGTCGAGATAAATAAATAGAAAATAGTATGTTCTTTAACTGATTATTTCTTGTGCTTGCAGGTACCGATTCTCGTACACCAGCACCCATGGAAGCTTTAGCTCTAGTTCCAGCTCACTACAACAACCTCGAAACTTGTAAGTCACAATGAATTCTAGATTTAGAAAATTAGATAGTGTACTCGTACGAACTTAGAACATCACATATAGCCTCAGAACGACTATTGACTTAAACCAAAAACTAGAGGCCTAATCTAATAGGAAACTAATTAATTGCAGAATGACGATCTAATTAAGCATAGGAAGTTGCTAACTTTCAACTTTGGTGGTTGTAACACACGACCATCAACTTGGGTACATTGTGTACTAATTGAAATATCACATGCTCGAAGCATGGATCAACATCACAATTGTTGGACTTGTCTTTGCCCTCAAACTTCTTGGTATCCACTTTGTTTTGGCCCAATCTGCTTTGAAATGAGTTCCTAACTTTCTGGTTTTCAATAAGAAAGTCAACCAGTGGTCCTGATTTAACTATATTGTAAATAAGGAACTAGTAATATCATGTGATACATCGTATGAAACTCTTGTGAAACATTCCATATGAAACATGTACATGGAACACTTGACACTTCACTGGGGTTGGGGTAGTTCATAGTTTGAGAGTGTGTGGGAGTGATTGGAGTTCATCTTCCCGTACCGCTACCTGTGTTTCGGCATCCCGTCCCGCTGCCTACGTTTCGACAAATACATGTACCGCTGCCTGTGTTCCGGCATTCGTCTGGGTAAGCGCACCCATGCAAGAGATGAACTCAATGGTTGCAGACCGTACTCTCCGGCTTGAGTCACGTAGTTTTAGTGTAGTTATTACTTGCACGATCACCTTTACTTTATGCATTGCATGCACTTTACCTACTACACCTGTGCAGACACCAGTACTTTACTTGTCGCACTTATCTATAGCTACTGCGTTAGCATGTTTCCTTATTTAGCCTGCTTTACACTTGCACTACCACAGTACAGTTCGTTGTCTTCTTTCAGTTTTGCTTACATTTACTACTCTGTTATGTATGCCTTATCACAGTTGTTGGTCAATACTTTGCTTTTCACTCTGTTTTGCTTGTACGTAGTTACTTTTTGTCACATATTTTAGTCGTACTTGTGCACTGCTTCTTTTATATGTTTAGAATTATTGTGACTTACCTACAGTTCCATTTTATGGTACCGACAGATGACGTACAGATCGAAGAAGAGGCTCCTGAGTTTGAGGAGCCAGAGTTTGATCCAGAGACTGCTGATTTCTAGATACTTGAGTTGGTGTGCATATTGTATGCTATTATGTATTTCCTTTCTGCAATTCCCTTATGTACACAATGTGAGAGTGTTGTGGTGTGTTGTATTTCAAATATGGACTGTAATAATGTACGCTGGTTTGAGTATTGGTACATATCTGTATTGTAGCTATATTGATTTCACTGGTAATCTGCAAACCTGCAAATGTAATCAAATAAGTAATCCCCCCTGAGAGCGGGTCGATATAGAATATTTCTACCAATTCATCGAACGAGCCGATGCAGCCGTGGGATAGCCATTCGTACCAGCTTTCTGCCCTCTTGAAAAGAGTAGCATGGAAGGCTCTATAAAGGTATAACTCATCGGCCCCGTGAAGCAGCATGACATTCAGATACTTATGAATGTGCGACCACGGGTTGCCTCTGCCATCATAAGCTAGTAGGGCCAGGAGTTTGAACTAGGGGAGAGGAGGAGCAGAGATGATATTCTCACTCAGTGGGGTCCTCCGAATCACAGATCGAACGAGTAGAGATCCTCCTTCTCCAGGTTGCACGTAATTGGCTCCCGAGGATCGGTTTGGGATTTCCTCCCTTCTTCCGAATCCACCTGTAGGGTTCAGAGGGTTATAACCTGGGGGAGCTCAGTATATTACCTGATCTAGGATGTTGCGAGTTGCTTCCTGGTAATTAGGAGGTGGTGCGTTCCCCCTGGAGAACGAAGGCCCGATTGTCGACCCCCATTCCGTCGTATTGGTGAGTCAAGGGGGTCACGTTGTGGGGGCTAATCTCCATTTGATCTGCCCTTGGGTCCCCCAGATCTCGAGGAAGGTTGTGCCCCTGGTTGGCGTCAGGTTCAGGTTTGGAGGTGGCAACGACTCATTTAAGGGCGATGGACTCCCCATGTTTTGGCGTATTAAGATTTCCAATGCGCCAAGACTCCTATCGACCTGCTCGGTGAACTGGATGAATTCCTTCCGGGTCATCCCGGGCTCCTTCGTGTTCTTTGCCGGTCGTGGTGACAGCGATGTAGAGTCCAGCATCCTCCAATAAGACGATGTTCGCTTTCTGTTTCTCCTTCGAACCTTTGATCGGTCCGACTTTGCTGGGTCCAGCTGTCATAGCTTTTGATCGTTTTGGGATGTCGAGCTGGTTAACATTTCCCACAGAAGACGCCAAACTGTTAAGACCAAAATTGACCGAGACAGTTGTCAAGCTGACGTAGACTCTTGGTGCTGAGTTGGAGCCTCGTTAGCAGATGAAGTGGGACCCTGGGTTGGAAGAATCTAGGTCGAGTGATGGTAGTTGATGATGGTGCGATGCTCGATCGATCTTCGAGCAGTTGATGCATCGATCGTTCGAGGCTAGGAAGCTCGAAGACGCTGGATGATGACCGTCGATCTACACCACAGGGACACGTCAGGGGGGTCGGATCTAGGTTTGGAACCAAATCCCCTCCAATGCTTAAATTAGTATGGGAACTTAAGGGAGAGAGGGAGCTTGGTGCAGCTGAAATCGATCCACAGAGGTTCATCTCAGATCTGACGGTGCAAGCTCTATAGCGTAAGAAATATTAGCTGAGAAAGTAGAGTTCTATGTCTTAGACCTCGTATCTTGGAATTGGAACTCTTCCTTGTATTTATAGGCATTCGGGGTTCTTTTGGAGACGTTGGGGAGATAATGATTTCCCATTATGGGCCACAATCTTTTCCCTTTAATAGGAGTAAATGTTATGCATGTTCTCGTGAATTGCGAGCCCCTCTTTAATCCCACGTTCGAGTACGGGGAACGTAACGGTCGACTGGCCAATGGGCTTTAACTGAGACGATGTCGGGCTTCTCTCATGGGCCTCGTAGGCCTTAATCCTCTAATGGTCGAGTCATCTTGAGTACCGGCCCAATGACTTAACAGGTGAACCCTAGGTGGATTTGACCTTCGATCGACCCATTACAAAAAGTTCTATTGTTCTGAAATGTTGAGTTTGTAACAATCGGGTCGATGGTAAAATGGCATTTGATTAACTTGATTTTTGCTATGTACATCATCCATTATTTGTATATCAAAATGAAAGGTGTTGATCATTGAAAAAAGATGGGAAATTGAAGTTTTATAGGGATGGTGTAGGAAATTTTCTACGCCGAATGCTCAAATCCCTTATTCTTATACACACACACAAGTCATGAACCGTACCATCGGGCACGGTTCATTTAAGATATCCCCTCAAAATCTTTGTTCTTACCGAAAATTATTTCCCCTCTAAAATTTAAACGAATAAAAATTTAGCTACGGCGCCCGTGCCCTCGAGCACGGTTCATTCAAGATATTCCCTAAAAATCTTTATTCTCCCCAATAATTATTCTCCCTCCAAAATTGAAACGAACAAAAATTTAGCTTCGCGCCTTCGGCCTTGTATTTAGATAGGAATCTAAACTTGATTTCAACATCCTAAACATAATTAAGAACCAAGATTAGTTGACCCAGTGACATTTTGATTTGAAATTTGAATAATAGATCCAAAATTATCATCCAACGCTGGGCTCTATTGTGTTCGTTGACTTTAAATAAATTAATAATTACTTATCCAAAATATATTTACAAATGAATCGAAAATAAATGGGGTGAAATTGAATGAAATTTAATTGAGATTATGCCTGAGTCCTGACTTGGTAGTGCCGCTAGTCACCGAGCACATTTTGCTAACCAAAGTGCATTTAAATTTTGGGAAGAGAGAGATGGTGCGGGTTTCAAAAGTTTTGGTTTTTCCAACAAATTTCTTTCCAACAGTTATGATTCCATCTCCTCAAAATCTTGACCCTTGCGTTTTCCATACAAATTTCAAAATATTGAGTTTTCCAACCAATTGGATTCCCCCTCAAAACTTTCTTAAAACTTATCTCAACCTTCCATTTCCCAAGATCAAATCTCAGCCACTCTTTATCTTTTCCTAGTCAGCCTTAGGATTCAAAAACAGTTGTGTTTTATATAATACTAGTTATAACATGTGCCCTCAGGCACGGTTCATTTAAAATCTTTGTTTTCCCAAAAATTATTTCCCCTCCAAAATTTTGGGACATATAATATTCCACTTCACAATTTAAAAGAACAAAAATTTAGCGGGTACCATCGGCGTGCACGTGCACAAATTAATTAATTTTTTTGCCGCATGGGAGAGAGAAGGGTGAGAGAGATAGTATTTATGATGGAAAGTTAATGCGAGTGAGAGGTGTTAAAGGTTCTTTTCTTGGGAACAGATGGTGATTCAAATTGTTGGGTAGGATCCAGCTGTGTTAATTTATGTTAGATTGAATGGACGGGATTTCTGCCATGTCATCAATCCATGTGATTAGATCACATTGAATCTAGCCACGTCAGCGATCCATGTGTTGAGATTTTTTGGTTTTCCTAAACACTCATCTCAACCCTTGTTTTACCAAGATTAAATCCTAGCCATTCTTCTATCAACCTCTTTATACATCAGCATGGCATCAGCTTGTCCTAGTCAACAATGCAATTAAAAAAGTCCTCAAATGTTATATATATATATATATATATATATATATATATATATATATATATATATATATATATATATATATATATATATATACTAGTCATGAACCGTGCCCACGGGCTCGGTTCATTTAAGATTTTTCCCAGCGAATCTTTGTTCCCAAACATTATTTACACAGTCAAATTTGTGCGGAATAACAAATTCGGCGTAGAAAATAAATTCGACGAGGGCGCCCTTGAGTCGGAACAAGAAATTAGCGTAAAAAAATTCGGCGCGGGCGCCTTCGGCGCGGAGGGTGGAAGTGCATAAGTGTGTGTATGTGTATGGTGTGTGGGTAAAAAGTGAAATGAGAGGGTTTTTAAGCAAAAAGGGGAAATATGTTGTATTCTGCGCAAGTGTAGTGATTGTAGGGGGTTTGAAAACAAAAGGAAAAAGTGGTGGTTTTTTCAAACACTCATCTCAACCCTTCTTTTACCAAGATTAAATCCTAGACATTCTTCTATCAACCTCTTTAAACATCAGCATGACATCAGCTTGTCCCAGTCAGCCCTAGGATTCAAAAATAGTCGTGTTTTAATATATATATATATATATATATATATATATATATATATATATATATTTGAAGGGTAAGCTGTAGATTATATTAGAATATACAAAATTTACAAAGTGGAGGTCATATTATCTGGGATTAATAGAGAGGGGAGAGGACACAAGTGTCGTCACCCTCAACTATCATTTCCAGATTCTATGAACCTGCACCACCAAAATACATATAGCATTCTTCAGAAATACCCAAAGAAAGCATAAACAAAACAAAACAAAACAGAAAACTGAAAACAACCTGAAAACAAAAATACACAGGAGATCACCCATTGTCAAGTATGTCCCAGTTTTTAAATACTTCCGCCGCATCCACCTCATCACCATCACCAACTTCATCTCGAAGAGCAATTCTAACATCTGCATATATCTCTTCAAAGAGGGTTGTCTTCGGCTTCACAATATTGTCAAATACTCTTCTATTGCGCTCTCTCCACAAATGCCACACGATTGCAGCAAGAATAGTTTTAGCAAGCCGGCCTAATGCTCTCTTGTTTCCATACTTTCCAATCAGAAAGTCCCCCACTTCATGAAGATTAAGTGCTGGCGGCCCAGTAGTCCCCAGCTTGAGAAGCGCGCGCCTTGCAATGTAGTTCGAGTACGAGCAGTTGAAAAAAAGATGTTCACAAGTCTCCCGCATACCATCCGAGCAAAGTACACAATTGGCCGAATCTTGAGAACCACATTTTTCCAGAAAATCCTTGGTTGGGAGCTTGCAATTGAATGCACGTAGGAGTGTAAGTGACATCTTAGGGACATGCTTACTAAACCAGATAAGCTTATAGTACTTGAATGGCGCTGATTTGACTCACACAGTATCCCAAACATCCTTAAACTTTAAAACAGGGCCGAGTTTCCATACCCATGAATCCGCTCCTCCATTTAGCTTCACTTGCTGTAGCAATGGTTTAACATCATGTATTGCCGCATCCTCAATCCATGAAGTACCCCCCCCAATAATCACTTACTCGCTTTCTACTAGCCCCATTTGGGATGGTGAATAGGTTGCGGAGAGGCCCACATGGCAGCCAATTGTCGTGCCAAAAAAGTGTTCATTTCCATCCCCAACTTTCCTTAGTATAAGCTTCTACGAATGCTCCCTGCATTTAAGGAGGAACTTCCAAGTTCCGGATTGGACAGCCGTTCCCCTTACTTCATAGAAAGCATTGGACAGCCGTTCCGGATTGGACAGCCGTTCCCCGGACTCCTGCTAGCATCAGTAGGAAGCAACTTCCCAGTCGTCACATCAATGCCCAAATCACCTGAGTTGGAGCACTGCCCAGATTCAACATTATTAACTATGGTAGGTGATTCCTGAAGAATTTCCTTCCCCTTGCTTTGAATAGTGGGTTGTATATTTTGCAGAGGGCATTGTATATCCGAATGGCCGAAGCAGACACAATGGTTACAGCGCGGAGGCTCTGCTTCGTATTTGACATCAATTGTGAGTAAAGACCCATCATCCAGTTCCACATCCACAACCTTGGACAACGGCGCCTTGGCATCCACCTCCACCAAGCACCGAGCATAGGTTATTCGTTCCAATTTTGCAGTTGCGCGATCCAAGCACAATGGGGTGCCAATAACTGATGCGAGAATGTTTAGCACAGGAATATTCCACATATTCAGTGGTACTCCATGCAACTGCACCCACACTGGAACAGAGGTAAGTATGTCACGATCGTGCCGAAGTGATGGGCTCCATTGCTTGAGCACAACAAGACGGCCATCAAAGAGCCAAGGTCCCCCATGGAGTATCCTCTCACAATCCTCCCTTGCCTTAAATCTAAAATAGAAAAAACCATTTTCTTTGCTGTAAATTTGTGTCCGTTTCCTTGGCTTCTATAGCCGCTCCACCCAAGCTTGAACCTAACCAACGAACGGCACATCTCCCAGAACATAACCCACAAGGGTATACTGCCATTTTTCTCCTCCCTTCTCTAATAGTGAATTAGAAACCCGTGCGACGCATCGCCCATTATCACAAATTTTTGGCGGCACCAGAGCCATGGCCACGGATTCTCCATAAGATCGTCTGTTGGAACATACATCTGACCAAGTGAGCTTGGCAGCAGATGGATTAATCACTATGGGTGCTTTTTGTCGTAGTGGCATTTTATCAAACATCTTGCCTGCCACTCCTTCAGAGTCCGGCCCAGATCTGACTTGTTTCTGTGCAACATCTCCCTTGTGATAGTGATAGAACTTGCTTGAGTTTTGACGGCCCCCTGCCTATAGTGTACTCTAGACCTTGCCTCATCCCTTCTGCCATTAGGACCGCCATCAAACCGAACAACCTTCTTCTTCCCAACTAGTTGCCAAATCCCCTTTCCATCGTGATGCACCGTAGTCTCATCCAATGAGCTCGCCTTCAGGATTCGACCAACCTTCAGGATGGAGCTTGTGATGTTATCTTTGCCTTCGATTACCTCATTGCCAGAAACCCTAGCGTGGCCGCCAGAGTCGCCCGAGGATCCCCTCCGAAAATCACTCATGTGTTTTTTATTATATATATATATATATATATATATATATATATATATATATATATATATATATATATATATTGACTAGGCTCCACTCGGATGGATCAAACATGTGGATCCATCCAAGTCAAATTTAAAGTTGGGAAACCTAAATGCAAAGTCCGTTCCTTTGGATGTGATCTAACATGTCTAAAGTACCTACAAACAAAATTTCAGGTGTTTTGCTCATGCATCAAGTGGTTGAAAAATCAATGTATTAGAATAGTCATAAAATCGACTTTTTTTGCAACGACTTGATGCATGGACAAAACATGTCCAAATTCACTGAAATTTTGTTTGTAGGTATTTTAGACATGTTAGATCCATCCAACGGAACAGATTTTTCATTTAGGTTTCTCAATTTTAAATTTGACTTGGATGGATCCGCATGTTTGATCCATCCGAGTGGAGCCTAGTCCCACACACACACACACACACACACACACACAGAGAGAGAGAGAGAGGGAGGGATCAAATAACCCCCAAAAATAACCCCCAAAATAACCCCTAGCAAAAAGTCTATGCCCCCTTATTTTTTGGAAGATCCGAACCGTTCATCTTGATCTCCACCATCTAAAACTCTGATCAACCAATTTTCAACCCGATCCCATGTGTTTTGCCCGTTCATCAACCCTTCACAAAAGTTCTGTTCATGCAAAACCGTTAAATTTGGGTCGGATGTATGACCAGGCAAAACATATGGGATCGGGCTGAAAATTGGTGGGTCATGGGTTTAGAGGGTGGAGATCAAGATGAACGGTTCGGATCTTCCAGAAAAATTAGGGCCATAGACTTTTTGCTATGGGGTTATTTGGGGGGTTATTTGATCCCTCCTCACACACACACACACACACACACACACACACACACACACACACACACACACAAGTCATAACCCATGCCCGCAGGCACGTTTCATTTAAGATTTTCCTCCGTGAAATCTTTGTTCTCCAAAAAATTATTTCCACAGCCAAAATTACGCAGAACAACAAATTAGCGTAAAAATATTTAGCGGCATGAGCGCCTTCGATACGGAACAACAAATTTGGCCAGTGAACAACAAATTAGCGTAAAAAAATTTAGCGGGCAACTTCGACGCGGAACAACAAATTCGACGCATGCGCCTTCGACACGGAACAACAAATTCGACGCAAAACAACAAATTTGTCGTTCGACGCCAGCGCCTTCGGCGCAGAACAACAAATTCGGTGCGGAACAACAAATTAGCGTAAACAAATTTAGCGGTCGCCTTCGACGTTGTCGACACGAAACACCAAATTCGGCGTAAAATAACAAATTAGGCGCGGAACAACAAATTAACGTAAAAAAATTTAGCGGCGTGGGAAATTATTCTCATCTTGTTGCCCCATGCGTCGAAGAGATGGTGGGCCCTGCGTAGAGGAAGAGATCATTCGATCTGCAATAGTATTCGATCTGCAGTATTAAGTGCAAGTTAAAGTTTTTCCCCAAATACATTAATTACGTGCACTCTGTTATTCCCCAGAAACTTCCATTCCCCCAAAAGTTTCATTTCCCTAGAAACTGTCATTTCCCTAGAAATGTTTTTCCCTCCAAAACTTTCCACAAAATCTCATTTCAACTATTCATTCCTCAAGATTAAATCCAAGGCATCTTTCTATTAACCTGTTTGTCCTAGTCAGCCCTAGCATTCAAAAATAGTTGTCAAATATAATATAGATATATATATACACACACACATACATATACATATACATATCAAAAAATGTACCTAAGAACGTGCACATGTATTGTTACATGCGCACACCCCCTCTCTGGGAGGTTTTAAAGTATTTTTTTAAATTTTTTGCAGATGTTAGTTCTACATGTTAGGTCGGGGCCACAAAATTTCAAGGCAAACAAACACCATTTGGGCATCGAAACATCCATCACAAAAAAGTTGCACAAAATAGTCCAGGAATTTTTTTGCAACTTTTTTGTGATGGATGTTTCGATGCCCAAATGGTGTTTGCTTGACTTGAAATTTTTTGGGATGCTACCTAACGTGTAGAACTACCTACTGCAAAAAAATTAAAAAAATACTTTAAAACCCCCCGGAGAGGGGGTGTGCACAGGTATGTTACACGCGCACGTTCTCACGTTCTCAGGCACATTTGCCTCATGTGTGTGTGCGCGCGCGCGTGCGCAAATTTTGAGAAAAAGCATCAATGTAAAAAGTATGATAATAGAGTTTATATGGTTTTTAACGATCCATATCGTTGAATGTGTTCTACCATGTAATACACCCACATACCAAAAATCAAGAATACCCCCTAATTTGCCACTTGATCGAATCAGTACAAAATATTCTAAACTGTTGAAGTTGTAACTGCTTGAATGAAGGTTAAATCCCCCTAAGATTCACTCGTTTTTTTTGGAGTATACATATGTATGGATTAAACATTAAACACAAATTTTTGAAAAAAATTTAAAAAAAATTGCACCAAAATCAAGTGTGAAATTTTCGCATGAGATTTTTGCCCTGTGTGTATGTATTAAAATAAAAAGATTTACAAAAATTTAAAATTTTAACATACTCCCCTAAATTAAGCATACTGTCCCTGAATTGATGCTTTCACTAGCATTTTGATGCTTCCTTAGCATTTCTCACCATTTGACATCACCAAAAAGAGAGCCACGTCAATTTTTTAAGGTTTTCTGCATAAAATATGTTTCTCCTTTTTACAATGGGTATCTGAAAAGGTAAACAATAAACTTTGGTACTTTTTATTTTAGGTCATTGGGGTTAGTCATGAGGAACCCAAATCTGTTTAGGATTTGATTTTCTAGAATGCATATATAAATACTTCTTTGAATTAGGCAATGTTCTCAAAAAAAGTTTAGCATATGTATTCTTATCATATTTGAAAAAGCCCTAGAAGGCAGGGGGGTGAATATGGTGTATGTCACAAATTAAAAATTTAAGCACGGAATAAACAACCCAATAATCATAGTATCACACAAAGCAAATATTTTTAATGGAGTGGCTCTCCGCTAGGCTCCACACCCTCTACTCCGACCCAAACTGTGAGGATTTTAACCCCTTTTATAACTAAAAAGGAAAACACATTGCTCACACTTCCGGGTGGCAATCGAACTGCACATGATATCGTTTAAGAAATTCATGCTTAAAGATAGCTCCTAAGTGAAGATATTCTACAAATACAATCTCTAACCAAAAACTGAAAATAAGATCAGAAAAATATCACCGTGGTGAAGATTGGGTCTTGATGATCTCGTAGGCGCAAACCATGCTCAATTCTGACGTTTGTAAAGAAAGATATCGCCTTGCCTAATGATCGATTTTGTAGTTCAATAATCTACCAATGATCGATGTCGTCTTTTTGTAGTACGATTAGCATATATAGAGGATAAAAACTGCTCAAGAAAGCCCCAAAAAGCACATCCTAATGGTCAAAAAATGGGTCGACCGTTCTAGACTGCCAGCAGAACAATAGTCGACTACCTGCAACACAAATAGTCGACTACATGCACCGCTCAGTAAGTCCTTAGAACAGCTTATAGCCAAGTAGCCGACTCCTATACAACTAGGAGTCCACCCCCAGCAGAACATGAGTCCACTCCCAACAGGGATCTTGACCATGAAACCTAGGTTTTTTGACCATTAATCAAATCCATATCAATTCTAAATGATAACCTATGGTTTCTTTTGTGAGAGAGAGAGAGAGAGAGATCTTCAAGCGTGTGCATGTGACATCTTCAAGGCATTACATGAACCTAATGTCAAGAATAAAAAAATACACCAAATTACATATATAGTCTTGAGTAGTTGTAGACTGATTTCTCATCTTCTTGTAATCAAATCATTCGTCTTCGATTTATTGTCTTGGAGTCACACCAACATCATTTGCCAAACTTTGCTTTGAGATCATTATATGCAATGCTTGAGCAATCTTGAGCAAAACACTTAGTCTAATTAAACCTGTCATACTCAATGAATCTCATTAGACTACAAAGTGCATCGTCAAAATCAAAGCATGCATTGGGCTATTCAATACTCTAACAGAAGTCACAGGCTCAAAGGAACATTTGAAGGCGATTGGAGAATCCATCTAGGGAAGGGCTCCTTACGGAGAACAAGCTCATGGTTCTGTGAATAAAAACCACCACGTAGGAGGAGAAAATCGTATGCTGGATTCAAGTTATACAATACACATGTTTTATAAGGAGAAATCTGACTAGAGTGTTGGAGGTTTGTATGTCAGGAGCCATCACGACATCTTCTAACCCTTGTCTATTGTTGGTGTGTAAGTCCGACCGGAGGAGACACGAACCAAGGAGCGGGGCCGTGCGTCCAAAGGTCATCGGTCTGGGAAAGAAGTCCTTCGTGCAAAGATACTGCCACCCACACAACATATAAATAAATTGCAACGTATGTCTATAAATAAAAATTTCACTTTAAATTATGCATGCTATAGATGTTTAGGTGTGTTTTGATGTGATCTTAACACATTGAAATAAAAATTCAAATGAATTCATTATATTTTCACACATACAAAAGTGATAACAAAATCAATCGTTTCATGATAAATTTGTTGCCATACACAGGAGCTAACAATGGCTAGAAGCTTGCACATTTTTACATGAAATCCTATACATGAAACCATAGACCACCGAATCTACTACACGACACGCTTCACAAAGTAACGAGATCCTGCACAGCTAAAATTGGCAGATCTTCATGTTCATCCACCATATGATGTACATATAAAACATACAAGCACTCGTAATGCTTTACTATTCCCCTGTACAACGACATGCAACATTTTACACCAATTCTGATTTCAGTGATCTCATACTCGGCCTGTGTGAATAAGCCATGTAATTGCTAAGGACACTTTATGTTTCCCGTTGTCTCACGCTGGAATCTTGATCTTGGATACTTCTTGTGAAGTCAGCTCGATCAATCTGTGTAACTGTCCACGTATGTAGATTCGAGGACTTCAGCAGAAACCCAAGAGCAGAAGAGCATGATGCCCGAACAACTGCATCTGGTGACTTGCTCAATTTAACTACCAGTATCCCAAACACCTGGAGAAAGAGGGAGGACATTCTAATTTTTTGCAAAGAAAGATTAATATGGTAGCAGAACCAAAAATTCAACAGACCTGTGAAAAATAGGGAGCCAACGAGCGTTGATCTTCTAGCAGTGACAGCATGCAACTGGCAAAGTATATGGCATTGGCCTGTATGCCTGGCCAAGGTGCATCAAATGCCTGAAGAGAGTGCTTGCTCAGCCATGGGTTGTAAAACCCCCAAATTAATGCAATACAGATGAGCATGAACGATCCATACCTGGATTACAGATGCCAAGTAGGTGTTGACTCTTGGGGCGAAGTGTTGGCCTAGATGTCTCGTTAGGTCCCGTATGAGGTCCTCATAGTCGCTTCTAAATACAAATAAACATTTCAGGTGTCAACCTCTCCAGTCAAGACTCTGTGAATTAGGATGGCAGCTGAAACTCACCGGTGATCTGAATTAAAATAATGCTTATTGAACAGGGCAGACAAGCCATCCACTTCCAGCAATGCAACCAGTTGTTTAAAGGTCATCTATTACATTACGTCACACAAGGTTTAGAAGTTGTTTAGAGCAGAGAAAAAAACATAGGCCAGAATAAAGACTAATCTTACCCTGCAAGCTTGACGAACACTGAGGTCATCATCATAAAGATGGACAATCAGGCGGGGAAGTGTGGCATGGATCTGTGAACATAATCTAGTATTACGATATGTAGAAGTTTTCTGAGAAAATTTGAATCTCATTATATAAAGAAATCGAGAAAATCGACACATGCAGACATCTGCAGAATAATACATGGAAAGGACAAATCAGCTGGTTGTGTTTCTTTATCAGCATCATTCTTTATCCAACAATAATATGGTTAAACATAATTCACCCTCATAGCTAAAAATGGAAATCGTAAACATAATTCACTCTCATAGCTAAAAATGGAAATATTGCATCTTCCCAACGTCCCGAATTACCATTACCTCGAGCATAGTTTCTCAACTACTATTTTAAATATTTCACTGTAAGTATAAATCTGACAAGGGTTGAGAAACAGATTGATTGCAATCAAATGACATCTCTGCTGCGGTCTCAGAACAATGTTTCTCACTATTCATCAACTATAAATTAATTCGTGTAAGTCAGTTCCAATTATATCTTGTCGATTAAACAACACAATGGATGTCTCAATGAAATACGCTTCCACATCACAGCTCTCATTTTGAGACTTCTGACATGTTACCCATAATTCGGTGGAAAGCCTAGATTGAGATCACAAAGTTCAAAAGTAAATGTTCACGTAACATAAACAAAGTTAAGTGCCTATAGTAGCAGAATAACAAACATTGTGACCAAACCCAAAACAGACCCTGTAAAATGCAAATAAGCAATTAGAAAAAGCTAGGCAGCTTTGGGTGCCAGACCCGCCACTTGTCATCCAGTGACTTATACAACACCTACGCAGCTCCAATATGGTTCTGTTTTTCCTCGTAGCTTTCATTTTTATAAATGAAAAAGAAAAATATTCATTAAAAAAGGGAAAACGAAGAAAAAGATGAAAAAGATGAAAACAGAAAAAAAGAGAAAAGAACATATAGAAAAGTATGTTGGGAGTAAGAAGTAGAATAGGAAGAGAGTAGCAACTGATGCTTCTCATTGTATATAAAACTAAAAAGCAACATAAAAGCCAATGTAAATTTAATTCAATTCCCAATTTTAAGTATATCTTGTTTATTTATCTTTTTAACTCTACATCAACATTATGCTCATTTAGTATATTTAAATTAGCCCACCATTCTTAGAAGCAAATGTCCAACCACTTCAGTACTAGAAATGTTTAGATGGAAATGTTTAGATGGTGATACACTGTGGTGACAAATAGGATTACCAAATATTGATGCATATATATTTTTTTAGTTTGCTGTCAACCTGATCACTACTGTTCAAGGGTCCATTGAGAGAAAATTTCAGAATTTAACTCTTATATATACCATTTTAAGTCAGAAGCTGATATGTTTCTAAGAGATGTGTATCAGAAAAAAAGGAGTATGGTGAATAATAATTGAAAGGGCTATGAGTTTGTTACCCAGGAAGAATCCAATGATTTCTCTATTTTGATGTGTTTTTTACCTGTTCAATGAACGCCTGCTGTTGCGAACCAACTCCAAAGTGGCTTAATGCTCCGTAAGCTGCAAACGCATTGGAACGCATTTTTGCATTCATGGATATCTGATTTACACAAGTCAAAACATCATGCATGCATGCAGTTAAATTGTGAGTGCAGTCTAGAAAATTTAAGCAAATAATTAATAATAAATTCAGTTTTCATGTCTAGGTATCAAGAATCTACTAATCCAAACCACTTACAAGCAAGTATGTTTTCAAGTCTTTTGCATGGTAAACAACTGATTCTAGTGAATAACAACTGCATAAAACCTAGCATATATACCAAAGAGTAGCTTGTGCAAACACATTCACATACATGCTTATGCTTATTCCAAAACCTCTCATGCAAGTATCTGTAGTAACATAGGGGTTGAAGCGAGCAGTACTGTGACATGCTTGGCCAATGCATGACCCATTCAAAATTCCATATGCTCACGCATGGCCCAGATCCCATACAAGCATAGAACTCTAGATCCATGTACCGATCTATTAGATAGTGGGTTGGCCCATGTGCCATCCTCGGTAAAGACATCCGTGCTTTTATCGTGCCGATCCACAACCTAGACATCTAATGATGTGTTTTAATTTCTACGTCATGTACTATGCTAGCCTAAAACAAATATCTTCTCAAAGTTTATTTAAATAATCATTAACTACAAAACTGAAAAAAATAATAGTATCATGCATGAGATTAAATTGCTATTAGTAAATACGAATTAAAATTAGTGCATACTTCTTTTAAATTATTATGAGAAATGTTAAATTCGAACATGTAAAAAACAAAATGCATATATTTATCTACGTCAAGCACATACAAAACCATGTGTTGTCCATTGCCACATTGGAATGTTCGAATATACTATAAACAACATAATGTTCAACAATATTTCGTTTGTGCTTCCATTTTTAGCATTAAAAGGCTGTACCTTGGGCTATGCTGCCCAGGCGTCAGCCCTGCAAAATATCTAGGTGATGCTAGATGGGGTTAGGCATATACCATGAATTCTAAGATTCGCATATTGTATTATTTCATGCCTAGGCCGGATCGAATCCATTTCAAAACCAAACTTAGTAATATATCTCAATGATTAGTTATTGATTTAGTTAATCAAAGGTATTAATGGTTAATTAAGGGGATCTAACACATCATCAGATGACGCAAGAAGGTGTCGACCAAGGTTTGAGATTTCGGCCGATACCCTTGGGTATCGGCCGCATCGTTTCGGTATCGATGGGTAACGAGACCGAAACTAAGGGCCAGTTTCGGTATCGACCGATACAGTATCGGTTAGTTTCGCCAATACCGGTCGATACTGACCGATACCGTTCGGTATCTGTCGAAGACAGAGAAATAAGAATGTGTAATTAAATAAAAATTCTCAATAAACCCAAAAATGAGATATTGACACGTTATTCACAACATACATTTGTCTAAACATATTACGTATTATTTACAAGTTTGCCATATTGTAACTAACGAGAGAATGATTTTAGCTAAATGATTAACATGAATAGCATATGTTTAACTAATATTGTTCATAATTATGTTATAAGTTACAAATTATCTTTATTAGTTTACTATTATCTTATTAGTAACAAATTTTAAATAATATTGTTAGTTACATGTAACTTACAATTTTTGAAACTACCGATACGAACGAACTGAAACTCACTTTCGAAACCGTCGAAACGGGCGATACTGATATTGAAACCTAAATTTTCGGGAGACCAAAACCGAGACCGAAACCGAGACCTTAAATCTTGGTGTCGACATCGACAGAGAAGGGTCAGAGAAAATTGAAATCAATCAGATCTGTTTCGTCATAGTTAGCCGAGGCCAGAAACTACGCTGTCGAGAAATGTGAAATTAAATGGATTTGTTAGATCTCATCGAACTAATACCAAAAAAGGTCAGATCTGGTTGTGGTCGCAATGGAATTTCTCAGAGATGATGGTTAATTTACTTAGCATTTGACGGACACAAATTAAAATTCGGATTAAGATTAAGATTGGGGTAAAAATAGGATTAGGGTTATGGTCTAGGCTCTACTACAATGCATAAATCAAAGATGAGTAATTTTGGTGGAAAAGATAAAGAGATTTAGTTAATCTTCCTCAACCCAAATGTTTTATTATTTATAGAGATCACGTACCATAGTTTACCACAAAACATCCTACATTATTATATTCTAACACTAAGTACCTCTGACATGATGCAGTCTCGTATGCATGCTTCTTAATTAATAAAATACATTCATCTATTTTGTACACTTTATCATGTCTATTCATGTTCAATTTAATGTTTTTAGCTTGCATTTGTTTTGTCCATAATCATAAGCTTGGACTTTAAAAGTTATCACCATGGTCTATCAAATATGGTTTTGTTGGTCATTCGAGAATCAGTCGTCTACGTTATATTTCTGTTGACGCGATATTTTTGAGTTATATTCCTAATTTTTTGCCTACCGGCTTTGCTAGATCTAGTTATACCTTATGTTCCTTTACCAAGTACAGCTAATGTTCCATTATCTTAATACAAATGTGGAGCAACCAGTAACCAATAACTTCATGTATATATCAAATGTCCTAATAATATAGCCCTTACTCTAGCCGATCTGCTACTTCCAGCTACAAAGCATGAACAACCTACTTTTGTCACTCCAACTGACTTGGGCATATTGATCGCTTTTTATAAAGGTAAATGATTCAGTACCTTACATTCAATTTCTCATTTTGTTTTGTATAATCTAACTCTTTTTTGTAGAAATTTGACATTCAGCTTGAAGGCTTTGTTTATTCCCAAAACATATCAGGAAATACTAAAACATTCAGCTTGAAGAAATTTGACAACCAAGGCTCTTCAGTGTTTATTCCGAAAACATATCAGGAAATACTAAACCTTTGTAATGATCCTTTTTATTAAAAATATAGCCCATGCCCACACCGTCCCACTTCCCTTTAATAAACACAACTCTCTCTCTCTCTCTCTCTCTCTCTCTCTCTCTCTCTCTCTCTCTCTCTCATCTGCAGCCCTCAAAAACCTGAACCGTTCCTTTGTTTTGCCTCTTCAGCTCGTGGTGATCGACCGAGCGACAGTCGACACGAAATCGAAAACCCTAGACCTAACCGTCTATTTCTGAGGAATTCCTCTCCGATAAGAACTCTCACCTTATCCTCTCACACGGTTTGGGTTTTCTATTTATACTTCCATCGTTTAGGGTTTTAATTCATGCGAAAAAATTGGTTCTCTTCGAGATTCCTCCGATTGATTTCCGATTTGCTTCTAGATTTTGTGGGGTGTTTTCGGCTTGGCTTCTATGGGGCACGGTAGACCCTATTTACTTTAAACTTCGAGCATTTTCTTTCATGCATTTTATTTGCTTAGAAGTTAGGGTTTTTTTAGAAATTTTGTTGGGTGTTTTTGTCGAAGGAGATGATGATTCGAATTTTATACAAAGGGGATTTTCCCCCTCTTGATAAATATGGCATCCTAAGGGCAAGGCAACAACTTCGCCGCATCTTCGTACTATTGATTTAGGGTTTGAGATTTTTGGATTGACTGCCGGGGGGTTTCTCTTTTAGTTGAGTTGTTTCGGTTGTGTTTTCTGGCCTATCTGAATAGCCGGCTGTGTTTTTCCTTGGCGGTGTGTTCTTATAGCTTGTAGCTTGCTCTGTTGGTAACTTTTATCCTCTTTTAAACTCTTACTGAACTTCAGTTGGCTATATTATTAAAGGGGAATTGTTCAATGTTTTCTGTTGTGACGTTTTCCCTTGTGGTTGAACAGTCCACTACATGAAGATTATTTTTTAAGTGGACTCTTGGTCCATTAATTTACTGTAGCATATGTGACAGATTTGTGAGATTTTTAATGATGATATTTACTACTCCTATTATCACAATTTTGGGAATTTCCCTCGAGCAAGTACCCTAGAAATTACACTGGATGCCTAATAAAACGAATCGATCCTACAGTTGTACAATTCTTTCAAAGAATGGTTTATTTTCAGTCTTAAATTGTTTGAAAGACATGATTATTTGAAGGTGTTTTTGGAGTGTATTGAATAGTCTTCCTTTACTATAGAAATTGCATTATAAAATCGTATAGTTAGAAGATAAAATCATGTAATTAGAATTGTGCAAATATTGCTTATGATATATTGATACATTGGACCTAATGCTATAGACACTTCGGTTTTGTGCACAATTCTTTTTACATAGTTTAGTAAGTACAAAACTAGAGGAATTGAAATATAAATTGAATAGATAGAATGCCACATAAGGGTTTGGGGACTTATAATTAAAGATAGGAGTGGCGAGACCACGCCCATTGACTGAACTGTACCGATTTGACTAGGTCCTTTATCGACTTCTTTGGACCATTGAATTAAGGCACATGTGAGCTCGCATGTGGACCGGGGTGGCTCTTCAGTTCGCTCTTTCCCTTTACATTGTGTATAATAATAATGAAATGCTTTCGTTAGATAGACATAGATTAATGCTTAGTTGTTATTGTCATGTTAGGATTAGGGTTGCATGTAGAAGTTATAATTGTTTGTTTATTGTAAATATCGTCTGCTTCATTATCTCTTTTAAATGTTTTTCAACAGGTAACGAACCAGTATACGAGGATACTCTAGTGTTCGAAGAGTCAGAGTTTCCAGTAGAGCGTGTTGACTTTTAAGACCAGATTAGTAAGGAGAGTGTATTTAAATTTTTAGCTTGTCGTCTTTTATTGTCAGAATGAGAAACTAGCAGTTCTTTTCAGGATATGATTTTGTAACGTCTTGAAGTATAAGTAAAGAGTAAATCATTTATAAAATTTTCTGTTTCGCTCTATATTGTTTTCATTGGTACTTGCAGGACCTGCATAAATATGAAAAATGTAACGACACCCATACATGGTGCGTTACAAGTGGTGACCCATTCAGGCCCCCTGCAAAACACCTCGTGAACAGAATAAAACAAACTGGAAATACTCATAAATGAACAGTTGAACTGCCACACTTCTTTGAAATACAAAATGTCGAAAGCATACAATTGTCGCGAACATACCACTGGGAACAATTCAATCATCATCAATGAGAACATAGCGGGAGATCAAAGTGACGAGTAGATCTAGAATTGTCAACAATGTCAACATCAATCCCAACCTTAACGATCACGTCGACAATGACAATGGCAGTAATCACGACGTCGATAACCAACTCAATGACAACGTCGACAATGAAAATGATAGCAACAATAATGACAGCCTGCAGCGAAGATCCAGATTTCAGTTTAGACCTTAAGAGACATGATCCGAGCTTTACAAAGGGAGCCCAATCACAGATTCACAGGCATGAAGGATAAGTACATCAATTCTGGTCACTGCAACCACCAATTTTCAAAGGAACAAAAGAACCCCTTGCAGCAGCAGAATGGCTGCGTTGTGCTGCTGAAATTCTGAAAGCGGCACGGATTGCGCCATATTCGTAGGTAGCCATGGCAAAGTTACAATTGGTTCAGGACGCCAGAGCATGGTGGGATTCAGAAGAGGATCGTCTGCTCAACTGATTGCATGGAGCACCTTCAAGGAGAACTTTAATGCTCAATAGTTCTTCCCAGAGGCAAAAAAGGAATTGCAAGCCCAATTTATGAACACGAGGCAATGCTCCATGAATATGGAACAGTATAACACCGAGTTTTCTAGACTCAACATGTGTGTATTCAACTTGCAAAGTTGATTTATAGATGTATGCAATTTACTAACAAGTTTTTACATGTTTACAAAGAACATGGTGTCTGATCCATTGGATAGAGCTCAGCGTTTCCAAGAAGGGTTGACCATCAAAATTCAGGAACTGGTCGAATTGAAAACTGAAGACTCACATCGAAGTTCTTTATACAGCTCGAGACTATGAATATGTGCAGCGAAAGGGAGAGCGAGAATGACAAGAAGATGCCCTCAAAGACAACCTCCACCCTCTAACCAACAGGCACCCTGAACAGCTCAGCAGACACCTTTCAAGAGGCATGTTCCACAGCATCCACAGTAGCCACAACAATGTCGATAGTAGACGATATACCACTACTGCTACAAATCATGGCACGTCAAGTCTGAGTGCCAAAATCTCCTGAACCAATGCTTGATTTGCGGTGCAGATGACCACGTTGCCAGAGACTGCCCTCAGAAGGGACAAAGACCAGTAGCTTCAGTACCGACAACTGCACAAGCTACAGCTCCAACGTAGAATACTCAGCGGAGAATACTAATGGAATTGAATAAAGTGAATGTGAAGAATAAGTATCCTTTTACCACACATCGACGATTTGTTTGACCAGCTTGGGAGATCATGCGTCTTTTCAAAGTTGGACTTGAGGAGCGGATACCATCAGCTGAGAGTTAAGCGGAAAGACATTTACAAGACGACATTCAACACCCGATACAGACATTACGAATTTTTGGTAATGCCGTTTGGTATGATCAATGCGCCATCGGTGTTCATGAATCTTATAAACCAAGTGCTGTATGGGTACTTAGACAAGTTCGTTGTAGTTTACCTTGACAACATTTTGATATATTCGAAGAGCACCATGAGCATACATCGCATTTGAGGATGGTTCTAGAAACCTTAAGAGGACACCCGTTGTATGCTAAGTACAACAAGAGCGAATTCTAGATAGACAATGTGGGATTTCTAGGCCATGTGGTATCAGAAGAAGGAATTTTAGTAGATCCAGAGAATGTAGCTGCATTCAGAAGTGGCCAGATCCTTAGATTGTCCAAGATTCGATGTTCTCGTGGTTTGGTTGGTTATTACAGGAGGTTCACTCAGGACTTCTCGAAGATTACGGAACCCATGACCCGATTGACACGAAAGGATGTGATCTACGTTTGGTCTAAGACTTGTGACGAGACGTTTCACGAGCTGAAGAAGAGATTGACTATTGTACCAGTGCGTATTGTTCAGACCAAGCAGGAGGATTCGAAGTTTTTTGTGACGCAGCCGACAAGGGTCTCAGATGTATAGTTCACCAACATGAACGTGTGGTAGCATATGCATCAAGTTTCTACTCAGAGAGCATGTAAAGGTATTTACAGACCACAAAAGTTTGAATTACATCTTCACACAGAAGGACCTTAACATGTGACAGAGGCATTGCATCGAATTCTAGCGGTGCTTATCCTACTACTCAGTGGAGACTCCAACAAGAGATACTGGAGATGGAGATTGATGTGATTCAACACGGGCTGACTTCTACATTGATGGACCTTCTGATAGAGTCCACCTTGGTAGACCGAATCAAGGCTACGCAGACAGGAGATAGAAGCTATAGAGAATTAATGAGTTGGTGCTGGCTGGACATCGACTAAAGTTTGCGATACATGCAGACAGATCTTTCAGATTTGACAACAGGCTTTGCATACCTTCTGGTGATGTTAGAGAGTAGCTGTTGAAGGAAGCTCATAGTTCGCCATATTCTATTTATCCAGGCAGAACCAAGATGTATCATGATTTGAAGTAACACTATTGGTGGCACGGTATGGTGAGGAGCATTGCGGGAAACATAGCCAAGTGTTTAGTGTGCCTGCAGGTGAAGGCTGAGCACCAACAAATTGCATGGTTTTATAACCACTATATTCATGTGCCATATATCACGATGGATTTCGTGACCGACTTACCCCGAAGCAAGAAACAGAACGACGTCATTTGGGTAATTGTGGATCGAATGACAAAGTCAACACATTTCATCCCTTTAAAGTTAGTCAATATACAGATGTTCTTGTCAAAAGATACATTGAAGAAATTGTGAGACTGCAAGGAGTATCGGTGAGCATAGTTTCAGACAGAAATACCCAATTTACATCGCATTTCTGGAAAAGCTTACAAAAAAATCTTGGCACTCATCTCAAGTTCAGCACTGCTTATCACCCCAGAGAGATGGACCGTTAGAGCGTACCATTCAGATTTTAGAGGACATGCTACGTGCATGTATGTTAGATTTCAAGGGGTCATGGGCGGGATCACCTACACATCGTTTGCATACAATAATAGTTCATCAGGCAAGCATTGGGATGGAGCCATTGCGGCCTTACATGAAAGGAAGTGTCGATCGCCCTTGACCTGGGAAGGTGTTGGAGATCAAGAATTGATGGGGACACGAAATGATAGTAGATACAGTTGATGTGGTGCAAATAATCAGAGATAAACTACAGTTGGCGTAAGACAGATACATGCATTGGCCAGATTTAAAACGAAGACATCTAAAGTTTCAGCCAGGAGACAATGTCTTTTTGAAGATTTCACCGAATCATAGACTGATTCGTTTTGGCCGACACGAAAAGCTTAGTCCACGTTATATCAGATCTTTTGACGTGCTTGAACGAGTGAGAGAAGTGGCATACACGATTGCACTGCCTCCATCTTTAGGAATGCATAATGTGTTCCACACATCTCAGTAACGTAAATATGTAGGAGATCCAGTGCATCCAGACTTGACGTACGAGCAGCAGCCAATATAAATTATTGATCGACATCAGAAGAATTTGAGAAACAAAACTATCAACTTGGTGAAGGTGTTATGTTATCGTAACGCACCAGGTGAGTCCACTTAGGAACGAAAAGAAGAGATGAAGGAGCGCTTACCCTATCTTTTTGAGGAGGCTTAATTCTTTCAATTTCGAGAACGGAATTTAATGTAAGAGGGGGAGAATGTAATGAACATTTTTAAAAAAATACAGCCCATGCCCACACCGGCCCACTTCCTGTTAATAAACACAAATCTTTCTCACTCTCTCACACCCACAGCCCTCAAAAACCCGACCCATTCCTTCGTTTCAACTCTCAGCTCGCAGCGATCGACCGTGCGACAGTCGACGCAAAATCAAAAACTCTAGCCCTAAATCTCATGCGCAGCCGCCTATTTCTGAGGAATTTCTCTTCGGTAAGAACTCTCGTCTTATCCTCTCACACGGTTTGGATTTTCTATTTATACTTCCAGCATTTAGGGTTTTAATTCATACGAAAAAATTGGTTTTCTCTTCGAGATTCCACTGATTGATTTCCAATTTGCTTCTGGATTTCGTGGGGTATTTTTGGCTTGGCATCTACGGTGCACAATAGACCCCATTTACCTTAAACTTTGATTATTTCCTTTCATGCATTTTATTTGCTGAGAAGGTGGGGTTTTTCGGAAATTTTGTTCGGTGTTTTCGTTGAAGGAGAATATGATTCGAATTTTATACGAATGGGATTTTTCCTTCTTGATAAATATGGCATTCCAAGGGCAAGGCGGCAACTTCGCCACAGCTCCATACTATTGATTTAGGGTTTGGGATTGGGTTGGACGCAGAATGTTATATCCCGATCAAGTGTTAAAGCAGATTATCAAGCTATGGCTTACAATGCGTGTGAGCTGATGTGGTTGAAGATACTAATGTAGACGCTTATATTCCAAGGTACTGACTCTATACCTATGTATATACAGTGTTCTAAAAATCGGCCTGGGCGGCCGCCTAGGCGCTAGGCGGCCAGTAAACGCTCCGATTAAGCCCAAATCAGTCAATCTGGGCGTTTTTGGGATTAATCGGCCGCCTAGGCGCTCTGGGCGGTGGCTAGGCGCTCGGGCTTTTCAAAATTTAAAAAATTGTTAACAATTAACACTGACAGTCACCGAACCGATAGTCACCGAACCAATTTGAATAGTCAAAAACGCAACCCAGGTCCCAAGGGCCAAAGTAAAAAATTGTCAAAAACGCAACCCATGTCACGATTGTCAAAAAATTGTTAAAAAATTGTCAAATTCACAGAACCAATTTGAATTTGAAAAACGAAACCCAGGTCCCAAGGGCCAAAGTAAATATTAAATAATAACTTATTATTTATTAAGTAATAACTTATTATTTATTAAGTAACCCAGATCCCAAAGTAAATATTAAGGCCTGCGTTCTCACTTCTCAGCCCTCTCGCCTCTCGGAGCCGTTCCCAATTCTCGCTCTCGCTCTCGCTCTCGCTCGCTCTCTCTCTCTCCGTCACACGGCGTCGACCGCTCGCCCTCGGCCCTCTGATCACTACGGCCAGTACGACATCGACCCCTCCGTCACGAGACTGCCTCACCGACGTGACGGCGTGAATCCTGAAGCTGGCCTCCCCGGCGTCCACTTCTTCAACCATTTCCTCGGCGACTGCCTCGCCGGCGTCCTCTCCACCCGCATATACTCCCTCGATGGCTCGACGTCAAGATCGGGACCAAGACAAAGGTCGTTTCCCCACCCCGAAACCCTAACCCTAAGTAACCCCCAAAAGAACAATTTGGTTATTAGCTAATTTAATTCAGTGAGGCATAAACGAGAAGATGATATCCATCAGAAGCTTCAAGCTATGCTATTTTTTTCATCTGATGTTTTCCCAACTATTGGCCATAAAGATAAAGTCCCCTTACCAACAGGAACCTGATTTTCCTTCAGCTGATAGATAAATAAAGATGCACATACAATTGTCATGTGGATTAATTATGCATATTGTGAATTCACGTTGCTTTCGTACACAAATGCTGGGCTGAAATTGTTATGGATTGATTTTGACTTGCAAAAGCAAATGCAGAGGACAAATTTTAATTTTAGAGAGTGCAACTTTTAATTTTAGACAATGCAATGCTGGTCTTTTTCGTTCCATCTGCCTGAAATTTTGTTTTAATTCTGTTACAAGCAATCACCGTCGATGAATGAAGACAATTAAAGACGTGTAATCTTACTGAAATGTTATTAAAGCAGTACTATTGGGGGACCAATAAAGATGTAAGAAATATAGATTGTACATTGGCAAAATATGATTCTGCTAATTTAATTTATATATTATTTTATAGTGATTTTCATATGTTTTGACAACATATTGATTGTACATTGTAGGGTGCAATTGTGATAATGGCGGGTACTTGTTCTTCCACCGCATCTAATGCAATGTCAGATATATCTAGTTTGAAGCGGGATTCAAATGATATAGGATGGGACTACGGGGAATTGACGCACCCTACACTCAAAGATAAATTGAAGTGCAAGTTGTGTGGCAAGATAATTAGCGGTGGAATTAATCGGATGAAGCAACATATTGCCGGTATCAAGGGTAATGTCACGGCATGTAAAAAATCTACCGAAGAAGATAAAGTCAAATGCATGAAGGCTGTTGAAGAGGGAAGGGAGAGGAAGAAACAAAAGTCTAGACATGAAAACAAAATGAGACAAGAAGTTATTATTAAAGAGGATGAAGAAAATGAAATGAGTCAAGGGACAAGAGACGCCACATATGCTCGGGCCTATAGATCGTTTTGCATCCGCTATTGATCCGGATTCTACATTGAATGGAAGTAGGAAGATGAGACAACAAAATATAAGTGATGCACTTTTCAAGGAAAGAACTCATAACGTGCATCAATATTTGGCAAGATGGGTGTATGAAGCCGGGATTCCTTTTCATGTTATTGATAATGATAGCTTCAAGAGATTTATAGAAGCGGTTGGACAATTTGGCCCGGGTTACCGACCTCCGAGCCAATATCAATTGAGGGAGCCATTATTGAAGGAAGAGGTGGAGAGGACTAAAATTTTGATGAAGAAGCAAGAAGAAGAGTGGACTTTGAATGGTTGCTCTATTATGACCGATGCTTGGAGCGACCGAAAAAGAAGAAGTATCATGAACTTGTGTGTTAATTGCAAGGAAGGTACGACTTTTCTTACCTCTAAAGAAGCATCAAATGAATCACATACCGGGGCATATATTTTTGAATATGTGGACAAATGCATCGAAGAAATTGGGGAACAAAATATAGTTCAAGTGGTGACGGATAATGCTTCAAATAATATGGCGGCGGGAGAGTTGATGAAGATCAAAAGACCAAATATCTTTTGGACATCATGTGCAACTCACACTTTGAATCTTATGCTTCAAGGAATTGGCAACCTACCTAAGTTTAAAGGAGTGATTGAGAAGGCAAAGAGCTTTACCATCTACATTTATGCGCATCACAAGACTTTGGCTTTGTTGAGAAAGTTTACAAAGAAAAGAGATATAGTGAGACCAGGAGTTACAAGATTTGCAACCGCTTTTCTCACTTTGCAAAGTTTGATGGAGAAGAAGAAAGAGTTACTAGCTATGCTCACTAGTGATGAGTGGAATGAAACTAAACATGCAAAGAGTGTAAAGGGGAAGACGGCGGCGGCTATTGCACATAGTGCCGTTTTTTGGAGAGGGGTAAGTCTTTGTTTGAAGGTGTTTGCCCCGTTAGTGAAGGTGCTTCGTATTGTTGATGGAGATAGGAAGCCGACAATGGGCTTTGTGTATGGAGAGCTACTTAGAGCCAAAGAGGAGATTAAAAAGGTATACAATGATCAAGAAGCTTATTATCGGTCAATCATTGACATTGTTGAAGCAAAAGCTCGTGATCGACTTGATTGTCCATTGCATCTAGCTTCCTACCTTTTAAACCCTTATTACTCATTTGACAACCCAAGCATCATAAATGATGAAGTGATTATGGATGGGTTTATTACTTGTGTTGAGGCGATATTCCCCAAAGACATCCAAACTCATAGTTTGGTGATAAATGTAGAATTGCACAAGTTCTACAAGAGAGAAGGCATGTTTGGAAAAGCTATAGCTAAGGAGGGATGCAAACACAATAATGATGCATATGATCCAGGTAAGTACAATATAAATTTTTTATTTTATGGTAAGTTACTAAAGTTTAGTAACTAGTTTTTGTTGATATATAATTGTTATTTTTCTTATTCTTTTGTTTATAACTTATTAACTTTAGTTTTCTATAGTTGCATGGTGGAATGTTTATGGAAATGGTGTGCCAAACTTACAAAGAATGGCTAAAAGGATACTTTCATTGACTACAAGTTCGTCCGGTTGTGAGAGAAATTGGAGCACTTTTGAGGGGGTAAGTACTTATATAGTTCATTTATTTCATTTCAAATTTTAACATCGAGTTACCAACTTATCAAATAATACTCTTTTTTTCCTTTAATGTAGATCCATACAAAGAAAAGGAATAGACTTGATACAACAAGGCTGAACAATTTGGTCTATGTCCAATTCAATGCTAAGATTATCAACAAGAAGAGAAGAGAGAAGGAGAAGAATGTAGATGTACTACTTGCTAGTGAAGCTACCATGGCACAATGATGGATTGTCGATGGTGGTGATGATGATGATGATGATTTGGATCTTACTAGTGAAATGGTTGGAGATGGATTGGGAGAAGATTTTGGCTTAGAGCGTAGGAGAAGCTCTAGAATTCAAGAAATTAGAGAACTTCATGAGGATGATTTTGTATCGGATGAGGAGGATGTAGAAGAGATGAATTATGAATTTGAGACCGATACCGAGGAAGTACTAGAGCAATATGGAGAAGAAGAATTTGAGATGTAATGTTACTATGTTATTAACTCTATGGATGGTTTAGTATGTAATGGATTATGGTTGGTTTAGATATAATCGACTAATGGTTGTATTATTGCAATATTGTGTAATGGACTAATAGCTGTTTTAGACTTTTTTTATATAATGAACTCATTATTATAATAATTTATATTAGATAAAAATAAATATATTATATAAAAAAAATAAAATAATTAAAAAATGCAAATCCGCCTAGGCCGATTAATCCCCGATTAATCTCCAATTAATGCTCTGGGCGCTAGGCGCTAGCAATCCGAACGCCTAGCGCCTAGCGTTTTTTACAACCATGTGTATATAACATTCAAGCAGTTATCTACATTGGGAACCACCTAGAGTTTCATAAAAGTATCAAGAACATCTGTACTCCTTGTACAATATCCTCCTTGTACAATATCATCTAATAAATTAGCTAATGTGTTTATCAAAACTTTTTCTAAAAGGATTTTGGCTTCATTTATAACAAGTTGAGCATAACAGATATTTATGCTCCAGTTTGAGCGGAGGCGTTGGAAGTAGAATATTTACTGGCATGGAATGTATTGAGCCTAAGGCCTAAATCCACCTTGCTACTCTACATATATATGCATCAATAAAGTGGAGAGAACTATCTCTCTTCTCTCTAAATTCTTTGACACTATCAACTTCCAATGATCCAAATACTAGAAGGTGATGCTCACTGGTCCCCGCAAATGCTAAAGCTATTTACTCTGACAACAGAAAATCAATATATATGTTTTATTCATTACTAAGAGAAGATGAAAATAAGCCAAGGTGGGCCCTAAAACAGTTTTCGTGTGATCCATAGATACCATGACCCAGATGCAGGGTGTTGCCCACAGCACCCTCCAGAATCCTGACATGTGGAGAACCCCCCCCCCCAAAAAAAAAAAAAAAAAAAAAAAAAACCAAAAAAAAAACAACCATGTGGTGTTTCTTGAATATATCCTGTGTATATTTTACTCATATCTGTAGTTGGGTCACTATTCTTGTTGAAATAATCTACTAATGTGAAATAAGCTATTAAACCATTAGCTTTTGTCACATGGGGCGACACAACAGGCTTACTCACTGCTTTTGTAGTGAGCAAAGTAGGTACATACACATGTCACATCCGGCTATGTCAGAGTGTCAGTCTTGGCTGGGAGAAGTGTCCAACATGTCATAGCACTCTTTGAAGTTTTCTTTGTGAATGTGTTGTTAAGAGACATTATTCATGTACTTAGATTGCCTACACTGAAATTATGAAACCATTTTGCCGTAGATACTTTCATGGTAAAATTCTTTCTCAAAATAAATGGTTATTTTCATACATTTGGCACTGAATTTTAACACGAAATTTTTTTCCTGAAAAGGGAATAACCTGGAGATTCCGTAACCGTACAGAGAGATTGATTAAAACAGGATCCACGGCGTCTTTAGAAGATGATTTCAGCACCTGCATGCATTTGTTCATACAAAATCACAGAAATCTTGAAGGAAAAATAATGCATCCACGGCTTAATTACCAAGAAAAAGAAGCTAATAATTTTATAAGTAAACAAGCAACTCACTGTCAATAGGCACTGGACTGCAGTTAATTGAACTGATTCATCAGGATCTTCAAGTAAGGCTACGATTACACCAAGAACTTGTGCAATATACTGATGCATGTGACATTGTGGTATCTGAAATGAATATTAAAAGTGTATAAAAGAGAGACATGGAAATAATAGTTTGAAAGAGGGAGAAACCAGAAATATCAATACCATAAAGTGTGCAGATTGAATTTAAATATCTATAACCGCCAATAGTTTTGCACATGAAATCAAAACTGATCTCCACATTTTTACTGGCTGAAAATGCTCAGAAATGCATGTAAAAATGATGAAAATGATTAGCATTTACTAGTTTTTACCTGTTCCAGTACATATTTGTGATAAGTATACATACAACAAAGCCTTGTTATCAAGCACAGCTTGTTTTTATTTCTCATTCTCAGTCATAAAAGATTGGAGGAAAAAAGTCTTTGACAACTCACATAAACTTAATAATTTGTCAAAACTACTATGAGTTACTAGCAAATGTTATCAAAAGAAAAAATAAAAAACATAATAGAATGTTTATATGCTTCAAAAGAAACTACCCTTGAAATGAAAATGTTTAAGATTCAACTTCTGATTTATACAAGGATGCTGGAAAAAGATTTGACCTGAACGAGTCCTCGTAAACAAAGGCTTCTTACAGTTGCTGACTCGTCTGAAACATGTAAACACATCACCTCAACCATATGTTCCAACAAGGATGCAAACCCTTCACTGCATATAATCAATGATAACTAATTGTTATGTGCCAATCATAATTACAAAGCACATATCTTTAATTTAAGATCTTTTGGGATAACAAGACACGGTTCTAAATAGCAAATGTCAGTTCGTGGCGTTCAGGGGACCACACATCAGATAACATCTGTTGATCAGCATGTCGAGACAATTAGTAGAAGCCAAAATAGTGGACCAAAAATTTTATTTCATGCATACAAAAATTGTCGAAGTAATGCATCTTCTGTAGAATATTAACTGTCATCTATCCAATAAAATTGTAAAAGCCAATTGTAAACATAAAAAGAAGGCATGGCATGCACCCAAACCTACAATAGAAGGATTCATAAATAGGGTAATGTAACATATAAGCAACAGACATAAAGGACAGATAAACAAACAAAGAATAATCACATAACCATGATAGTTCATGTCCAATATATATATGTTGGGCAAAAAGTCCTAAAAATTCTTGAAGACATATTCATGGGGAACCAGTTCAAGGCCATTAGCTTTAATATCTTAGACTCTGTAGTCCATGTTATCGCATGTGTGATGCACACTTTAGACATTTCATGGTTCTTTTATTTGAGTTTATGATTTTTGCACCTATCATGCATGTAGCTTAGGCCTCAAATAAGGATGTACGGAACAAGTTCAGATAGAGTGAATGAACTGATTGCTTCGTAATCCTAGTTTAGTTTATGAAAAAACTCTTTGTTGTTCTTAGATCTCTTTGTTTGTCAGGAGTTGAGAGTGGATGAGTGATTTACCTGCATGGTCCCAAATCTGTCCCAAAATCTATAAAACCATATATTTATCCCCTAATTTCGAACTTCCACCACCACATAAACCATATATCTATCATTTGAAGCATAGACCTAGTTTTTGAAGTATCATGTTTGGTAACAGGGCAAATAAATCCATAACACCAACGTCTTCTTCTGTCTTTAGTAGATATTAGTTAAAAGGGTTTTTAGCATATTTGTCCCTTAAATCTTGCGTATTTTGATATTTGTCCCTCAAATCTTGATATTTGCTCATAAGTCCCTTAAATTTTAAACGTTAACCTTAATAGTCACTCCATCCTATTTTCTGTTAAAAAGTTATATTAATTAACGATTATAGTCAGTTAATTAAGAAATTACATTTAATTAATCATTAAACCCCCCTAATTAAGTGTTAATTAACCCTACCCAGAAAACAGTGGAAGGGGGCGGCGCCCCCTGCCCGTCCGCCTCAGACGAGGCGGAGGGAGAGGGGCGGTGTCCCCTCCCCCCAGAACAGCAGGGGAGGGGACGGCGCCCCCTCCCCCCCTCCTCAGATGAGTAGGAGGGAGCGCAACCCCCTCCCCCCGAGCAGCAGGTGAGGGGGCGGCGCCCCCTCCCCCTCCTCGTCTGAGGAGGGGGAGGGGGCATTGCCTCCTCCCCCCAGAGTAGCAGTGGAGGGGGAGGGGGAGCCCCCTCCCCCTCCTCGTCTGAGGAGGAGGAGGGGGGGGGGGGGCATCGACCCCTCTTCCCCCAGAACAGCAGGGGAGGGGGCGGTGCCCCCTTCCCCTCCTCTGGCGGCTGCGCCGTCACCGCCACCACCCTAGCACGGCGCCCAGAACCCCCCACGTCGTTAAGCCCAAACCTAACAGAATATTCCCATTTCCGTTAAGGTTTTAACAGATAGTTAGCGAGAGAGACTATTAAGTTTAAATACGAACTTTTGAGGGACTTGAGGGCAAATACGAAGATTTGAGGGGTATATATCAAAATACACAAGATTTAAGGGACAGATATGCTAAAAACCCCTAGTTAAAAACACATCAAAATCCAACACTACCCCAACTAGCCACAAGTTTTGGTCTCTAACCCTCTTAGACCCTATTCTTATCAATACCCTTTTAATTAGCCCTAATGTGAAACCAAAGACAATCACCTTTTGTTTTAAGCCAATAGCTGATACCTTCACTTCCGTCAAAACCTTCGACTCCATCGAGGTCACCTTCCTAGCATCATGCCTTCGTCCCTAACAACCACAACACCATTGCCACCTGTCATCCCATCACAATCAAAGTTAGCCAGATCTTCAACAACATTATCTTCCTTATCGTTGATGACCACAAGCACTACATGGCTTCATCATTGTCATCCCACTCCGATAAGATCACCACCAAATTAGCACCAGTTGACGACACTATCCTCTTCGTCTTATCTACAAATCAATAGCTATCTCCGCTGCAGCACCAGTTGATGACACTATCCTCTTCGTCTTATCTACAAATCAATAGCTATCTCCACAACAGCCAACATCACCACCCACAAACAACACCATCGCCTTCATCAGACTCCAATGATGCTCTTGTTGGAGCATGATGACTTTATCACTGCCATTGCCAAGCCCTAACATAACTCCATAACTACGTTCACTATTCTTAGCTCGATGAAAGCTAAATTTATAGCTTTCATCTAAGCTGATATTGTTCGTCAACTCAGATCTAAACCAGACGCAGGACGAAAGCAAGAAGGTATGTGGTTGGGATTTGGACAAAGAAGAATATGGATTTGACAACTTTTCGGGCATTGCATCTCAAAAATCAAACAATCACCGTCTTGCATGTCTCGTATCGGAGATTGTTCGGACCTCTCTCTCAGGTAACTGATGGGGTTCGGGTCTATGTCCGAAGGCGTGCCCGAACTTGCGACCCAGCCGCATAGCAGCGCGCGCCTCCCCCTCCCCCTCGCACACCAATGCAAAACATTTGATTTTTATAGAAAGACTAAAATTTCAATTCTATTCTTCATTCATCTTTCTGAAATAAATAAATTTGTAGCCTTTAAATAGGGTTACAACTTGATATTTAAAAAGTACATCTAATATGTGATAAACTCTAAAATAATTAAAAGACCTAAAATAAATAAAAGACTCAAAATAACTTAAAATCTATCCTAAATAAAATAAACAAAAGACTCAAAATAACAAAAATACTCAATGGACTTAAAACTCTATTCTAAACCTAAAATAAATAAAAAGGGACTCTATCTAATTTCAAACTGCATAGTTATCATTTTTCTTGTCTTGAGAACTTCATCACCTAATGAATGACGATAGGAATAGCATAATCGGATAGAAATCAGCAGTCCCTTACAATCAAAAAAAATGTAAGCATAAACTTTGAAGTGTAATATGATGTAGATTTACATGTGAAAATCTTTTGAAAAGTTCTTCCAAATCACAAAAGAAATGAAATCATATAAAGCTTGTTTGTCGTTAGGAAGTAGAGGATCTAAGATGACAAACTCGTTGTAATCAATTTTCTCAAGTTGTGTCTTCAAGCTAAGTGCTGCCATATGATTAACATATGGCTTGGACTTTACCTCTAACTATAGATTCATCTCAGGTTCAGTCTTAAACTTACTTTCTAGTTTGGATATAGACTTAGTCTCTAACGTGATATTAGACTCAACATGTGGCTCATTAGATTCACCCCATCCTGTTGAGCAACTCGAATCTTAGTTTGAGAAGATTTCAATACAATTCTCTTCCCTTTAAATATGGTTGTGTGTGTTTGATCTTTCAGAATTCATCGCATTTAGGTTGTACAACCAAGGTCTCCCTGACAAAAATGCATGCTACATCTATGGTTATAATCACACCAGATATTGACCATGATACATCGCAAACTAAAGAGATACTAAACATCAATGCGTAACAGAATGAGCAGTCTTATCAATCCAATTATGGTTGTAGGTGAGGCTCAGTTGCTTAGCCCATTCTTTCTAAGGCTGACTTGACAATAACATTAACACAACCATCTTCATCAATTATTAATTTGTAAGACTTATCATGTGCAATAATATCGGACTGGTCCTTCGTCAATCTTTCTTATCATCAAGTGTTGTAGGCAGACACATAATGATATTGACATGAGCATCATATTCACATAAATCTTCATCAACATCAGTAGTACTTTCAAGAGTATAAAATTATTCAATTATTCCTTCAGATTATGCCACACAGTCACATAATATATAACTTTCTGCAATGGGTGGATCAATGTGCAAAACATTGGATCGATGTGAAAAAATGTTAGAATCACTTGATTTTTGGTGTGGTGATTATCCAGGAGATGTAGAGCATATTGGAAAAAAATGAAAAAAATATGGGATGGGTTTGGCAGTGGGTGTCCACCAGACGATTTTCCTCATTAGCCACATGACCCCCATTAACACACACAGGAAAAATGAGTATTAGGTGGCCAAGGAGGGGATTTCCTCCTTGGACACAATCTAGGCCGTCCACATCCCCATGTGGGGGTGTGGGGCCCACACCCATGATGGGTGATGGACGGCCTATATTGTGGCTGAGGAAACCCCCTCATTGGCAACCTGACCCATTAACCTATATATATAACTTAGTTTGATGACTTGTTTGTTAGATATAGTATTTGGAAAACACTCGACTTACCCTGTTTAGGAGATCCGGTATTTGGGAAAACACTCGCTTATGTCACTTATCTTGTTTGGGTCTTGTACTAGCCCGAGACATGAGCTTTGAGACCTAAACATCAATGCAAAATTATCTGATATATGATCAACTATGTTGTCAAGGCATTTTATTTGGTCTTAAAATATAAAATCTATTTGAAAATGCCTGAAAGAACACCTTTAGAGCTAAGGAGCTTTCTAATCAGTAGCGGAAAACATCGCTAGACATGAAGCCACTGATACTGAGGAGCCCAAAGGTTAAACTTTAATTAATGAGTCATCATAGCAAGATGCAAAGACCTTGCACTTCAAGTGTCATAGGTATAGTTACCTTCCCTATCCGTGTTCCATGAGGAGTCTACTTGCTGGCGAGGCTCACGTTCATGACACAGATGACCGTGTAATTACTAAGTAGGCCTATGTTTCTGGTGGCAACACTAGCAATGTGGATGTGGATTTACGACATTCGAATGCTTGTTTACAAGTCATTAGGTGCATGCGTGTAACACGTATGAGTGAGAAACATTGGTAAAGAACTAATGTCTTTTATTCCAACATCAAGACAGAAGAGTGTCAAATTTTAAGCTTGATCAAGAATTTGAACCAAAACCAAAGCTATAACCAGAGACATAACACCAGGCAAAGTTTGAATTCAAGTCATAACGGTAATCAAATCCCAAGTATAAGCTAGAATCAGAATTAAAGCTAAAAGTTTAGTTTGAGGTGCATTTTGAGTCTCTCCCTAAAGTAAACATACTTTAAACTCAATTATTGATGCCACAACGCAATGACTGTGGGTGACTTTGTAATCCACAGCTTTCCACCACCACCTTTGTTAGTAGATTTTACCTTTATGTCTATCAACTTTCTTCGTACTTTTGAAACATTCTCCTTCAAATGAACACTTGAATTTCTTTACTCTGATTCACTTCAAAACTCAAGGACGAGAGACGTTTTTAAACTAAAGGAGTCTATAAAGGACAAGCTAAGGTTGAATGCTATATTTTATTTGAGCAAAATGCGTTCGTGCCTATTCCAAAAGATTCAACAAGAAAGCCTAGCATTTAATTTTTGAATTTAATTTGGCTCATTTTAAATAATTGCACAAGTGGTGCATGTAGATCTACTAAGCTTCTAATGCCTTCTTTTATTATTTTCATTTTAATATTATTTCAGTAGTATTGTGCACATAGATTTAGGCTATTAATAACCATTGTATTATAAGTTTGATATCAGAATTTCAAGAATGAAAAATGAATTAAAGGAAATGCTAGTTTGGTCGGTAAGGGATTGTATATCCTTGAATTGCTTTGCATGTGAGTCGCCTAGAATGGATGCGTGATTAGCATGAGTGTGATGCCTAAATATTTATCCCTTTTTGTTATTTTTATTTTATTAAATACCCAGATTTCATACATTACAAAACCCTAGCTCTAGGTAACCCCAAATTCATAAATTTACCAAATGCCCCCATAACAAAACCCTAGTTTGCTTCCATAATTGGATCCCCATCATGTTAGCCAACTTGTTTATGGATGATGGTTAACTCATAAGAGATTCATGTATCACTCAAGCTCCCTTTTGTATGACCACCACTGGATGTTATCATGATCCAAACCCCAATCATTCCACACATATTAGGAACTGAACTAAACCTAAACTTCTAGTACATTTATAAGATGTGGACAACAATAGATATCTACATAATAAATCGAGTCACAATGAAACCAAAGCAGTTGTGATGATTACTTGTATTTTTTATAAAAGCCTCTAAGTTAGTGTAAAGACCATGTTTTTCGGTGTAAACATTTTTCAAATAATATAACATCATTCTTACTCCAAAATAATTTTAATCAATCATTTGGATTTTTCAACATTTTTTTGGATTTTTCTGAGTTTTAACCTTAATACCTGCAAACACGACTCGCTATCCATATATATACCAAACCCAAAATCCAACTCACATCCAAACTTGACTAGTTAACCTAATTCATATTTAAACCTAAAACAAAAAACCTAAACCTAAATACATCTCTTCTTCTTTCCTCTCTGCAACGACCGCCTCCGGTCCTCTTCCTCCACATGAACTCTCTCTCCGTCCCCCCTCTCTTCTCAGTACCTATCTCCCATAATCCCTCTCTAACCACACATTTCCTCGTCTCCCCACTCTATATTTCCCCACTCGTTCTTTCTTTTTCCCTCATAAAAATGATAAAACCACAAATTCCAAGCTCACACTCCCTCTTCCATTCACTTCCTCTCTTTCATTTCATGTTTGCGATAGTTAATGGCCGCTGGAGCACCAATCGGATCTTGTGTCACCATCTTCTTCCTCATTAGCATCATCACCATCTTTTTCTTCACCTCCTTCCTTCTGTAGCAACGGCGATTGAGGAGCATAACGACAACATCCTTCTGTAGCAACGAGGAGTAAGGAGCATAACGACAACAATAGAAGCGGTAACAATGGCAGCCACTATTTTCAGAGACAATGGGACTGTAGCGACGGTGTCCGATCACCCCTTCGTGTCTTAATTCTTAATTGATCAAGTGGGTTCCCTTAAATTATATAATTTAACTTTGTTCTCGAATTTGGTTGTTGGTTGGTGATTTGGGGTTTGTGCTTGGTGGGTTCCTGTTGATGCTTCGGTATGTGTTAATTATGTTAATTGGGTCTCCGTTGGGTTTGGCTCCTGCCTCTTAGGGTTGGTTCCTCCCCGCTACACCATGATTTGCTTTTTGTTGGGTTTGGATGACTTCTTTTGGGGTTGTTTTGTTGTTTAATGGGTTTGGTCTTACTTCCATGGGGCTATTGCTACATGTTGGACCTTGTTTTGCTTCTTATAGGGATGTTTTGGCGTATTGTTGTATGTGGCTTTGCTTTCTTGGGGCTGTTGCTACCTACTGGTCCCTTTAATGTTTCATGTTTGGACTATTGGTCCTAGTTATGTCTCTTTGGCCGTTATGTTCCTGATTTGCTTCTGTTGTGCTGTTGGGTTGCTTGTGCTTGAACTTGATCCTATTTTGATTATTTGATGTTGTTCAATATACGAGCATGCATTAACACATGAATCAACTATTTTTTCTATACGCTTTGGGATATGTTTCACACACAAATGATTAAGGCTGCACTTAATTCTTGAATTCTTGAATCGGGCTATGCCCGGATTAATGACTTAGGCCATGCTATTGTTGCTCTTCTAGGCTAGGTTGGATAATGCTGGACTGGATAAATGATTTGATTGTGTCTTGTTGCATATTATTGTTGCATGCCTCTAATATACATGTTATCATAGCTAATGCTTCGTGTAAATGATAGTCCCTTTTAAGCATCGATCCAGTCATAAACATGTTACAAATAAATAGGCCATTGACCCTTATTGATAAGGCTGTCTCCCCTTATTATGATATGTTAAATATTGTGATATGTTAAATATGTCAAGTAGCTGAAGTCCCGAGTCTTGATCCTATTTCATATATTAGACTAGTCTCTTTATTGATTTGATGGTTTGAGCTGAAGAATAAAATGATAATAAATGACAAGTGATATGAAAGCTACAATAAAAATTATGACAAGCTAGATAGCTTTATAATTTATGCATGTCACCGTGTTTTGTTATTTTACAATTTAATACATATATTAGAAATGAAAATCATATATGTTTGTTATATTTGATTTAACTTGCATACTTATTGTAACTGACACCATAACTGGTACATGTTCACTACACCTAATACAATACTTCTCATTGTTTATGTCACGGTACCTAATATTGCATCTGTCACATGGATTCAAAATCTAAAATTGTAGCTATTACCGTACCAGCACCCACTACTTATATCCCTATATCTTCATCGTACCTGATTACATGTTTACTGATTATGATACTACATCCGTCACTGTTTTTTAATTAGTGTTTTTATTACTGTACCAGATTATATGTACTATACCAGATTATGTACTATACATATTTATTTATTGTATTAGACACTACACTATTGCATGACACATGGTGAGAAACTCGTTCTTTGAGGGTGCTAGCGTGACAAGGATTTTTTTCACCATCTAGTAATGGATGTGGGGTTATACTAATATATTATTGTTTTCTATCATCGAACAATGGAAGTGAGGTTATAGTACCAGTGCCGTATTTTCATCTTGCAGTAATAGAGGCGAGATTACTTACTATTGGCATCTACGGATGTGCAAGCAGAGGGTCCGTGACCGTGATTATACCTAAGTTGCATATCGTACACTTGGACATGTGCTTATCAGTTAACACTATAATAAGGACATCGAAATGTTAACATTATAATTTAATGACATGAACTTATGAGTAACTATCTTCCTTAGTAACCACTAGTTTGAATATTACTACGTATCACTACTCATACTTCAAGTAGTTATCAATACCAATTCGTGCTACTATATACATTACCATATTACATTATATATGCTCATTACAACTTATATTATCCATGCTATCAATTACATCACTACGCATTTAATGTCATGTTATTCAAAACCTACACAAGCATTTAGCTTAAACCTACACATTCTACCCATCTTACAAAAAAATTCCGTCCTCGAAATTACAACAAACTATGATACATCAAACAGATATGGATAACGTTCCCTCATCTCATCTTCTCTCTCCCAAGTATACTCTCCAGGCAAGTCTCTGTACCACATCACCTTCACTAGGTGGACAGTCTTGTTCCTGATAGCCTTCTGCTGCCAATAGATGATTCTCTCAGGTTGCTGCTCATATGATAAGTCTGGTCGTACGGTTATCTTTGAATGATCAACCACATGCATTGGGTTACCCACATACCTCCGTAGCAGGGATACATGGAATACATTATGCCCGCTTCTAAAGATGGAGGCAATACAAATTTGTATGCCACTTCTCCCACTCGTTCTAGTACATCAAAAGGCCCAATGTATCGTGGGCTGAGCTTCCCTCTCCGACCAAACTGAATCATTCCTCCGTTAGGAGAGATCTTCAAGAAGACATGATCGTCTGGCTGAAACTCCAGATGTCGCGGATTCGAATCCGTCCAATGCTTGTATCTGTCCTGCACCAGCTGTAACTTCTCCCTGATAGTCCACACCACGCTAACTGCCTCCACGATCGTCTCAGGCCCAATCAGCTCTCGATCATCAACATCATCCCAGCTCAGTGGTGATCAGCACTTCCTCCGGTACAGTGCTGCAAATGGAGCCATCCCAATGCTGGCCTGTTTACTGTTGTATGCAAACTCAACGAGGAACATGTGATCTTTCCATGACCACTTGAAGTCTAACATACAAGCACGCAACATGTCTTCCAAAATCTGAATCGTTCGCTCCGACTGCCCGTCCGTCTGTGGATGATACGCCGTGCTGAAACTCAATAGTGTGCCCAAGCGTCCTAGCAAACTCTTCCAAAAGTGAGACGTAAACCGAGGATACCTGTCTGACACAATACTGACATGAACCCTGTGTAGTCTCACAACTTCCTCCATGTGCTTCTTGGCAAGTGTCTCCGTCGACTGGCCTACCTTGAATGGTATAAAATGAGCCGACTTGGTTAACCGGTCAACGATTACCCAAACGACATCATTATGCTTTACAATCCGAGGTAATTCAGTCATGAAGTCCATCGTGATATGCTGCCACTTTGACTCTAGAATAGGCAAATGCTGCAATAACTAACAGTACGGTGATGCTACGCCTTCACCTGTTGGCACACAATACACTTGGCGGCTCTTTGTGCAACACTCCTCTTCATCCCGTGCCACCAATAATGTTGCCTCAAGTCCTTATACATCTTTGTCCCGCCTGGGTGAATGCAATATAGAGAACTATGAGCCTCCCTCAACAGTTCCTCCCTGATATCTTTAGACGGCACACATACCCTACTGACATACCTCAAGAACTTGTCCTCATGAATCTAAAATTCTGGTTTCTGCCCAATCAACACTAACTCCCTGATCCTCTGCAACTTCGCATCCCCCTGCCTGAGTGGCCTTAATCTTGTCCACCAAGGTTGACTGTATCTGAAGGTTCATCAAAGGAGTCATTCCTGGTGACACCACTTCTATCCACATCTCCCTGATCTACTGATGAAGCTTCCACTGAGTCGTAATGGTCATCATTGCGCGTAGACGACTCAGCGCATCATGTACAACATTGACCTTCCCAGGATAGTACTAAAGGTTAATGTGGTAGGCCTGCCATGAGCTCGACCCATCGACGATGTCGCATGTTCAACTCCTTTTATGTGAATAGGTACTTCAGATTCTTGTGGTCGGTGAACACCATCACCTGCTCTTCTAACAAGTGCCTACAGATCTTCAAGGCAAAAATGACTGCCGCCAACTCAAGATCATGAATGAGGTAGTTCCTCTCATGGATCTTCAGCTGTCTGGACGCATATGCCACGACTCGACCATACTGGTGTAGCACACAACCGAGAACCTTGCTAGATGCATTGCAGAAAACTTCAAATCCTACCATCTGATCTGGAATAATCAATATCGGCGCAGAAGTCAACCTCTTCTTCAGCTCCTCAAATACATCGTCGCATGCCTTGGTCAACACAAACATAACATCCTTCCTCGTCAACCACGTCATCAGCTCCGCGATCTTTGAGAAGTTCTGAATGAACCTCTGATAATATCCAGCTAGTCCCAAGAAGCTCCGAATATCCATCACTGACATATGGGTTGGCTACTTCTGAACTGCTGATACCTTCTCTAGATCCACGAAGATCCCTTCTCCGGACACCACGTGGGCTAGGAAGGTCACCTTGCTCAACCAAAACTCACACTTACCAAGCTTGGTGTAGAGACGATGACTCCTCAAGGTCCCAAGAACATTCCTCAAATGCTCTGCATGCTCCTGCCTATCCTCGAGTACACCAGGATATCATCAATATACACCACCACGAACTTATTAAGGTACTCGTGCAACACCAGGTTCATCAGACTCATGAACACTGTCGATGCATTCATAACGCCAAACAGCATTACCAAGAGCTCATAGTGTCCATACCTGGTCGGAAATACAGTCTTAAGCACATCCTCCTTCATAACCCTCACTTGGTGCTAACCAGCTCTGAGATCCAACTTAGAATAAACACTTGACTCACTAAGTTGGTCACACAAGTCAACATTACGGGGAAGATGGTACTCGTTCATCAACGTAACCTTGTTGAGTTCCTTATAGTCGATGCACATGCGTCTGGTCCCATTCGTCTTCTTCACCAATAGCACAGGTGCACCACATGATGATACACTAGCTTGTATCCATCACTTCTGCAAAGATCATCCAGCTAGGCTCATACTTCCTCTAACTCTGATGGCGCCATGCGATAAGATTTCTTAGATATGGGCTAAATTTCTGGCAATAAGTCAATCGGAAATTCAATGCCACGATCCGGGGCAAACCTGCAAGTTCTTTCGGAAACACATTTAAGAATTCTCGAACCTATGGCTTCTCTGGCTTTGAACTTGATCGGTCTTGTTGACATTGTTCCTCTAACGAATTCGAACTTCAGATGATCAGGCATTTCAAACATCACCACCCCACGACGGCAATCGATGGTGGCGTAAAACGATCCTAGCCAGTCCATCCCGAAGACAGATTCAAAACTCGGCATCTCAATAATGAGGAGATCCGCATAAAGTTCTCGCTTGCATATCACTACAGGACAAGAGGACATCCACGAGATATCTTCAGCACTCCTCCGCCTATGTTGACGCCCCAACACGAGGTGAGGGGTGACTCAGTAACTTCATGTTGGTCGACGAATCGTCTTGACATGAAGCAGTGGAAAGCCCCTGAGTCGAATAATGCAAGGGCATGCTTACTAGCTACAAGCACGGTACCTAAGGTAATAGACACTGCCTAAGCACATCGTGTCTAATGCATGAAATAAAAATAATTACTAAAACTGATAGAGATGTACATGTGATGAACTATCCAATAGCGTCGGCCTCTGCAGTGGTCATGGTGAACGTCTGGTGCCTGAAGGGTGGAGCCTGTGGTCTGGCCTGCTGGAATACCCTCAGTTGAGATGGAAGTAGAGGTCCACGCTGAGTGCCCCCAGCTGAAGTAGGTACAGACGTCGAAGCTGGAACAGTATGCCTCTGTCCTCTCCGTGGACATTCTCTAGAAGTATGGTCCAGGGCCCTGCAGATGAGACACATGTTTAGGAACATGTACTCTGGCTTGATGTGTCCGGGCTTGCCGCAATAATGACAGCTCAGGACAGAGCATCGCTGCTGCTGCTGGTACTGCTAGTGCTGTGGATGTCTTGCTGGTCTCTTGAACTGAGACTGCTGGATGGATCAATGGAACTGTCTGGTAGGGGCATGTGGCCATCGACTAGATCCTGAATAAGCTGCTATAGGTGGTGGTGGCCGTCTCAGAGGGAACCCGACTTGTCGCCATCGTTCCCGCTCCCGCTGTACGTACTCATACTCTCGAGCTGTGGAGAATACGTCAACATGGGTCGTCAATTTGAATACGTCAGCTGGAATCTCTTGGCCCGAGCCTGAGGGGTGGACACCATATCCTTGGCGAACGTGACCAATTGTCAGCAAACTGTAAGGCATGGTTAACGAAATACGCATCTGCTGCAGTTATGGAGCCTTACGCACATGAACTGCGCCTCATTGAATTCCTTATTGATCCCTGGAGATCGGCTTAGTTCCTGGCCTCTCTCTGCTACCTCCAGCATAACGTAATCGAGCGCATCTCCTCCGCAGATGAGAGTAAAAACTGGCAGGCGCCAATCGGAACTACTGCAACCTTCCTTCCTGGGGTGAATTGCCTAGACCATCTCGCAAGGCCTGATCAGTCCAGATCTTGATCCCGATTGGCAGCCACTATTAAGTCTATGTCTCTTGCGTACACCTCTATCATGAGCAAGGTCGAGTCAATGCCTTAAGCACGTACTTCATCTGTTCTAAATTGTTCTGAGGCGATTGCACAGAACTTTGTAATGCCCCGAGCATATACGAAATCGAGGCATCAACTCCTCCGCATGAGACAGATGAGCGCACAACTCCTCCGCAGATATAATGTAGCATGTGGTCTGCTGGAATACCCTCCGAGAGGTCCACGCTGAGTGACGTCGAAGCTGGAACGTATGCCTCTGTCCTCTACATTCTCTGGAAGTATAGGGCCCTGCAGATGAGGTTTAGGAACATGTACTTGTGTCCGGACTTGCCGTAATGACAGCTCAGGACGCATCGCTGCTGCTGCTACTGCTAGTGCTGTGGAGTCTTGCTGGTCTCTTGGAGACTGCTGGATGGATAGTGGAACTGTCTGGTAATGTGGCCATCGACTAGTCCTGAATAAGCTGCTAAGGGAACCCGACTTGTCATCGTTCCCGCTCCCGCTGTACGTACTCATACTCTCGAGCTGTGGAGAATACGTCAGCATGGGTCGTCAATTTGAATACGTCAGCTGGAATCTCTTGGCCCGAGCCTGAGGGGTGGACACCATATCCTTGGCGAACGTGAAACACCAATTGTCAGCAAACACACACGTAAGGCATGGTTAACTGCTATGCGTTGAAATACGCATCTGCTGAGCTTAGAAAACTCAGCATCATACTCCACCGTTATGGAGCCTTACTTCAAGCCCATGAACTGCGCCTCCAGCTCCATCTGCGCCTCTGGTGAGAAATACTGGGCATTGAATTCCTTATTGAAGGTATCCCTGGAGATCGGCTGCACCAATCGGTCCTCTGCAGCATCCCACCAGTTCGTGGCCTCTCTAGTCAGCTGCAGCTTCGCCATGTCAGCCCACAAAACTAGGGATGCCTCTGCTGCCTTCATCATATGCGTAATCGAGCGCATCAACTCCTCCGCAGCCAGAGCGTCCTCCCATCTAGTAAAAACCGGCAGGCGCAGCAATCAGAACTACTGCACTCCACCTTTCTTCCTGGGGTCCTTTTGAATCGCCTACCATCTCTCGCAAGGCCTGATCAGAAATCTGGTGCACCGTGTTCAATCCAGATCTTGATCCCGAAGCATTGGCAGCCATATTCGCTCTATTAGACGGTCTATGTCTCTTGCGTATGAAAACTTTCATACACCTATATCATGAGACAAGGTCGAGTCAATGAGTATCTTAAGCACGTACTTCACTGTCTGTTCTACAGTGTTCATGAGGCGATTGCACGGACCTGCATGGGCAACCATTTTGTAATGACCCGATCCCCGGGTGCCGTCACAATTGTGTAAGTGTAGTGCAGGTCCAGCGGGTGCCAGTGAAAACACGGAGAACAGACAAAAAGATAAAGAGATGCTCGTTCACAAACTCCACATCATAATATACAGAAATTAAATAAAGTGGACAAAAGTACAACTCACCACACGCTCTAAGACTAAACCAAAAGTACAAAAGGGAAACATCGAGAACGCACTCCCACTCAAAAGTGATCAAGGTCTGGCGTCATGAATCGAAAACTCCGACTCCAATGCTTTTGGATAATCATGTGCGTCACATAGTGGGACAACAGAAGTTGTACCACAGCTCAAAGGAGTAGACAATATCTAGCCAAACGACAACATAGTAATAATGGTGCACAAAAGGAACCATGAGCAACAGTTATAATGGCATGGTACAGAAATGAAACATGTTATAGTTATTTAAAAGTTCCCAACTACTGTAACTGCTAATGTGAACCAAACCTAGGTCGTGACTTATAAAGGAGAGCACTGTGTGCAACTGGCACCCTTCTGGACCGCAAAGGTGCTACCCTCGGGCCGAGTCCAAAGAAGAAAGTATCATAACATAAACACTGCTGCTGTGACAAGGACTCAGGACCCATTAGAATGGACGTCCTCCCAGACAGGGGCCAAAGAACAAGCTCCAGTTGCTCCCGCACTCCCTCAATCATAAGTTTCTCCAAAACCCGTTGAGTCAAGCTGAATTAATCAATTATTATTTTTAGTATCGTGATGTGTCTCAGTTTAATATTATTAAAACTACGTAGTCAAGTGGGTCCACTGCCATACATGTAATAGTAACCTATTATGTCAAGAGCCAGCCGCAAATCCATCAGTCAATCAGTATAAGTGCCATCACAAGTAACAACCTAGAGATTACACAATATAATCACAATATTAAACTTCCTAATACTGGCATGCTGTAGGAGATAATTAAATTACATGATAATAAAGCTGGCATGTGATAAGTAAGGCATGGATATTTCTCATGGCATGATATTTCAAATTGAACTGATAATAAAACACCCACCTATTTCATGCAACGAACCAAGAAACGGAAAAAAAACATAATAATTACTTGATAAAGAAAACCCCGAAAGTCAAACTCACAGTGGCTCTAGAGGCTCAAAGCCATAAGGATCAGATTTGAGGTCTTTTCATCACGTGGTAGGGAAAATCTGTGCCGACGGCAAAATCCACAGGATTTCTAGCAAGAAACTAGGGACTAACGGCCATGATAGAGGGGAACAGTACTTATATCCTAAGTAAACCACAACGAAACACCTAAACAGCGATCAAAGGACTCAGCCGAACCCAAATAAGCAACAAAAGAAACCAGCTGCAACCACCAGTCAGCAATGAGCCCAAAGCCACAAGCAAGGGGAGCCACCGAACCCAACTGAAGAAACAAAGGGGCAGACCGCAAGCAGGAGGAGCCACATCACCCCAAATCAGCGAGCAAGGGACAACCGCAAGCTAACATAACCACATGCAAGGACCACGGGACCCCAGGACAAATAGGAGAGGGAACCAACCCCACTAGATTACAGTAGGGAACCAAACCCTACCATATCTCCCAAATCATCCTCTCGCGTTTGATAAAAATCCAAATTTTCTCCCAAAACCCCAACGAATCTAACTCAGTTTAAGCATGCGATGAAATCAAAGGAAAACGAAACGTAAGGGGAGATAAAGTCTACTGCAGTTCGTCGAAAAACCAAAGAACCAAAGAATAAAACCCACGACAGATCCAATCAAGAAATCAACGAGCAATCAAACCCCGAAGAGCCGCAAAAATCACACCGATGGCTTTGAAAAAGTAGAGAGAGACTTACAGTGTAACCGAGAGGAGGGGTGAAGGGAGATAAATAGCCACCGAGGCAACTCTAGAGGTTACAGTCACAGCAATGGGAAATGGGTTTCACAGTGCCGCAGAGAGAGGACAGAGAGGCTGCCGCTGTTGACGAGGACAGAGGATGGAGGGGGGCGTCGAAAGACCCTACCGAGGGCCCCACATGATGCGAGAGAGATGGAGAGATACGATCGCCAAACCCTAGTGGGCTTTCGTCGAGGGAGCTAAAGGAGCGAGAGAGAGAGAGAGCTCGAGACGAATCGAAGCCCGAGTGGGCTCGTTGTAAAAAAGGCCAGGCAAAAAATATACGGGGTGGAGATAAATAAACGGGCCCTAAGAATGGGACCATTACACAATTCATAATATCGTATCCTTACATATTGTCATAGTATTTTCATACGTTCATTATTATCATACTTGCCATTGTTCATGCTTGCTATAGTAAATTGTATATAACAATTGGTAGCTGCACATTTTTATTTTAGTTATACGTACAAGAACTTACAGTTTATTGCTACAAATGCTCGCTTAGCGTATTTGAAATTAATAGGATCATCCCTATTGTCCTACATGCGTGCTGGCTTGTCGTGTTTTCATTTCCTTACTATTTTGGGAAGCAAGACGTGACAGTTATTCTACACATGCACTGGCAAGACCAGAGGGTCGGGGGGGGGGGGGGGGGGGGGACAGACACTTTAATCATTCAGTGAATACATGCTAACCATACACTACAGGCCAATTAGGGGATAATTGACAACTCAGCTAGTTTCCTAAACAGACCAGATGAAAAAATAAATTCTAGAAATAGTAAGAGGGATATCCAAAGACCATCTCATACTTACATCTCATCTATTAATATTAGCACCATTTTTATATATGTTATCGATTAAACCATAATATTGAAACTTATATATAATTGAAAGGATGCCATATTAGCTGATCCAGTGTTACTATTTGGAAATTAAGCACTTTTGAGGGAAAACCTGTGACGGACAAACTCTGATAATGCAGCAGCAGCAGCTTCTCTTTGAAAGCTTTCATGCCTCTTCAATGCTTTACTCATACTCATACAAATAGGTGGAACCTGTGCAGTCATTATATGAAGATAAGCTAGAATAAATAATAGCATACATGATAAATATGAAAGGAAAACATTTTAATACAATAAGAGAAACAAACAAAGTAAGTTATATGAAAATGGGAATTTCTCAAAAGAAAAAAAAGAAAAAAAGAAAAGTGCAGTTTCACTATATGTTATGCACAAAATAGTACAATTTCATCTGGAGATACACCACGAGAATAAAGAAAAATGTGATAATGATATTTCAACAAAATATCTGCAGCATAACATTATCATCATAAAGGGAAAGAAACAATCATATGAATATAATATATAACCAAAAGCTTTATATTCTCCCTTTCAGACATGGTTTGCAACATTTGACGCTGCATTCAGTTAAAAATTATCGCATGAACCTAGATGGGACATGAATAAAAAACAAAGAGAACTTAGAGCAGCTGAATACCACAAAATAAATGCAATCAACTTTGCATCCATCTTAAGTGCATAATTATGAACCTTAAGGTAGCCTAAAAGAGAGAAAAAAATGTAATAGCAGTCTGTGAATCACAGTATGTTAATTTTAACACTAAGAAACCAGTGGTAGTCTATGACAATTGAAGTTCTTGCAAACCAGTAGTCAATGACTTGGAAGTGTACTGGCTGAAAAGGAAGGTAAAGCAATGTATGCATGTATCATACACACATACATTGCACACATGACTCTGCACCACAAAATATGAACTTTACAAATCTTAAATACGATGAACTTTTGATTCTTCAACATCAAAAGAAGGATAACATCAAATGAAGGATGTGTAGGATCTAAATAAGGCCTAGAGGGGGGGTGAATAGGCCTTTGACCAAATTATCGCAAGATAAAAATTAAGCCTAGTTTACAGCATGCAGTTTAGGAATCAGACAATCAAAGCATTCACAGAAGACACAGAATTTAACGTGGTTCGGTCCCCATGACCTACGTCCACCCCAATGAGCAATCACTTATACTGTTTCTTTAAGAAGTTACAATCTCCCTTAGATTGGTGCACCAACACCAACCTGTCAGACCAACTCAAGCTCACCAAAGCCAAAAAGAAACATACAAGTATCACTCCCCAACCCAACTTGCCCCAACAAGTTTGGTTCCCAGAGTCCCAAATAGCGGAAGAAATTATATTACAGAAATGCTGATCAAAACATTAATAACTTCACAAATAAATAAGATCAAGAGTTTAGAAAGCTCATTTGTGAAGATCTCTCTGGTTATCGTCTTTCAGCACGTCAGTAGCTTCGCAACGCTTCTTACGGAATGTTGATCGGATGTCTGTAGAAGAAGTAGTCGCTGTCCCCGTGGAAGTAGTCGGTAGAAGTTCCTCACTCAAAATGATCTCATTTGCTGCACAGGAGGAACTAGCTGCTCAACTTGCTGTCACTGCGTCGGGGATGAAGTCACGGTCGCAACGCTTCTTGCGGAACTCAATTTGGATCTCTAGAACTCCACTTATTGATGAAATAGTGAAGAGTGTGCATGGCTTTATATAGAATTGAGTTAACGGGTTTGAGTTACTGTTCCAACGAACCCGATCCGCTCAAAATCACGTTTTAAATTCGCTTAACGGGTTCGGATCTAAAATCCGATGTCGGCAGCGTTTCTGGCCGTTGGATCAAGCGGGATTCAACGTCGGCACGCCACGTGTCCGTCAATATTCGTGCGTCGGCGCCCGCCTCCGCTGACCCGGACCCGCACTGTCGGTAGCCGTCGGATCTCCGCGTGGACGGCTAAGATGGCGCCACGTCGACACGGAGTCGACGCATTCAGCCCGCCTTTTGCGACTGGGTCCGATCGGTTGGTGACCGTTGGATGAAGATCTGGCGGTTGTAAGCGAGCCACGTCGCCAAGCTGCGTGATGCCGTTGGATGCGGAACGAACGGCCTGGATGATGCCACGTCAGCGTGGATTTAAATCTGCGATGAAGCGTATATATGCACAGTACCGTATGCCGTATTTTCTGAGTATTTTCACTGTATTCTTGCGTATTTGAGCATCAAATAAATCCCAAAAATTCTGAAATAATTCTCAAAAATCCCAGAGCTTCATTTTGACATGTGAGAATTGTTTCACCTCATTTCACCACTTGTAGAAAAAGTTTCTTCTTTGTATACTCAGTATTTTCTCGTATTTCCCCGTATTTGGACTTCAAACAATCTCCATAAATCCTGAGAAAAATCCCATGCTATTTATAGCCTATGATTAACTCTAGGGTAGAGTTTCATAGCTATACTCTCTCGTTTGATCAGCTTGTGTAATTCCAAATGAAGTTTCATCCTTGTATCTCTACGTACTTGAGTACGTACATGTGTAACCTGAGCAATCATGACTATAGGGACCTGTGACACACTCAACAAACATATTAGAACAGTTCAGTAGGGTTTGTTATCATCAAACATAGGCTAGACTGCTGTTTCCAACAATCTCCCCCTTTTGATGAGAACAAACCAGACATTAAGATTACATCAAAAATGTGTGCAGTGTGTGAGTGTGTGAGTCATGAATATGAGCATGAATGGCAAAATGATATGCTCCCCCTATTGACATGCTCCCCCTATCGACATACTCCCCCAATCTTAATATTTCTCTCCCCCTTTGTTTTCATCAAAATAATATATGAAATAGCATATGAGGAGTGGAAAATTGAACATTATAAAGCAAAACAAACAGGCAAGACATCGATGACCACAATGAATAAATAAGCAATAAGCACTAAGTCATAACTACCATAATTCATCTCCGTGCTCAAGTGTGATGATCAAATGTTTAGTACATATGGAGAGGTAATAAGGAATACAGCCTGTCATAACCATCTTTTCCACTGAATATATGAACATCAAAGATTGAGTTTCCCCTTCTCACGTAATATGAGTTCAAGTTACCAATTCCAAACATGACCGAGAAGGATTTTTAAATGTGAAATGGCAGTGCTTGACAGACTTAACACCAACGCTAAAAAATGACATTTATAGCATGAGTTGGATGTCCAAGGGTAGTATCAAGGACATGGATCGTATCCATTTTTCATACGAAGCTCTGTGTATATATTTTGAAGACACTCGTCTTGCTATTCTTTTTATACACGTATATTTTGATGAGAGCTTTTCTTTTTACCCATGCCTTGAAACATCATATCCCATTAAAACATAAATTAGTCCACCAACAACCACTTTTCTTATTCAATATTTCAAATCCATATCAAAAAACATATTGGTCTGTGTAAGTGTGATTGGATGATGAAAAACGTTAGCTACTCATTAATGAATATGACCTAATTAAGCATGTAGTCTTTGAATGCAAGCATTGTTAAGAATATAATATTCAAAATCCATAAGACATATGTTTTGCATTTAAAGTTGTTTCTGATGAAAAATGCAAAAGGAGGAGATAGACAATTCACTTTTCCCTTTCTGTTTATATTTTTCTTTTTTAATTTTTTAATTTTTATTTTTTTTTTATTTTTCTTTTTGTAGCACACCACACAAAAACAATAAAAGCACACCAAATAATATTTTCACTCTAAATATAATCAATAATGCCCAGTTCTAGACGTAGACGACAAAAACGATCTTCTGGCAAAGGTTTTGTAAAGATATCTGCCAACTGAGAATCAGTAGAAATATATTCAATGGATACATCCTCTTTTGCCAAATGATCTCTAAGAAAATGATGTCTTACATCTATGTGTTTTGTCCGAGAGTGATGAACAGGATTGTTAGAAAGATCTATAGCACTCTTACTATCACATCGTAATGGAACTTTTCTAAGATCCAAGCCGTAGTCAGACAGGGTTTGCATCATCCAAAGTACTTGGGCACAGCAACTGCCAAGGGCAATATACTCAGCTTCAGTAGTGGACAAAGCAACACTGTTCTGCTTACGACTAGACCAAGAAACCAATGAATGTCCTAGCATAAAACATGTTCCACTAGTGCTCTTTCTATCAATCATACTACCAGCATAATCAGCATCAGCATAGCCAACCAAATTAAGATTACCACAAGAGGGATACCATAGTCCAAGTGTAGGAGTGTGAATAAGATATCGAAAAATCCTCTTAATGGCTATCAAATGTGATTCTTTTGGACAGGCTTGAAATCGTGCACACAAACAGACAGAAAACATGATGTCTGGTCTAGATGCAGTTAAATAGAGTAAGGACCCAATCATACCTCGATAAAGCTTTTGGTCCACATTTATACCTTTGTCATCCTTTTCAAGCTTCGTCGTCGGACTCATTGGAGTTCGCATTGGCTTTGCATTTTCCATCCCAAATTTCTTCAACAGTTCTTTTATGTACTTGGTTTGGGAAACATATATGCCATCTCCAGTTTGTCTTACTTGAAAGCCCAAAAAGTATTTCAACTCTCCGACCAGACTCATCTCAAATTGATCCTGCATAACCTTTTCAAACTTTTGGCATAAAAGATCATTAGTAGCACCGTAAATAATATCGTCCACATAAATCTGAACAATAAGAAAATGATCCTGTTCATGCAAGATAAACAAAGTGTTGTCTGCACTACCCTTTTTAAAGTTATTTTCCAAAAGATATGAACTGAGACGGTCGTACCAAGCTCTGGGAGCTTGCTTCAGACCATACAAAGCCTTTTGCAACTTGTAAACGTGATTTGGAAAACTATGACTTTCAAAACCAGGGGGTTGTTCAACAAAAACATCTTCTTTCAAATAACCATTTAAAAATGCACTTTTCACATCCATTTGCTTCAATTTAAAACCTTTGAAACTTGCAAAAGCCAGTAATATTCTAATGGCTTCTAATCTAGCAACGGGTGCAAAAGTTTCATCACAATCAATTCCCTCAATCTGGTTATATCCTTTGGCCACTAATCTTGCCTTATTTCTGATTACATTTCCAGATTCATCAAGTTTGTTTTTGAAAATCCATTTAGTGCCAACAATTGGGTAATTATCAGGTCGGGGCACTAATGTCCAAACATTATTTCTATCAAACTGATTAATCTCATCATGCATGGCCATAACCCAACTTTCATCAGTTAAAGCGATTTCAACGTTCTTCGGTTCAATTTCAGAAATAAGGTCACCATGAATGCATAAGGCACACAAGTTATTGAAAGTGGATCGAGTGCGTATACCTTCCGTAGGAGTCCCCATGATCAGCTCAGGTGGATGATGTGGATTGAACCTGAGCTCTCCTCTTTCCAGTCTATGTCCTTGTGTTACTTCTGGTTCAGCTTCCTTTTGGCCTTCAGATGGTTCAGCTATGTTTTCAGGCTCTGTAGTTTCCTTGTCTGCATCTTCAGTTTCCCTGCAATTTAAAAGATCTATTTCAGCTTCATCAAATTTCACATTAATTGACTCAACAACAGTTAAGGTTCGTTTATTGTAGATCCTGTATGCTTTGCTCCTTGATGAATATCCTACGAACACTCCTTCGTCTGATTTGGATTCAAATGTCCCCAGCTGATCTCCTGTGTTTAAAATGAAACACCTGCATCCAAATACTCTGAAATATGAAATGTTAGGAGTCTTGCCATGCCACAGTTCATAGGATGTTTTGTTCATTAAAGGTCTAAGCATAACCCTGTTGCAAACATAGCAGGCTGTATTCACTGCTTCGGCCCAAAAATACATAGGAAGAGAATAATCATTAAGCATGCTTCTTGCCATCTCTTTTAAAGTTCGATTTTTTCTTTCGACCACCCCGTTTTGTTGAGGTGTTCTAGGAGAAGAAAATTCATGTAAGATCCCTTTTTCCAAACAGAAGTTTTCAAAAACAGAGTTTTCAAATTCACCACCGTGATCACTTCTAATTTTCATAATTGAAAGATTTTTCTCATTTGAAACTTGATTACAAAAATTTTGGAAATTTTCAAAGGAATCCGATTTCTTGGCTAAGAAGTAAACCCATGTATATCTAGAAAAATCATCGATCAAAACAAAACAAAATCTCTTTCCATTGAGGCTAGCAACATCGGTAGGCCCAAACAAATCCATATGAATCAATTCTAGGACTCGTGAAGTGGTAACTTCCCGAATTCCCGTAAAAGTGGATCTAGTTTGCTTACCTTTTGTGCATGCAACACACAACTTACCATTCTCGTACTGTTGATGTGGCAAGCCTCGGACCAGGTTTTTATTCTCCAGCTTATGTAGCAACTTCATGCTGGCATGTGATAGTCTCCGGTGCCATAGTATAGCCTCCTCCTCCCTGCCAATCAAACATTTAGCAATTGTCATTTCTTCAATTATTATTGTATAAACATTATTTTTCCTATTGGCTATGAAGAGGGTATTACCTGTGACCGAGTCATAAATTTTACAAATTTTCTCATCAAAAAGTACTTTCATACCTTTGTCACAGAGTTGGCTTATGGAGATGAGGTTGTGTTTGAGATTTTCAACCCAGAGGACGTCAGAAATCTTAAAAGTATTGTTGCCAACAATACCTTTACCCATTACCTTGCACTTGCCGTTGTCCCCTAATGTAACACTTCCTCCTTCTTGCTTTACGAGGCTAAGAAACTTGTCGCTGTTCCCTGTCATGTGTCTTGAGCAGCCTGAATCCAAATACCACTCACACAGTTGTTCCTTAGCCACGCTGAGTCCCTACACATAAGAAGAACAAGGTATGTGTGACCTGGGTAGCCAAATAGGTCCACAATGGTTAGTCATAGTACCTTTCGGAACCCATACTTGTTTGAACTTCATGTTTTGGTTCTTATAACAACAATTTCTATATAAATGCTCAAAAGAACCACAGGTATAACATTTGGCGTTCCGTTTCTTTTTCTTGATGTAATGATTTTTCTTTATCATGTTTTCATTATAAACATTTCCAAATCCTAGTCCTTGTTTATCGTTTTTGATTGACTGGTATCCAAGAATGATGTCTAGTGATTTCCTTCCTACACCAAATTTTCTGATACTCAGTTCTAAATCAGAGACTTTGGATTTCAAAAAGATGTTTTCATTTACAAGCATGACACTTTTATTTATAAAACTCTTTCTAACATTATCTTCATTTTTAGCGAGAGTTTCTATTCTTTTATTTAGGCCAACAATCTTTTCATTACCATTCTTAATTTCTAGCTTTAATGAAGCACAAGTCTGACAAGGTATAGCTTCAGTAATACTAGACTTTCCTTTGAGTTTTTCAATGCTAATTTTGAGCGATGCAATTTCATTTTTCAATTTTATTTCATTTTGCAAAACATTATAATTTTCCTGCTGTAGTTGGAAATTCATTTCTTTATAATTTTCTATAGAGGATTCAAGAGAAGTAATTTCTGAATTCATGTTTTCACAAATGTTCATTAATTCTGGTAAAGAAAATTCATCTCTTACCTTGTTCGTGTCGCTTTCACCTATTAGGCAAAGTGATGATTGCGCTACCTCGTCTTGTGGTTCATCTTCATCGTCATCATCCCATGTTACCGCAAATGATTTCCCTTTGGCTTCGGATGACGCGTTCTTTGTTGGACAGTTTTTCATGAAATGTCCAAATTTCTTGCAGTTGAAACATTGAACACTTTTAGTAGTATTCTGTTCAGATGAGGAATTCAAAGGATTAAACTTATTAAAACGATTGAACCTTTTTGCCATTTCAGATTTTCCGGCAGGAGTTCTGATGAAGCGTCGGAATCCTCTGACCATCAGTGCATGTTCCTCGTCGAGATCTTCTTTGTCACTTTCTTCGGCTTTGAGAGCGATGGTCTTTAAAGGTTTAGCCTCACCTTTTTCTCTTGTCTCGACGGTTTTGAGTTCCAGCTCATGGGATAACAAATTCCCAATCAGATCATCCAGCTTCAGCTTAGTGAGATCTCTAGCTTCTTGGATGGCCGTCACTTTAGGTCGGAAGGAACTAGGAAGCGCTCTTAGGATTTTCCGAATGAGGTCGATGCTGTCGTAAGACTTTCCCAAGGCTTTTGAGTTGTATACGATGTCGGTGAAGCGAGTGTACATGTCCTTGATGGATTCTCCTGGTAGCATGTGGAAACCATCGTACTCTGAGCTCAGCAGCGCTAATCTGGACTCCTTCACCTGAGAGGTTCCTTCGTGAGTGACTTCGAGAGTGTTCCAGATTTCCTGCGCAGTAAGACAATGAGATATACGGTTAAACTCAGTTCTGTCAAGTGCACAGATAATTGCATTCATAGCTTTACCATTCAGAGCATAAAGTTTATTATCGTTATCATCCCATTTATCTTCTGGTTTTTGTACATCAATATCTTCAATTTTGATTGTAGGTGGGTGATAGCCTTTAGCAACAATTTTCCAAATTTCAAGATCTGAAGAGACTAAGAAAATTTTCATCCTAGCTTTCCAGTAAGCAAAATCAGTCCCATTAAATTTGGGTGGTCTAACTGTAGACTGTCCTTCAGCAAATGCTGAATCATATGTATTCATTATGAACTAGACTCAAATGGCCAGGTCTGGAGCTCTGATACCACTTGTAGGATCTAAATAAGGCCTAGAGGGGGGGTGAATAGGCCTTTGACCAAATTATCGCAAGATAAAAATTAAGCCTAGTTTACAGCATGCAGTTTAGGAATCAGACAATCAAAGCATTCACAGAAGACACAGAATTTAACGTGGTTCGGTCCCCATGACCTACGTCCACCCCAATGAGCAATCACTTATACTGTTTCTTTAAGAAGTTACAATCTCCCTTAGATTGGTGCACCAACACCAACCTGTCAGACCAACTCAAGCTCACCAAAGCCAAAAAGAAACATACAAGTATCACTCCCCAACCCAACTTGCCCCAACAAGTTTGGTTCCCAGAGTCCCAAATAGCGGAAGAAATTATATTACAGAAATGCTGATCAAAACATTAATAACTTCACAAATAAATAAGATCAAGAGTTTAGAAAGCTCATTTGTGAAGATCTCTCTGGTTATCGTCTTTCAGCACGTCAGTAGCTTCGCAACGCTTCTTACGGAATGTTGATCGGATGTCTGTAGAAGAAGTAGTCGCTGTCCCCGTGGAAGTAGTCGGTAGAAGTTCCTCACTCAAAATGATCTCATTTGCTGCACAGGAGGAACTAGCTGCTCAACTTGCTGTCACTGCGTCGGGGATGAAGTCACGGTCGCAACGCTTCTTGCGGAACTCAATTTGGATCTCTAGAACTCCACTTATTGATGAAATAGTGAAGAGTGTGCATGGCTTTATATAGAATTGAGTTAACGGGTTTGAGTTACTGTTCCAACGAACCCGATCCGCTCAAAATCACGTTTTAAATTCGCTTAACGGGTTCGGATCTAAAATCCGATGTCGGCAGCGTTTCTGGCCGTTGGATCAAGCGGGATTCAACGTCGGCACGCCACGTGTCCGTCAATATTCGTGCGTCGGCGCCCGCCTCCGCTGACCCGGACCCGCACTGTCGGTAGCCGTCGGATCTCCGCGTGGACGGCTAAGATGGCGCCACGTCGACACGGAGTCGACGCATTCAGCCCGCCTTTTGCGACTGGGTCCGATCGGTTGGTGACCGTTGGATGAAGATCTGGCGGTTGTAAGCGAGCCACGTCGCCAAGCTGCGTGATGCCGTTGGATGCGGAACGAACGGCCTGGATGATGCCACGTCAGCGTGGATTTAAATCTGCGATGAAGCGTATATATGCACAGTACCGTATGCCGTATTTTCTGAGTATTTTCACTGTATTCTTGCGTATTTGAGCATCAAATAAATCCCAAAAATTCTGAAATAATTCTCAAAAATCCCAGAGCTTCATTTTGACATGTGAGAATTGTTTCACCTCATTTCACCACTTGTAGAAAAAGTTTCTTCTTTGTATACTCAGTATTTTCTCGTATTTCCCCGTATTTGGACTTCAAACAATCTCCATAAATCCTGAGAAAAATCCCATGCTATTTATAGCCTATGATTAACTCTAGGGTAGAGTTTCATAGCTATACTCTCTCGTTTGATCAGCTTGTGTAATTCCAAATGAAGTTTCATCCTTGTATCTCTACGTACTTGAGTACGTACATGTGTAACCTGAGCAATCATGACTATAGGGACCTGTGACACACTCAACAAACATATTAGAACAGTTCAGTAGGGTTTGTTATCATCAAACATAGGCTAGACTGCTGTTTCCAACAGGATGTTCCGTAACTTTAAGTTGACAATAGTGAATAGACCATGTAGCTTTGAATCCATGTCACTAATCATGATCGATTAATCTCCATATACTGATATGTATATGTAGCTTACACAAATTTTGAGTCTGGACCACTGATCATGATCTTCCTATCCCAGCATGCAAGTACCTATGTATGTACAGATTTATGCAGATACTAAAACAACACTCTTGAAGAATTTACATGATTTTTGGTCTTCTTTTTAAATTTAGGCACCCTAAGTTAGGGGTGGCAATTGGGTCGGGTTGGGTCTGGTATGTGGCGAATTGTTGGTGGGTCAACCTGTTAACCCTCAACCCGCACCAGATCCGTTTTCTCACATGGCAGGGGGTAGTATATCTATACCCGACATTCGGGTTCACGTGTTAACCCATGATTACACGTTCAACCTGAGAGAGAATTAACACATTTGATAGTTTAATATATTATAATTAGATTGAAATAAGTTAATTCAAAAGGTGATCCATACTAAGAAATGTACTCATGTTTACGAAACGGGATTTTATCTCAAGTGAGAGGATTGTATATTATATTATATGGTATAACTGTATATAACTATATAGATATTTATAAATAAAATGGGTATTAAACGGATAGAGTCCATTAAGTTGTTTAACCATATCCAACCCGTTTAATAAAGGGGTTGACGGGTTTGAGACCCAAACGGGTTAATCCCGCTTAGAACTACCTGAATACATTAAAAGCGTGTCAGTCACATGTCATTTTTGCAGGTCATGTACAAATTGCCAGGCCCAGATCAGCTATGAATAAGTAAATTTTTCCGGTTAATTGACATAGCATTAAATTTGAATGGGAATAATTAGCTTGGTTTGGTTCGTCTGGCAAGAATCATTAGAGCTCAGGAGTAGCATTGTGGATTCTTCTTTGAATGGATAGCCATACAATTTGTAGCTAAGAATATATATTCTAGAAGGTTCAAGCTCAATGTATGGTGCATTCGTGAAAGGGAGATGGAATAAGATTCTGGTGCAATGAAGAGGAAGAGTCATTTTACCAATGTTCATCTTTAGTCTTGATATGGTTAACATGACAGTAAAAGAAATATAGATCAACACTTGTCTAAAAATTACCTCTTTGGGCCTCTTTATAGAAATGCAACATGCAACCTCTTGAATAAGATTGATCCACTTTTCTTTATCTTTGTGCTCCCCTCCTCTGGCCAAAATCTACACATAAACAATCAGTACCATTTATTCTTTTCCTCTCTCACAAAGCAGTAAGTTGTATTACCACATTCGATATTTGATTGATATGCACTTTAATGTAATAAAGATACCAATACCTTTCCCATTTCAAGATCACCAACACAATCACAGAAAGATTGGAATGCAGTCAATAAAGTCCTTCAAGACATAAGAATATAATAATAATCAGTAAACATTTATTCCAGCAAACCTTAAGAAAACATATGAAGTTTTACAAACTTGAGCTTATATACCGCAGTTGTTCATGCTGATTTAATCCTGCAAGCCCATGGCAACTTCCTAATTGAAGAGTAAGTGCAGAAAAAACAGAAGAATAACTTTGTTCAACTGCCTTTTTTCCGGTCTTGCCACCCCCTCTGTGATGCATTGTTATCTTAGCATCCCTTTTAAGTGAAGAAATCTAGCAAATACTGAAACATAAATGCATGTTGGGTTCATACCTAAACAGTGCAGTCAGAGCAAGAACAGCTGCTTGCAAGATGTTTTCATCATGGGGTGACTCAAAGTTATGACTAGTGCTCTCCCGCCCATCAGAATCACCTTTTAAGACATGGGTTCTATCTAGCACAGATACCAAATGCTCCAAAAACAAACTTGAAAGTACTGCATGCTGGGAAAATGCCTGCCACACACAACATCGATGATAACTACTACTAAATAAAGGAAAACGCAGTTTGTGGTTTTTTTTTGTTTTTTTTTTGTTTGGGGGGGGGGGGGGGTTGCAGGATGTAGAATGCAAAAGTTAAAAGAGTGCCTAAGTAGCAGATGACAGAAGGTCTGCGACATTTCCAATTAATTTAAAGATTTGGGGGTTTAAAGGTGGTACATGTATTTTGGTTATGTTACTAATATCAACGTATACATGTTTGGGTATATTTAAGATGTTGACCTTCATTAATCAAATATGTGGTCCTATTATTTCAACATGTATATTCATCCCTTCGAATCAATCAACACAGCCTAGTGCATTACTATGAATCAAGGTGGCATACCTTTATGGTCATGAACTATCATACGCAATTGGTGCATCTGATGACTGATGCAAAAAACAAGGGACTGCTCACCTAAAACTCTATTTTATTGTCCTTTGTGTGGATTCATCAGCTTACCAACATGTCTATTATAAGGAGTGTGGGAAACAATGTCATACAAGGCAGGAGACTCAAATGAATTATTATCTTCTCGTTCGGTTGAACAACTTATAAATGATATACATGCAAAATTAAGCAGCAATGTTCTCATTTGATGCTTGACCCAGACATGATTCATTAAGTTCAAATTAAAGCTTCATCATCCAATCAAATCCTATATGATGTACCAGTGAAATGCCCTTGTTTATGTCATATTTTCCAATGCTTTCCATTCTAATGCACATTGACACATCTTCAGCTACCTACATTAACTTCTCTTCTGTAGCCTATCAAATTGTTTTTGTGAGGATAATCTACAAGTAAAAGACAACAAGGCAAGAGGGTAAGCACACACCCTAACCTCTCTATCCAAATGACTCTCTCTTTTTCATAGGATACTCAGACCCATGTCCTAACCCTAACCCTAATCCCAAATTCCTCCAACCTAAAACTAGACATAGTTAGAATTAACTTGTTCCCAACATCGGCCTCATTATCATCAACATAAACAGACCTAGCCATAATCCTCTTCATCAATCAACAACTTCATCACCTAAGAACATTGTGTCGCCCCAATCTTATATCAGCTGCCACACCAAGCATTGACACCATCAGCATCAAGCTTCTCCATCAACGCCTCCATCAACAACCTCCACCACTATTGTATTCTCCTAAACTGGAATAATTTCTTGCGATGGAAGAGACTTCTGAGGATCTGTTGCGGAACAAAAAGAGGGTTAAAATGTGGTAAAATTGAGAAAGAACAAACAATGGATTTGATAAAATTTCAAGCATCGTACACACCAATTCTAATGCCTCCCATGCGAAGATTTTTCCGAACATCACACCCAAGAAACTTAAGACCACTCTCGCATCTCTCATGCTCAAGATTTTCAAGTAGCAAACAAAGTTTACAACTCTAAGTTTTATTCAATAATTCAATTCAATGATCTAAAAGTTTGATTACAAGGTCATATTTATAGGCAAAAGAAAGATAAATTTTGCACGTACTTAGACACCTAAATAGACTCAAATAAAGTCTCCTAAATAGACTTAAATAGGTAAATAAATAGAATAAAAACAATTTCTTTAGAACTGCAAACACAAAAGACTCAAAATCCTTAAATCAATAAACTAACTAAAAGATTTAAATAACAGATTTTAAAAAGACTCAAAAACTAAAATACAAAATTGATTCAAACACTAAACAGACTAATTCAAATCCAGCTGGATTCGTATCATTCTCCATAGTTTTGAAAATTTTACCAATGAATAGCGATAATGAATCACAGCCCGATAGACGTCAACAGTATCTTATAATTCGAGAATAATTGTCCTCACTATAAAATGCTTCAAAATATAGATTAGCAAATAATCATCATATGAAGAATGTACTAAAGTCACAAACAATAGGAAGGAATGTAAAATCAACTTGTTGGTTGGTTGTGCAGGTTCTAATATGATGAAATTGATGTGCTCAACTAACTCAACCAATGTTTCAAATATCGACCGATACGACCGATTTATCAGTCGATATTGCCGATTTATCGGTCGATAAATCGGTATCGGCCCCACACTGATACGATATCACGATTATTTGCGGATTGGGGAAAAATCCCGATATTGGCGTTTATCAGCTATTAATTATCGGGCCGATATATCGGCCGCGATATGGTCGATTACTGTGTTATGCGGGTTTCGAAATCTTTTTAAACGGCTTTGGATCGAACCCGATCCAAATCCGTTTGATTAAATATCAGAAAACGAAGGCTCTCTCGATCGTTACAGGAGCTCATCGAATTCCTTGCACTGGTCTCTCCCTCGATCGTTTGGTGGTGTTAGGGCTTGGGTTTCCTATCGAATTCCAAGGGAAATTGAAGATAAATCAAATGGAAAAATAAGTTTTTTATTTATGTTCTTTATTTTACAAATTTTCCCGTTTTTTGGGTTCTTCAATGATAGGGTTTGGATTCTTCGATTTTTTTCGCTATTTCTTCTTCTTATCGTGGATTCTCTTCTTCTGTATTATTATTATTATTTGTCTTCTTCTGCCCGCAACTGGACTCTGTCACTCCGCCGGCTCATGTGCTTTGTCACTACCGACTCATGTGCTCTGTCCTCCAGCTCACCGACTCATGTGCTCTGTCCTCCAGCTCATGTGCTCTGTCTGTAGGTTACTGTGCACTTGCACTCTGCCGACGCCTCAGTCTATCTGCTCCTGTGCTCTATCACTTTACCGGCTCCTCTGTTGGCTCCTGTCACTGGCTCAATGCAATTAATAGAGCAATTTTTAAACGGGGTTTTAAAAAGTTTAATTTTAGGAAAAATAATTTCGATGATGACATTGATTTGAAAAAACTGTGGGATGCACATAGATAAGAATAAAATAAAACTGATTTCAGTTAATCTTTGTAGTCAAGTATTGGGCCATGCTTGGCAGCCTATTGCCTCATTGGAGATATAACACTTGGATTAGATTTGGTTGGGGGTTCATGCATTCACTTGTAAAGTTGTATACTTGGATAACTAGGCTACTTGGCTAACTTGGCTTATTGGATTATTAGATAATAATTATTATCCCTTACAGGGAACTGGATATCGCATATGCCCGATTCTTGAATATAGAGATTGACACGTTAATATTGCCTTTGGGCTACAAATAGAGACGTTCTTATGATTTCTATATTATGATATGTACATGTAAATCCTGCAAATATTTGTAAATCATGAGTTAAATCCCACAAATGTTTGTAAACATGAGTCATGATATATTTTAATTTTTTATGATATGGTTTAATTTTTTATGATATGATTTAACTTTTTAAAGTTTTTGTATATTAAATTTTAATTTAATAATTTCCAATGTTTGTCCTCTTTGATAGTATAAATTGAAAATGTCTTCTGGAGCATCTAGTAAGGCATCATCCGTCACGAGAACAAATTTTTGGGATCATGTGGAGAATATGACATTTAAAAAAGTGAAGTACAAGTTTTGTGAGCATGTGATGAGCGCCGGTTTTAGCCGTTTCAAGAACCATCTTGCAGAAATAAGAGGAAATGCAGCTCCTTGCACAAAAGGTCCCGATGTTAGGCTAAAGGCCATTGTTGCATTAGAAGCCACACTGTCATCAAAAGAGGAGAAGAAATCAAAGCTTCAAGTACTTGGAGATGAGCGACGGTATTAGTGTTTCAAGAACCATCTTGCAGGAAGGAGAGAAATGTAGCTCATTGCACAAAAGTTCCTTAGGTTAGATTGAAGGCCATTGCTACATTAGAAGCCACAACTGTCATCGAAAGATGAGAAGGAATCAAAGCTTCAAGCACTTAGAGATAATGTGGTTATTGGAGATGAGGATGTAAAAGTGACATCTTCCCATGAAGCCACTCAAGGTCCTGTAAGGTTCAAAGGACCGATGGATGGGCATGTACATCAGCAGGTTTAAGAAACGAGGCAGATCTAGCAGCTTGAAAAAAAGAAAGGAGAAGGGGTGCAATCCATCCTTAATGAACATTGGAAGAAGAATGAAAGAGAAGATGCGTGCGAGTGGATCGCACGATGAATAATTGAGGCAAGATTACCATTTTTATTGGTTAATCGCCCCATCTTTTGGGCAGAAGGTGCAGGCTGTGTGCAAATATGGTCCCAATTTGAAATGGCCAACTTCTTATGAGATAGCCGAGACAGTATCTTACTAAAGAAGTTGCTTCTAGAAGGAGAAGTTGGAAGCTTTTCTAGATAAATGTAGACTACATGGATGTAGCCTATTAAAATATTGTTGGACCGATATGAGTGAGAGCATAATGAACATTGACATTCATGTTTATAATGGAACTGTGTTGTATTCTGAGAACACATCTACTGATATGCATGATGACAAATATATTTATGTTCTGGTGAATGCAATAATTAAGAAGCTGGGAGCACAATCTGTCACATTTAAATTGTGACCAACAACGCATCGAACAATATAGCTGCAGTGAAGTTGTTAGCTGTGATGCATCCCTCTATTTTCTGGACTTTCTGTGTTGCACACACTGACCCTCTTATTGCAAGATAGTGGAAAGCTGAAGCATATCCACAATGTCATTTTAGATGCAAGGGTCGTCACAGTCTACATATATGCCCACACCATCATGCTTGATATGATAGTGGCAAAGATTGTGGGCGATCTTATTAGGCCAGGTGTTACCCGCTTTGCTACAGCTTTGTCATTGCAAACACTTGCAAGAGAAGAAGTCCAATTTGAATGCTTTTGTCAACTCCACTGAATGGGATGCGTTGAAGTTCAGAGGTCTGTGCAAGCAAAAAGGGTATAAATCTAATATCTTATATTTAATTTCATTTTGTTATATATTTCACATATTTAAGAGTTAAATAACTAATTGATGGTTTTGATTAAATTTGTCTTTTATATGTATACACCATCACTAATAGCCGTTCATTTTGAAAGCACGTGAAGCTTGCATTGAATTTTTTTGATCCTATCGTTAACGTTCTTCGAAGGGCAGATAGCAACACTCCATTAATAAGTGGTTGTATGAATATATGGACATGTGCAAAAGGAGATCGAGATTATTTTGTAGCATGATGAGAAAAAATTCAAGACGATCTCCATTCTTATTGATAAGAGATGGAATGACAAGCTGAAGACTCATTTGCACATGACAGGTCATTTGTTGAACTCGTATTTTTATTATCATAGACATGTGCTATTGATGGAGATGTTGTCTTTGCGGGTGCATTCACTGAGTGCATGCTCAGGATGATGCCTATGATAATGACATGCAAGACAAAATTAGCATGCATCTACCCCTATATGAAAATGCAAGCAGAACTTTTGATAGGAAGGTAGCGAAAAGGCAAGCAAAAAATCATGCACTTGATCCAGGTATAGCCAAGAAACTATATCAATTTTCTATTCCTATTATAGAAGTTTGTGATATTTTAAAGTTTAAACCAAAAGGAATTTTAATTTGGTTTTTTATTTTTAGTTAATTGGTGGCACTTGCATGGTGTATCGGCGCCTAAGTTAATGATGGCCATGAGAATTTTGGGATTGACTACTAGCTCAAGTGGTTGTGAAAGAAATTGGAGTGTTTTGAGATGGTAAAACTTTTAATAAATTATTTTTATCATCAATGGATAATCCTATACAAATATCTCCTGATGGTTAATCGGTTATTGTATTTTCATTAACAGATTCATACAAAGAGAAAGAATAGACTAAGTACCAATAAATTGTAAGACTTAGTCTATATCAAATTAAATGCCTAGCTGAAAGAAAGATATGAGAGAAGAAACACTAATATCCTATCTGGAAACACTAATATCCTATATGCTCGTTCTTTATTGAGGGCAAGATGGCCGAATAGATGTCTCAAAAATTAGCAGATGCTTCTGGAACTTCAGATGATGAGGGTGATGATGCAGCCTTCACTGGAGAAACATTGTCATGGAGGCAAGTTGAAGCGATGTGGGCCAATCCAATGCCACCGGCTAGAAAAAGATTAAATACTACAAAGAAAAGGAAAAGACATCGGATCATCTCAGGGAAGGGGCATGTGAAGAATCAAATGATTGAGTAGGAAGCTTTAAGTTCTAATTCATGGTGTACCTCGGATTCATCTACTTCAGATATTTCTGATTCTGATACGAAAGCAGCTGCATATGCTGAAATATTCGTGTCTAAGATGTGTGCAGACTGATCCTGTTACATAATGTGAGGTAAGTCACACATTCTGAAAATCTTTTAATTCATTTTCTATTCATGCAGTATTTTAAGTTTTAATATTCTGTTAATTTGTAGACTTGTAGTATTAGTGTATTACATACTCGTATATTAATGTTAGCGGTTATTTAACGAATTTATCTTAATTTTGGGTAATCCTATTGATGATATTTTGGTAATATGAACAATCATGGATATTTATGACATTATAATTGCATATTTATCCTGCCAGATAAGACCAACGCGATATTTGCTCATATCCCGTATTTATCCACTGATATCTGATATCCGATACCGATATGGCCAATCCGATATGATACCGATATCCAATATTTAAAACCTTGATCTCAACCTTAACAAGTGGGTCAGATGTTGGTATTAATGTGGACTAATTGAGATGTTAATTCAAGTATATCTTGACCTTTACTTTTGACTGTAGCTTCATCTCATGCTCAAGATCATAATCGATCTGATTTGGACTCGATGCTAGACTCAAGCTCGGCCTCAAACTAGATCTTACATTAGACTCGAGCTCTTGCTCTGGATCTTACCTGAGCTTCATCGTAAAACTCAATCTTAGACTCTTGTTCGAGCTTCAAAGACTGTCTTATGTTTCTTTGAAGTTCAACATATTCTTTCGATCAACTCGCTATTATATTGGGAAGGGATCAAATAGCAGATTCTAAAATGACTCAAAAATTAAAATACAAAATTAACTCAAACACTAAATAGACTAATTTGACTCTTAGCTGGATTCATATATATATGATCTAGTGATGCATTTGCAGAGTGGGGAAGAGCTTTGCCTTTAATTAAAGGTACTTTACTCAAGATAGAACAAAATAAATCAGGCGTATAATTCTTCTCAAGCGATGTAAGGGAGCCAGCAAAGGACAAGCTACAATCCTAGCATCATCAGACATTCATACGTCTAATGTGGCGCAGAACATTTTGGTTTCTACTTTAACAATTAGAAGATGCAAAAGCAGAAAAAATAATTGGATATCTTAGCCTTAGGAGGCAGCATTAGATCAGAATATGCAACAACTCATCCGTTAAACATTGGAAGCACCTTCGTGCTGAAACCTTCCACACAATTTTAGCAAGTATTTCCAAAAAGCTCGCATAGCCAGATGTCTACTAGCACAGGAGAGAAATCACCATTAGCCATCAAGCACCTATTTGGATAATATAGGAGGCAAAGGTAGTCGTGAAGGGTGCTGTATATGCAAAGGTGATTACAATGGACATATGGGCAATACTGGTCATATTGGAGGAAGAGGAAGGACTATATTTGAGGCAGATGCTTTTCAGAGTCAGTTTTTAGTGAGAAAGATATATATCCCTTGAAATTCTTTTGTTACAAGCATTTCTTTTTTATTAACAAATTTCTTTAACACCTTAATATTTTAATATTTTTCTCTAGATTTTTTTTGTGTACAAATAGCCTTTGAAATCATTAGAATTGTTCAAATCTAATCCAAATCTCTTTAAAACAAAATTTGCATCATAAATTAAGTTATATAAGACTAGACAATGATAACATACTGTATATATACATATTATAGGAAAATTTACTTGTTACAAATTCATATTTAGATAAATATATACATAAAAAATATTCGTAATAAAGAGATCTATTAATAAATAGACAATGACGGTTGTAATAAAAATCTGAACCCATTTAGCCAACATTTATTTTTTATTATCAAATTTCTGTCAACACCGTAAATTTTAATATTTTTCTCTATAATTTTTTGTGTACAAATAGACTTTGAAATCATTACGATTGTTTAAATCTAATGCAAATCTCTTTAAAACAAAATTTGCATCATAAATTAAGTTATATAAGAATAGACAATGATAACGTACTGTATAGATAAATATTATAGTAAAATTTAATTGTAACAAATTCATATTTAGATAAATATATACATAAAAAATATAGATAAATATGAATCAAACCCGTATAGAGAAACTGACTAAACTAACAAAACTTGTTAAAACCATAACTTTTGAAATGACCAAAACTAAAATCGTGTCCTTAAATATTGGTTTAAGGAGATTGGAACAGATAAGATTGACAGAGTGAAGTGAATGTAGTGTATCATTTGAATACTAAGGTTGGCCTGATAGCATATTCTAGTGTAACCAGCATGCTTCGTTTAGAACACCCATCTTTACAGAGTTTATAACTTTTGACATCATAATTAAATAATTTGTATTTTAGATTGTGAATCATCCTCGGAGAAACACAAAGTTTATTACTTTTGACACCATAATTAAATAATTTGTATCTTAGATAGTGAATCATCCTCAGAGAAACACAAAGTAACACAATGTCTTATCCCTTAATGTCAACAAACAACAAACAGGCTAGCAGTCCGTTCGAACTTGTCCATTCAAATGTTTATGCCCTTACCCAATTGAATCAAAATATGTATTTTTTGTTATTTCATTACGTTTGTTGATGATTACTCTTGTCACTGAGCTATATCTTCTGAAAAATAGATCTGAAGTGGTGTTTAAACCATTTTGTGCTGAAGTCAAACCCCTATTCGGTGTATTTATCTGTATTTTAAGAAGTCATAATTTTAAGGAGTATTTCATTGTATCATTTGTTGACTTCAGGTAAGAGTTTGGAATCATATATCAATTTTCATGCCGATGTACTCCTCAACAAAATGTGATTACATAGTGTAAAAATAAACACTTGCTAGAGGTTGCTCTGACTCTGCTGATACCTAAGACTTTCTAGGAAGGTATTGTTCTTATTGTGGTATCCAATAAATTGTATGTCGTCATTTCTGATTGGTGGGTGCATTCCTTATAAATTGCTTTATCTTGATGCTGACCATTTTTCCTTGCCGCCAAAATTATTTGAGTGCGTATGTTTTCTGCACAATCATGGACCAAACAATACCAACTTGATCTTGAAGAATTAAAGCGCATATTTTTAGGTAATTCCTAGACACAAGTAAGCCACACGTATTTTTGTCCTAAAAACAATTCTTCATTTCAGGCTCGTTCATATTTTGAATAAATGATTTACCTGCAAAAAATTCCACTTCTGATCTTTTAAGGAATTCACGTTCTCCCTAGTTCCACTCTCTTCTATAGAAATAGATTTTGTGCTGCAAAGAAAAATTGAAATAACCAAGATCTACAGACATTCAAATAACCACCTACTTCATCATATGGGCCATCTGCTTCAGGGAACATCTTGCAGTTTCTTCAAACAGTTAAGAGTCATCTACTTTTTAACCTTAACCTTCCTAATGCATGTCACAAAGGTAATCGTTCTTACACTATGCATCTTATATCAATTTTTTCCCCTAGAGTGATGTATATCCTTTATTTCATGCATTTATCATCTTATTTCAAGCATATTTCAGATGGCATGGTTCATCCAGGTCGGTAGAATGCTATATTATGGAGATGAATGTATAAAAGCAGAATGTTACATGGGACCTAGTGGATGTTCCTTTAGATACAATGTTGGTTGCAAGTGTTTATATTCTATAGCTAAACCATGCTGGCTCGTTAGCACAGTCAAATGCTCACCGGGTGGCAAAAGGTTTTCACGTACGCATATAGTTGATTACCAAAAACATTCCCTATTGCAAACATAACGCCTATATGTCATATCTCTTGCAACTACTTACCATCGACCACTCCTTCAGTTTGATATCAAGAATGCCTTAATGATATTATTAATGAAGAGATATATCTAGAGCAACGGACTATGTTTTCTGTCAAGGGGAGTATGGAAATGTCTGCAAATTGGGCAATCACTGTATGGATTACAGAGTCCCCAAAAGCATGGTTTGGTAGATTTCCTAACGTAGTAAATGACGATTTTTGATGGTGCAAGAGTGATTGCTCTATCTTCTATCGACATCTTAGGGAAATAAGCCATTCTCTGTTGTTTACATAGATGACATATTCATCACGGAAATGATGTGGACATCATTAAGATCACGTAAGAATTTGTTTAGCAGAAGTTTCAAACTAAGAATTTTGAACTTTTATAGTTTTTATTGGGTATTAAGGTTGAATGCCCTTGAAATGGTAACTACGTATTTCAGAGAAAATATGTGCTTGATACGTTATCAAAAGTTGAAATGTTGGGGAGTATAATGGTTAATGCGCTTATGAAACCTAACTCTAAACTTATTCTAGATCAAAGAGATCTATTGCATGATCCATACAGGTACAAAAGCATAGATGGAAACTGAATTACATTACTATTATTCGTCCAAAAATTCTTATCATATGCGTGTAGTTAGTCAATTCAAGTCTAACCCTTAAATTGGACTTTGGAATGCTATTATACATATATTGGGAAGTCTTATGAGTACTTCTTGAAGATTAATTCAGATTATGGACATTGGTGTTGTTGGATTCTCAGATGCTAATTGGACAGGTTTGCCATGTGCTCATATATCTATGATATGTTATAGAGTTTGGAGGAGGTAATCTTGGGCTATGGAAGAGCAAGACACAGCTGTTTGCCAATCGACTTGAGAGTTGGGTGGATTTTGCAAAACTTGGTTATTCTTATACTATCGTAAGACTCTACTATGATAAGCAAGGGACCATTTACATTGCTAATAATACAGTATTTCATGAAAATTAAAGAAATCAAAGTTGATTTCGACATTGTTCAACAAATGGTTAAGATGATGATTGAGACCAAACATCATGTTGGTTCCAGAAGTCAGTTGGCAAATATGTTTCATAAGCCTCTTGGGAAATCCCAGGTTGGATTTTATTGTAACAAGCTCGGCAAGGTGGACTGTAAGAAAATGTATTTGGTCAAGGACTTTGTGTAAACTCTATAAATAATAAGATTGATACTTAATCCTATTTTACATTCTAAGAAGGGATGAACATCACGAATTTATGCGCACATTGAGTTTGCACCAGGGTTTCTGATCAAAGTAATGTATAATTAACAGAAGTCTTTATCCACACAAATTGTCTATTCAAAGCTTTAACCTGAATTATGAAGCGAAGAGGAAATACTCACACAAAATGCATCATGCATTGGCCAACCCCCTCGTAGCCTGGATACATCCTTTGTAACTATATCCCGTCCAGCAGAGGCCAGAACTTCATTAAACACAACATTGGAATTGGTAGTCTCTGCCAGACATGATATCTTGAAACTATTGAGGAATCAATTGGCAACACAAATCCCACACCGGTTTGGATATTACGTTATGTTATTAAAAACTGTAATTAGCTAACAGAAGGATACTGCATTAAGAATTTCCTGCCGTGAGTGTTTTTCAATGACAAATGCAGTGGCTGAAAGCAGTGATTGAGTTGTCCTGCAAGCACAAATATGATAAATATGAGATTTCCCGGAGCATTATGGATCAAGATTTATCTGGTGTCTAATCCAATACCTTGCAACATCTGCTTCATTCAATTGATTTCCTCTCTTAATGATGAATTCAGTAACAGCTTGAATAACACCATCAGCTGACTGTTTAATCTTATCACATATAGCAGAAGTGCACATATGTAAAGATATAACCAGCTGTTCACGAAATGGCATGTCAGTTTGAGTTTATCTTAAAGTGGAAATTAATCCAAAGAGGACAAAACTTGCCTCGTGTTTTGCAAGTAAAACACAAACAGAAGATACAACCCTATTGAAGACCTCTGATTGATCAATAGACTCATCCTGCAGAATGATCAAGTCAGACATAGTCGTTCACCGGCTGCCTAATTAGACAATCGTAATCCAATATTATAATAGAATGAAAATGATGTTTACCCTTCTCAAAATTGAAATGACATCTTCAAGAGAGGATAATGCATTGTATGACGACTCTAGATCAATATCAGTAGCTGTCAATCTTGGAAGAGACAATGATATGCTGAAAAACAGACCAACAATCTAAGAAACAAAATTTAGTGCAATTAGGACATCATAAAATGCAATCATATACTTCCTGAAGTTCCTATGAGGAACCATCAAGTAAATTTAGAAAAAGATAAGAGTTCATGTTGCTCAACCTGCACTGCAACCTTTCTAACTTCATAACTGGTGTCAGCACAGCGAGGAAGATAAGCAATGACCCTCTCCCCCAAGCTTAAGGATTCCCGGCTTGGCAATACATAGGCAGCTGGAAGTAAAATTATGTCAAAAGGTTACTATAATTAGTGCAATCATATAGATAAAGCTAATAAGCAAAGTAGGTCCTTACATGGTAAATTTGATAAGTTCTTCTGCACTACCCGATCAATTTGAGCACTGTGTGAGCAACTTGCCTGGCAACCAAGTCCGCAGATTCCTCCAGAACAGAGTGCACGAAACTTGAGCAACAATTCATACACCGCACAACAGCCCCTTCTTCTGTGATGCTCCAGCGGGGATGAAACATATGCATCTATCTGCCTCAGAATGTGTAACAACTGCTCTGCTCGACTACGACCATCTTCACCACTGACAAGAGCAGTTTTTTAGTGAGAGCAGAAATCAGCAATACAAGCAGAAGTAAGAAAGGCATGCTATGGCAGTCCTAAATGATATGAAATCACAGTTGTTGTCCTCTAAACATTGCAATACAAATGAGCATTGAAGTAATAAACATAAATTGATAAGACAAATATGGCCACACTCTATGCGAACTCCATGTCCACTGGAAGAGTGCGTAATCAGTGAATGTTGGCAAACCTCATGCTGTAAACCCTGTTAAAAAGATAAAGGGCCACACTTATGGGCTCGGGTGTTGGAGTAGTGTAACGGTCCTAACCCAATTAATAGCATTGTTGATATGTATTGAAAAATGTTTTCTTTATCAAAAATTTCTTTTATATGATTTTTAACAATTTTTCTGATTTTTTTCATTGATTAACTCTCTACGAGCCCATTAACCCACTTCATTTACAATTGAAAATTTAAATTCAAAATTCAAAACCTAAAGCCAGATCTGAATTTGAATTTAAAATCCTAACTTAAATACCTAATTAATCCTATTGAAAAGCCAAAATTTAAAATTTAAAACCTATTTAAAACTACCAAAACCTGTTCCCAATTTCAAACCCAAACGCAAACCGAATCTAAACTCGCAGACCCTACCTGACCCACTTACTAAAATCCAAACCTTAATCCCATATAACTCAACTCCTATCCCACTTATCCATCGGCCACCCTTAAACTTTATCGAGCTCGTGATCTCCCCCAATCTAAATCTCGATCACACTCTATTAATCTTTTGGTCTCTCTTCTTAGACACATTTCGTCGCTCCTTTTCACCCGATCTCCCTCAACTATCACATTTTGTCGCTCCTTTTCACCCGATCTTCCTCTACCACCGGACCTTGAGCCCTGATCCACATCATCTCTCTCATAATCTTTCGTAGCCTCCCTCTATATCCATCTCTCCAGTGACTGTAGAAGCCTTATTGAATAATTGCAGCCGAGACCCAAGGCCACACACTACCACTGCCTCAACCATTGACACCGCTTCCACTGTCATCGTCTGTGATGTCGAACGCATCACAAAGGTAAGTTTCCCTTAATGAGAGCTTATTTAAATTAAATCTCAAATTGATGATTGCTCATGAAATAAAATTAGTGATTGATTGCTTGGTGGGCTTGATTTTGATTTAAATTGAATCGCATGAAATTAAATGTAATTTGATGGAATTAGATCTGAGGGTGTTGGACTGCAATTAATTTCCTAAATTGGGTTGCTCGTGTTATGCTAAAAATGTTGGTGATTGACTACAGATTTAATTATCTAAGTTCATGATTTGCAGCATGTTTTAGTTCTTGGGAAGTAAACCAATGGAGATGTGTCGTTGATTGTAATTTGTTGTTTTAAATCTATACGTTAAACTGTGGAGAATGCAGTTAAATCTCTGTTTGATTTATAGCACATATAGCTTAATCTTAATCTTGGCATGTCACTGTGTATGCTAGTTTAATAATTAACATATTTATCTTGATGTGTAATCTCGGCATGTCAGCGGCGTTCTAAAAGACGGTTTCATTGTGCATGCGGTCTAGAAGCGCATAACACATATGCATATTATGCGGTCGATTATGTGGTTTACGTCAAAATGAATATTTTAATAAATAAATAAACAGTAAGTATATCTATATATTAAAACACAACTGTTTTTTAATCATAGGGCTGGCTAAGACAAGCTGGCTAGGACAATCATGTTGATAGAAGGATGGTTGAGATTTAATCTTGAAAAATAAACGGTTGAGATGCGAGTTTGTGAAAATTTTGGAAGGAAAAAACATTTCTTGGGAAATGAAAGTTTATGGGAAAATGAAAATTTTTGGGGAAATGAAAGTTTCTGGAGAATAGCAGAGTGCAATTAATGCATTTGGGGGAAAAACTTTAACTTGCACTTAATGCTGCAGATTGAATGCAGTGCAGATCGAATGATCTCTTCCTCAATGCAGGGCCCACCGTCACTTCAACGCATGGGGCAATAAGATAAAAATAATTTTCCGGGTCGAAGGCGCCCGCTTTTACCTAATTTGTTGTTCCACACCGAATTTGTTGTTCTGTGTCGAAGATGCATTCGCCGCATTTGTTGTTCTGCAACGAAGGCGCCCGCTTTTACGCTAATTTGCCGTTCCGTGCCGAAGACGCCTGCGTCGAATTTGTTGTTCCGCTTCAAAGGCGCCCGCTTTTATGCTCTACGCTAATTTGTTGTTCCGCGCCGAATTTGTTGTTCTGCGTCAAAGGTGCCCGCTTTTACGCTAATTTGTTGTTCCACGCCGAAGGCCCCTGATTTTACGCTAATTTGTTGTTCCGCGCCGAATTTGTTGTTCTTTTATATTTTTTTGAAGGCGCCCGTGTCGCTACATATTTTTACGCTAATTTGTTCTTTTAAATTTTGGCTGTGGAAATAATTTTTTGGGAAACAAAGATTTCGCGGGGAAAATATTAAATGACCCGTGCCTGCGGGCACGAGTTATGACTAGTATACATATATATGTTTGTTTATATTAAATTAAAAAAATCTTAAAAGATGGTTAGAATAAAATCATATTAACTTTTAAAAACATGTCAAATATAAGTATTTTGAAAAACAAAACATATATTCTATATCTACTCATTATCTTCCTCGTCAGCTTCATAACAAACATCATCTAACCCTCTTCAGAAAAAGAAGAAAGGAAAATACATACGGCAAAGCCGCTGCTTCCCACCGGGAAAAAAGAAAAAAGAAAAAAGAAAAAAGAAAAAAGAAAAAAAAAAGAAAAAAACATGCGAGCACACCTGCTCCCTGTCGTTGCTTAGCTCTGTTGATACCCTCTGCGATCTGTTGATGCTTTGCCTTGGATAGGATGGATAGAGTGGCCGTCGCTTTTTGTTTGGGAAAAATCATTAAAATAAAAAAACTAAATTTTATGCTTAACAGGTCGTGTTTCTTAACGGTTAGGGTTTTAAGTTGCCAATTATGCATCCGTATATTCGCATATGTGGGTGCATAACAGTTATGCGACGGACTATGCGGCCAACCGAATAATTTGACAGTATACCTGATTTTTCATGCGGCCAGAGGTCCCCTCCTTATATGCGGCCACATATAACTTGTTTTAGAACACTGCCTGTGAGTATGATCATGCTATTTTGATAATGGGATCATGTTTTCCCTAATTAATGTTTAATGCTAAATTTTGGCACTATAGCATTCATTTCCATGTAGCATTCATTTTTCTTCCTATGGTATTTTGATGAACTTATGTTAAATTAAGTGGGTGTTTGCCATGTTAATTAATTCTCAAGCTAGATGATAGTTCGAATGTGGTAATTGATTTTGAATAATTTTGATTCAAAATGTGATTGAATAATTTTTATGTGATTTTCAATAGGCCATGTGATTTTGAATAATTTTGAATAATCACACTGGTATAGGCCATGCGATTTTGAATAATCACACAGGTATAAATCATGTGTTCTTGAATAAGTTTGATGAGGTTGATAATGATGATGAGATAAATTGTACTGTCATGACCCGACTACCTACATGATAATATAAACAGACTAACTGATTGAACTAATTAAGGTACACATGTCACATACTGAGGGAATAAATAGATTGGAATAAATCAGATATTGTACTTGCCATCAAACTGATTAATAGGAAAAATATATTAACACTTGTTGGGATAGTTCATTATTACATAGAGTTCGTGAGCGACTGGGTTCACATATTACAAACACTTTTCAGACATGAAAATGTGATATTTATTGACTGCATACTATCATCTAGATGTGAAGGTAGTAAGTATTATCCCCTTGGTGAGCACCTGAAAGATAGAGTGTTATCATATGTTGCATAGTATACCGTAGCTTAGACATGAACTTAACGTCAGAATAAAATGACCGAACATTGATTGAAACGGTACATGTAGTGACATTAGACTTTCATACCATATGTCATGCTTAGACATTGTTTATTTTTTTGAGAAAAGATGGAGCCTGAGCCTGAGCCACAACCCACAATATGTATACCAAACAGGTTGTATGAAAAGCACAGGTCCCAACCATCAGCTGCACTCAATACAAAAGTAAAAAGCAAAAACAAAACAGCTTAAAGACACAAAGTATCAACTAAAACAGATGCAACAGATACCAAAAGTTTAAGACATCTACATATATTAAACTAAAAACACAAAATCAGCTCCTTTGGGGGAACGACAGTTAAGGGGCCGAATCTCCAGAACCTCCTTTTGAACTGAATCACCAGCCTCCCTTCAGCAGCAATCGAGCTCTTATCAGCCCCGCATTCGCACTAGCAGTCATCTCCTCTACATAGTTTCGATTTTGTCTCCCAACAACATTAAAAATACCACCACTTCTTAGGAACTCTCACCATTGTTCATCATGGGATTAGCCTCATTAATGTCGTCTAAATCCCCATCGACAGCCTCAGTAGATCCTCCAGTTGCAGTAGGTATAGCTCTCCTCCTCGCAACTCCTCATGGTCCTTCCTTCGCATAAAGTACTTCCAATGCTTGTGACTAGTGTTTCCTAGCAAAAAAGAAGAGAGTAAATTTGGCTACACAAAGATAATGCATGACAGTGTTTGTTTCTAAAAATTTCCATATTTCGTTCTCTCCATATTAGACAGATAGCTGTAGCACGTCAGATATCACATTTCAACACTTCTGGACTGACATTTTTAAATCTCCAGTCAGTCACTATATCATGTATACAATCCCACTCATAAGAAATCAATAAATTGCTCCGTAATGAATTCCAAATACTTCTCACATTTTGACATAATAAAAACAAGTGGTCGTGAGATTCAGCATTACTAAAGCATAAAACACAACAATTGACACTAATCACTTCTTTTCTTTGCAAAATATCCACAGTATTCAACCTCCCCTGAAACACCAGCCAACTAGTGATTTTTACTTTCAGTTGGACAAGGATATTCCAGATATAATCAAAACAAACCATAGTGATTCAAAAAGCCATAACAAGATTTCACCAAGAACATGACATTAGTCTTGCACCTCGAAGTCTATTATTATCATTCTGACTCAATATAATAGCATTCATCATACTCATTAATTGCAAGAAATCTTGAACCCACTCCCCTGCCAAAGTCCTGTTAAAACTTCAATTGCCAGACCCAGTGATCCTTCCTCCAGAAGCCAACATCACTAATTGCACATTCCCCCAGAAACCAACGTTGATGCCACCAATTGCTATGGCTTATGCCTACAAAAAAGTAGAGTATCATCCATGGTTTGAGGTTTCGGCCGAAACCATTTGGTTTCGGCCGTTTCGTCTCGGTTTCGGTGGAGAGCGGTACCAAAAAACAGAGCCAGTTCTGCATATTGGAGACTAATAACTTTGTGAGGGAATCCATTAAGACATAATCCTTCAATATGACCATTTCTAGCAGCTAATTAGAGCATTTTAGTAAAAACACCAGCTGCTAAAACAAAAGGTAGAGGAGACATGGGATCTCCCTGCTGAGTCCCCTTTTAGAACAGATGATCTTATTTGGTTCCCATTCAATAGAACTTGAGACTTGCCTCCTACAAGGCAGCTCTTCACCCAATTGATCCATCTCCGACTAAACCCACTGGCTGCCAACACCTGAAAGAGAAAATTCCAATTTAACATGTCAGGCCTGAGCAAAGTCTAGCTTAAACAACATCCCATCATACTCCTCTCTATTCCACTGATTTCCTATGCAGCAGCCACACCATCTAATATACCATCTAATATAAATCTGCTTTTGATAAACCCAATTTGAGCATGATCAATCAAATAAACCAGCTTGGAATTCAGTCTATTAGTAAGTATTTTTGTAATAATTTTATAAACCACATTTAATAGATTAATTGGTCTAAAATCAGACACCACATTAGCTCCCTCACACTTAGGTATCAACACCACATTAGTCCCCTCGTTTATTTATTGATTGCATAAAATAATTTTCCTGTTAAATAGAATACGCATATGAACTGTTAAATTGTGTATTTTAATAAATTGTGTATTAAATTGTGTATTTTAATACGCATATGAACTGTTAAATTGTGTATTTTAATAAATTGTATATAACGGTATATGATTGTTTAAATTATTTTCAGAAGAAACTTATCGAGCGAACACTCGTTGATAGCTATTTCTATGGTGAATAGTCTATCAGATCTAGAAGGTGATTACATCAAAGATGGTATCAAGGAGGTAGACTATGCAGCCCATGACTACATGGAGCAGGATTGTGCTGAAGAGTAGCTAGGGGTTATTTTCATGTTTTTCTTTAGTTTTCAATTTCGTCATGTATTTTAATAAATGTACATTCGTGTGTGGAACATTGTTTTGTACACAGGCCTTATTCTATTATGCAGTTTAATTTATTTTGAGACATAAACTGTAATAATTATTTGTTTATTTTTTTCTGGGTTACTTGTTAAGTTATTCATGTAGAACCTATAATGCACTGTTCAATCTTAGCATATTTAAGTCAAAAAGAGGGAAAATTTTATTAAGAACCCTTCTTTTAGCTAAAATACATCGTGAGCCTGTTTCGTCTCACTTTCGCTGGTATTTTGGAAGTTGGGTATAAAAAGTAACGATTTGTCCACCAATTAATCTCTGAAAACTGATAACATAGCATTCTTATTTATCATAACCGGATTTTATACTGAGATTAAACTGCTCCACATTGTGAAGATATTAAGGGAACATTCATTCATCTAAGTAGTTGTGGTGACTCTTGCGTGCAAAAAACAGGGCCAATTTTTCTTAACTACCTCTTGACTTGTTGATAAATAATGAAACTTTATGAAAATGGTGAGCCCTAACTAACGTGAACCTAGTTAAAAACGGAGGTAGTGAATTAGCAGACCTTTTCTAACGTGTAAATCCCATGGAAGAAAGGCCATCCTTGGCCTATTTGAATTTCATATGCACACCTCCTTGAAATGGGTGCATGTACATCACACCTCCTACGGTGGTTGCTAGAGCATACTCTGATATTCCAATAATTGACAAGGAAACATGCCTGTCATTTTCTTGAATGGTACATGATGCACAACTAAACTACGGACCAGTCAAATTGCACACATTCCCAGCTGACAAGCAATTGCAACGCAATCCTAACTAATCCCACACCAACGTTGACATTAAAAAGTTATTCCTCCATGCATGCAACTAAATTGTTAGCATTAGTAAGATTTGGGTGGCAAGAAATTATGTAATGATAATTACAAACCTTAAAATGACATGTAATATCACACAATAAATGAAACTAAATAGAAGTAACAATGTATCATGGGGACCCTAAAGAAAAAATCGGATAGAATCAATTATTTGAGACCAGGAAGAAGAATGTTAACATAGAAAAATAAGCCACATGCTAAGCTGGGGTATTGGCAATGTCTATATAATTTAAGAAATATATTAGAATCAGGGGGTGTACCTACTAACCAAATAAATGATATATTGCTAGGATCTCACATGATATTACACCAGTTGCTGTTTATATGATATTGTTCCTATTATTGCATGTTATATTACATGTTATCTTATATGCAGATCTCATGTCTTATTTTCGTCTTCTGTTGTAGTATTGTTTTAGGCCAACTTACTGATAGATAATCTCTGTTTGTTTTCTTTGGGAAATATTCATCATATGGTTGATTGGGGGAATATTCCTCTGGTGATTCTACTTGGCCAGCTCAGTAAGTTTAGACTCCATGTGCTTACCTATCTCATTCTTTAAAATAGCAGTTTTATAGTTCTTACATTTCCTGTCCAACTACACTTTTATCATATTTGTAATCTGCTTCCTTACCCATTATCTACCAAGTCATTAATTATATCTATTATTCCTAGAATTATATATGCCATCTTGTTTTTGTTCATTATTAGTTTGTTCATTATCAGTTAGAAGCAGAAGAGCCATAGATATATTCCAGACACGTTCGCATTTAGCCTAAAAAAATTCTTAGTATGCCTAAATAATGTGCAACTGTTTTTCATAGCAGTTTGGGAAGCGGTGTGTCACAGGTTTTGTTGGTGGCTGATACAAATTTGCATAAAACTTCCAATGAACAGCACACATTCTTGATTCAGTCTTGAATACTCATTCAGTTGATTCCCAAGTTACCTTATAGATCCATTAAAAGTTCCTTGGAATCGTTGACTACATTCTTGACCTCAGAGGAATCTATGATTTGACATGTCAATCCTTTCTTTATAGTGCCGATGTACTCTTATTTTCTGGACATTGTTTTGAAAAATTCCAACCGAATGTTGTGTAAGGTGGGTAGGATGTAATACCACTAACCCTTCCGCATGTGGTTTGTTATGAAATAATTTTTTTTTAAAATGCAAATAAATTTTTCTATGATTTTTTTTTGAATTTTTATGAAATTTTTAGCAATTTTTCCAAAAGTCATTTACTCAAAACCTATTTAAAACAACCCCATTATAAACAGCATCCTATTAACAATCTGATACTAACAATCTGACCAGACACGCTTTATATTAAAATTTCTTTTACTCTCTTATCTCTCACGCACATGATCATTTCTCTCTCTCTCCGTTCATTTTCCCAGCATGCACAATTAGCGACGAAACCACGGTGCGACATGGGCGCGAACGTGGCCCATGTCGCTGTCTCCTCTCTCGCCGTTAGCAACAGCTAACGCTCATCTCTCGCTTCTCTATTTTCACTCTCTCTCCCCGCACGTCCAAAACCTTAGTTTTCCATCTAAAAATATTTTATGAGTTCTCTTCCTTGATCTTCGTTGTCGAAGCTCGGATCTCATCCATTCTCTTCCGATCCTCTTCGAAAAACACATACACACCGTGAGGCAGCCGCAACTGCGACATACGATGAGTAATGCATGTGGATCTCAAAAACTAAAAATTTAAACAAAAATAATAAAAATAAAACAAGAGTAATGCATGTGTTAAATTAATTTTTGATTCTTTAAATTTATATTCATCAAAAAATCACATGACAAAAATGTAACCATGCATTGACAAAAGGTAGTTTAGAGAAAATTTTATAGAATTTAAGGACATTTAGAGAAATTTAGAAATTTTATTGTAACTTAGGGATAGTCGATGAAAGATTTTCATAAACTTAAATCAAGATTTGAGAACTTGGTTTCAATCTGGTTTTTGGTTTTTCAATTTTTTGGGTTCAAAAAGCTTCGGTAGTTTCATTTTTAAGTTTTGACTTTGGTTATTTCAATATTTTAAATATTATATACATATACATATATATGTTACGAGAAAAGCTCAAATGATATCTGGTTACCCGTCTTGTTGCCTCATTCCACTACCGTCGATGCATCCTGGTATTGTTGCCTCCTTGGTCTTTGCTACCTATGCCGGTGAAGAGAGTGGGGAAAAGAGGGATTAGTTGGATTATAAGAAGCGAGTCAGGTGTTGACCTGCTTATAACGTAAACCCGATAATAAAATTATTACGTTTAAGTTATAAGAAACGAGTCGAGATCCAACTTGCTTCTATAAAAGTTGGATTAGAGCTTGTCCTAACCAACTCAAACTCGTCATTTCCCAATGCCAGCAGTAGTGGGAAATCGGCCTCTAACAACGACTCAAGCCAACGATGATGATGAAGAGATTATCACTCTTAGTTATTTTTTTGCAAGTTCATTTAAAAGGGATTGACGATTTTTCGATTGTTCTATTAATCTTTTCAATAAATTGCTAAAGAAATTTTGCTTAGATCGTTATCACTTTATTTTTTTGATCACTTTTGATTTTTTAAATTGATTTTTATGGGTTCCTCGACTGAAACCAAGTTTTAAAGCTTGTTTTGTACGGTCCTCAATGAAACCAGTATGAAACAATGCAATTTCTTGGTTTCGACCAAAGTTTTAGAAACAATATTTTAGAAACGTTTAGCCTTGCAAATGGGATTAGTCATGAGTGATACAACATCCCAAACCTACCAATAAGGCATGTTAAAATTTTGGCAAAGTGAAGTGGATCCCCATATTTATATATACATAAATGTCTAACCATCTATATATGATAGTTATATGATATTAATAACAATATAAATAGTATAAAAACATAAGGCTTACGCCTCGCTTCACATGAAGGTCCAATACGTAGCATTGCATCTCCACCTTTTTAAATTGGCTCGGGCATATGTGACTGGGACAAAATAGTGAGCATCTCAGATGTGAAAAAAATCATACTAGGAGTTAGCAGGATTAGTAATAGACCTATGCAAATATTGACTGATACAGGTAAACGGATATAATACCAATTTATTTCAAAACGAACTGTATTTGAAAGGAGAATAATGGAGGAAAAAAGGGATTCATGAAGCTGGTCATTGAGTAAAAATGCAGTGTTTATGTATTGTCATTGGTCTAACTAACTTGAAATAACTTTAAAATATAATTCTAACAGCCAATGGCATCTCTTGACAATAATGCTTTCAATAAACATATTTTAATTCACATATCTATGACAATCACATTTTCAAATCACACCACCCACCAATGACTCCAGTTTATCGATTGATAACCTCGACAACTTGAAAATATAATGGCTTCATGCTCAAAAAATTATAACTTGCATGTTAAAGACATTAAAAATGACATCAACAAATAATGTACAAGATAATCGATATATCAAAAGGAAGATGGGGAATAAAGATAAAACAACAATGGATATCACAAAGAATAAGAACAAATCTTACCTTGTTAAGAGAATGGCACATAATAGAGTGATGAGGTTCTTTATGAGTGGATCAACAATATCTGATGGATCATTGGGCAATGCAAAAAATCCCAACGTCGCCTGTTATGGTAATTGCATTGAGACAACAGGATAAGAGAAAATAAAATTGCAGACAACAGTTAAGATTTTGAATAAACAAAATTACCAAAAACTACCTTCATAACAAGATTCCTTGTCTCCATTGGTAATCTTGGCTCTAGAGAAACCAAAGTAGTGCAAGCACTTAGAGCAAGGCTCTGTAAATGAAAACATTAAATTACAAAACAAACCAATGTGTAACATCTGTCAAACTGACATGCAGTGACTACCAAAGGGTACACATACTTGAGTGCGGAGATGCTCATTACTTGAATCAATTGAACTATCACTATCATCTCGGCCCATCAAAGTAAGTACATAATCAAGCAGCTGGTCCCTTCTCGTTAAAGGGAATGAAATTCCCATTTCAGCAGCATTGATAACAGAACATCCTGTATGAAATATAAAATGTTCATGTCACAAGCTTGAAAAGCTAATTATTTCAAAATAATCTTCAGAAGAACATAAATATTCAGAAGAACTAAGATTCTGAAAGAACGAATGTTAAACCAAGTTTTAAAATCTAGGTTTCGGTCTTAGTATCGGCTAGTGGCTTGTAGTATTGATATTAGCTATAACAAAAGTATCAGCATCGATTGTCACAACTCAATATGCATGTTAGTTGAATGGAGATAAGTAGTTACGTACTTCATTATATATAAAATAGCTCAATCACTCTGGACACGTTTCTTCTCTTTTTCTAATCGACTGCATCAATGTGTCTTTATATACATATTGTCTTTATCAATCCAGCTTTAATTTGCTTCTATTCTAGAGCTCAATGTCGATGCTAGACATCTCACGAAGCATGAAGCATTTCATCTTAATGTGAATAAAAGTTTGCTTTTTATTCCTTCTCCAAATCCAATCCGAAATCGTTGATACGTATAGCCCCGCAAGCTAGGAGCGGATCTCAGGGCAAGGCAAAAACAGTCTAACATATTTTTCTTTTGTTTGTGTCCGATCCATGGTTCTTTGTTTGTAAAATTATCATATTCAGAGGGTGCTATCATGGGACTGAAAGTAATAGCGTTTCGCTGCATGTCACTTCACAATCAACTCCTTATTCAGGGTCAATCTACCAATATCAATCAATATCTTCAATCAATATTTCGAACCGTGATTTTTACAATCAAATAAGATTTTTTGACCATTAAATAAAATAAAAATTCAAGTCTGGTAATTCAAACGCTGAACCTCCTCTCATATTAGTTTAATTAGTTAGTATCAGTGGTATTGACTGTATCGGCCTTTTATGGATGGATCATATTGGTATAAATGAAATCTGATAACGTAGGGACAATACATATCGCTAGCGGCCGGGATTTCAAACCTTGTATGAAATTTTAGCTCTTTGGATTTAACTTGTACCATAGAGTGAAATCAAGCCATCTTCAATTTTTCAGTCCTGAAAAAATAATAAGATGATTTCTCTTTGAATACATGAGCTTAAATTGTAATATAACTAAGATATGTAACCTTACCCGCATCTGTTTGGATTATGACCAACATTATCTTAGGAAACATGATACTTTACCAATGTAGACAAATCCATGTGGAATAAAAATCACACACACACACACACACACACACAGAGAGAGAGAGAGAGAGAGAGAGAGGAACTCCACCAATTAGTGGGACATATTGGAAACTGTTAGCGAAAGGAAAATATAAAAGAGGAAAGAAAGAGAAGAACCTAATTAGCGCTCTCCCCTTTGTCTTACAGAGAAATTGCACGTGTTACAAATTTAGAACTATTGGAAACTGTTAGAGGGGGGAAAATATTAAAAAGGGAAGGAGAAGAACCTAATTAGCCCTCTCCACTTTGTCTTAAAGAGAAATTGCACGTGTTACAAATTTAGAACTACCATGCAAGGCACTGATCCACCATGCAAGTCACCAAAACATATCACGTGTCCACAGCATTTGATACATTGTCGACATTTCTTTCACATTACAATATCACATTCTAACATGCCGCATCAAGCTTACGCATAGATGTAATCACGTCCAACTTGCTACAAAGCAAAGAAATTTTTTTCGCATATTACATATTCATCAAAGTAGAATTATGTATTCCCATCTACCATAGCAAAGACTGCAATACTGTAGCAGTGAAGTGCTATAGCAGATAATGTAAGCAGAGTAGCAGCATTGTAGTTTGTATTGTAGCAAAGTAACAGCATCATAAAAATTATAGAAGTATTATCACAGAGTAGCAATACTATGACGTTATAGTAGCAGACTCCAGCACTAGATTGGGTACTGAGCAGAGAAGCAATACACTAAAGGAACTTTAGTAGTACTATAACGGGGCAGTAATGCCATAGCGGCTACTGTAAAAGGGTAGCGGTATTGCATCAAGCAAGAAGATATGTGTGATAATGAATAGCTAGATATTACCCCGACGCTAGGCTCATGCTATGTAAGTGAATCCCAACACAAGATTGTGGCTAATTTGATGACTATGATACCAGAAAATACTGCTTTGATACCATGTTTGAGACAAGAAATATTAAAGAGGAAAAGAATGACATAAGCCTGGTTAGCCCTCTATCCTGTCTTATGATACCAGAAACTATTGCTTTGATACCATGTTTGAGACGAGAAACATTAAAGAGGAAAAGAATGACATAAGCCTGGTTAGCCCTCTATCCTGCCTTAAAGAGAAATGGCATGCTACAAATTTAAATCTACTATGCAAGGTACTAATTAAGACATGACTTCTCTCGCATTACCTTCTTACATTCTAACATAAACATTGTTCACTATATGTCCACGTTTTAAATGCTGTAGTTCATGATTTGATACGTGTATACTATTATAGAATTTGCCTCCTTCCTATATAAGTGGATGAAAAGCATATATTCACAACACACAATATATTCATAGTTTTCTGAGCCATTTAGTGAAAAATGTTTATATTTTAAAGAAAATAAACAGAAATGATGGTGTACACAGTTTTGGACGTACCTTGATTTTATTAAAGTTGGAGGGTTTTCAAGAATCTATTCAATATGTGTTCACATTTGCATCATACTATAGTTTTTGCATCCATGCACCATCAACTGCTATATAAGGGTTTCCATCTCCCTAATTTCCGAACCAAGAACTTCTTGGATACATTTGCTGAATGGGTAATATACTACTGCATTTGCTTGTTATTATTATGCATATTTTTCTTTGTGTTAAACGTGTTGTAATAGTGTCGTTATTTGTAACCTATACATAAGCAATACATCTTTCATGTTCCATTCTTCGGAGCCTTTAGCATTTCCATCTCAAAATTCAATTTGATTATCACCCTATGCATATAATGCAACTCAACCCTTTGCAGTCAACAGCTTCATGGGCTACAATTCTATCGTTGACTCAAGAGATTTGAGATCATCTTGGGCAGTTAGTCATAAAATTTGATCAGTGCTTCCATACGGCTCAATGGAAATTACATGTTGGTGGCATAATTGAAATCTTGCACAATTCTAAGAACTAATAATACAAAAGATTTTCTATGTCATCTTTTGAGGATTTCTTGTCTATTTTCAAAATAATTCATCAAATTTATTGTCCTTGCCACAACAAAATGTTATACCCGAGCGTAACCAACACTTGAGTTTAGCGGACTTTGATAACCCACAAAAATGTCCCGAACACTTTTGAAAGAATGCACCATTCACATCATGCTATATTATCAATTGCATACCTTCGACAATTCTCGACAGTCAAATTTCATTTTCTTGCTCAATAATAAGTGTGATATCTTCCCTTTACCTCTAAAATCTGTGGTTGTGATTGTTTTGTTCATGATAACAATTATAATAAACTAAATTAGATCCTAGGGAAGTCAAAATAGATAGTCATTATCCGACTTTTAATAAACACATGATTTCAGCAGTAACATATTTTGAGTCAATGCCATATTGTAGAAATGATTCTTCATATCATTCTTTGGATGAAGATTTCATGTATTTTCTAGTGAGCGCAGCGTCCTCTTGTGTGGAACTTGATTCATCTCATCCTAAAAATTGGATACTGAACACTGATATATGCAAGGAAAACCAAGTCTCCGACAGCTATGCCAAATGACCATGTAGCCCCATCTCTAATCCTTATGTAAGAATGATATTATTCCTCTTGAAAATAGTTCTTTAGTTGATTCATAGAATCATAGTTGGATCTTGATATTCCTAATGCTCATTGTAATGGTAAAGAAGCTGCACTTTACATATGAAAAGTTTATTATCTTATTTACATCTTTTCACAATTCACACATGTAACGCCCCAGGTTAGGGTGCCGTTACAATTTCAACTAATATGCATGTCCAGCAGCTACTAGTAAAAACAATATAGAGATAGAACATGAAATATTACTCATTTATTCATCATGTTTAATATAGAAAAGAAAACTACAATCTCATAACTACAAAAGACTAAAAGGAAATAAATAAATAAATAAACCTGCATAATACTATCTTACTAAGTCCTGAAGATCAAAATTCTGCGTTCTCCACTATAAATTCAGACTCCTCGTACCGTGGTGCCTCCTCATAAACTTGTTCGTCACCTAGCGGAGACAACTGAAATTCTACCACTACTAAATAAAGTAGGTTAAATCTATACTAAACATTCAGTTAATTTTTCAGGCAGGAAGTAACAGACTGATAGGACTCACATAAATTTGAAATTAAATTGATAAAAATAGAAATAAAAGGATAACTTGACTACAATTATAGGAGCAACCACCCTCCTAAGACGCCAAAAGAGAGGACGTCTGACTCTTCCTAAGAATTCTCCCACACAATATCAGAATCAAGCATAAACTAGGGCCGGCTAGCACCACTCCTAATATAATTTCAGAAATTAGCCAATTAGCCAAATACCCTTGCCTAATACAATAAACTAAAACACTAAAAATGACACCCCTATTGGGCGGGCCGGCCGGATCTAACATTACTCCACCCCCGAAAAACGACCTTGTCCTCAAGGTGGTGCATGAAGTTTCTGGCGGTCCTACTACAAGCGGGAGTCGTCTTCCACTCCGATCTCTTCATTCACCACGTCGTCATCCTCGTTTTCCCCGGCTATCAGCACTTGTATCTTGCGCACCCCCACAGTGGGCCCTGGGGTGAACCGCTCATCGCATCTAAAACAGAAGCCTTTCTGGCTCTTCTCCATTATCTCGGCGTTAGTCATCCTTCAGCATTGACCCCCTGTTGGCGGTGCACTGCTCTGCTCCCCGTCTTCTCAATACTCACTTGATCCGCACCTGTAGCTGCTTTTTGTTCTCCTGTCGCGGTCGGGATACTGTGAGAAACCGGTCCACTCCAACCACCTCTCGCCTTTCTCTACTCCAACTGCCAGTCCTCCGCCATCTAAGCATACTCCATGGCCTCCTTCAGGCTCTGAGGCTTCTGTATGCGAACCGTTGCTCGAACCGTGGCCTTCAGCCCCTTCATGAAGGTGATCTCCATCGTCACGTCAGATACCCCGTGTACCTGTCCTGATAGGGCCTCAAACCTCTCTAAATAATCCCTCACGGTGCCCTCCTGCCGGAGTGAAAGCAGCTGCTCCCTCACATTCCCCAGATGGGGATCTCCAAATCTCTCCACCATATGGTCCCTGATCTCCTCCTATGAGCGAAAAGGACGCATCGCATCATTCCACTGAAACCATGTGAGGGCCTTACCATCCAGACAAATACATTCCTCCTCCAGCTTCTGCTTCTCAGTCATGCGAGAGACTCTAAAAAATCTCTCTGCCTTTTTGATCCACAACACTGGATCCACCTCGTCGAATACATGCATCTTCAGCTTTTGCAGCCCGTCCATATTGAACATCCCTTGGTCTCCTCGTCCTCCGCCATATCTGTGCGTGGTAGTGCTTCCACCTCTCCTGGTGTGTCTCATGTGCTCCCGGTGGCCCTTTTCCACGATCTTCATAGCCCCCTCGGGGTCTCTCTCGTCCTCCGTAGCCTCCCCCAACACCACCACCATAGACACCTCCACCTTCATCATCATAGTAATCGCCGCCCCATCCTCCCAGTAGTGAGTCCCCCCACCGTGTACTTGCCCTGGATAGCCGTTGGACAGCGGATAGTGCATCATCATAGCCGGGGACGCGTCCCAGAAGCCCAAAAATGGTACAGGGCCCGTCGTGCTCTTGGAACCCCCGGCAGCTGCCAGGGGGCTGTCGTGGGCTGTGGGACCCCCGGTGGCCCTTGCCAGGGCTGCCGGAGGGCCAACGGCCCCTTCTGGGTGGTCGGCGGGGTCGACCGACCCTGCCGAAGGGTGGCAGGGGCCGGCCAACCCTGCCGGATCTCATCCGGTGCGGGGCGGCTGCCCCTGCCCAGGTCTGGGCCCGATCGCCCCTCCCGCGTGAGATTAGGGTTTCGTCGGCCTTCCTCTGCTCTTCGACAGATCGTCTCGCGAAAGTCATCCACCCATGGCCCTCCTTCCTCCTCATAGTACTCCTCGTTTTCGAGAAACGATTCTTCGTCAATTTTCTCCATTTTTCCCTTCCCATTATCCAAAGGTGGTACCTTTGTCGCCGATTTAGGGTTTCAATCACCTTTCTCATCCTTTCCCGTGATGATTGACAACTGAAAAATAAATTGCGCGAGCGCTTCCTCTTATTTCTCTTTCTTCGCCGTCAATCTATCCATGGAAGCCGTCAACTTTGCCATGGATTCATCATTCCCCGCCAAAGATTTCTTTATCACTTCGATCTCACCGTTAAACTTCTCCTCTAATGTCTCGTACTTGTCCCTCGATCTAGTCAACGCCGCCATGGATCGTTACGTGCTCTGATACCAAAATGATAAGACTCACGCAAATCTGAAATTAAATTGATAAAAATAGGAATTAAAAGGATAACTTGGCTACAATTATATAGACAGCCACCCTCCCAAGACGCCAAAAGAGAGGACATCCGCACGCTTCCTAAGAATTCTTACACACAATATAAAAATCAAGCATAAACTAGGGCCGACTAGCACCCCTCCCTCTAATACAATTTCAGAAATTAGCCAATTGCCCAAATACCCTTACCTAATACAATAAACTAAAACACTCAAAATGACCCCCCCCCCCCCCCGATTGGACGGGCCGGCTGGATCTAACACAGGCATGCAACTGAAAAGCTAAAAACGAATGATAACCGAGCTATGTACAATCTAACAACATTTTAATTTAACAGTTTGTGTTATGGTGTACAATCTACCATACAACGACGTTACTCAATAAAATCCAAGAAATCCAGTCCAAGCCCTGAGAACAATGGAAAATCCAGAAATTGCAGTAATTAAACAGAAGAATTTTGAGGAAGAAGAAAATTAATTTTCGCATAACAAAACCATAGGTCTATCGTCCCTTAAATAGAGAAGAAGAGGATAGAAGAGGTAAATTGGCAAGAAGATTTCGTAGAGATAAGGAGTTTGAATCGGTTTCGAGGAGCGGTGGCGACGTGTATGGCTAGATTATGGGTTCAATTTGTTATCGGGTGTTCTGTTCCGTCGCGAGAGACAGAGAGATAAGGTTTCTTTTGAGAGAGGAAGGGCCGGTTTCAATCGGGGAAAGAGAAAATAAAGAGATTAATGGGTCGTGGGATGTTGGGCTTCACAAGAAGAAAAGTTAAAAGAAAGAGAAAAGGAAAGAAAAGTGTTAATAGGAAATGGGCCGGCTTCTTTAATGTGGAAAATAAGAGAAAAGAGAAAGAAGGAAATAAGGAGTGGTAGTTGGGCTCACGGTCTAGGCCTAAGCGAAGTAAAATAAAAGAAGAGGAGGAAAAGAAAGAAAAGAGGAAGAAAAATTAGAACAATAATAGAATAAATCCAAAAAATCTCCTAGAAAATACAAACCATTACATCTTACCATCGTTTAAAGAAATTCTGTCCTCGAAATTTAGAAGGACCAAGAGTCGGCGAATAAATATGGATATCGTGTAGTGCCCTGTGAAGCTACTGCACATGTACTAGAGGGGGGGTGAATAGTACTTTAAAATAATCAAGATAGTTATTCCTAATTATTGTGCAAGAAACAAACGACAATGCGGAATAAACAACAATCAACAAGAATTTTCAAACGCAAACAAAGCATGTAACGGGTTCGGATCCACCCAAGTCACCCCGACTTGTTCCCGGTGATCCTACGTCCCAACCACCCGGATCCCCTCCGGATACTTCAGTTAGAAACCCTAACTCAAGATTTAGCACAATGAAATTCTTGTGAAAAACCTTCACAAGACCAAATCATACAAATGACATGTGACTCCCACAAACCGGGATCACACCCTCTCTCACAACCGAGAGACACAATTGCAATATCAATTGAAATGAAATATGAAATACTTACCACAAAATCATATGTCTTGAGTATAACTTACCAAATTAGGGCAAAGATGGATTTTGATGAGAGAATGTCACCAAACCGAATCTCCACCAACAAGATCAGCGATCGAAGGCTAGGATGGAGGATGGTGACTTTGGATCAAGCTCTTGGCTTGGAAGGCTCACAATGGAGAGAATCTCTCTTGAGGAATATGGCTCAAAGAGTTGAGGGAGAGATTCTTGTGACGAAGAGAAAGCTTTAGAATGGAGTTGAATAGCTTCTCTTTGATATCTCTAAACCTCTAAAATGGCAGCCTTGAATACAAGGAAAGAACCCCTCCAAGTATATATAGGATAGAGGAAAGAGAGAGAGAAAACGTTTCAATAAAAACTCCAACGGCTCTATTCTGAAGCAGACTAGTCGGTCAAAGAAGGATCACTGACCGACTAGTTCATCAACTAGTCGGTCGATGATTCAACATGAACCGACTAACTGCTCGACAGCCAAAAGATGAAGTTCCAGGCAATATGAACTAGTCGGTCTAAGAAGACTTGCCAACCGACTAGATCATCATCTAGTCGGTCGGTGAGTGTTCTTTGACCGACTAAGAGAGAAAAACAATAGGCTGGAAACAAAGACAGCTAGTCGGTTTAAGAACTTCCAACCGACTAGTTTCTCAACTAGTCGATCGGTCTTTGTACTTTGACCGACTAACTGTAAACAGTAGCTCAGACTGAAATCAGGCAATGATAACTAGTCGGTCTAAGAAGGATTCCTAACCGACTAGATCGTCATCTAGTCGGTCGGTGACTCTTTTTTGACCGACTAATTGATCAACAGGGAATGAGCTGAAATGAGCAAGGCATTCTAGTCGGTTCAAGAGGAATTGCCGACCGACTAGATCGGCATCTAGTCGGTTGGTTCTTCTTCTTAAACCAACTAACATGCACTAGAAGCCGAGGGAAGAAGCGATAGGCTTCGGGAAAGTTTCTAATGGCTTCTATGATAATCCTAGCTCTAAGATATAAGCGAAATGAAGATAATAATGTAAGTCCTACTCAAGGCTTAACATTCTAATCTATGAAGCTAGAAGACAATAAATAATACATGACGAACCGTCTTCGAAGCTTCAATCTTCATTCCTCTTGACTTCAATATTGCTCCTTGAGCTTCAACGAAGCTTCAGGCACACGATCACGCATATTGAGAAGTCTCGAGACGTCGCTTTTGATATACGTATTCTTTAGGCGACGATCTCCATAACTGCGCTCACAAACAGTTAGTACACGATATTTATGTTTGCTCATCATCCAAAACCAAATCCGGGGAATCAATACTCAACATATCGTTCTGTCATCTCATCCTCTCGCTCCTAGGTGGCGTGTCCGGCCGAATCACGATGCCACATCACATTAACTAAGTCAACAGTCTTGTTCCTGAGAGCCATGTGCCGTCGATTGATAATCTCTACGTCATATTACCGAATCATTCCTTTGTTGGGAGAGATCTTAAAGATCGTCAAAAAGACGTGGCCTCCTGACTGAAACTCCAAATGTTGCCACTTCAAATCCGTCCAATTTTTGTATATATCTTGTGCCAACTGTAGTTTCTCTTTGATAGTCCATACCACATCAACTGCATCAGGCCCAATCAATTCTCGATCACCAACATCAACCCAACTCAATGGTGATAGGCACATCCTCTCAAATAGTGCCACAAATGGCACCATACCAATACTGGCCTGATGGCTGTTATTTATCTCACAATGCCTTACATATACTTTTTAGCAAGAGTCTCTGTAGACTGGCTAACTCTGAAAGAGATGAAATGTGCCGACTTGATTAACCGATCAACGATCACCCAAACATCGTCATTCTGCTTCTTACTCTTGGGTAAACCAATCACGAAGTCCATCGTGATGTGTTGCCATTTCCACTTAGGGACATGTAACAGATGCAACAACCCAGTAACGAAGTAATGTTCAGCCTTCACTTGATGGCATATTATACATCTAACTACACTCTGTGCAATGCTCCTCTTCATTCCATACTACCAATAATGATGTCTCATGTCCTTATACATCTAGGTCCCGGCGGGGTGAATGGAGTATGAAGAACTGTGAGCTTCCTTCAACTATTCTTCACTAATATCTTCCGACGACAAACACAGTTTGCTGTTGTAACTCAAGGACCCATCCGCATGTATCTTGAATTCCGACATATGTCCTGCTAATACCAAGTTTTTGATCTGCTATAGCTTCGTATCACTTGCATGTGTAGCCTTAATCATGTCTACTAATGTCGACTGTATCAGAAGGTTCATCAACGAAGAAGTCAATCCGAGTAGTACCACATCTATCTCCATCTCTCGAATCTCCCGCTGAAGTCTCCAGTGTGTCATAAGCGTTATCATATCTGGAAGAAGGCTCAGCGCATCGGGTACAACATTGACCTTCCTAGAATGTTATTGAAGGTCAACGTCGTAATCTGTCATAAGTTCAATCCATCAGCGATGTCGCATGTTTAGCTCCTTGTGCGTAAAGATGTACTTCAAACGCTTATGATCCGTGTATACCTTCACATTCTCTCCAAGTAGAAAATGTCTCCAAATCATCAAGGCAAAAATAACCACCGTCAATTCAAGCTCATGAGTGTGGTAGTTCTTCTCATGATTCTTCAACTGCCTTGATGCATATGCTACAAATCGTCCGTACCGATGAAGTACGAAGCTAAGACCCTTGCCAGACGCGTTCCAAAACACCTCAAAGCCTCATATTTGACCTGTAATAACCAATATCGGTGCAGTCGTCAACCTCCTCTTCAGTTCCTGAAATACATCGTCACAAGTCTTTGACCATACATACATCACATCTTTCCTTATCAATCAAGTCATAGGCTTTGTGATCTTCGAGATGTCTTAAATAAATCTCATGTAGTAGCCAGTTAATCCCAAGAAACTCGAAATCTCAGTTACTGACTTAGGGACTGGCCAATTCTGGATGGATGCAACCTTCTCCGTGTCCACAGAAATTCATTCTCTCGACACTATGTGGCCTAGGAAAGCCACATTGTTCAGCCAGAACTCATATTTGATGTATTTGGCATATAACTGATTCCATCTTAAGGTCTTTAGAACCATTCTCAAATGTCATGCATACTCCTGGGCATCCTTTGAATAATCCAGTATGCCATCAAGATAAACCACTACGAACTTGTCTAGAAATTCGCACAATAACTGGTTCATGAGATTTATGAAAACCACCTGTGCATTGGACACCAAACGGCATCACTAGGAATTCGTAGTGCCAATATCTAGTACTAATGTCGTCTTATGAACATCATCCTTACTAACCCTCAACCGATGATATCCGCTCCTTAGATCCAATTTTGAAAAGATGCTCGATCCCACAGGTTGATCAAATATGTCATCGATGCAGGAAAGGGGATACGTATTCTTTACGGTAACCTTATTCAGCTCTCTGTAGTCAACGCATATTCGTCTGGACCCATCCTTCTTTGCCAATAGTATTGGAACACCCCATAAAGATACACTAGGACGTATCCATCCTTTCTGTAAAAGGTCATCCAATTGGGTCCAAACTTCATCCAACTCGGGTGGTGCCATACAATAAGCTTGTTTAGAAAAGGGTCGGGCTCCTGACACTAACTCAAACCGAAACTCAACGGCGCAGTCCGGAGGTAATCAAGTAAGATCATCTGTGAACACGTCCAGGAATTCTCGAACTACCTCTAGTTTCTCTAGCTCAGCATCCACGGCAGCCACTACGGTCGCCGTCAGGCTAGCTCAAAACTTCGCTGGTCTTTCCGTACTTACAAATTGAAATCGTAAGTGATCGGGTATCTCGAACACCACTTTTCCCTTGCGACGGTCGATGGTGGCGTGGTGTGATCCCAACCAGTCCATCCCGAAAACAACGTCGAAACTCAGCATATCGATGACAATGAAATCCGCATAAAACTCATACATAAATATTACTACGTGGCAAAAAAACACGCACTAGTAGTCTTTAGCACTCCACTGCTCGTGTTAACGTCCTAACAAGAGACAATGAGTGAAACGGAAATAATGTGTTGGTCGACAAATCATTTTGATATGCAACATTAGGAAGCTTTTGAGTTGAATAAGGCATGGATGGATCTCCTAGCTACTAGCACAATACATAAGGTCACGAACACCAATGACTAAGCATACACGACCTAGTACATGCAACGCTCATACCCGTGATAACTTGGCTGGTGGCTTCGGCCTCCTCTACAGTTATGGTAAAAGTTTGGCGTTTGGGTGGTGAAGCTTGAGGCCTCGCATGCTAGAATACTTTTTGCTGAGGTGGAAGTGGTGGCATACGTTGAACGTTTCCTACTGGAGCTAGAACAGTGACGGGTGCAGTAGTCGGTAATGAGGCCGCTGGTCTTTGTGTCCTCTGATGACAGTCTCTGGCATTGCGTTCCTTCACACCGCAGATTAGGCACAAGTTCTCAGGTCATTGGGACATGTCGCAGTAATGGCACATTGGGGCAGGTCATTGTGGTGCTTGCTGCGGTGCCTGCCTCTTGTATGGGTCGGTTGTATGGGTCGGTGTAGCTGTCCGATGGGGACATGGAACTGTCGATTGTGTCCTGCAGAAGTTACTAGAGGTGGTCGTTTCGAAGGGGCAGCCAGTAGTTGCTCTTGTTTAGATTCTCTCTCTACATACTCTTTTTTCTGATCCGCAAACAATATCGCAGCATGCATGGTCAAGTCACCGAGATCAATTTCCTTTGAATTTCTATGTTCAGTCCTTGCTAAAAATGCATGGTTCGACTCAAAGGCATCGCACCCATCTCTGGAGCGAACATGCAATAATAAATTGTTAGGAAAGCACATATAATGTATAAATCATTGTCACATGTAGGACTACACCTGCAGAGCATGGAAATTCAGCATCATACTGATCTAGCGTCATCGAGTTGCTTCACATTAATGAACCTATTTTTAACTCCATCTTCGCCTGTGGTGGAAAGAACTTTGCGTTGAAAACCAGAGTGAAAGTACTTCAAACGAGTGGTAGCCCTACGCGGGCCTCCTCCGCCTTCCACCAGATTCGGGTGCCTTATATCAATTGTAACTTTGCTACGGCCACCCACAAGTCCTCTGGAATCCGGACGGCACACAAGTTGTCAATGGTGCTACTCAGCCATTCATCCGAATATAGAGGGTCCTATGTCCCGGAGAAGCTCTGAAACTATCGAATGCCTCCTTCAGCTCGTGATTCTTCCTTCAGCAGAACTTGCTTCATCATATCGGCATGCTGCTGTTGCAGACCGAAAATGCCCCGCATGATATCTTCCGGTGTTGGGTGATCCAGTGAAAGTGGTCCGGTGTTGCTGCTGTTGTCATTGGCATTGTTGCTGACGATGTTGTTGATAGTGCTAGACCTACTGTCGTCACCTTGGTTTCTCATAATGTCCTCATTAATAATAGTTGAGTTGTTCCCAGATGGACGCCGGCAACAATTGTACGCCTTCGACATTCTGTATTCTAAGTAGGGTTGTAACATACCACCGACACGGCCTCCCGGCAGGTGCCGCTACAATTGAAACATGAGTGTGCAAGTCCCACAGGTGCCAGTGAAGTCAATGTGGAGCAGTGCAGAAAGTAAGAAGGACACTTTAGAAATGACAAGTAACACAGTTCTAAATGAGGAAAAGACAGTAACAAGCAAATAAGAACAGTAAAACAGGTAAGGCAGTATTGAACAGGAAAGAGACGAGTAAAATCTACACTAATACTGAAACGTAAATGGAACACATACATGTCGCTAGGTCAAGACTCAGCAGTCCTGAACGGTATGTCTAACTCCTCGTGCTCAAGCACCTCTGCATGATTCTATATGTCGTACCTAGTGGCAGCAGAAGTCACCCCATGCTCAATAGAATAGACAATATCAAACAAGAGACAAGAAAAGTAAGGGAGCACAAAAAAGGAAACAAGACAGCTACAAATATGATAATACTGAACAAAGAAGTAACCTGACCTGGCAATCAACAACGCACACAACGGAAGAGTAAGAAGGTACAAAAAGACGAGGTGATAGCAGCTAGAAAGGGTACAGAAGAGAGACATGTTATAAAGGTTAAATGAGCACAAACTACTGCAAAGATAGTACTAGATAAAGTGAACCAATCCTAAGTCGTGACTTATGAGGGAGAGTACAGTAAGCATCTGGAAGCTACCATGACCGCGAAGGTGCGACCCCGGGCAGAGTCCAAAAGTAGTACCGTACTGTAAGAGCTGTGAAACTGTAAGAGATGTGACACTATAACATTAGGCGGGGGCTCCAAACCCCATCAAGATGGTCGTCTCTGTCTGCCCCCAGACTCAGGACCCATCGGAATGATGGACGTCCCCCTAACACCGGGCTTCTGATCAGGTCCCAGTCGCTCCCGTACTCCATAATCATAAGTTTCCCCAAACCCAGTGAGTCAAGCAGAAAGTAATCATTTTATTAATTATTGTGTCGTGATGTTCAATATTGATTAAACTACGTAGTCAATAGAGATCTGAGATCCACTGCAATAGTAATAGTCCACCTCAAATCCTGTCATGAATGCAATCAGTAACCGGTCATGATAGTTTCACCTCAAATCTCTGTCATGCATTCAATAGTAATCATGTCATGATAATCCACCTCAAATCCTCTAGCCAATCAGTAGCACGTGATATCTCAAGCAACAGCCCAAGACTACACAATTTAACACAATATTAAACTTGCATGGTACTAGTAAACTCAAGATACAACATAATGAAACTGGTATGTGACAAAGTAGCATGGATGTTCCTCGTGGCAAGATATCCCGAACTGAACTGAAAAGGAAGCAACACCAACTGTTCATGCAATGAATCAAGAAAGAAGGAAAGCATGATAATTGCTTGATAAAAAAAAGCCAAGAGACAAACAATAACCCAGATATCCGAGACAGCACGCAAAGGAAGCTACCAAACCTGTCAAGCAAGGAACTCAAAACAGTAAGTAAATAAGCCAGCCACAACCCACATCCAGCAAGGGTAGCCAGCCACAATCCAACGACAACCCAGGAATCCCAAAACAGCAACAAGGGACTCAGCCAAACCCAACAAGCAACAGAAAAGCCAGCTACAATCCAACGACAACCCAGGAATCCCAAAACAGCAACAAGGGATTCAGCCAAACCCAACAAGCAACAGAAAATCCAACCACAACTCAACAACCAGCAGGGAGCCCAAAGTTGCAAGCAAGGGAACCAACCACATAACAGCAAGAAAACCCCAACCTGCACGCAGTGAAGTCACCGTACCTCAAAACAGCGACGGGAGCCCATGCCGCAAGCAGAAGAAGCCACCAACTCCATCAAGCGATGAAGCCTAGAAAATCAAGGAAGCCAACCAACCCAAGAACAGCAAGGGAAGCTACGAATTCAAAACAGCAAGCAAGAGACAACCCAAACCCACAAGTAGGAGAACCCAACCTGTAAGCAAATAAGACTCAAACCCCAACACAAGCAAATGAATCGAAATTGGAGTATAGGGAATAGAGTCTACCTGAAACCGAAGCTGAAGAACCAAGAGGAAGTTAACAGAAGCCCAATCAGCAGCAGAAGCCTACACCACAACCATCAGCAACAAGAGATCCCAAATCCGCAAGCAAGCAGAGCCACCGGAACCAACAAGGAGGAACAGACAGCAAGTAGAAGGATCACTGCAATCCTAAACAACAAGAATACCAAAACCTGCAAGCAATAGAGAAAGAACGAAAGAAACCTGCAAGCAAGAAAGAAAGAACGGGATGTTACAAAGGTTGTCAGTTTGGTTAAGTATTTTATATGTATTTCCTGCTTACTCTATATTGTTCACGATGTGATTGCACAGACATGTATGTGCTACCACTTGTAACGCCACATGTTCGGATGTTTTTCCAATTTCAAGTAATATGCAGGTCCTGCAGATACCAGTGAAAAGAATATAGAGATAGAACATGAAATAATATAAAATTGAAATACTCATTTATTCATCATTCAACAGGGGTACAATGTCTAATGCAGAAACGAAAACTACAATCTCTCGATTACAAAAGACCAAAAGGAAATAAAAAAGATAAAACTGCATAATACTCTCCTACTAAGTCCTGAATCATAAAACTCCGCGTTCTCCACTGGAAATTCAGACTCCCCGTAGCATGGTGCCTCCTCGTAAACCTGTTCGTCACCTATCAGATACAACAAAAAATATACCCCTACTAAGTAAAGTAGATTAAATCTATACTAAATATTCAATTAATTTATTATCAGACATGAAGTAACAGACCGAAAAGCTACAAACGGAGGGGTACCGAGCTATGTACAGTCTAACATGTATAGTATACAGTTTAATTTAACAATTTGTGTTGTGACTTATAATGGAGAGTACGATATGCAACCTGAAGTCTATCTTGAACCATAGGGTGTCACTCTGGGCCGAGTCCAAGAACAACAAAATAGAAGGAAAACTCAGGATCCTTAAGACAAGAAACGGAAAAGGAGGATCCTCCCAGATACGGGCCAAAAGCATGACTTCGATCGCTCCCACACACTCTTAATTATAGGTTTTCCAAAATCGCATGAGTCATGTGTCAAGTGTACAGCTGTTCTAGTTCTAGTTTATGTCAAGTGTCATCTTCTGTAATAGTTGTCTGAAGTGATCTAGATTTCATATTAATATGTCAGAAGTGTCCATGTCCCTAGTCCCTAAATTACGCAGTTAAAGTGCTATGCAGAAATTTAATGTTTCAGTGGTAACATGTCATGTGTCTGTTACAAGTATGAAGTCATAAACAGTTATATCATGATCATGCATAGCCCTTAACTAACACAATTTAGTTGGTATAATAATAGTTCAATATTATAGTCATGCAATACAACCAAGCTCATATTTCAAAGGAAATTATTTATTTAACAGTTGATTTCAATCCCTCAATTGTGTGGAGGAGGGCGCTCACCGGGCTAAAAAACCAGACATTAAAACTAACAAAATTCAAAAACAATTTAAAACCAACAATTTTAAAATAAATAAAATAAAATAGGACAAGTTGATGCATATGATCAGATTGGGCAACCCATCGTAATTCTATAGCCTACCAGCTCGATGTGGCATTTGCTACGAACTATAATTAGCAACTTAATAAGCCCACACATCAAATGCATAAAGCCCAAGACAACCCAACAAAAACCTAGAGCCATGAAGTTCCAACAAGAGGCAAAGCTTCTGAACCCCAATCAATAAGAGCCGTGGCCCAAGAAATAACTGCAAGGCATTGGACCCCAAAAAACAAATACACAACATATGCGCAAGTCCAGGAACAATGCCAGTAGTCCAAAAAACAAATGTCGCACCGCAAGCTCTTCGGGTCGGGTCAAAAAACCGGATTAGGGTCAAAAAACCAAATGCTAATTTTAAAAAAAAACCTAATACATACTAATAGAAGTTAAGGAATTATTGGCAGAAAATACTAGGTACTTAAGTCCTTATACTACAGAGATACTAATAAAAATACCAATAAATAGTAATAAATATTAGGTACTAAAATACTAAAACATACTAAAGAATCTAATAAATATTATAAAAATTACTAAAGAAATAATAAAAATTAATACATAAACACTGAAATTAGTAGTAAAAATACTTAAACATACTGAAGAAATTAATGTTAAATAAATGGAAATACTGGATGGAGAACACACTTAACAGATACAAATAAACATATAAAAATACGGGAAAATACTGTAAAATACGTAAGAAATACGGAAAAATAAGTAAAAATATGGAAAATTCATAATAAATATAGAAAAATACTTTAAAATACATAATAAATACGGAAATTTTATTTAAAATACAAAATAAATACGGAAAAATATGGAAAACACATAATAAATATAGAAAAAATACTTAAAATACATAATAAATCCTAAAAAGACTACATGGACTCCTAAATATACTGTTTAAAATACATAATAAATACAGAAAAATTAGTTAAAATACAAAATAAATACGAAAAATACGGAAAACGCATAACAAATATAGAAAAATACTTTAAATACATAATAAATCCTAAAATGCTATATGGACTCCTAAAAAATACTATTTGTTTACCATCAATTTAATTACCATATAATACGTGGTTAGAGGAAAAAATACTAAAAATAAAAGAGAAGCTACATTAATTAATAATGAATTAACTACTTAAAATACTAAAAATATGTTAGAACTTAAAATATGTTAGAACTTAAAATACTAAAATTTTCTAATAATAGTACTTAAGGGATTGGTTATAAAAATAATAGTAAATACGAAATACTTAAAATACTAAATTTTTTAATAAAAATATGTTAAAACTTATAACAGATTGGTTATAAAATACAATAGATATACTACAAATTGCATGTTATTATTTATGGGATAATTTTTAAGTTGCATGTTATTATTTAAGGGATAATTTGTTAAACTGGTGTTCATGTAAATAATTATGCGATAATTATTTAAAGGTTAGAAACTTAATTTTATGTGATATTTAAGTTGCTTATCTGTATGCTAAATTTTATGAGATAAAATTTAGTTGACATGTTTTAATGGTAATTCTATTTTCTTAGGTTAGCCATTAAAATTCTTCTAAAACTTATGAGATGAATTTTAGATTGACATACTATGTTTAGTAAATTTTTACAACTATTAAATACCGAATTCCTGATTAGAGTAGTTCTTTCCAACGATTATTATTTTAAACGTTCTAATGACAATTTTGATAAAAGTCTACACTTTTAAGTTTAAATTGTTGTAGTGTGAATTTATTAAAATCCTAATACATGATTAGGATAGCACGTAGAAACAAATAAAACCTTATAGTCGATAAGGACTCTAATAAAAGTTTTTAACGAATCATAATAAATTCGAATTTTAGGATTCAACTAGTTGATAGGATTAACTAAGATTAATAAAAGTCTTTTAGTTGATGGCAAAACATATGAATGATAAGTTTCCTTCAATAGACCATGATCCGGCTCAATGTGCTTCGCTAAGTTTGCTGGATCAACCTAGCTAGACTGGGGATAAGTGATCCTGGCTTAGTCAATTCCATGACCGTGTTCCGCTGGACCGTAAGGACGCAAATCATGATTATGTGACACCATCGACTATATCTAAGTCTAATACGTTACTAATCTTTTTCAAGATTAATCGTAACCCTAGTTATATGGTGCAGTAATTAAAATGTCTCGAAGAACTCCAAAGGAGAAGACAGTGGATATTGGATGGTCTCACTGTAAAATGATCGCAGATAACCATAGACATATAAGGTGCAACTATTGCCGGAAAGAAATGCATGGGGGCGTGTCTCGCCTTAAGGAACACCTGGCGGGAATTACCGAGGATGTGCTGACATGCCCCGAGGCACCCAAAGAAGTGCGTGAAGAGATGAGAGCACACGTATTTCAGAAGAAGAACGAAAGGATACATGCCAGATTTGAGAAGAAGAGGATGGAGGAGATAAGGGCAAGGCATACAGAGGAAATATCAGATGAATCATATGAGTATGAGGATGACACCGAGGAGGCGAGGGACCTTAGAAGAGCTCTTAGAAGTAGGCAAGAACTTGCCGAAGAAGAGATTAGAAGTGAGGGCAGAAGGATGGGAGCAGGATCATCTGGGTCTGTGGCCTCTGGGCTAGCCAGATCGGGTAGTCGTGCCGATCGAATGGCCGGTATGTTCGCATGCGGTTCTGCGCGCAATGTTCAGCCAACCGGTAGACCAGCCGGTGCTCTCAGACTCGGTGCCGACCCTTTTTCTCAGACGAAGAAGGGTAAATCCCAGGCAACCATAAAGAATAACTTCATGAAGAATGCCAAGACCTATGCCAGTCAAGCTATGGCCAAATTTTTCTCCTTCAACCACATCCCATACAATGTGACCAATACCCCATATTACAGGCCTATGGTGGATGCTATTACGGAATCGGGACGTGACGTTGCTCCACCCACTGCTTAGGAACTGGCACACACATACTTGGACATGGAGTATGAAGAGATCAAAAATTATGTAGAAACTTTTCGTGTTCGGTGGGATGAGTACGGTTGCACACTGATGTGCGATGGCTGGACAACACAAAACAGAACGAAGATTATTAACTTCCTTGTGTATTCGACCCACGAGACGGTGTTCCTGGACTCTGTGGATGCAACCGAACAATTCCAGAACGTTCCTTACATATTTGATCTTATGGACAAATATGTAGAACTAATTGGGGAGCATAGAGTAGTCCAAGTAGTTACCGACATCGGGGCAAACTACAAGTCAGCTGGGCAGCTGCTGATGCGAAAGAGACAGCATCTGTATTGGACCCCGTGTGCGACGCATTGTATTGACTTGATATTTTCTGACATAGCAAAAGAAGAAGAGTCAAAAATATCGTCGCACAAAGTCAGATGGTAACAGGATTCATATACAACAAAGGATGTGTGCTCAGCTTGATGAGAAGAGAGACGGGTGGAAAAGAGTTGATCCGGCCCGCCATAACAAGATTTGTGACCCACTTCTTTGCTTTGGACTCTCTGTACACGCACCGAGATGACCTGCGGAGAATGATCACATCCAGGGACTGGTCCGATAACTTTCCAAGTCTTAAACCAAAAGATAGGGACGTTGGAAACAACGTATACGATCTGATTCACGGCGATGAATTCTGGCAGACTCTCTTATGTCATCGCCGTATTTGAGCCCCTGGTGAAGGTTCTCCGAATGGTCGGATAAGGCCGAGATGGGGTATCTCTACGAGGCCATGGACCGTGTAAAAGAGGAAATTCGGAAGAATGTTGGTAGGGGATACAGAAAATGGTGGGACATGATCGACAAGAGACGGGATAAGCAGCTACATCAAGATATTCATGCTGCAGGCTATTTTCTGAATCCTCGCTTTCAGTACTCCTCCAATGCAACAAACGACAACGAGGTGCTAGTTGGACTCAGACGCGTGATCGAGAGGCTTGAACCAGACATCTCGAAGCAAATTGACATTGACAAAGAAGTAAATGAAATTCGGATATTTTTATTTTGATATATGATTCGATGTAGCAGTTCACATTCTAAAATTATGATTGATAATTGTAGCTGGAGGGCTATAAGATGAGAGTTGGTTATTTCGGCTCCGCTAAAGCGGAAATGGCGATAACAAGGGTCACTCCAGGTATCTATATAAATCTTAGATTTCTATATGTTCCCTATAAAACAATCCATCTTTTCTGACCACTGGAACTTGTTGCAGCTCAATGGTGGATAAGCATTGGGTTAGAGCAAGCTCCAACGCTTACACGCTTAGATGTGCGTGTTTTGAGCCAAACGGTCTCTTCGTCCAACTGTGAACGAAACTGGACCACTTTCTCACTCATTCACACTAAGACCAGGAACAGGCTAACAATGGAACACCTTAAAAGGCTGGTCTATGTGCATTATAATATGAGACTGCGACATAGACATGCAAGAAGGAGCGAGAAGGCCGATCACCAACTGATCGATTTGGATCAGATTTTCCACGAGGATGATCCATTAGAGGAATGGACCAGGAAGACGAAAGACATGGTGCTCGATGACAGAGACAATCCTTGGTTGGACGAGGCGCTTGTGGAAGCAGAACGTACAAGAAGCAACCAGCCGCGGCCAAGTCACGCCCCTGCGAATATCATGTACAAGCGAAAGAAGGCAGCCACTCGAGCTCGGCACGATAGCGATGATGCTTCATCTCCCGATGACCAAGGTCTTACAGACGGAGGTTGTGGTGCGTCGACATCCGTTCGCCCTGCTGAGAGACGTAGAGACCATGCTTATGATACACAACATTCGCATGGGTATAGAGAGCATGATAGGCAGCACAGTGAAGAACGGGGGGACGATACCTATGGTAGACACTCTGAATATCAAGGGTATCGACAAGCTTCTGATTATTATGGAGGTTGTGATATTCCTGCCATTCATGAATCTTATTCCGGTGGATACTCCGGAAGCCAAGGCAGTTATTGCGCACCGTACAGACACTCCGATGTCTATGCTGATTATGATAGTCAATACAGGTATGGTCCAAACGTAACTAAGCAGTCCAGCAGTCAAGGTAGTCATGATAGGCCTTTCATCGAGCAGAGCCGGCCCTCAGCATATAATATCATGATGATATCTTTTTAGGCCCGGAACAGATGTAGTATTCATATCCTCCATACTACAATGCACCACAGCCGGATGATGAGAACTACGAATGAGATTTTTGTATCTTTTTATTTATTTTCTTCATTTTTCTATCTTTTGATGTATTTTATTCAGCTTTTGTATTACGATGCCATAAATATGCCTCATCAACTTTTATTATTGTTCTTTTATACCTATTAATTTGCTATTTTTTGTTACAAATGTGTAATGTACATGAAAATACATGAAAAATATAGAAAAATACAGCAAAGTATCTCTGATACCAAAATACAGGAAAATACAGGAAAATGAGCAAAGTATAAAATACAGGAAAATACGGAAAATACAACAAAGTATCAAATACAAGAAAAATACCAAAATACAGGAAAATACAACAAAATATCTCCGATACCGATACCGAAACTACCGATACGGACGATACCGAAACTTGCTTCCGAAACCGCCGAAACAGGCGATACCGATACCGAAGCCTAAATTTTGGGCGAACCGATACCCTCTCCGAAACCGATATCTAAAACCTTGGTCAAAAGGTAAGAGACGGGCAAGGCCCATGATTTAACCAAAGTCATCAACCAAGCTCACAAAAACACAGCCGAACAAAATTCACCCAACGACAGCACTCCCCCCAACAAACCACCAAAACAGCAAGAACAAAACAGCATCAATAAGGGTCGTTGAAACCCTAGAGGAAGGGAAACAAAATATTAGTCATCGGAGAGAAGAACCCCTTCAAACAAACCCATGAATCATCTCCAAACCCCAAATTGAACCCAACATCAAACAAATTCCAGCAAAATAAATAACTGAAAATTTAGCAAGAATCGAATCTACCGTGCACCGATGTTACGCAATGAAATCCAAAGAAATCCAGACCAAGCACCGAAAATAATCGGAAGTCCAGAAATCACAGTAATTAAGTAAAAGAATTTTGAAGGAGAAAATTAGTTTTCACGTAACAAAATCCTGGATTTATCATCCCTTAAATAGAGAAGATGGTAGAAGAGGTAAATTGGCAAGAAGGTTTCGTAGAGGACAAGGAGTTCGAATTGGTTTTGAGGAGCGACGGCGACGTGTATGGCTGGATTAGGATTTCGATTTGCTGTCGGGTGATATGTACGAGACAGATAGAGATAGGGTTTCTCTTGAGAGAGGAGGGGTCGATTTCAATTGGGGAAAGAGAAAATAAAGAAATTAATCGGTAGTGGACTGTTGGGCTTCACAAAAAGAAAAGTAAAAAATGAAAGGAAAAAGAGAAAAGATAATAAAAGGAAGGGTTTAGAGGAAATGGGTCGTTCTTTTCAGTGGGGAAAATAAGAGAAAAGAGAAAGAATGAAATAGAGAGTGGTGGTTGGGCTCGCAGTTTGAGCCTAAGAGAAGTAAAATAAAATAGGGGAAAAGAAAGAAAAGAGGAAGAACAATTAGAACAATTTTAGAATAAATCCAAAAAAATCTCCTAGAAAATACGGACCATTACAACATAACATCATGCATTTATTTCTTCCATTGATTCTCGCCATGTACCAAGTCTGTGTTAGATGCACTGTCATTCAGGTCGGTAAGATGCCAAATTCAGATTTACAAGAAGCAGTGGAGGATAAGATGAAAGATTTAGAAAGAAAGCAATAGAAGATGAGACATAGGAGCTAGTTTTCTTTATGTACGATAAGGAAGCATTAATGCAGTTGGGTATGTACAATCAAACTAAATCTTGACGAGACTTCAGTATGCTTGAAATCTCGTTTGTCGAAAAAGGAAAACTCTTAGCTGTACAATGCAGATTATTAGGACACATTTTCTCCAATAGAAAAAGATGACATCAGTTTGTTTAAATCATTGGGCACACACCAGTTGAATATAAAAAATGCATTCCTTCGTGAAGTTCTTGATGAGAAGGTCTATCTGAAGAAACATTTGTGTTTGGATTGGGCTCAAGCATTCAAAAGTGCTCACGTATTCAAAAGTTTGGGCTTCATCACCGACAAAAGGACCGTTCGGTTTTCTTTCACTTGATTTAGGGGTACATATTCATTTATCTATTTATGTGGATGATATTATGATTATAGATGATCCACGGGGGATAAGTGACTTAGTCTCATTCGGTATGATGTCTTAAGCATTAAGGTTGCAGCATTAGTGTAAGTGTGTCCTAGATGTGCTCTCACAAGCCAGTATGCTTGGATTTTGATTTACAGATTTACTAATGGATCCGAATTCCGAGTTATTATTGGATCAAAGAGCCTTTAATGGCTCCATTGAGGTACATGGGACTAACAGTGGAATGAAATTACCTTGCCATGACTTGACCTGTAAGTGTAACAAGTCCATTTATGTCTTCTCCACTGATGAGGTATTAGAATATTGTAATTCAAAATTTACGATATCCGAAGAGTGCTCAAGGCAAAGGATGCTTATTTTCTGATCGTGGAAAATCACATACCCAGGTTTCGTAATGCAAAAAAAGGCATGATATACAGTTGACAAGAGATCAACACATGCTATTGTGTTTTCATTAAAGAAAATCTCATGTTTGGAAAAACAAGATGAAAACGCATTATGTCCAGACTGAGTGTAGAGTCAGAATATCAAACAAGGATAGATATTTCGTATGAGCTAGTATGTTCGAGATATTCTTCTCATGATGGGCTTTGTGTTTGCACCCCATACAAGGCTATAGTTTGATAATTAAAATGTTGTCTACATTGCATAGAATCAAATATCCCATGAGGGAATGCAGCACATTGACATAAATTGTTAAACCTTTTGAAAAAAAACCTAACTCAGTCGTTATCAAGCCACAACTTGTGTCTTCTACCAATTAGTTAGCAAATTGGTTGACCGACCCACTTGAAAGAGCTAAAGTTTATATGTAACAAGTTGGCTATGTACAATATGAATGCTCAAGCTTGCCGAGAGTGCCAAGGGTATAATAGTTTACAGTTAAGGAATAGAAATAATAGATTCATGTTTTGAAAACGAGGACTTAAAGCTTACTGTTTAAGAATATGAATCCATAAGAGCTGTCATCGTATTGAATTTTTTATATAAAACACCCAATATCCCAATCTTAGAGTGTGGCATATTTTCTATTTTATCAAGAACATTTGAGAACAGAAAAATAGAAATAGGATAAATATATTGCACTTCTAAATTAAGTCACATCCGCACCTACTCGTAGAATTCCAATTACCATGTCCTTTCTGAATACAAGTATATCCTAGAAATCGGCTCTTATATTTCTAGGACCGAATCTTATTACACATTTTTTAAAAATGGAATTTTTAATTAGGAAAATAATTAAGAATAATATTAAATTTCGACCAAGAAAAAAAATTTACACATTTCGACCTTTTTTTGCCACGTCAGCACCCTGGCACGCGCCTGGGCCTGCTTTGACTTGGCCACACTTGCCAAGTGCGGCCAAATTGTGCTTTGAAAATTTGGCCGCACTTGCCAAGTGCGGCGAAATTTTCAAAGCACAATTTGGCCGCACTTGGTGGCCCTCCTAATGACTTGGCCGTACTTACCAAGTATGGTCAAATTGTCAAAGCACAATTTCACTGCACGATGACTTGGCCGTACTTACCAAGTGTGGACATATTGTGGCAACTCAATTTTGCCGCACTTGGCAAGTGCGGCCAAATTTTCAAAGCACAATTTGGCCGCACTTGGCAAGTGCGGCCAAGTCAAAGCAGGCCTAGTCAACGACCAGGCGCGTGCCTATCCGTTGACGTGGCCAAAACGGTCGAAAACTGTAATTATTTATTTTTTTGGTCGATTTTTAATATATTTTTTATTTTTGTATTAAAAGTAAAAATTACCCTTTTTAAAAATATGAACAAAACATGTATTCCTATTTCCTAACATCTTTGGAGGCACATTAAATAACAGTTTAAACAAACGAGGAAAGGAGGTTTGCCATGTAAAACAGAAAAGGAAACTACGTTAAATAAATAACAAGCAACTGAACTATCATCACTCTAGAAAATTTTGAGACTATATACGAAAGAAAATTACTAGCTACTTCAAGCAAATGGTTATTTTTCTTTCGGTTGCTTTATATTGTTCTGGTGTATAAGCACATGTTTTTAATGAATAATACCACCATTAGAAGCACACCAATATTGTCTAGAATGTAGCATATATTCCAAAGCACAGCCAAATTATAAAATTCTAATCACATAATTAAATTGACTTGAATTCTCTTATCAAAATGGCAAAAATCGAAGAAACTTCACCACATACTTTCACTATAACGAGGGCCCAAGCATAGGTAAGAATAACCTTAAAAGCAATAATAACATAATTATTTTTCCTAGAAGAAAAAAACCATTGATGAGTTGTCAGGATTCACAATGTAATCGGGACACATATATTTAACGAACTAACTACTTAATTGATTACAGAGACACATGACATGTCCAATATGAAAATGTAATTGCTCAACAAACAGCTCTCGATAGGATAGCAACATCAACTTCAGTAAGGGTAGTAACATAAACTTGAGACTTATTTTGACACCAAATATAATTCAAATCAACACATTTATAACCCCAACAAGCACCACCTTTGTTTGAAGGCCCATAAAACACACACAGTATGAGAAAAAGTCATAGAACTATTAAGTGGTTTTATTATGCGTCCACATAAACAAGGTTAAAGGGAATCCCAAAAACAGAATGAACAACAGACATTGTAAAGGATGAAATAAGATAAATATTGTCAGAACCGAAAACATATTTGGAATTTCGGATAGACAAAGAAAACTGAAGATGTAGTCGATTGTGGTTGAAAAGAGAACAATTTGGAATTTATCAGTCACATACATGGAAGAACCAGAATCTACGGTTCAAGAAGACGAGGAACTCGCTAAACAAGATCCATCTTGATGGGCCAAAGTGGCAAATTTTTAAGAGGATTCGTCTTTATCATTTGAAGCAAGGAACCATAATTTGCAATCAAAAGAGTACTGGAACCATTACTTGATATAACTGGCATATCTCTATCTCTTTGATGTAGATGACACAAATGAATGAAGGCAAGCTAAAAGTCCTATTGAAAAGAGAACCAGTTTGATGAGAATGCTGGCATGCCACATATTTACCAGCATTGATCTACTGTATGGTTCTCCCAGTTGCAATAAGTGGACATATGAGAATCACTTTGGCCTCAACAAGGTGTACAGCCGCTGCAACTGCCTTGGCCATAAGTTTAAATTTCTCGTGCTCTGGATCTACCAATCTAGCAAAAGAAAATATATACAGAATTCTTGATGTGGGATGTAGCAAAAGGCATAGATGAGGACTCAAATGCATGAAATAAACAAGTAGTCATGCAGAAATTGAATCCCTTACTCCACAGCAAGAAATTGACCTCAAAGATGATTGACATGGAAACACTCCCAAGAAGAAACTTACAAGCATAACATTTGTTACGTTACTCTTTTAAGGATCTTAAGATAAGTGGTAATAGGATGGTACTGAGACAGTGTATCGTTCCTTTGAAAGAACAGCAGCAACACTCAAGATCATTAGTAACAGCCATGCCATCCCCAAAAGGGAAAAAGCTAATCGAATCTTTCAAATGTCCAGTTAGTAGTTGATTTATCACCGGTAAACAATGTGTTAAACGTGACCATCGTCAATTTCCCTGTAACACCAAGTCAAACATCCATAACCGTTTCCCATACTAGGCAATTTCTTCCATATGGACATCTGAATCTTTCTAATTCCATTTTATCACTTGAATTTTTTGTATTTCCTTTTTCCCACCTAAACCCTATTTAAGTTGGGACAAAAAACACCTGTGTTGTTAGTTAGTCGCCAGTAGTTCCATTAACAAGTGGAAGGTTAAAAAGACCAAATTACCGGAATCGGGTATACCCACTCTCTTTACAGTGTCAATGATGCGGAGTAAGTATTTGGACTCTCCTCTTCCCTTTGTGTTGTCTCAATGTGCACAATAAGCATTTGGACTCTTTTCCTGTGCTTATTGTGAAGAGACTTGGAAGGTTTTGATGAATATGAATGGAAGGGATGAGATAAGCTTAGACAAAGAAAAAAAGAGCTTGGACTATATAAAGATTTCATCTTTTTGATCAATTTTGATGTGAAAGGGTTTAGTTTATGTGAAATTATAAATCATGATGATGGAAGTCCAGCAAAGAAGAAGAAATTGAGGGATTATTTTCCGAAAGCTACCTTAAGCTATCCACGGTATTAAAAATACTACTATTAATTTCAACTTCAGAAATTCACCAAGCCCCCTTAACTTTGTTTTTTATCATTAACAAATTTTCATCAAAATAACCTTAAGCTATGCCATTGTTCACCTGAATTTTATAACCGTTTATAGAAACTACCTTAAAGTTTGAGTTAAATTTAGGAAAACTACTTTATACTTTTCCAACATTTTTCGATAGTTTTGGTTAAAAAACAAAGGTTATGGTGTTTTGATGAATTTCTAAAGTTAAAGGAACTATTTATTAAAACTGTGGATAGTTTAAGATAGTTTTCATAAATTAAGGCGAATTGGGGCATTAAGATTTGGTCTTTTTAGTGAATTTGATGTTGGGCGATGAGTTCACTAATGCGGACAAGTATCTGTGCAATGGATTTGGGGATTTTATTGATAGAAAATTGGGTTACAAAGGGGGATAAATAGCCAATTTTGGTAGAGTTGGCCCCTCTCCTAGCCGTTGCTAAGGAAAAAGCATAAAACTCTCTTCTAAGATCTCACTGGAGAACTCTAGGAAATGTCAAATGATGGCTAAACAATTTGATGCCCTAACCCTAGCCCATACCCTCACTTATATAATGTTTAGACGTGGTGCGTACAGCAAAAACAACAAAACTAATTGTGCATAAAGAAGCTTCCCCAAATCGTCGGTGTGCATAGCAATTACTCCTTCGGCCTCCTACGCCTCCTCTCGTACGTGATAACCGTATCACTACTCCCCCAGGAGTTTCACCTTGTCCTCAAGGTGGAAACCAGGAAACTGCTGCAAACCATGATCAATACCTCCTTCGCCCCCTTAGCTCCCGACTGTACACCTGTAACCTCCTCAAAATCCAATAATACCTCCATGTCGACTATAAGGGTCGGTGGTAGTGTAGCGGATGCCACATGATCTCCGATCGCTCGGCATAACTGTGAGATGTGAAAAACTGGTGGATACGAGTAGAAGGGGGTAACCTCAGTCGGTAGGCCACCTTGCCGATCCTGGCCTCAATCTCGTAAGGCACATAGTACCTCGCTGCTAACTTCTCGTTGCGCCATTGAGCCATCGAGCGCTGTCGGTAAGGTCGGAGCTTCAGATAAACCCGCTCTCCTACTGTAAACTCTACATCCCTGCGATGTGCACCCGCCTTCCCCTTCATGATCTGCTGGGCTCGTGACAAATGGCGCTTCAACTCCTTCAGAACCCGATCACGCTCCTCCAACTACTGCTCCAATCCTGACACTGGGGTGGCTCCTCTGCTGTAGTGGACTAAGTGGGGTGTGTCCCGCCCATAAACAATCCGAAATGGTGTCATCTTTGCAGCCGAGTGGTACGAGGTGTTGTACCAATACTCAGCCCATATCCCACCTGGCACACTTCCTGGGCATCTCTGAAGCAAAACATCGCAGGTAGGTTTCCACACACCGATTTACCACCTCAGTCTGTCCATCCGTCTGCAAGTGGTAGGCGGTACTCCGTCGAAGTGCTTTACCTTGTAGCCGGAACATCTCTCTCCAGAAGGTGCTTATAAACACCTTATTCCTGTCCGACACGATAAAACGAGGATAACCATGCAGCCGAACCACCTCCCTCAAGAAGGCGACTGCCACTGATGCTACAGTAAATGGTTAGCGAAGTGGAATAAAGTGGATGTATTTGCTGAGGCGGTCAACCATAACAAATATCGTAGTGTAGCCCTCTGAGCGTGGTAACCCCTCTACAAAGTCCCATCGAGATGTCCTCCCACACCCTCTCTGGTAAATCCAAGGGCTGTAAGAGGCCTGCTGGTGATGTCGTCTGATACTTGTGACGCTGACACACGTCACGCTCCGAGACTAACTGCGCAACATCCTTCCTCATGCCCGGCCAATAGAGCTCTCGAGCCATCCGCTGATATGTCTGATATCCCCCTGAGTGACCTCCCACGGCACTGCTGTGAAACTCCTAGAAAAGAATGGGGATGTGTTCAGACGTATGGGGAATCACCAGCCTCCCATTGTATAGAAGTGTCTGCCCCTCCAATATGTAACCCAGGAAGTCTCCAGGTCCTTGGGTGATGGCCTCTCTGATCTACCGCAACCCGTCGTCCGCCTCGATCTCTGCTCGTAAGGTGTCGCTCCCCAGCATCACAGGGATAGAAAGAACTACCACCTGTACCCCCTCGTCTCGTCATGAAAGCGCATCTGATGCCTTGTTGTACGTGCCGGGCTGGTAGTGAATCTCGAATTTGTAACCGCTCAGCTTGGACAACCACCTCTGGTACTCCTCGGCCACCATGTGCTGCTCCAGGAGTTACTTCAGACGCCTCTGGTCTGTCCATACTACAAACTCTCTCCCCAAATGGTATGGCCGCCACTTCTGTATTGACATCACTATAGCCATCAACTCTCTCTCATAGACGGACTTCAGCCTGGCCCTGGCTGATAAGATCTGACTGCAGTAGGTGAACGGCCTCTGCTCCTGCATCAGCACGGCCCCCAACCCAAAGCCCGAAGCGTCAGACTCCACCACGAACTGATTCTCGAAATCCGGGAGTGCTAACACTGGCACTGTCGTCATCGCCTCCTTGAGGGCCTGGAATGCCCTCGTCGCCTTCTCCCCCAGCAGAAACTGTCCTTCAATTGTTCGGTAAGGGGCCACGCCAAGGTGCAGTACCCCTTCACGAACCTCCGATAATAGCCCGCGAGCCCCAGGAATCCCCGTAGAGCTCATAACATCCTCGGCTGCGGCCAATCCAACATAACTGCAATCTTCGACCGATTGGCCGCCACTCCCTCCGCCGAGACAATGTGACCAAGGTACTCCATTTGCGCATGTCCGAACATGCACTTCTTCCGGTTGGCCTGTAGCTGGTGTCCTTCAGCTCTCGCAAGACAATCTCCAAATGGCCCAAGTGATCCTGCAGTGAACCACTATATACTAAAATGTCATTGAAGAAGACCAAGACGAACCTCCGAAGATAAGGCCTGAAGACCTTATTCATCAATGACTGGAAGGTGGCGGGGGCATTCGTCAGCCCAAAAGGAATTGACGAGGAACTCGTAGTGGCCTTCGTGAGTCCTTAAGGCCGTCTTCTGCACATCCTCCTTCCTCATATGGATCTGGTGGTATCCAGACTTCAGGTCGATCTTCGAGAAGACCACCGCTACGTGTAGCTCATCCAACAGCTCGTCGATCACAGTGATAGGAAACTTGTCTGGTACAGTTTCCTTATTTAGAGCTCGGTAATCGACGCAGAACCTCCAACTGCCGTCATTCTTCTTTACCAACAACACTGGACTAGAAAAAGGGCTCGCACTAGGTTGTATGACCCCCGCTTGCAGCATCTCCTGGACCAGCTTCTCGATCTCGTCCTTCTGTACCAGCGGATATCGGTACGGGAGCACACTAATGGGAGACACCCCCTCAAGCACAATAGCGTGCTCATGATCCCTCGGCGGTGGAAGGCCGCTGGGTGGCTGGAACACCCCCTCAAATCCCTGCAACATCTGCTCTACCTTCGGTGGTACCACTGGCGTGCCCTCGGTCCCCTCAGGAACTAACCTCTGTAGCTCGATCAGGAATCCACCTCCCTCAACCTGAAGTGTCTTTGCCATAGTCTTGTAGGACACCGACGAACAACACAAACTCGGGTCGCCCAGCAGCACTACCTTCCTCCCCTTTACCTGAAACTCCATCCGCGACAGCTTCTAGTTAAACTTCATCTCCCCCAGCGACTGCAACCACTGCATTCCCAGAATCAGGTCGACGTTGCCCAAGGTCAAGGGCAAGAAATCACATGTGACCAGCACCCCCCATGTATGGACACCGTCAAGTCCCGACAGATGCATCTACTCTGCTCCACTATACTGATCCCCAACATGACCCCGAAGCCCTCCGTCTCGGTGAGTTGGATCACATGTCCCTAATCACCCTCGGGGATACGAAGTTATGGGTGGCCCCACTGTCTATCAGGATCACCAAGTCCATGTCCCGAACTCTACCAGTCAGCTTCATAGTGTGGACTCGTGTAAGTCCCGCTATGGAGCTGAGTGAGACCTCAGCTGCCTCCAGGAGCAGGGGCTCGCTGTCTTCCTCGTGCTCTGTCTACCCTCTTCTGCTTGCTCCTCCTCCAACTCATCAGCGTACACCTCATATACCTGCAAGGCCTGGTTGTGGCACCTGTGCCCCGGGTAAACCTCTCATCGCACTTGAAGCACACCCCCTTTGTCCTATGGTCCCGCATCTCAGCATCTATCATCCTCTTGTAAGCCCCCCGGCCTCACATCTCCTGGTCTTCCTCCGCCTGCCGGTGCCCCTCCTACAGCAGCAGGTTGTCCCCCTGAAACAGTTGTGGTCAGGAAAAATGCCCTCGAAACGTCCCTCTGGCACGATGCTCATCTGCCAACCTGTCCTCGACCGTCTGCGCCAGCTCCATCTGCTCCTCAAGTCCACGAGGTCTGAGATTTAGGCTTCAATCCGTCCATGAAAAAAACCCTCCAAGGACTCTGCAGGCATCCCGCGCACCCTACAAGTAAGTACCTCGTACTGCTTGATGTAGTCGTGCACCGTCCCGACTTGCCTCAAGGCATGCAGCTGCTCGTAAGCTCCACCCGCCTGGGAATCTCGGAATCTGTGTAGTAAAGCCTCCTTGAACCTGTCCCAGGTCCTCAGAGGTCTCTGCTGCTCCTTCCACCGCCACCAATTCAGAGCCTCTCCCTCCAAATAGAGTGCAACCGCTCGCAACCTATCCACCTCCGTCAGCCTCACCATCTCAAAGTACCTTTCCGCCTTGTAGATCTACCTCGTGGCATCACTACCCTCGAATAAAGGCATCTTGAGTTTTCGTATGCGGTCATCCGCTCGTGGATCCCCTCCGTCGAAGCGATCCGGATGCTGCTGGCGATGGTGATCTCCAAATCTGGCTCCTCCATGACCCCACAGCCTATCCTTCCTCCTATCTCGCTCCTCATCCTCCTCATAATCCTCATCATGGTAGCGGTTAGGTTCCTCGTACTCTGGGTCATGTCTCTCAGCTCGCCGTCGTCGTCCCAGGGCCCCATCACTGTCATCGGAGTACTCCAGATCTCTCGCACCCAACGCACGACCCTCTCGTCCATCGAAACCCCCCTCGATAAGCAGGGGGCTCCTTGGAGTCCGCGCTGCCCGCCAGTGGCCCGCGGGTGCCCTGGCGAGCCAGCTGACCATTGGCAACCACATGTCGGGGTCGCCCGCCTCCAGCGGCCCCTAGGGGGTTCGGCCCCCAGAAGGGGTCGCATGTTGAGTTTTAGACTTCTCCCTATTTGGTGTTAATGATGAGCAAACATAAATACTTGTGACTAATCCCCTATTTTGCAGTTAATCCATTACCTAAGCTAATTATGAAGATCTACTAGCAATGGATGACTCTCAAAGATCATTGAAGGCAAACGAAATGGATTGGATGATCGTTGATGTTGATTGAAGCTCCACGAAGACTTCAAGCTCATACGTTGGATAGAAGAGAGAGTTCATCAATGTAAAGCTCTTTATCTCTTCTAGTCTGTAGTTTTGAAGTAGAACTTTGTTGAAGCACTCACACACATCTTCAATTCAGTCTTAGGACATCATTAGATCATTCGTCCTTAGACCCCAATTTATTTCTTGTTTGTTTGTGCTTGTATTGTTTATAACAGTCGACTGCTGAACGTTTTACAGTCGTCTGTCTCAAAAACAGTCGACTGTATTATGTTCTACAATCGCCTGTTATGCACAATCTTTTACAAACTAGTTTTGGGCTTCTCTGTTTTTATTCCCTCGGGCGACTCATGAACGATTCACAGGCGCATGTCCAAGTGACAGTCGACTGTGTTTTGTTTATCAGTCGCCTGTCTATCTTTTGCCCAAACTTTGTTGATCTGTCTTTTACGGCCAGTCGACTATTGCTGGATTTACAGTCGACTGTCCATTGGATCAGTCGACTGTCTATGCTGCAACAGTCGTATGTCTGTGAGCCATTTTTGTTGACTCGGCTCTCTGGAAATTCTGTAGGTTTTGACAGTCGTCTGTATAAGGATTTACAGTCGCCTGTTCTGTTTAACAGTCGACTGTTTTATCCTCATCAGTCGTCTGTCCTATTATCTCAAAAGATTTCCAGAATTCTTTAGCTTACCCATCTTTCGACCAATCGCCTGTAGAAGGATTTACAGTCGCCTGTTGCTTCAACAGTCGACTGTCTATGCTTCATCAGTCGACTGTCCACGTGGTAAGTTACCGTTATGAATTCTCACCTACCCTTGCTGACTATGCAACAGTCGACTGTAGTTTCCTCAACAGTCGACTGTCGCGAGCGCAGATTCTATCCGTTGAGATTTTTCTCACGGATTACAAAAGGGTTTTTGCCTATTCTGTTTTGTGGATTTGAGAAACCTATATAAAGAGCATTTACTGTTCCATTGAAAGGTGACCAAGTTACTCATTCAAGTGCAAAAATCTTTCAAGCTTTCATTCTCAAGATTAAAAGCTCTCAAATCCAAAAGTCCTAAGAATTCCAATCTTTGATCTCTTGCTCTTCACACTAGAACCAAAGAGTTATCTTCTAGGCAATTGGTGTAGTCAAGAGAAAGGGCTTTTCCTCTCTTCCAAGAGAGTCTTCAACACACAACACACTTCTCCTTCAAGTTCTACTTCAAAGCATAGGTGATTGTAAGTGTTATTATCATATTTCATAATATTCGTTATTTAAATTTGCTCTCGGGCTATGAGAGTGGTTTGCTTGCTCCCAAGTTGTGGGAGTCAAGGTCAATCAATTGTATTTCGATTTCACTTGTAGGGTTGTTACAAGTGGGTTTTACGGACACCTCAAGTTAGGGTTCTAACTTGAGTATCCGAAGATATCCGGGTGGAAGGGACGTAGGATTACCGGGAACAAGTCGGGAAGTGACTTGGGTAATCCGAACCCTTGAAATATCTTTGCATTTGCATTTGTTTCTATTTGGGTTTAATTTTAATTCCGCACTATATTGTTGTTTAGCATTTAAATTGGTGTAACAACTTTTTTAAATTGCTTAAACACTATTCAACCCCCCTTCTAGTGTTTTCTCCATAGCCAGGGTCCTTACAATTGGTATCAGAGCACAAGGTTATAGCTATGGCATCCAACAACAACAACGTTCATCTGCCGCCTTCGTACAACAATTACGACCGTGATGGAGCGTCCACACTTTTCGAAGGTCAATCAACGGTGCGTCCTCCGCGTTTCAATGGCACGAATTTCGGCTATTGGAAATGCCGGATGGAGACGTTCCTAAGGAGTGCTTCACTTTGGAGAACTCTCCACAAGGAATACGTCGAACCCACCGAAGAGGATTTCGAAAAATGGACGACTTTCGAGAAATCCGCCGAAGTCAACAACGCAAAAGCAATGAATGATCTTCATTGTGCGTTGGATCCGAATGAGTTCAATAAGATATGCACATGTAAGAGTGCATATCAAATTTGGAGCCATCTCATCATTACCCATAAGGGAACGAACAAGGTAAAACTTTCAAAGTTATATGTTGTCGTGAAAAACTTCGATTTGTTTCATATGCAGGAAAATGAGAGCATTGCATTTTACCGACATCACCAATGAATTGGAAGCCCTTGGCCAAACATACACCGAACCTGAAAAGGTAAGGAAGATCATAATGGGAATGACAAATGGGAAAGAAGATCTATCGCCATCGAGAAGGTCAATGACTTGAAGAACTACACAGTTGTGAATCTTATCGGAACTCTCATGTCTTATGAAGTAAGACGGAAGAACCGATTAAAGATTCGAGCTATGATGAATCCTTCGGAGGCCAAGAAGAAAGCTTTGGCATTCAATGCCAATTCATCATCCTCCGATAGTGAAGATTCAGAAGATTAAATGGATTTGGGTGAAATGGCCCAAATGGCGAAGAAGTTTCAACGCTTCTTTCGCAAAGGTAAATTTCCCTCTAACAAAAGATTTGAGTCTACTAATAATACTTCCTCTCTTTGCTTTAAGTGTAATAAGCCAGGGCACATCAAGAGGGATTGCCCAATGCTAAGAAACAAAAAGAAGTGGAAGGCTCCGAAGTACCATAAGTCCGACAAGAACAAGAGAGATAAGAAGAAAGGACTCGTAGGTACATTCGATGACTCAAGTAAAGATTCATCAAGTGAGTCCGATGATGAGAAGGGTGAGAGTGCCCACATGTGTTTCATGGCACGAGAAGATCCACTCTCCGATGAGAGTGATTCCGACACGAATGATACCGAGGTAACAATGGATGAACTTCGTATTGCTAATGAAGAATTATTTGCTAAATATCAATCTTTAATGCTTAGATATACTAGCTTAAAGAAATTAAGTACTTCTCAAAATGTTGAGAGATGAGGTGAATTCCCTCAAATCTCAACGAGATCAAACACATCCTAAGGATAATAGTGATCTAGTTACACGACACACACAATTGGGTTCAGAGAATGATTCTCTTAAAACTCAAGTGCACGAGCTCAAAGCACGTGTGTCCACCTTGGATACCAACATTTCTTCTCTTAAGGAGAAATATGAGCTCATGTCCTCCCGTATTGTGAGATTCAATAAGGGAAAAGGACAATTGGACGATTTGCATGCAAATCAATTTCCGGCCACACATCATGTTGGTCTTGGTTTTGTAAAAGCAAATGCATCCAATAATCGCATCTCCTATAGTGGTGTCATTATAGACTTGGTGAGGCCTTCCTCCGGTGCATCCACAAGTGGTGTTAAAGACACTATAGGTAGCAAACCTACCAAGAAAGTCACCACTTCACCACCTCTTCCTTTTGGCAAGAAACCCACTAAGGGTGGAAACCAAAAGAGAAGACATGCTTACATGTACACTAACACTCATCCACGTAGGAAACCTCCTACTTCACAAGTGGATAATCATGACACTTTTTATACTTCACACCCACGAACACGTACAAATTCACACATGAGAAATTCTCATGTACGTGCTCCTATACACCGATATGCTCATACGCATCATTCTTACATATATGCACAACATCCGCATGCCATGCATGACCCATATGCTTCTTACAACATGCATATTTCCAAGCAAACATATCATTCTCGTATGTCATGCATATCCCCCACCTCATTTCTATGCTAGAAACCATGTTCCTAAGAAGCATGCACCACATAAAAATCTAACAAGTATGCATGAAACTAGGAAAAGGACTCCCAAAATTTACACCATTTGGGGTCCTACGAACACTAATCTAAATGATAGGAATGCTTATGTTGATTCCTATTTTTATGATGTAATTAATAATGGTAATTATGTTGGGAAACGGAAGTCCACTTGGACTTGGCTTCCAAAGGGCTAATCCCTTTGGACCCAACAAACATTAGGTACCATGAACTTATGGTATATTATGTAGGTACCCAAAAGAAAGAATAAGAGCAATAAAAGTCATATTAGCTCTAAAGGGAAAGGATGGATTCTCGATAGTGGTTGCTCCAAACACATGACGGGAGATCCCTCATTGCTCTCCGAAGTGATTAGCATCAAGGATGGTGCAACGGTCACTTTTGGAGGTAATCAAAAGGGAACCATCATTGGAGTAGGTATTGTCGGTAACCCTTCAAAACCCTTAATCACTAATGTATTTCTTGTTAGTGGTTTATGTCAAAATCTCATTTCCATTAGTCAACTTTGTGACAAAGGTTACAAAGTCAACTTTGGAGAAGGATTGTGTACCATTGTTGATTCTAATTCGAATGTTTTATTTTCCGTATTAGGCGTAAAAATATTTATTATTTGAGCTTGCCTAAAACCGTAGATCATTGCTTAGTTGCTAATACAAGTAACACCTATTATGGCATCGCCGTTTTGGTCATGTTCACTTCAAGCACTTATATAAGTTAGCTAAGCATGATCTTGTCAAAGGTTTTCCTAAAATTGCTTTTAGTAAGCAAAACTTTTGTGATTCGTGTCAAAGAAGTAAACTTAGTAAATCATCTTTTAAGCTTAAAGAAGGCATTACTTCTAAGAGGCCCCTAGAACTTCTTCATCTAGATTTATTTGGGCCAACTAGAACCGCTTCTTTAGGCAATGCTCATTATGGATTAGTTGTCGTTGACGACTTCTCTAGATTTACTTGGGTTTCATTCTTAACTAATAAGAATGAATTTTTTGAAGAGTTTACCATATTTGCAAAGAAGATTCAGAATCTCTTAGGATCCACCATTATCACTATCTGCAGTGATCATGGAGAATTTGAGAATGAGCCTTTTACAAAGTTTTGTGATGACACCGGGATAACTCATAACTTTTCCTTCCCTCAGGCACCACCACAAAATGGTGTTGTAGAGAGAAAGAATAGGACTCTTATTGAGTGTGCTCGTACTATGCTCCATGATAGTCATCTTGGACTACAATTTTGGGCATAAGCGGTGCACACGGCATGTTATGTGCTCAATAGGATCCTAGTGAGACCCCGAACGAACAAAACTTGTTTTGAGTTGTTTTATGACAAAAAGCCTCAAGTTAAGTATTTTCGTGTTTTTGATTCAAAATGTTTTATCAAGAACACTTTTGGTAATTTAGATAAATTTGAGCCAAGATCCGATGAAGGAATTTTTGTTGGATATTCCATACGTAGCAAAGCCTGCCGGATATACAACAAAACTTGTTCAACGATCGAGGAATCACTACACGTATCATTTAATGAAGATTTTGATTTTTCTCATGTTGATGATGATAGTGTAGATGCTATTTGTGAACCTCTTAGTAATGTTAAGATTAATGATTCGAATATTGAGACTAACACTACTAATGAGATTGTTGAAGTTGTTCCAAGTGATGCAAGAATACCTAAAGCTTACCCGACCGTTCCACATAACCAAATAATTGGAGATATTGGTGTGAGTGTTCGAACGAGGTCAAAAATTGAAGAATTCTCTCATTGCGCATTTGTCTCTACCATTGAGCCAAAGAACGTCCAAGAAGCATGTGAGAATAGCTCTTGGATAGTGGCAATGGAAGAAGAACTAATGCAATTCGAGAGAAATGAAGTTTGGGAGCTCGTTCCTCTTCCAAGTGGTCACCAAGTCATTGGGACCAAATGGATCTTCAAGAACAAGACCGATGAGAACGAGGTAATCACAAGGAACAAAGCAAGGTTAGTAGCTCAAGGCTACCGGCAAGAGGAAGGTATTGATTTCGAAGAATCGTTTGCCCCCGTAGCTAGATTAGAAGCTATTAGATTGCTTTTATCTTTTGCATCCCATAAGAATTTCAAACTATTTCAAATGGATGTCAAAAGTGCATTTTTAAATGGGATTGTCAATGAAGAAGTATAGGTTTCTCAACCTCCCGGTTTCATTCATGAAAAATTTCCAAACCATGTTTTCAAACTTAAGAAAGCGTTGTATGGGTTGAGACAAGCTCCTAGAGCTTGGTATGATCGACTCAAGACCTTTCTTCTGGATTTAGGTTTTAAAATGGGAGAAGTTGATTCTACACTTTTCATTAAAGATTATGAAAATGACACTCTTTTGATTCAAGTTTATGTAGACGATATTATTTTCGGTTCTACTAACTTTAATCTTTGTCGAGAATTTTCTAAGTCTATGAAGTATGAATTCGAGATGAGCCACATGGGAGAGCTCACTTATTTCCTTGGACTTCAAATTCGACAAATGAAGGATGGGACTTTCATACATCAGACAAAGTACACAGTGGAGCTTATTAAGCGATTCGGGATGGAATCGTCTTCAAGCAAAAGGACTCCCATGAGTACGACAACCCATCTACACACGGATGAGAACGGAAAAGATGTAGACGTTCGTCTATATCGAGGTATGATCGGTAGCTTACTTTACTTAACCGGTAGTAGGCCTGATATCATGTTTTCTGTATACTTGTGTGCTAGATATCAAGCTAGACCTAAGGAGTCACACTTGATTGCGGTTAAACGAATTTTCGTTATCTCAATCAGTCTCTAGATTATGGGTTACTTTACCCTAAATCCAGCACATATGAGTTAATCTCATATAGTGATGCCGACTTTGCCGGATGCAAGTCCGACAGGAAAAATACTAGTGGCACGTGCCATTTTCTAGGAAATTCCTTAGTTTCTTGGTTTTCCAAGAACAGAACTCAGTATCATTGTCCACGACTGAAGCGGAATATATTGCCGCGGGTCTTGCATGTGCACAAGTCCTTTGGATGAAACACTCTTAGTGACTATGGTGTCAATTGTGATACTTGACATATCATGGTTGATAACCAAAGTGCTATATGTCTTTCCAAGAACCATGTACATCACTCCCGTACCAAACACATAGATGTGAGACACCATTTTATTAATGATCATGTAGCTAAGAAAGACATCATCTTAGAGTACATTGAAACCCAAAAACAAATTGCCGACATCTTCACAAAACCTCTTAAAGAAGATTCATTTGTGAGGTTGCGTGGAGAATTAGGAATTATGGGTGAATCTGAAATTTAGGAGGTGAACATATATGCTATAACCCTTTTTGAGCTCATATCATCTTGTTGTCTATCTTCATTTGATATATCTTATATATGTGTTTAAGAAAGGCAATTGAGATTTATGTGATTTCATGACTTCTTTGAGATTGATTTTAGAGATTTATGTTATAATTGATTTATTTTTTTACATTGTTTTTATGATGAGTTTGTGATTAGAGTATAGGCCCTTGGGTGAGTGTTCTTATCCTTTGGAATTTTTATCTCACTGTGCATTTTTGGACCAGGACAGACGATTGTCTTTCCTTCGACAGTCGACTGCCCGACTCTATCTTCTCAGTCAGAAACTTGTTTCTTTCGCACAGCCGACTGATGACAATTGTACAGTCGACTGTTATTTTCATAGTCATCAGGCGACTGTCATCTCTGTCAAATTTTTTTCAGTACTCTCTGTCTTTTTGATGAAGTTTATTGATTCTCAGTCAGTCGACTGCTGTGTAGAGTCAGTCGACTGCTGTGTAGCGTACAGTCGACTGTGGTTTACTCAACAGTCGACTGTCTGTCATCCTGAGCTTATTTCTTATTACTTCATCCAGTCGACTAACTTTTGTTCATCAGTCGACTGTCTACTGTTGTGACTGTTCGATGTTTCAATCTGAGCCATTGTTTATTTGATCCAACGGTCCAGATTATTTCGCCCCTTCTTTATTTTCGTCGAGACGCTTCATTTCGATGCACGATTTCACTTTGATACCCTCAGCACTTGATTCTGGTATTAGGTCGTCTATATTTTAGGCTAGGGGTTGGGCTGTTCACCTCGTAGTGAAGTCCAACATCCTGTCGAAGTAAGGATCATTTGACCAGCCTCCACAGGATATACTGAGGTGTATGTATGCGATCTTCTCAGGGATGTCCGTAAACTGGGCCGGTGTCCTCCTTGACAAGATGGACAAGGTCGAGTTTACTTCCTCCTCCGCTCACATTCCATACGGTGTTCTTCTTACTCTTGTTTTTCGTCATTTTGGGATTGACTTGTCTCCCTACGAGCCTGTGCCTTTTGGTCCTCTTCTGGATGCTGCTGCAAAGGCGAAGTCCTTTTCGGCTTTGCAGTCTGCATCAAAGAAGAGGGAATCCACTTCTGCTCCGTCTTCCTCCACAGTTCCTCCAGCTGACCAGCCTTCCACTTCTGCTCCACCCTCTCTTGATATTCTTTTTGAGATGGTCTCTGGTTTATATGAGTTGGCTTCCCTATCATTCCAGCATCAGGGTATACCCTTCCCTGAGCATCTGAGACGTTTCGTTCCTCCCCAGCCTCATGAGCCTCCTCAGCCCATCGTCACTGATGTCGTTGTGCATCCTGGTGTAGCTTATACTCAGGATGCTGTTGATACTGCTATTGCTGCTGCTGACCCTCCTCCAGAGGATACCCCTGCTGTCACAGAGCCTACCTCTTCCTCTGATACACCTGGAGACACTCACTCATAGATTTCTTTTGAGTAGTGTTAGTTTGTATGATGGTTGTATTTTGTGTAGTGATGGATATTTGTTGATGTGTGATATTTGCTGATGATGTATGATGATATCATGATGATGTATCTTTTTGGGATCATGATGTATTTTGACGGACATGGTGATGTCCATATGTCTGTGTACTCATGTCATCTTTTGATATAAATATATATATATATGATATTGCAGTTTCGTCTTTAGTGTCACACCGTGAATAATTGCTAATCATATCTGTGTGCTGAGTGTGATATTGTCTCCATAAATGATATATTTTGACCTGATGTGATTTTGAGACAATTTGGACCTGATATTGAATTATTCATGCTATATGTGATGTGATGCACTTTTGAGACTATATATATTGTTTTTCGTTTTTTTTAAATGTTGATATTGGACTTCCATTCCTCTATTCACATAAGTATATGATAAGGTTTTATAGTTTTGATTCTATATATATTTATACTCATTGATTGTTGTTAGTTCTTATTTAGCACGATTATTGTTGTTATTTACTCCCACCTTTTTGGATAATGCCATATGAGGAGAGAAATAAACATACAAGATTCATAATGAATGTGCTAAGTATGTGCTAACACTTTGAATCTAAGATTGAAGTTGTCTTTGATTCAGGGGGAGTAAGATTACAATGAATAGGGATTTTTATGTCATAGATTTCATAAATTGAATTCACTCATATCTTACTCATTTGCTTCAATTGATATATAGATGCCCAAATATTTGTTGACTAACTTGATTGGCATCTATGTAGGAGGAGTAAGTTTTTCATTAAGCACAATTATTTATCTTTTTGTTTATGTTTGTTTGTCATCATCAAAAAAGGGAAGAATGTTGAGTTTTGGACTTCTCCCTACTTGGTGTTAATGATGAGCAACAATAAATACTTGTGACTAATCCCCTATTTTGCATTTAATCCATTGCCTAAGCTAATTATGAAGATCTACTAGCAATGGATGACTCTCAAAGATCATTGAAGGCAAATGAAATGGATTGGATAATCGTTGATGTTGATTGAAGCTCCACGAAGACTTCAAGCTCATACGTTGGATAGAAGAGAGAGTTCGTCAATGTAAATTTCTTTTATCTCTTCTAGTGTGTAGTTTAGAAGTAGAACTTTGTTGGAGCACTCACACACATCTTCAATTCAGTTTTAGGACATCATTAGATCATTCGTCCTTAGACCCCAATTCATTTCTTGTTTGTTTGTACTTGTATTGTTTATAACAGTCGACTGCTGAACGTTTTACAGTCGTCTGTCTCAAAAACAGTCGACTGTATTATGTTCTACAGTCGCCTGTTATGCAAAATCTTTTACAAACTAGTTTTGGGCTTCTCTGTTTTTATTCCCTCGGGCGACTCATGAACGATTCACAGGCGCCTGTCCAAGTGACAGTCGACTGTGTTTTGTTTATCAGTCGCATGTCTATCTTTTGCCCAAACTCTGTTGATCTGTCTTTTACGGCCAGTCAACTTTTGCTGGATTTACAGTCGACTGTCCATTGGATCAGTCGACTGACGATGCTGCAACAGTCGTCTGTCTGTGAGCCAATTTGTTGACTCGGCTCTCTGGAAATTCTGTAGATTTTGACAGTCGTCTGTATAAGGATTTACAGTCGCATGTCCTGTTTAACAGTCGACTGTTTTATCCACATCAGTCGGTTGTCCTGTTACCTCAGAAGATTTCCAGAATTCTTTAGCTTAACCATCTTTCGGCCAGTCGCCTGTAGAAGGATTTACAGTCGCCTGTTGGTTCAACAGTCGACTGTCCACGCTTCATCAGTCGACTGTCCACGTGGTAAGTTACCGTTATGAATTCTCACATACCCTTGCTGACTGTGCAAAAAATTAAAAGGTGATCAAGTTACTCATTCAAGTGCAAAAATCTTTCAAGCTTTCATTCTCAAGATTAAAAGCTCTCAAATCCAAAAGCCCTAAGAATTCCAATCTTTGATCTCTTGCTCTTCAACCTAGAACCAAAGAGTTATCTTCTACGCATTTGGTGCAGTCAACAGAAAGGGCTTTTCCTCTCTTCCAGGAGAGTCTTCAACACACAACACACTTCTCCTTCAAGTTCTACTTCAAGGCATAGGTGATTGTAAGTGTTGCTTTCATATTTCATAATATTCGTTATTTGAATTTGCTCTCGGGTTGTGAGAGTGGTTTGCTTGCTCCCAAGTTGTGGGAGTCAAGGTCAATCGATTGTATTTCGATTTCACTTGTAGGGTTGCTACAAGTGGGTTTTAAGTAAACCTCAAGTTAGGGTTCTAACTTGAGTATCCGGAGGTATCCGGGTGGAAGGGACGTAGGATTACCGGGAACAAGTCGGGAAGTGACTTGGGTAATCCGAACCCTTGAAACATCCTTGCGTTAGCATTTGTTTCTATTTGGGTTTAATTTTAATTCCGCACTATATTGTTGTTTAGCATTTAAATTGGTGTAACTACTTTTTTAAATTGCTTAAACACTATTCAACCCGTATTCTGGTGTTTTCCCCATAGCCAGGGTCCTTACATTGCCGACCTCCTGCGATCCCCCTGTAGGGTCGCACCTCCTCAGCGACCCCTAGGTAGGGTCGCCCTCTTCCTGCCCCCCCCCCCCCCCCCCCGCCCCCGCGGGGTCACCGGCTGTCGGCGGCCCGTAGGCGGGCTGCCAGGGGGTCAGCAGCACCCTGGCGCCCCTCTAGGGCTGCCGCCCGCGCCTTCCTTCTTCACCGCGTCGTTTGCTCCTCCTTGGAACTCTCTCATAGGGTTTCAGAGAAGTCCTTCTACCCATTGTCGTCCTCGAAGTCCAGATCTACCTCTCCCAAGATCACCCCCTCTTGATTGGGGATCATCGCCGCCTTCCCTTTGCTGTCGGGATCTCCTTCGCACTCAGATCTGATAGGTGATTTAGATCAGATGTTGTTCCTTCCTTCGATTGCAAGAGTTGAGGCGCGGTTAGGTTTTATGCCATAAAGTGGGCGAGCATCTTCTTCATCTGTTCCAAGCTGTTGTCGAGCTTCGTTCCAAAGCCATCGATCTTTCGTTGAGTTTCGCCGCCTCCTTTCTCTAGTCAATTTCCGCATCTAGTCTTTCCTCCAAAGATTTTGCCGTGGATGATCTTGTCGCTGCCATTGGATCAGAGCTCTGATACCAATTTGATGCGGACTAGGGTTTGTGGAATGGATTTGGGAATTTTATTGATAGAAAATAGGGTTACCAAAGGGGAAAAATAGCTAATTTTGGGAGAGTTGGCCCCTCTCCTAACTTTGCTAAGGGAAAAGCCAAAAACCCTCTTCTAGGATCTCACGGGAGAACTCTAGGAAATGTCAAATAACGGCTAAACAATTTAATATGCTCCTATTTTACATGATTAATCGCATATTTTCATGACATATTTCACCCACATCCTCATTTCATACGCTTTTACGTTATTATTTGGAACAATATGACTTTCGGAGCGTTTATGTCCATTTCAGGGATTTGGAACGATATTGGAGCAATTTGGAGTCAATAAGACGATCGGCGATATGAGAGCACCAAGAAGACTCATGACGACATGCTTGAGGCGCCAAAGAAGAAGACTAGAGAGAGATAGAGAAAGGAGCAGCCAAGGAGCGACCGAGTCAGTTTTCCAGGTGACTCGGCCCGAGCAGCATCAACTGCTCGGTCGAGCTGACACGCAATTCTCGCAGAGGAAACGGATACACCCTACTCGACCGAGTAGGGTGGCTACTCGACCCGAGTCGTCAATTTCCAGAGAGACATTTTGAAGCTAAATCAGCAACACACTGTAGCTCGACCGAGCACGAAGGCCACTCGGTCGAGTAAGGCGAACGCCCAAATTTTCAGACAGCCTCTCATTCTTTCGAAATCTGCTATCATTCCAGCAAGTAAAGTATCTTTCTCATATTTTTTATGGATAGTAGACTTCATGACGGTTCCAACGCCAAGAACGCATCAATCGAAGGTCGGATGAAATCTGGAAAATTTCTGCAAGTTAACGCTGAAATCTGTACTCGACCACCTACTCGACCGAGCAGCTACCTACTCGACCCGAGCAGACAGAGCAGCGTTTTTGGGGGAATTTATGTCCTACTGCTGACTCAACCGCGTCAGCTCGGGCCCAGAACTTAAGTTGCGGCCAAAATTGATCTTGGGCACGAATTTCAGAGGGTTTTGGGTTATTTGCTAGGGTTTTGAAGGGACTATATATATGAATTATAGCCGTCATTAGAGGGGGACTTTTTGAGAGTTTTTAGAGAGTTCTAAGAAGTTTTGGAGACGATCTTTTGGGAGTTAGGCTACGCCATAGGCCCCTTCTTTGTATCAAGATAAGTATTTTTGTTCTCGTTAATTCTATCGTTAATCCTTGTTGATTACTTATTGAATATTTCTTTGATGCATGCAATGAAGTTTTATATCGTTCTTATATCTATTGCTATCATGCATGAGTAGTCTCATCTAGGGCTAAGGGATTAGCCCATGGATCTTAGGATTTAGATGCAAAGATAGGATTTTTATGATGCGCTGGACATAAAAGGTGAGTATTTTGGTTGATTTTGCAAAATCTCTAAGAAAACTCGTACTGAGATCGTGCCCACGGTCGGTGCAATCGATTTGCTTAAGGAGTATCTTATGGATTTAATTAAGGAGTTAGTGGATTCAACCAAGACTCGTGACCATGCTCGGATCGTGTCTTGATGAGATCCACCGACGAACTATACCACTAATTGACGGTCACCGCCATTGCGTCAATGAGAACCACCAAAATAACTCGAAGCTCTAACCCACGAGAGTGGTACGAGTTGAGAGCATTCGATCCACGAGAGTGGTGAGATTATTGTATATCCTTAATGCACATATCGTATGCATCTATCGCGAAAGCGGGGTTAATACGGTGTGTTAGATTCATGAAGCCTAGACGCATGAATTCACTTCCTAGATACTACAATCCCCAATAAAACCAATGCAACGTAGAAGTTCCAACCTAGCATCGACCTCCGACGGTCCTAGTGGTGAAACCTAACTCCCTAGCCTTTTCTCTTTCTTTCTTTATTTGTGTGGACTCCTTTGTTTGCGACATCAAGTGACACGACTTTTGCATCCATCACCATCACGACACTCCACAATCCACATCCACTAATAAATCCACAAGTCTAACTCAACCTAGGAGTAGATATGTAGTATAGCACCGATTCCCCGTGTTCGATACCCGCTTGCCACTATACCGTGCGCTTACGGTTAGACGACATCGTTTCGGAGTTAATTCCGGGTCGATCACAATTCGATGCCCTAACTTGAGCCCACGCCCTCACTTATATAATGTTTAGGCGTGGTGCGTATAGCAAAAACAGCAAAACTAATTGTGCATAAAGAAGCTTCCCCAAATCGTTGAAGCGCATAGCAATTACTCCTTCGGCCTCTTACGCCTCCTCTCGTACGTGATAACCGTATCATTCACATCATTTACATGATGATTCAGAGTAGTGAAATGGGATTCATGATAGATAAGGAATAAGAACGAGAACAACAACAACAAGGAATAAGGGAAAGAACCCATATTTGCGCAATATTTTAATTGTGGAAAAACTATTGAATATCTTTTTTTCATTGCACTGGCGATGGATGTGGTCTGATTATAAGGAAAAAAGAAGAGATAAAATAGTTTGCATTGATAATGATGATGATGTGTCGGCAAGGTTTGAGTGCTAATGATGGGCTATCGCGGTTGATGGATTTCTTGTAGAACTTAAAGAGGCAGCATGAAGTGGGAGTTGTTCGGGTTTGGCAAGGATTTTGGCTGGTTTAGGGTATGGATTGGGTTGCTTTTGGGCCGGTGTTCGATCGGGATCTTTTTATGATCTTAGTTGGTTCTAGACTGAGTTGGATCCTGATCTAATTTAGGACCCGGTCTAAGAAAGAATAAAGTACAAAGAAAATAGAGGGAGAAGAATAGTATGCTCTGACACTATCGTATGATGAAAATAGTTTATACCCATAAGTACAGCTGTTATTTACATAGCCAAAATATTACCGTATGATTACAAAAGTATCCCAATTATTTTCCTCAAAATGTTCTAATTTTATAATAATGCCTACCCAACAGGTGCCTAGGCAGGCATTTAAATGAACTACTAAGCTAAACTGAGCTTTTTCCGTTTTTAAATAATGCAATGCTTAATTTTTTGTTCATGTTCAACAACTCATTTAGGTATATCAAAAAGGATGTGCACTTAACAAAAGTGAAGACAATTCCGTATTTGTATTTAACATTCACCATTTTGCAGAAGATAATTTTATCTTTTTTCATTCACATCTAATTTCAAGAGTAGATGATGTGAAAACATTTTCATCTAGGTTTGCGAAGACAAGTGAAAGGCTTCTCAAATTTATGCTGAATTTTGTCCATGTAGAATCTAGATAAATATAACTGTAAATTAAAACAGAAATTAGGTTTTAACATTTGGGGTTACAATATGAGCTGTAACATATGTCAAACCCCTTTTTATGGTGTCCTGAATAAGAAAATATAAGCAAATCATGATTTCAACTAGGGCCATTGAACCATGATCTACTGCAAATTAAAGTGCGTATATCTATATCTTTGAACGTAAAGAACCCATGAATTTCTTATTATTTAAGTACATGACCTCCATAAAGAAACACCTGCTGGCTTATTTAACCTTCGAAATAACTAACAAGAAAACATTCAATGCGATGGCCCAATTATTTCTGTGTGTGATCACCAGTTTAATATTTTATCTATATACTGAATTTACACGTTAACTTGACAGGCTTGTGTAAAGGGTTAATACACAATAATACAATGTTAAACGCAGAATAATGAATATTGCGATATGGCACCAGACCACATGTTGCATGCTAGAGACCATGGAAAACAATATACAGTTGAAGGTCAGATCATGAAAATCAATCTTCTACAGGATTGTTCAATTGTATTATGAAATGCCATAGTCACTACATATGGCGTATTCCCACAGTCTATGGCTCCCTTCCACTGGTGGACGATGCTTAAAACTAACCAAATAACTGAAGATAAAAAGGCAACCCCACAAGAATGACCAATGTAATCACATGTCACGAAAAAGATGAGTAGGAAAAAAGTTAGGGGAAAATGTCTTTAAAAGGATGCTTAGGACAAGAAAGTAACCTAAAAGATCAATTGCTGTTATAACAGCTTGTTTTGCAGTAGAATGTTGCACATGAAGAAGACGCGAGAGCATATTGGTCCCCTGTAAAAAAAAGTAGTAAGCATTTGACCATCCTATAATGAAATAAAAATGAAACAAGTGGGAATGTAAGTGAGATCATCACACTCCAAAGTTACAAAACAGCAGATTACATACAGATCACAAAAAAGGAACTGGAAGGAGCAGCCTCAAATAAAATGTGGTCAATTACAACATGCATAACACATTTACTGTATTGCTTAAAATAGAAAGACAAACACAAAACTATCAAATTTTATCATGCAGCATTATTAACAAGGGAACACCAATAGAATAGGCTGTTACTCAGAAACTAGGCATCCATATTTTAGCTATGTATGAAAGTAGAAAAGCGCATCAAAAAAAATCGACACCAAGGATAATATAGATTCATAGAGTTCTAGATTAAATAGAAAGAGCATAATTTCTATGATATTGGGCATGTCGGTGAAATTTGGGCAAGAACAAGTATGGATGATTTGGGCAAAGAACAAGTATGGATGTTCCGTGTAAGTGTCATATAAAAATAGCACAAAAGCGCAAATTCCAATCATAAAGGCTCTACTATCAAAAGAATAGATTGAAACACCTAGTGAGTCATGCAATTTTTAAATCAGTCAGGTTTATTAAATAGCCCAGAGTAAGTGCGTCTAAACTGGATGCATAAACAAATCAGATTCCGAGTGGATATATAAATAACTGAATCCACTCTACTTAAAAAGCGGATATTCTGCGGACATATACCAATAACACCACACATTCAAAAGGGGAAATTTTTTCAAAAATGCCAAAAAATTAATAATAACTCCAAAATCGACTATATTTAAAAAATATTTACAGACCGACCAATTTCGAACAAGTCACGACCAGGGGGTGACTAGGCACTGACTGGTCAAATTTCGATTTGGCCAGGGTGGGCAATTGTTAGTCGTGAGTATTATAGAATTTGACCAATGTTTGCAACCCCGGCCAAATTCGTAAGTTGCATGGGACATCAAATTGGCCGGTGTTTGGCAACCCGACAAATTTCCATCCTTATTATAAGCCAGCCGCAGCAGCTTCGCTCCTCAACAAAAGCGAGCAGCAGCGTAGTCGGTAGCAAAACTCCGTCCGTAGCGAAAAAAACTCATTTGGTCGTGCCCTCGTTGGCAGCCACCCTCGCACGTAGCAACCCTCTTCCGAAAATCTTTTCGTTGAGAGTATTTTGTCAATCATGATTGAATATATGGTTATTCAAATTATTCTTTAATCAAGCTAAGGTTAAGGTTTTTGATTAGCAAAGATCTGTAAATCTTTACACCATGTAACTCTGGGTTTAGGTTCATGTCTATTAGGTTATCTGTGAGCCATATATATGTCAATTAGATAATCTTCCAGGTGAATGTATCGCGCATTCAAGGATTTGACGTGCGCGGTACACATTTTTGTTAGGAGGCCGTTGAGATGCATGTACATGAGATTAAATGAGATTAGATCGTACGCATTCAACTAAGTAAAAAATTGTTTGCATGCAACAAGATGGCGCATACATATAGCTCATGTCTTTTCTTGCATGTGACCTTAGTTAACTTGGAGTACATTTGAGCAAGCATTGCACTTTCCAATGAATACTCTCCACTGAAAATTCTCTAGCTTCGTTAACCACCGGATGTGCACCAATTCTCTAGCTTCGTCAACCACTGAGGTGCACTGATACTTTGCTGGGATATGGAACCAATAAGGTTTCGATCATACGTAGCAAGTAGGCACAAGCATATTAGTGAACCTGCTCCATGCAGGCAGATCCTTAAAAGTTCCTCGAAGCCAGGAAAAATTGACATTGGCTCATTGATTTTCTGTGGATACTTGTCCCAGGATCCGCTCCATCAAATCTCTCCAGGTGGTCTGTTGCTCATCTAGCCATATGGGATCTGTTGTGACCTGTGAATATACAACATACACTATACCGGGCGTAAATAGTGAAATGGTAAGCAATATGTGTAATTAAAAATTAGTAAAATTAAATGCAAAATACACAGCAGAAATAAAAATAAAGCGCTCAACAACAACCACAACACAAAGAAATAATACGCCAATGCAAACACAAACATAAGGGGCGTATCCTGGTTCAGATCTCTTCCCGACAATCCTCCTCCAGTCTCATCCTCCTAAACCGGAGCGATGGCTTATCCACTAGTGCTCCCTAAACTAGGACACATAAGATCACTCTTCACGAGTACAATCCCCAAACCGGGATATGGAGAGAAATCTACAAGTGGCGTAACCTCCCACAATATACTCACAACCCGAGTTCTAGGTTTTGTAACCAAAAGAAACGAAAAGGAAAAATCTTACCTATGCCTTGAAAGATCTTACCATGTGTGTGAAGACATGAAGATTGAAAACTACAAGTGCTTGATGTAGAGGATAATGCACTTGGAAAACTCCCTTGATGCAATCTCAATGCACGAAAATTTTTACCCAAAGTGAAAGAGAAAATGCTAGCTCTAAATGAATTCAATTCATGTGAGCATTGGCGACAAAAACTGCCTCCAAACCAAGCTTAAATAAGCCCTCAATCTTACACAAAAAACTAGAAAACGACTCCTCAAAAATCCCACCCAACGGCTATAAACGGGCAAAAAATTGAGGGACCAGACGAATCATGAATACCTATCAGGCGTCTCAGGCGTCTCGTGCACTGTTCAGACACATGGTCCAATGTTATACATCGTTTGACAGAATATGCCCAGAAAAAAACTTGATAACCAAAACAGTCATAACTTCCACAACTCGACTCCGATTAAGGTGATTCAAGATGCGTTGAAAAGGTAACAAAGAATGCAAACTAATGGGCTTAGAATGGATGAGAAATTATAACCACAGAAAAACTGACAGAGATTTGAAGTCAGAAACAGATTGTAGAAAATCCAACAGACTCTACCGAGAAAAACATTAGATCACCAAATTAGTCAAAATTGACACAAATGAACTCCGATTGAGCTGATTTAAGATGCGTTGGAAAGCTAACAAAGAATGCTATCTAATGGGCTTGGAATGGATGAGAAATTCAAATCACAGAAAAACTGACAAAGGTTTAAAGTCAGAAACAGATTGCAGAACATCAAAGAACACGAAAGTTTGGCTCATCTGACAAGGCCCCTGAAGTTCATGCGTCTGGACCACTGTACAGATGCCTGATCATAGACCATCAGGCAATTGCCCTTGGCTTGTCAGCAGGTCGAGAAATCTGACACGCCAAGCACACTCAAGTGTGTTTTGAGCAATAGACCAAATGGGATGGGTTAACCATGAATTCTCAGGAACCTTATGATGAAAATGATTCATGTATATGTGTTATGCATCTATTAAGGCTAAAATATTCTATGAAAGAAAGAACAAAATACATGAAGAAATACAAAATGTATTACAATGAAGTCCAATACTCTTAATGAAATCTTTTGTTCCAAAGCCATAAACCATCATCAACATTCATCCCATCACCTATTGTTTTGTCTCCTTATCAAGATAATCAATTGTTAATCTGAGACTAAAACCAATGAGATGATTAGTACACACCATAATGTTGATCATCATCAAAATAACATTTGTCTTGAACCCAAGAACCAACAGGATCATGTCAATATGTAGGCATGTAATGGCTAACACATCCTGCAGTGTGATCGTCATCTCACCATGGCGAAGGACTGTATTGGTCTCTGGCCTCCCATCTCTCCACCAATGCTGTAAAAGTAGTGATCAGTCCAACCTTATCCACTTCAACATAGCACATATATGGAACCTAGCCATTGTAATATAATCATCCATATGCTCATCTATTTTTCATTCGAAATATTTGTGCCCGTAATCCACAACTCCAATAATAGCCTCTACAAAGAATTAATGAGAAAATTAATTTTATTCAAGCCAGCATAATGCAAATTACTAACATTAATATCATCCTTAATATTCATATTGTCCCATGCTGGAGATGGGCAGAACGATGACGAGCCTGATCATACAAGATCGCATCAGCTACGGGTCCCACCTCCACCATGAGATGAAATCCTATAATTTGCATGTTTATTAAATATGCATGATGCCCATTATTATAATAATATACAAACATCACAATTATTTATGCGTTGATTTAATAATAAAATTATTTCCAATTTTCCTACAGTATTTTTCCCTCAATTTACATCGCACTTATAGATATTTATTTCATCCTAAATTTGACTTTATGATAATCAATGTTGCTATAGCGAATTGCTTATAAACATCTAAACCCTATCTACTTACATATACAAAAGAATTCTGTATAAATAACTTGCCACCAAGAGTTATATAGGAACACAAACAACAAGTTCCAAATAACAAAATATCATGACTTTTCCAACAAATAAAAGCATCAATTAACATGGATCTTGGATATTATCATATCATGAATTACCAAGAGTTACATTGCATAAAATTTACGGACCCTAGCTAATCAAAAACCTAAATCTTAGCTTAATTGAAGAATAATTCGAAACCCAAATATTCAATAATTGATTAAAGAAATACTCACAAAGGAAAGATTTTTGAAAGAGGAAGGCTACGGGCAAGGGTGGCAGCCAACAGGGCACATCAGAGGGGAAATTTTTTTTTCATTGCAGGCGGAGTTTTGCTACCGACTGTGCTGCTGCTTCGCTTTTGCTAAGGAGCGAAGCAGCTACGATAAGCTTGTTAGGAGTATATGTATAGGGTCTTTAGTGCTTATTTCCCTTTGCTTGTACTCTATATATATCGGGCTATTGCCCTTGGAATAATAGAAGAGAGTTTATTACTAACATGGTATCAGAGCTAGGTTAACCAAAACCCTAGCCGTCATTTGCTCTCTCCGCTTAGGCCAACTCCCACCAACCCGCCGTCTTGCCCTAGCCGCCGCCTCCGCCAAGTAGCGCCTTCCGCGCGCCGTCCGCGCGCCTTCCGCGCGCCTTCTCCGGCGAAGCGGCGCGCAGGCGGAGGCGCGGCCCTTGGATCTCCGGGGAAGCGCCCGATCCGCCTGCGCGCCGCCGCGTCTGGGCGCCTCCGTTCGGATCTGTGCGCCATCACCATCCGATCTGTACGCCCACCCCCCCTTCGGATCTGTGCGTGCGCCGTCACCATCCGATCTGTGCGCCTCGCCTTCGGATCTGTATGCCCACCCCCCTTCGCGCCCGCCTGCCTGCGCGCGCCGCCGCGTCCGCCCGCTACGTCTCACGAAGCCGAAGCCGCCCGGCGCCGTCCGCGCGCCGTCCGCGCCCGCGCAGCGCCCCTGTGCCGCTGCTGCGACTCCGCCTTCCGCTGCCGGCGATCCTGTTCTGCCCGCGTCCATTTCGCCTGCAATTCCGACCCTCTGGCTGCCAGATCTAGCCACCCCCTTCAAGATCCGGTGGCCCTGCTGCGGCCTGAGGCAACCTGCCCGACTCGGCGACCTACGCAACCTGTGATCGGCATCTCTCCGACCCGGCTACCTGCCCGACCTGCGGCGCCCTGCCATTTTGGCATTCAGCTAGTGGCGGCCTGTGCGACCCGAGGCGCCGATCTGGGGTGTTAGTCTCCTAAGATCTGTCTCCCTTGGTCTATCGATTTGAGGAGGGTTCTTTGTTTCTTGGGAGTTCGGCGTCCCTCTGCCTCCGGTGGTGTGGCCTTGGATCCTCCTCAGGATTTGTTGTCGGGGTTCCTGACGACCACTGATGGTGATCCCGTCGTCGTTGCCTCCGTCCGCGCGCCGAGTCGCGTGGCGCCTCCGCCTGCTTCGGGCCGCGCCTCGCCTTCCGCCTGCTTCGGGCCGCGCCTCGCCTTCGGCCGCGCCTCGCCTTCGGGCCGCGCCTCGCCTTCCGCCTGCTTCGGGCCGCGCCTCCGCCTGCTTCCGCAATCTAGCCTCCGCCTCCTACGGATCTACCTCTTCATAAGCACAGTTTTTTTATCTTTCCAAACTCAGTGTTGTTGATCCACCATGAGTTTGAGGGGGGGTGTTAGGAGTATATGTATATGGTCTTTAGTGCTTATTTCCCTTTGCATGTACTCTATATATATCGGGCTATTGCCCTTGGAATAATAGAAGAGAGTTTATTCCTAACAAAGCTGAGTATAAGGGCTGAAATTGGCTGGGTTGCCAACCTCGGCCAATTTGGCAACCCCGCAACTTACAAATTAGGCATGGGTTTTTGTTAGGACCCATTCTTTTTAATAAAGCCCACACAAGACCCCTGGCCTTCGGCCCAGTTCCTTCTTATTAAAAACCCCACTCTCTTTCTCTCCGCACATACCAATAGTGTTTGTATGAAGAAAGATTAGATCCTTTTTCCTATGTATCAAAAAAAAGGAAAGATTATATTCTACTCTAGTTGAATCCTTCTTGTGTAACCGCAACTTGCCTATATCAAGGTTTTATATATGAGGTCCGCACTTGATGGGGGTTTCCATATGAATAGCATATTGCATAGCATATTTTAGATAATGTATCTGCAATTTGAGATCAACTTCTTGCTTTGTAACAGACAACCCCATATAAATTTCAGATATATAAATAGGAATATAGATAATCTAAGAGTAACTGTAATGCCCTAGACATCATATAATCAATAACGATGTCATAACATGCATGTAGACACTTTATAGGATAATATACATGCATGCATGAATAAAATAACCATGAAATTCAAAAGGTGCACTTAATATTTGGTAAATTTACTACTACACCCCTCCCCCTCTCAAAAAAATAATAAATAAATAAAAAGAGCGAAATTACGCATACAACATCATAAGCTGTATTAACCATTACTCTGTAAGAAACTAAGAAATGGATCCCAAACAAATCGTGGGAGTACACTACTTGTTACCTGAGAAGCATGTTTAAAGTCCAACAAAGGTTTATAATGATTTGAAAAAGCATGCAAGTGCAGACAAAAGTAGCAGAAAAAATAGGAGCATCAGGGCTCCCCGTCATTATCAGAATGGTTTCTTCTCTAATTAGGATCTCAACTTGAGACCACCAACTTTGAAAAGTGTCCAACATATGTGCAGGAAGTATCCAGTCCAACATGATTGTCGCGACTATGAGACAGGTACATCTCCATGACAATAGTTCTTGTGCCACATAGTAATGGATCATCCATAAGGAAACTTTATTTCTTTCCCTTACATATTAGAATGAAAAGATAATGGTAGAGGGTAAAAAGGGACTGCAGACAATTGGATAAATAGTTCCACCAGTTCTTTATTTCTCTGGCTACCATTCACCAAGGCCTATCAATTGGCTGGCAGTTTTATAGAATGCCAATTACGGTTGGCTAGCTCCGAAGATAATTGTTATATAAACAAAACAAACCTACTTTTCAGTGCATGAAAAGAGCTGGGGTTTATAGATGTAGAAACTTTAACAGCAAGAATGCTTAAAATGGTCATCATAAAATAAAAAATTAAAAACATACATACCCCAACTCATCAGCCAGCATTGTGAAAACAACTCTGCCTTTATGCTCTACCGAACACCGACACATGAGGGTAGACAATTAATGTTCATTGTTTTATAAAATTATTATTGGTTCAAAAGATGGGATCTGAAGAACAGTTGAGGTATTTATTTTTGGAAGAAAATAGTACTAAATGAGTATCAGACATACAATGTCAAAGCATCACAGGTATCAATGAAAGCATCGGTTTTAAAAATCAGAGGGCATACCACTAGAGCATTAATTCTAGCTTCTATAACTGTTGATGGGGCATATCTTGCAGCATATCCATACATTAGAGCTAAAGCAGCATACACATCATCAGCATCTTCAACTCTAGGTTTACTAGAGAAGAAAGATAGGAACCTACAGCATAAATTATTACATAGTTGTCAGAACAATTATTAGCAGTCTAGAAATTTGCAATACACTTGTATAATGAGCAATAGTACCCTAGTTGTGTGACATATTTTCCTACAACAGGCATTCATGATTGAAATAATATCACAAAAACAATGAGCAGTAATTTAACTAAAAATGCTTAAGCAAAAAACCCATATACATGCTTAAGCAAAAAACCCATATACATATACATATACATACAATTGAGGGATGATTTTGAATGAGGTTGCTGACAAGGACAAAAGGGTGGGGAGAAGAATGGAATCTTGAGGAATCAATTGAATCTTGATGAATCAAGGGATATGATAAATTAATATGATGAGAGTTTGCGAAAATTTTGAGGGAAAATTTTTGGGAGGAACCGTCAAATTTTGGAGGGAACTAAATTTTAAGTGAACTAAAATTTTAAGTGTTGGGAAGGACTAAATAAGAAGTGCACTAAATTTTGGGAGGAACTAAAATTTTTGTGGAGAACTAAATTATCTGAGGAAACTAAATTTTAGTTTAAATGTGGTTAAAATTCTTTGTTGGGTAGAATATGTTGAAGGCTGTTGTAAAATTTTTTGCAGGTTATTTTGAAGAGGCGGAAAACTTTTTGGGGGCGGGTGAGATTTTGAATAGGGTGAAATTTTGAAGAGGCGGTAAACTTTTTAGAGTAAAATTTTTCAGACCAATATTTTCAATGGCTCGTGACCAGGTCACGGGTTATGATTAGCATTTGTGTGTGTGTGTGAAAGGTAAACAACAGCTAAGGATAGATGCCTTGAAGGCTATGAATATGAAACAAAGCCTTAAACAATTGGATGAAACAAACGAGTGCCGGCAATTGAGTACTAGAACATCCCCAAAAGCAAAGCAACACTGGGAAGTCAAGACAGACTCCAAATGAGTCCCTTTCGACAAATTGTTTGTAATGTAAATTTATTTCTCCATCTTCTTCCAAACTAAAAATATGTGAAAATGACATGTTTCCTTGATGAGCAAGTGAGCTAAGGTTAGGCACTTCAGTCTCCAACAAATGAGGCCGAAGAGCCGACAAATGAGGCCGAAGAGCCCCTGGTGTCTTCCAGTTAAACTAACTACTCTTGCTTTACTCTTCAAATGAGAAAGCATATAAATCGGGGAACAAGTTGTGCGATTGGATCTAACCGAAGTCAGTAAAGAAAATAGCACTCACTCATTAAAGTCCTACCAAAAGCCGGTTTATATATACATTACGTGTGTACATAAAAATATATGTACATATAATACAACTGAGTGATGTTTAGTGATGTTTGTTAATAGGGTTGTTGACTAGGACAAAAGAGTGGATAGAAGGACGGTTGAGATTGAATCTTGATGAATCAATGGATAGGTTAAGAGCTTGTGAAAATTTTGGCGAGAAACCCCGAAAATTTTAGGGTGGAATTTTTGGGGGAAATTCAAAAAATTTAGGAAAAACTAAATCTGAAGTGAACTAAATTTTGAGGGAACTTAAACTTTAAAGTTTGGAGAAAACTAAATTAGGAGAGATAAACTTTGGTGTAACTAAAATTTTTGTGAAACTAAACTCTCACAGAACAACTAAATTTTAATTTAAAATTTTGAGGGAGACTAAATCTGAAGGAAACTAAAATTTTAAATTTTGGGATTAGCAAAATCTGAATGGAATTAAACTTTAGAAAATTAAAATTTTTAAGGGAACTAAATTCTCTGGAGGAGACAAAATTCTAGTTTGAATGTAGTTAAATTTTTTGTTGAACAAAATATTTTGAAGGTGGCTGCAAGTTTTTTGGATGATTTTGAAAAGCCTGCAACTTTTTTTGAAGAAAGGTGAGATTTTGATTGGTTTGAAATTTTCGGAAAATATTTTGAATGACTTGTAACATATGGTCACGGGTTTTGACTAGTATATATATAATGTGATGACATGACGACTTAAATATCCACTCTTCACCATTTTTTAAAAGCATTGGCTCCGTTAATTCTGATGTTCACATTCTTAAACCCCAAAACATCAAATATTGGGTGAACCTAATGCTTTTTTCTTGTCAATCTCATGATGACAAAAGTTCTATTATGATAAACGCATTTATTTTTCAACGAAGAGATCAACAAGCAAATAAGATTTGGGTTAACTTGCTCGTTCATGTTTTGGGATTTTAGAATATGAAAATCGAAATGAATGGTGTCTATCCTTCAAAAAATAATGAAGAGTAATTTTTGAGGTGGTATATGTGGCTTAGTCATGTCTTATGTTTCCCATTATCACATATACGAGCTAGATTACAAAATTTTTGTTTATTTGTTTAGCAAAAACTAATTCCTTACATAAAAACTTGTGAACCCAAATTATAAATCCATTTTTTATGTCATCCAACCAACCGAAAGTATCTAAAAATAAAAAATTTAGATGATTTGGATGTATTTTCCTAATGCATCAAGTAGCGACATAATTGACATTTAAGAATTTTATTAAAAGTAACAAGTTCGTCACTTTCATGATGCATTGTAAAACATACTATATTATTTGAAATTTTATGTAGATAGTTTAAATGAATTAAATCACATCCACCGCAACAAATTTGTGATTTAGATTTATAATTTTTTATTTGGAGCGCAATCAAAAATAAACAAAATTTTTGTGATCCAACTATATATACACACCCAGAGATAAAGAAATGAGTTTTATATGCCATATAAGCACAAGTGTTATATGGCAACTGAAAAGACACTCTTTATTATATTTTAGAATATCAACAATGTGAATTTTCAATTTCATATTCTAAAACCACAATACCAGGTACTGATCGAACCTACTAAAATTTTCGTATCGATCTAGGTGTGACAAAAATTTTGTTGTTATAAAACTGGTAATTTTCCAATATGTAGTTTGACAAGCAAAAAGTACTGGGTTTGGTATAGTTGGGTTTTAGAGTATAAATATCAAAATAAATGGAGGTGATCCTATAATAATAATGGACGGCGGATTTTTTAGGATGCCATATAAGTAAGGTGCTCATATGTCTAATAATACTTACTATCGTATACATATATTATACACAAAGACATAACCAAACACATATCAGAATAATAAGTCTCATATGACATTTGAGATATTTTCACACTTTCTCCACAACAGGATTGGGAGTAAAAAGGACAACCCTATGTGAGTCCATATATTATGTGAAGGAGAATATCATATAGGTTGAAATTTTTACCCCCACATCCTCCTTATGAGGAATAATACATTGTCATTGTATGTAAGAGATATATCTCATAAGTCATATGGCATGAGTCCCATTATTTTCTTTATATGCACACACATACATATATACTATAATACACTCAAAAGAGTCAAACATACAGATCCTACCAACTTAAATATAAAATGAGAAAATCAAATCAAAAATCTATTTTGTGGAATATTATCAACATGGTTAAATATTTACAAAATAATTTTCAAATAATTTGGATGTGTTTCCCCATTCAAAAGTGACGACAAAATAAACATTTTAGAATTTTATAAAATTGACACCCTTGTCGCAGTAGTAAACTTGTCCAAATAATTTGAAATTATAAGTTAAAACCTCTACCGAAACCAATATGTATCGCTCGTATTGTAATTGATTTCAAACATGCTGATATGGTAACTACAAAATTAACTATTACCATCGATATTAACTAATAAAAACTAATATAAATAAAGATATAATATCATTTGAAATTCTTTTTTCCTTCATATAATAGATTTAAAAAGTCTCATTTTATAGCCAAATTCAAAGTTTAAATTATTGGTTTGTGTTGGTTTAACATAAGAAAATTAACCTCTTTTGATGAAAAGTATCTATGGATAAATAAAACGCATATTGAAGATGAAAGATCTATATGCAATTAACAGAAAATTTAAGCCAAGTGAACATGTACATAAAATCGGATATGTCTAATACATCACCAAATACTTTCAATACAACCGATACCGATGTTACAAACACTTGGCACCGATCCCTAGACTGAAACTGAGATTTCAAGCCTTAATTGAAATAAAGTTTGTAAGTGATCTAACCATGTTAGATCAAATGCAATGAATTTTTAATTTGAATTGCATATTTTTAATTTTGAGTTGATAGGATGTGTATGTTTGATCATTCCGAGTGTACCATAATTTAACTATCTATCTATCTATATATATATATATATATATATATATATATATATATATATATATATATATATATATATATATATAGTTAGGCTAGGCTGCTTTTGGAAGCACCACATATGTAACTACTTCTACTTTACTTTTGATCATACACTTATCAAATAAAAATCTACATGTTGAATATGATATACTGTCAATAAACTATTTAGAAAGAAAATTTCATAGGATTTCAACTAGTGACCAAAAGCTAAGCATTTTAGAGTTATTTTAATGTACTGATTTTGGGTCACATTATACAAGCAAACCAAGACGAATATTTTTAAAAATTTATTTCTATATAGCTTATAAGTGTGGATTTTTCAATTGATAGGTACATAATTGAAAACAAAGTGTGAGTATTTGTAACTTAGGTGCTTCTCAAAAAGACAAGCCTAACTCTATACACACTAGCATTAGACACATGCTTTGAACATGAAATTATATCATAAATTTTTTAAAAACTAGAACATATATACGTTATAATTGAATTTTAATATGCGGCTTCATTTTATTGAACTTCTAAATTAAGAATTACTTTTTAATAATCTTTTTTATTGAGAAACTAAGAAACTAACGAAGTAATCATAATTGCAATAAAATTATTATCATTATAAGTTCTTTTTCAGATTTCATTAAAATCCTAATTTTAAAATTTCATTATGAAATAAATATTTTTACCGAAAATTTTTATGAAAATTTAACATTAACTGGCCACTCCCAATTAATTTTAGAGTCCTCATAATTAAATTTAAAACGATAGGTTTTCTACTTAATTTGATAGAACTTTTAAATACTGAATTCAATTCTAAAGAATCATTTTTAATAAGGAACTAACTCAGACTAAAATAAGCTTTAATGAATTTCCTCTTTAAATTTTGTTGAGTACTTAATTTAGGAATTCTACCATAATTAAAAATATGTTACTGAGATTTTCAACGAAAACTTCAATAAGAACTAAATTAGAAATCATAACTGAAATCTAATTTTATGTGTTTTTAATTTGATTAAACTTTTGATTTAAATTAAAATTTCATTATGGAATAAATTTTTTACAGAAAATTTTTATGAAAATTTTAACATTAGCCGACCAATCCCAATTAATTTTAGAGTCCTCATAATTAAATTTAAAATGATAGGTTTTCAACTTACTTTGATAGAAGTGTTAATATCTGAATTCAATTATAAGGAACCATTTTTAATAATAAACTAACCTAACAATCAGGACTGAAATAAGCTTTAATGAATTTCCTCTTTAAATTTTGTTGAGTTCTTAATATAGGAATTCTACCATAATTAAAAATATGTTAATGAAATTTTCTATGAAAACTTCAATATGAACTAAATTAGAAATCATAACTAAAATCTAATTTGATGTGTTTTTAATTTGATTAAACTTTTGATTTAAAATTTCTCAACAGTATGAATATTTTGCAATACAATTTTTAAATCTGTACGAATATATTAAATTAGTTTCAAAAGTAGTTATAATTGAATAATAACTTAGCTACAATAATAATCCATTACTAGCTAATATATTAATTTAATTTAGTAATTAGAATTCAAAGAAATTAAAATTTTAATAATAATCCATTGATTACAATTAATACAAGTCATAATTACATTTCATTTTTATATGTTTACTATTTAATCAGATTAAACCTTGAATTTAGAATTTCACCATAATAATTGCATTACAATAAGAATATTATGCAATAAAATGTTTAAATATATAAATAATAATATATTAATTTGCTTTTTAGATGTAAATATAGATTGATTAGTTTTTATTTTTACACTTTTTTATAATTTTTAAATGTCAATTAAAATCTACCTTGATATGTTTTTTCATTTTTATTAAGCTCTTTATTTAAAATTTTATTATAATAAAATCTAGAATTAGTATGTTAATTTACTTTTATGTGTAGTTATAATTTAATAATAATTATACCTTGAATAATATTTCATTAACTACAACTAATTGTGAAGTCATTATTGAATTCCAATTTAATGTGTTTGTTATCTAATTTGATTGAACTCTTGAATTAGAATTCACCTAATATAGAAATATTTTGAAATATAATTTTGAAATAAGATATTAATTTTCTTATAAGAGTAGTTATAAAGATATTTGCTGCTAGCGTTTGTACTTTTTAAGATATCTTATTCAAAAAAAATAAAGGAATACAAAAAAGGAAGACCTGATTTCAAACTATTTGCTTTTAATAGTTACATATATAATGGAAATTATAGAGACAATATGCTCTTAAGCAGATTTTGATCACCTCCACCGCATTTTCCTATTGATTGGGACTAGTGGACAGAACATAGTTCCCACCCCATCCCTCAATCTATGCCAAGTTCACCTATATATAAGCATAAATTCACACATATCATACATACACTCATGTCAAAAATAACCACACATAATAATTATCCCTATATATCGCTTAGCCCTTTCCAATTCAACCAGTAATACACACCATCTCTCTCCCTTCACGTTCCCACCATCCTTCCCCTACATCACTTAACCCTTTCCATTTCAAAACCCTAAGATTTTCTCTCCAAAAAATTTCACAAGTTCTAATCTCAACCATTAATTATTCTACATCAAATCTGAATTGGCCTACCAACTCTTTTATCTTATTCAACAAATCCATTCAAATACATCCAAATTTTGTATAATTTGTACATTCAATCATTGCATAAATTCACGTGCATATAGCAATTCTCTCTCTATATCATAAATTCATCAAAACACTCACCCACCCATACCCATATCCTCTCCCTCCATCCCCATCCCCACCATCCTTTCCCTAAATGTCTCGACCCTTTCCATTTCAAAACTCAAAGGTTTCCCATAAAAAATTCAAAACTTTTAATCCCAACTATTCATTACTCTAGGTCAATCCTTTTGTCATATTGAGCAAATCCATTCAAAAAAATCCTTGTATGGCACGTTCACCAACACACAAACATGAATTCTTCAATATCATAAATTCACTCCTGTCATAAATTTATGTGCCCATATTAATTCCATCTCACTGTACCATAAATTCATCCAAACACACTCTCACGCTCTCTCTCCCTCCCTTAACCCACCATCATTCAAATCTCTCTCTATCATGTTCACCTCAAAACCCTAAGGTTTTCCCTCCAAAAAAATTCAAAACGTTTACACTCGTTCCTCCTCCAAAATAAATCCTATCACTCCTATGTACATGTTTGTCCTAGTCAAATTCACATTCAAAAACAACCCACTTTTATATAATAGTTATATCTCATAATAGGAAATATACAATGCAACAAGAATAAGACATGAATTAAAAATCACATAACAACTAGCATAGCAACCAAAATAAATCCAACAAATAAAGACACACACAAAGAAGAAAGTGGTAGTTGGCATCAGTTTCAACACGTTCAAAATCAAATTTTTATATTTCCTAGGTTTCAATAACATCTTGAATAATAAAAAATTAAGAAATTAATCATGGAAAAGGTTGAAATACCTTTCCAAAATAGATGCGGATCACCACAAGCTTACCACGAGTCATGGATCCAAAGGATGAACTCAACAACATCGTCGATTGCCTTGTCCCAAAAATTTGCTAGCTGGTTGGAAAAAGAAAGAGATCTGCTCTTGCTCTCATCCACTACCTAGTTTTTCATGGACTTCTTCAAGCACTCCTCGTGGCGTACAGAGGTCGGAATGTGAGTTGGTTGGATTTGGACATGGATTTCCAAATCCAAGTGAAAAAGGTTGGACCGATTAACACCATCTAAGGTCTATATATGTGTGTGTAGTCCTAAATGAAAATATTGGACTCAAATCCAAGTCCATATGTTGAATAACACTAATTTTTGAAATCCAAATTTAATAAGGATTGAAATTCAAATCCAACCTAAAATCCAAATTCGACTAGAAAATCTCAGTTGAAAACCCCCAAGGTAACATATTGGTAGAACTTGGAGTTGCACTTAATGTGGGGAAGACAATCACACTCAATAATTACTGTTGGGATTTATTTGGGTAACCTCCATGCATTGCTATTTCTACTACAAAACACCGGCTCGACAATTAGTTCAATTAGTTCTACCGAGTACAAAGTTTTAAAACGCGAAGGCGCGACGCGAGGCGTTTTGTAGGTCCGTGAGGCGAGGCGTAAGCCTCAAGGCGTAAAGCGTAAGCCTTCTGCGTGTTGTGAGGCGTAACAATTTATAACCATATTTCTTAAGATAATTAGGAATTTGAGCACAAAAACTAATATTACAATAACATTCCAAGAGTCCAAAGACAAATATAAAGCATCGAATAAAACATCCAAAAAAGATTAGAGTATTTGAGTTGCAAAATAAGACCCTAGAATGTAAATCTACTCTTCCACATCATCAAATGCGGATTCTTCACTTAAGCCATCTCCCTCCCCAAAACTTCCCCGGCTACTAACATCATCTTCATCTCCATGTCCAAAACCAATCTGATCATCATTTTCATAGACAGGTGGAGTGTCCTCAATGTGGCCCTTGCCCCTATCAACTGCACTGTGAGATCCACTTCCAATATCACCTAGATATACACCAATTAGCACAAAATTACCAACTTTGTATGAAACAAGACATTAAAAATAAAAATAGGCTAATAATGTCAAATAGAATGTACTTACCATGATTCTTTTGAGTTTTCCTTTGATAAGTAAGTGGAACTGGGAGTGGCACTTCTTTTCCGTGCATCAGCCATGAACCCGGTACTAGGAATGCGACTTGGCGTACTCACCAGAGGAATGCTATTAGGCCTAGCTGCACGAGGAATGCCACTCTGCATAGTCGTATAAGCAATGCGACTCTTCCTAGGCACAGTCACGGGAGGAATGCTACTCGGCATACTCGAAGGAGGAACACTAGTAGCAATAGGAATTTCTTCTTCACATTCCTCTCCTCCAACACCAACCAATCTTATAGAAGGAACATTCACATCTAAGCTTTCATCATCTAACCATCCAACTCCAGCAGGAAGGAGTGGTTCTTGTTCTTCTGTAATCCACTCATCATCCGAATCTACAACTTCTTTTAGGATGGGATCGATATTATTATTTATTGTGGCTATCCTCCTCTTGTGTCTTTCTCTCAGCTTCAAGTTGTACATGACAAAAACTAGAGCATGGAGCCTTTGTCTCCAAGCGATTTCTCTTCTTCGTGTGCACCTATTTATCATGCAAGTTGCTATATTAGTTACATGTAAATTGCATAAAATACATAAATGATACGTTATTCGATGATGAAGAGAAAACTTTAAGGATACCTGTTCAAATGCACTCCAATTTCGCTCACAACCCGAAGCACTACATGTGAGGCTTAAAACCCTAACAGCAAACCTTTGCAATTCTGGAAAATCACTTCCATACCGCAGCCACCAATAAACTAAATCATCAAGTTTAGAGTTAAACTATGAAATATGAATAACTTGACGAAGCTGACAGCTTGACATAATAAAATATATAGATAACCTTGTGTATACCTGGAGAACGCTTTCCTCGTGTTTTGATGGCCATGTCGCATCCAAATTCTCCCAGTGCATTATCATAAGAATCCAACTGAAGGTCGGCATTAAGCCTTTCATCACTATTTGGTCCCATCATCCTATCCATGGTTGCATATAAACCTTTCCTTACTTCTTTATCGGCATTGAAATTTATTTCAAATCGAAATTGAGGATTAAGGTAATACCCCGCTGCATGAAGTGGACGATGAAGTTGATTGTTCCATCTTTCATCAATCTTGTTCCAAATTGGCATGTAATGCCTCTCGGTGTTGCCACAAGCATCTCTAATCCTTTCTTTAGCAGTATCCATCATCTCATACAAGAATGGCATCGAAGGCCTTCTATCCGAATCAACCTCCCTCAATACTGCAACAATTGGAACAGTTGATCTCACACAATAAGAAACATTGTTCCAAAATTTTCTGTCAAAAAGTATTGTATGTTTTGCTTCTACTCCTTCAATATGGTTTGCCCAAACACTAGAGTTCCATTTCTCTGATGAGAACATGGCTTGAAGATCTCTCTTACGCTTGTATAAACTTTGCAAAGTGAGGTAAGCAGTGGCAAAACGAGTCACAGCTGGGCGTATAAGCTCACGCTGATGGCTACAACTCCTCATGTATGCTAAAACCAAAGCATGTCGATAGATAAACTTAGTGACCTGCTTTGCCTGAGCTAGAGTGGTTGCAAAAATCTTCATTGAACCAATGGATTCCAATATCAAATCAATGCAGTGAGCTGCACATGGAGTCCAAAACAAATGCGGCCTCTTCTCCATTAACTTCTTTCCTGCACTCACATAATTTGAAGCATTATCAGTAACAATTTGTACAACATTCTCCTCGCCAACTTCTTCAACAACTTGATCCAAATACTTAAACATAAGGCTCCCATCTTTAACAGTATCTGATGCATCAACAGATTTAAAGAACATTGTACCAGTAGGAGTATTCACCAAGAAATTAATCAAACATCTACCCTTCTGATCAGTCCATCCATCAGACATAATTGTGCAACCATATTTATTCCATGACAACTTGTACTCTCCCATTAATTCATCAACATGCTTCACCTCATCAGCTAATATCCATGTTCTAACATCATGCATAGAAGGAGGTTTGAATCCTGGACCATAATTTGCTATTTGCTCCACCGCATGTTTCCAATAAGGATCATTCATTAAATTGAAGGACGACGCATTTGCATAAATAAATCTACCTACTGCTTTGCATACCTCTTTGCGTTCCTTTTTCTTCTCTTTAGTATTCAAAACTCTCAAGCTTGGTGTTGAAGATACAAATTGGTCCATTGCACCCCTTGGTCTTGGCGCTAATGATGTTGTAGGTGTAGGTACAGTGTCATCGGACATAGACACATCAAAGGGTGCATCCCCAATCGACGAACCTCTACTACTCGTACCAGCCCTCCCAATGCTTTCGGTTAACTCTTCATTTTTTTTCTTTTCTTTAATATAACCCAACAAACCAGCTGCACATTTGGCATTTACATCGTCAGGGACTTGAGTACACGGTGCCATTCCATGTCTAGTTCCAGCCAAATGGTTTTTCAACCTATTAATTCCACCCGAACATTGCTTGCTACAGAATTTGCAAAGCAAATACCCCTTAGGTTTACCGACTACTTCACAACCATATTCCCAAGCAAAGTCCTTTTTGGTACTCATCCCGATTCCTACATTAACAAGAACAAGCATACATTAAGATTTTAAAAGGAAAAACAAACAACTTTACAACAAAAAATTTCTTTTGTATTAACTTGGGGTTTAATGATTGCACTGAAAATAAAATTTCTTTTGTATTAACTTGGGGTTTAATGATGAGTCTACAACAAGGCAACAAATTGTTGTTTGTTACAAAGATTGGTTTTTGTACAGCTCCGATCCTCATATTAAGTTATTAACCAAAGATTGGGTTTTGTGTGTCATTTACAGGTATAAGCTTGACAGCCGAACAGTGGGAGACATTCACCAAGGCCCTCAACGCTGATGAAATCTAGTATCATGATGGAGACTTTCAACACAATCTCACATTTAGTCGTTGTATTACTCCAGCCTGGAGAATAGAACATGTGATCTCAGGTCAGGATATGTGGTTATGGAAATAATGTATTCGAGATGCAAAATCACAAGAACAGAATGCCAGCTCAATAACCAGAGAGAGAACAACGTTGCTGGCCTGTATTGAAAACGATATCCATTGGAATTTTACAGCTTGGAGGAGGATATTTTGCAGTGGACTTAGAACGTAGAAGTTTCCTTTTATTTGCGCGTTGCTCACACCCACAAAAAAAGGCGAGGCAAGGAAAGCATGGCTTAAATGAAAGAAATATATCACGCATAGATTGTCCCAAATCAACCTGTTCTCTGGGTGTCACATTCTATGCTTCTCATATTCGACATCTTATTAATTGCACACTAGACTGAATCTCTCCATCTCACCTGATTAAATGCACTAGACAAGTAAACTCCAAGACTCGTCTCTTATGCTTCTAATCTCAATTCCCATTTCATACCCAAGTGTGAAACGAACGCAGTTGAATGACCCCACAAATTCTTGGAGTTAATTCAACAAATCCCAAAAAGCCTACCGAAATAAACGAAAAAATGAGGCGACGCAAAAACGAAAAAAAACGACGACGAACCTGCGAGGGCGACAGTGAAGACGGAAGGAAGAAGAAGTAACGACGAAAAAAAAGAAAAAAAACGAAAGAAAAAAAGCCGAAGGAAGAGACGCACCTGGGCGGCTGGGACGAGCAGCAGGCAGCAGCGGCTTCTCCTCAGGCCTGTTCCCTCTCTCTCTCTTAGATTTTATACGCCTCAGGGTCTTAGAAAATTTTTGCCAAAATTAACCTTTTAGAAGGCTTTAAACCCTAACGCCTCACGCACGCCTCACGCACGCCTCACGCACGCCTCCGACTAAAGCTTACGCCTCCGACCTGAGGCGTTCACGTTTTGTGCGCCTTCATTGCGTGAACCGCTTCTCCTGCGCGCCTCAGGGCGCTGAGGGTGCGCCTCGCCCTGAGGCGCGCCTCAAGGCGTAAGCCTTTACGGCCTTTCAAAACTTTGACCGAGTATTAGTAACCATTAACTCGTATATCTAAAGATGAGTATATACTCAATTCTTACAGAATCAGGTTGCATAAAAAGCATCACCATGTATTGCAACGTCAGTAAAGAAAGAACCAAATTCAACTTATTTCCCATTTAGTTTTTCTACTTCTCAGCTCTTGATCATTGATTTAGGGGAAACTGTACATAATCAAAACCATAAATATGAAACTCTCTATGCTTAAATCTATCTCTAAATCTTTATGTAAGCTCACCAGTTGCTAAAGGTTATAATCTATTTGTGTTCTTGACATTCGATGACTTTTTCTCTAATCTCCATGATATCCTATGTTTCGACTTCTTGTATCATTGGCAGTTTTTCATCAACAGTTAAATTAGTTTGGTATCAAGAACATGTTTCTTTATGGTAAGCTTCATATGGAAGTGAATATGAAGCAATCTCATATATATTTTGCTCAATGAGATTCCGGATTGGTTTGTCTCAAGAATCCATTGTATGGCTTTAAGCCGTCTCTAGGAGCATAATTTAACAAATTTAGCAGTATTGTTATTGAGTTTGTAATGCAAGGATGTGTTATGAATCATTCTAGCTTCCATTGTAGGACTTCAAAGGTTGCATATTGTTAGTGGTGCAAGTCGATGATGGTACAAGAGATGACAACATCAGCATACACTTGCTTAAAAAATTCTATCGTCAAAGTTTCAACCAAGTTGGGCCAATATAGTATTTCTATGGATTGAGGTAGTTTTATGCTATCATGATATTTCTGTATCTCAAAGAAAGCATGTACTAGGTTTGTGGACTGAAACAAGGATGTTAGAGTGCAAACATATTAATATTTCTATGGTTCGAAATACGAAGATGTTTGCTAATGAAGTTAAGTCATTGGATTTCCCAATGTATAGAAGGTTGATATGTTAACTCAAGGCCCTCACCATTACACGTTTGGATATCTTTTGTTATGAGTGTCACCAATTTGTTGAGGCTCTTCGTATAATTCACTGAGATGTTGTAATTCACATATATTGATATTTGAAGAGCGCTCCAGGACATGGGATGATTATAAAGATCATAAGAACCTAAAATAAGGGTTACACTAGTGTAGATTGGCCTAGATGTCCAAATGAACGATCCAATTATTGTGTTTTTGTTGAAAGAAATTTAGTGTCTTGGAAAAATTTGGAGCAACCAAGAATCTCTCAAACAAGTGCAAAATCTCAAAACAAAGCCAGAGCAAATGAAACATATGAGTTAGTAGTGTTGAAGTATTTGTTAAGAGAACTTGATTTTTAGCATACATAGGCTATGATCCGCAAGTGCAAGTCAAGCTGCCATATACATCGCAAACAATAAACATTTTCATGATAGTACATCACATATTCGTGATAGTACATCACACATATAAAATTGATTGATACTTTTTTCAAGATAATGTTTTTGATGATGTGATTGAAATAACACATGTCAAATTGGATAGTCGGTTGGTTGACTTAATCACCAACCTCATATGGTGGTTTTAAGACAAAGTACATTTGTACCAAGCCATGAGAGTATGATATATGTGTTCCAGCTTAAGAAGGGTAAGGGTTATATTAGAATTAGAATATTTTTTCAATTTAGAAATAGAAATTATATTCTTTCATTTTAAAATTTAAGTTAAATATGAATTATGTTATCAATTTTATTCGTCTAATATTTTAAAACTAGAAATAACCCGTGCACACAATGCATGGAGCCAAAAAAATCCCCAACGAACAGGATGTGGTGCACGTGTGCAAACAAAAAGGAGAGAGAAGTGTGGGTGTATGTGTCGGTATCGTCACGGGGATAAGAGAGAAAAAGAGTGGGTGTGTGGGAATTGGGTTTGAGAGGTGGTTTTTGGGTTTTAATAAAGGAAGTGGCACACATGTAATTAAGAGGAAGATGGGCGCTTTTTTGTTGGGGGAAGCCATGTGGCATGCCACGTGCCACATGGGACAAAGGTGGGACCCACACTTTGTCCCATTAGGACAAATTCCTCCACATAGGACAATGGCATTAGGGTAATTCCCTATTAAGATAGATATATGAATAGCACAGGTACCCCTGTTGATATGTGGCATTTATTCTGAATAGTATTTCTTTTCTTTCAACAAACATGAACTACCACAAAAAATCAAGCTAATTACTACTCGGAGACATACATCATTCAATACGAACAAGAAAAAAAACTATTTAGTACCTTTGGAACCTACTTTGCCCAACATTATCCAAAATTGATTTAAGTTTTTCTAGTACAGTATCCAGATGTGAAGCTGCTACCTGCAACACAACCAAAAAAGTGATTATAATGAAAATAGTATTACCAAACATCATGAAACTCAATTTATGAAACATACCAAGCCCATGCCTTTGGCAAGCCCAAGTCGATTTACAGGGACAGATATATTTGCTTGTTTATACATTGATTCAATCTTGTTATGAACATAGATTCTGTCATCAACTTTCTGCAGAAGCATGCCTAGGCACCTGCAAAAGAATACAACAAAATATTGAGGGCATCCTGGAACCACCTGGATAGAAACAGGCTACGGTTTTAACCTAAAAGAAAGCTAAATTTTAATGACCACTTTGACCCCAAATTTTCTGGAAAAAAAGACGCAACTTAAGCCAGCATCTGAACCATGTGAGCAATCTGATCTGACATGAGCCATTGTTGCACACTTTTTACCATTTATAGAGGCTTCTTTAGTATATACGAATAATATTGTAGAAAGAGAAGGAAAACAACTCAGTTTTGGCTATGCTTCTACTATGATGATATCAGAAGGCTATGCATGTGTGGCTGTGTTTATAGCATGGACCAGTGCAATAGTTTTGAAAAAATTTATTTCAACCTCTCACTGTATCCTTGAGGGAAAAAATTCTGACATTAAAAAATCTGACATAGGATACACCGCTAGATGATATCAAAAAATATAAATTAATAATACACGAAGAAAAAAATCTCATATATGCATTCTCCAAACGAACGTTACACACTTACAGTAAGCAACTAAGGTATTCTTTCTTTTTTTCATAAGTATGATAAGCAAGGTCAGAGCCTATGGTACATAAAGCATCTGTAATCTAACACAGCCATAAATAATTGAAACACAAATTGTTAGGATTGTTAAGAGAAGAGAAAAACATATGCAAATTAACCCACGAATATAACATTTATACACAATTTGTCAGCACTGATGTTTACACTTCCCAACACGCTTCAAACAAAAGGCTTTCACGCATATAAAGGTTACTAGCACATGCCTAAAAAATCTTTGTTGTTGATAAATAGATTGATAGTTCTGAATTCAAGTATTTTGTGTACTAGTGGGATGGCAATCATCAGCATTATCTTCTTCCTTTTCTTCGTATAAGCCCTCGTCCCAAAAATCAGGATCGGTTTCATGGACTTATAGAAAGAATGGTGGATCGTGAATCGTGATGTTGGATACTCATTTTCAATGCATTACGATCTAAATCTTTTTCTTCTGTCAAAACAAGATCGTTCATATCTTTTCTTATCATTTCAATCCATGTTTTCTTCGGGCATATACATACTCAACTTGTGTTTGTGTGATAGGGAGATACAAAATAGGGAAGTTTTTGAATTGGTTTGATAGCTAGGACGAATGGCTGATACAAAAGGGGCTAAGATTGAACCTTGAAAAATTAAAGGATGTGACTAAAAATTATGAAATTTTTTTAAGGTAAAACTATATGGTTTTAAGGTGAAAAGTCGCGAGAGATGGGGGGAAGGCTGGTGGGGATAGGAAGAAGATAGTATGTGTGTGTTTGAATGAATTTATGACATGAGAGTGAACTACTATGGGTACTGCAATTTATGACCTAAGTGAATTTATAATAAGTATGAATTAATATTTGTATGTAGGCGGACGTCACATAGAGAGGTGGGTGGAGGGACTCATGCCCTATGGACACGAAAATTACCATATGTTGATAAACGGAGGCCAGCCTATGTCCTTTATGTTGGCAAAATTAGGGTTCTTGCGAATAAGCATCTGATGCGGGTAAGACACTTGGTCCCTTCATTTCTTCTCTTTTTTGCGTGGGTCAATAGTGTATATCTCTCTTTAAACTTATTTTCTAATTCATGTTACATTTAATATGGCATCAAAGTAGGTTGAAACCCTAACCCTAGTTAACCCTTTTTTTAAATGATGTGTTTAACCGATGCCACCCTCTCTTCATCCAGCTGCCACAGCCGTCACCCTTTCCTTTTCTTTCTTTATTTCAACTGCAACAGTACCCATGCCATATCAACTCTTCTTCTCTCCTCTTCTCGACAACCACCTCCACCACTCTTCGCTCTCGTCGCAACCAACCGCCACCTCCTTTTTTCTTCTCAGCCCTGCAATCCGCATCTTCCATCAATCTATCCTTCCTTTTTTATTCCTCTCGGCCCTTATCTGATGAAATCATATTAGATCCGATTATCTAATGAAATCATATTAGATCCGATCTCATCAAATCAGTTCCCTTTTAGTTAGGTTAAAAAAGTTCATGTTCCAAGCTAAAACATGACCAAAAAAGGAAAAAAAACTCTTACTTAATTGATGTTCCAACTACCTAATACGGCCTGCGATTGCTTGCTATTACTTCATGAATTCTTCAAGATATTTCACCTTCTATCTCTCGACATGACCACTCAATCTCCTCCATCTTCTGGTACTGAGACACTCTTTCTAAAGAATGTTACATAATTATCTTTTTTGAGTTTATTCTTTGGTCTCTTTATGGGTACCGAGAAGAAATGAAACATCTTATAGAAACCCACCAAACCCTAAATCCAAGAAATATGAAGTTGGTGAAGTAATCTCCACCTTCTACTTCTAATATCTCTTTTCAAAGACAATGTTATCACAATAAAGCTCAATGGTAACAATTATCTTATTTGAGCTCATCCATTTCGTGTCTTCGTTGATGCCTAAAAGAAAATGAATTATCTAACAAATAACCTTTCAGAATCTCAATCTACGGAATATGAAGTGTTGTTCATACAAATGGTATCTTTCTTCATATAGCAAAGAAGGAATGAGATACACTTCATAAGATGTATTCTAATAAAACAAACATCTCTAGGAGGTCAAACTATATGAGCTATTGTTCTCCTTGCAGCATAAAGATAGGGATCTATCTGCCAACTATTCAGAGTTAAAGGGAATCTTAACCAGTTATACTTCTATCAACCAATGGTCTATAATATAAAGACAATGCAGCATTGTAAGGATAAACTCATTCTGACCAAGTTCTTAGCTAAACTGAATCCATCTCTTGCTAGTCATGTGCAAGGACAGATAAGATTCAGTTCCTTCAATCTCGACCACACTTGTCAGAGTAAGATAATTTTTTACTAATATTAGGATCAGCTCCATTCCTGCTTATTGAGTTGAGAGTTTATCGCTGACTTTTGTGGTCACAATCACGAACGCAGCCGGGGCCGAGACGTAATGCTCCAAAAGATCATGGATACAGTTCAGACAAGCAGCTGTCTTCTACCTTTCTTGACAGACAGGTGACTTCTACATTTGGCAAAACTACCGTCTATATGTGCATTATGGATACGCAATCCATGTTTTAAACAGGTGCTATAAAAATGGTTGTTGTGGATGCGTTGCCTTTAGATGCAAATTTTTCAGTATCTATACGCAACATGCAGATTTTATAATCTTAGTATAAGCGAAAACTCGAGTTTCTGGCTACACACACTACTCTACCATTACATTCAGCTAGCTACCCACATCATTGCTTCAGCTTTAGGTATGAGTGCTTTTTAGCTACTCACGATATGCCTTGGATATTAGACTCTAGAGCATCAATCACATTACATGTATTAAAATAAATTTCAATCACTTTTATCGAATCATTTATGATTCATATTTTTTGTTCGTACTACTGATGGATCCTCCTCACCTATATCTGGTTGCAGTGTTGCTCATGCTAATGCTACTACTGATATGTCCTTATATAATATCATTTATTTTCCTTGTTTTTCAGTTTGTCATCCATTAGACATCTGACCAAAAGTAAAACCAACTCAATGATATTTTTCCCATCGTATTGAATGTTTTAAGATCCACAGACCGAGATGAAGATTGGTTCAGACCGTGAAGCGGGTAGCATGTCCTATTTGGATAATGATGACTCCTTCGTAGGTATGATTACTGCTTCTTTATCTGAGATAGTCTAACAATATCATCATCATTTGGGTCATATGTTACTACAAAAGCTCAAATAAATAATATCTGTTAGCATCATCATTTGGGTCATATGTTACTACAAAAGCTCAAATAAATAATATCTGTTTAGCCTTCAGTTTTATCGTTAGAGTGCGACTCTCATGAGATATGCAAGCATTAATGGGCTTCCTATCCTAATCATCTTATTAGTCAGAGTTGAAGTCTGTTTGTGTTAGTTTCTTTAGATATTTAGGGTTCATGTCGAGTTGCATCCTCTTCTGGATATCGTTATTTCCTTGATTTTGTCGATAATTCCTCTAAAACTACTTGAACGTATTTGTTAAAAGATAAAACTCAAATTCTAACTATTATTGCAAAAAAATTTAATAATGAAATAAACAATCAATTTTCAATGTCAATTCAAAGTTTACATACTAACAGTGCTCTTAAAGTAGTGCAAAAATAAGATAGCTAAAAGTAGTGTCTAATTTTTGTGTATTGCGTGATATTTCGCATCAAACATATCCTCACACATCCAACAAAATTGGATAGCTAAAAGAAAACATCAACAACTCTTAAGACATAACAAGACCACAGATGTTTGAGATGAATGTTCCAAAATATCTTTAGGCTAATGCGGTTCTTGATGCATGCTATTTAATAACTCTCATAGAGCCACTCTTATCTCATATTTGTATCAGGATAAGCCCATTCTCCGTGAGTTCTAGAGTCATTGGTTGTGTGTATTTTATTCATCGTTTGCAAGCTGGTTTGGATAAGTTGTCCCGTAGATAAGTGGGTGTATGTCGGATATTCTTGGAGTCAAAATGCAATGTTGCTTTGATTAGTATAAAAGGTATTATATGTCTATTAATGTTATTATTTTAAGTCTGTGCCGTATTTTTCAGCTCCTAATGACCTTCGATGGAGCATGCTCCTCTTTTACCGCCAGTAATGAGTCATCTAGAGAAAAAAGTTGAACATGAACGCTTGCAGGTATATGTCACACATACAAAGATGGTGCGCTTGCAGGTATATGTCACACATACAAAGATGGCTCAATCTGCTTCATTCCCGACTAATCCTCCTATCGCTAGTGCAAATTCTGAACATCCATCTTTATCTGTGCATCCTCCTTTATGATTCATCAGCTCCATTGTTTTCTAATCTTGATAATCATATTGCCCATGTAAATGGTAAACAATCTTCTACTCCTCGTTCATGAAATTTTATCATATATAAGACTTACTCTATCCTATCGTCAGTTTGCTCTTTTGCTTCGGTGTTGATTCCAAAGTCCTATTAATGCACTATGCCTGTAAGCAATAAGAAGATAAGGAAATGAATACATTACTATCCAAAGGACATGGGATCTAGTTCATGTTTCACCTGGACATGTTATACGATGCACATAGGTAGTTCTTGTTTCACCTGGACATGTTATATGGTTCCCATATGTGTTTACTGTTAAATATCGTCGACACATATCAGTTAACCGGTATAAAACTCGACAAGTGGTCAAAAGTCATAACCAGGCACATGACAGATTACTTCCAGGCACCCTTTCATAGCTCAGCTAAACTTAATTCAGATTCTGTTTTTTATTGTCATCAACAAAAAGTGAAGTACGTCTTAGTCTTAGCTAGATATGAAGAACTTTTTTTATTTTTTATATCGTGATCTCTCAAATGTGTATATGGGGACATCTCCGTGGTACATTGCTCAGTAAGAAAATGTTGTATGCAAACTGAAAAAATGATCTACTGCCTCAAACAAATCCTCAAGCATAGTTTTACAAGTTCAGTATGATAGCTATGGATTTTGGATTTTGAAGGTGTCATTCTGATCACGCTTTGTTCTAAGGCCTCAAACAAATCCTCAAGCATAGTACACTTTGAAGGTGTTATCCTGAGCTCTCAAATGTGTATATGGAGAAATCTCCGTGGTACATTGCTCAGTAAGAAAATGTTGTATGCTAACTGAAAAAATGGTTTTACATGCTTTTACAAGTTCAGTATGAAAGTTGGGGATTTTGGATTTTAAAGGTGTTATTCTGATCACGCTTTGTTCTAAGGCATCCTTCTGGGCCAATGATTTTAACCATATTATGCAGATGAGATTCTACTAATAGATGATGATGTTGAAGGCATGAAAAAAAAAATATGAACATCTCAAAAAACATTTTGTTACCAAAGAAATGGGACAATTGATATACTTTTTAGGAATTAAGATTGCTCACAGTAAATACGTCTCTTTTCTAATGAAAGTATGTTCTTGATATATTATCAGAGAGTGTTATTGGTGCAAATCAATCGGTACTCCTATGGTCAGATCAAGGTTAGATGTCTCAATTTCGGTTTCGATCTTCCAAAGAATTTTTAGGTTGGTTTCGCTCGTTTCGGTTGTTTCGGAGTCTCGTTTCATTTTGTTGCATCGACAGTTTCCATAGTTTTTATTAACATTACAAATACCAATCAAATACTAGAACATCTAAATTAATAAAGAAAGTAAGTTAGAAATTAAGTGACACACAATCTAAAACTATCGCATACTAAAAAAACTAAAGTAATAAACAAATACTTTCAAATACTTTCAAATTTGTATAACTAATATCAAATACTAACAAAATTATTTATGTACTAGTCATACCATGTGCCCGCGGGCACGGTTCATTTAAGATTTTCCCCCGCAAAATCTTTGTTCCCCAAAAAAATATTTTCATAGCCAAAACTGCGAGGAACAAAAAATTAGCGTAGAAATATTTAGCGACACGGGCGCAGAAGGCGCGGAACACCAAATTCGACGTAGAACAACAAATTTGGTGCGGACACCTTCGACGCAGAACAACAAATTAGCGTACAAAAATTTAGCGAGCGCTTTCGGCGTGGAACAACAAATTCGACGCAAAAGGCGCGGAACAATAAATTAGCGTACAAAAATTTAGCGGACGCCTTCACTTTTTAACCTTCCGAAAACCTCTCTTGTTGTGGTGCAATAATGGGGAATTGTTGCGTGTGTTTTTTTACCATTTTGTGTGTAATGAAATATTAAATATTTATGATGATGGTTAATAAGAAATCAATTATCAGTGGGTTTTTTGTTAAAAATTTTATTGTAAGCTTTTGTAGGACGGTTGCTTTGGTGTGAAGGAAGAAGGAACTTTTTTTATTGTTATGTTTTGGCTTTTGGAGTCATTTTCTTATGTCGTTGACTGGGTCAAAAACAATCAATTGTAATTGATACGCATCTCAAAGCTTAGCAGCATTATTTTGAAAATCGAAGCCCTTTGGCGTGTGCGGATGTCGAAGCTTGCCATTGATAGTGTGATAATGAAGCTATTTGTGTTATGCGTTTTTTTTAAATACTGGCCTGAGGGATTGAGTGCGCTTTAATCATCTCAAAATCATCTTTTCAACCAAATAGTTTCCCACCAAAACTCAAAAAGTTCTCATCAAAATCATCTCATCCGTTGATTCCCCAATATTAAATCCAAACCGTCTTTCTATCAACCTGTTTGTCTTAGTCAGCCCTGGAATTCAAAAACAGTTGTGTTTTAATATATAGATAATACTATCAAAAATTAAAAATACATATCTCACATAAAGCAACCAAGTACAACCAAGTACAAGCCCACATGGGCTTGTAGTTGGTTGTTTTATGTGAGAGGGCGTATGAGAGCCTATCTCATATGGCGTATGATACCCATTAATCCCAAATTAAAAATACATATATTCCGTAATTTGGAAGAGTTTTGCTATTCCCGCTACACATTTTGCTACACATTTTAGACTTTTTTACAAGTTTGACATTCCATTTCATACATTGCCATAAGATAATGGTAAACTTGTAAATAAATGCAACATGGTGACAAAATGTGTAAGATAAATAGCAACACAATCTCAACCACTAATAGTGATGTTAGTCAAATTACACAGTTTGATAAACAATTTACATTTATTTACAAGGTTGCAATTCCTTTTGGTTAAACGGTCTAAAAGGAAATGACAAACTTATAAATAAATGTAAAATATTTAGCAAGATGTGTAATTTGACTAGCTGCACTCCTCTCGGCTCTTCCAACGTGCGGCATGTGACATGTTAAATCAAAACCAAAGGGCTCGAGCCTTTCATTCTTCTTCGGTTTTTGGATGCAACGGGAAATCCCTTCGTTCTTCTATGTTAATCATCGACGCCGCCGCCACAGATGCGACCACACAGATGCGACCACGGTCCCCTTTGAAGCAAAGACGACGATGAACACAGAGATGAAGACCATAACCACGACGACGACGACATGGAGTCGCGTTGACTAAATATGAAGACAACAATGAGATTATATCAACTCAAATTTCTTTTTGATTTTTTATAATTTTATCATGAAATCGTCCTCTCCGTTGATTTCTTTCCAATTTCTATTAAAATTTTAGAGTTTTAATTAGAAAGAAATTGGTTTTTAAGCATGTTTTGGTGGTTCCGACCGATACCGAGATTCACACTGCGTTTCAAATCTCTCCGAAACCAATCCAAAACATCCGAAACGGTTCGGTTTCAACAGAAACCATGATCTATGGGTCAGATACATCACTATGAGATGCGTCAGGACCAGCGTTTACAAATGTTGCTTTCTATAGGTAGTTAGGTGATCAACTTGTCTATCTTACAATGATTAGTTTGGATATTACAAATGTTGTGGGATTGGTAAGCTAGTTCATGCACAAACCAAAGAATGTTTACTGGTAGGCAGCATTGTGAATTTTGGCTTTCATTAAAAGTTACCATGGAAAATTGTGAGACAGAAAGAATGGCCATTTGAAATTGAAATTTTTTAGATTCTAATTATACAGGTAACGGACAGATCACAAGCCAACTACTAGATACTGTACTTATGTTTGGGGAAATTAAGTCCCTTGAAAGAGTAAAAAGATAGCAATTCTAATGCATTTTGTGTTGAAGCAAAGTATCGTGATATGGCCCATACTGCATGTGCATGTGAGAAGATGTCCAAGAATCTCTTATAAACAAAAAAAGAGCTTTCTGTATCATGAGCATATGCATATGTTTTATGGCAATTAGTCTGCAATCTACATTACAAATAAACATGTTTCATAATAGAGCTAAACATATAGCGGTAGATTGTCACTTTCAATCGAGACGCGGTGAATAAAAGTGCATATGCACCCCTTACACTCCTTCATATACAAAATTAATTAGCTGATGTTCCTATGAAACATTTGATTATAAAACAATGTTTTAATTTATCTAAGAAGGTGTGCATGGTTGATAAACAAACTCTACCTTGAGAGGGAGTGTTGAGAATAGTTGGGTTGTAATTGAGTATTGGGTTATATACATACCCGACTTGTTAGGGGGTGTGTGTATCAATAACGAGGTGAGAGAGGATATCTCTCTCTAAACCTATTTTCTGATTCATGTTGTATTTTAACCGAGAATCCACGAGGAAGAAAAGTGCAATTTGACCTATGTCTTTTTCTTTTGCAAAGTATACAAGCCTATGACTGTACCATGTTTTGCTCACATAGAAGCTAATATGAAATGATTCGATCAAGGTGATTGAAATTTATTTTAATACAAGTAATGTGATTCGATGAAAGTGATTTGACCTATGTATTTTTCTTTTGCAAAGTATACAAGCCTATTACTGTACCATGTTTTGCTCACATATAAGCTTTCTTGATTTCTTCAGTCTATCATAGAGAGTCTAAGTTAGCCAAATTAGTCAATAAAAATAAATGATTAAAGAACCTCCAGATACAAGTGAAACAAAGCATGTGAAAAGAGAAACAAAGCAGTGAATACCTGGCAAGCAAGTCAAAACTTTTGAAATCACATAATACTAAAAGCTTGAAAGCCGACGAAGAATAAATAAATAAATAAAAGATCAGCACAGTTGGAATATAGACATGATACGAGGAATCAGTCTATGTTAATGGAATCCATCTCCACAGAAAAAAACATAAAAATTAGGTCAGAATACCTATGAAGGAGGGCAGAATGCTCATCATCAGCGACGTACAGAACATACTGTCTTTCAAAAGCATTGCCCAACGAAATGGTCCATTCCATGTCTTGAAGAACATCCAAGGATTCGGACAAGAACTGCCATTGAAGAAGAAAGTAAATACAGCAACCACAACTTCAACATTTTCCTTGTTCGTTACAATCCCAATGGCAGGTATTCAAATGTATTACACTTGGACTTAAAGGGAAAATGAAACCAATCGAAACAAATTCAAATTTAGAAGTGCATCTGGAATCCCAGAATACTTTGTTAGAACTATGTTTAATAAGTAATATGGAAAAGTACACACGATATTGCATATGGTTCAAACCAGAATGAGAAGCTTTCAGTGAAAAATGACTAATTATAGAAGAAAAGGCAATATACAACATTCAGTATTTCGTAAGTTTATGTAACAGCTAATAAATATTTTTAAGTATGCAGCAGTAAACAATATTGAAGACTTCAAAGATCAATAGATCAGACTTACATTGATAATCATGTCATCCCAAGTCTCTTGGCAAGAAAGTTCCTGCTTCAAGTCTTCAGGATCACTGATATACGCCTTCATTTTAGGTACCTAGTACTTGCCATGGGAAGGACTTGTAAGATATATGTACAAACCGTGAATATAAAATTTTCATATTGTAATAGCATGATAATACTAGCCTGAAAAAATAATTAATGGCACAATGTTAATATATGGTAATAAAAATAAGTATTAAAAATATTATTGAGAAAGCCATTAGATGAACAAAAAGTCACAGGAATATCAATGTATGTACAATATATATTTTACATATTGCAATAGCAGAAAGGATGCTAACCTGAAAAGAGCACTTGAGACAATGTAACTAAATAATACAAGAATATAAATTTAGACATTTTTTTAATTAAGGAACCCTTTAGAGGAACAAAAAGTTGCACGATACGACAAGCCTACAATGAAGCCAACATATGCTATGTTACAATTAAGAAAGCATCTACACATAAATCTGAGTTAAATTTCATAAATCTGAGTTATATGACATGATAAAAGAGAACGTTCAGCGAAAGCATGAAGCCGATCAAATATACTAGGTCAAACACATGATGCGCTGAAACCATTTGATTTTTACTACTATCAATTCATCTTAAACATGTACACCTTGGTTCACATAGGCATATCCGTTAGATCCACTGGGAAGAGAGCAGCCACTTTTGGGCGGATATTAGATACATGTATAACCCTATATAAAAGACCAAAAGTGCCCTAATTCAGGTCATCAAGATGGCATGTTTTATCCTGACCATAACAGATAACACAAAAAATGCACATGAAAAGCACACTCGCTGACGTGCGTGCAAACACATTCTTACTATTTTGCTTCAAGTGCTATACAACTGACATGCTTTTGAGAATACACATTTGTTTACAATGGGTGAAAACTGTACAATCCAATTATGCCACCAACCAAAAGGTTACAGGAAAATAGCTTTTTCGTCAAAACGGTCAAATGCGATCATACATGGAAAGTTCAGATAGATTGTGATGAACAAAAAGCGGTATGCGAGATTGGTACAATTTGTTGCATCCACTATTATATGATTTTTCCACATGCGGAAGCATAATTTTGTCAATAGATTGAGGCATGCAAGACTATTATACGTATCAAAATGGAAGAAAAACGCACCACACTCAAGATACATATATGGTCTGACAAATCTGGCTAACATCCATACGTGGAGCATATAGAAAATTTCCAATAATAGCATGGATAACAGGAGGGCTCAAATCCATCCCTTAAACCCCCAATACATTTTCTAGAGGAGTCAACATCAATGTAACAAATGGCAACGGCGGCAAGGTAACAATAAGCTGCCAAGCTCCTCAATTCATCCTTTATAAGTCGATAAACCATAGAAAGGACTCATAACTTTACCCCTAAAATTTCAGAAGAAAAATTGGAAAATGTAAACAGACCTCACTTCAAAAAAAGGATCAGGCATCCACCCTATCTTTTGGAAACTAATGGATCTAACTTGAAGCTCAGATAAATTATGTGGATCTGAAGCTGGACATACAATGATTTGACCCAACACATTTACAATTCTATTCTCCTCATCACTCTTAACTCTTACCATACAAATGAACTGGCACCTAAACTCCCATTAAAAAGCAAAAAGCAAAAACAAAAACAAAAAAGACAAAACAAATACATATTCCAACCTCGTACCTTTGAAATTCTTCTATAGGATTGATGGTTCCTAACTTCCTATTACAGTTAAAACATTTGGATATATAATTCATATGCTCATCCCACCGTTTCTATATCGAGCATATCCTATAATGGTCCACCTTTATTATTTTATTAATATAAAAGAATAACAATAAAAATAATAAGGCATAAATATGACCACATATTACAAAAAATGATAAAATAAAAAGCAAGACCAATAAAACTATGTTAAGTCACAGCATGTCTAAATCTAATAAAAAGATGGCATATTTAAATACCGAGCCTTAAAATATTTCTTACATGTGATAACCTCTCATCCCTTGAAATCAAAAGAAGAATTTCCATTACAGGCATCCAGAATACCGGTAATACAGTAAAAATGGCCAATATGAGGCATATAGACAATAGAATTCTGAAGCATGTAATTTGTAGTTTGAATCAAGCGTGCACGTGAACTGATGCAGTGCTTATGATAATGGTCTTTGACTCAAGGTTTGAGGTCTCGGTTTCGGTCTCGGTATCGCTCTCCCGGAAATTTAGGTTTCGGTATCGGTAACGCTCGTTTCGACGGTTTCGGCGATGAGTTTCGATTCGTTCATATCGGTAGTTTCAAAAATTGTAAGTTACATTTAACTAACAATATTAGTTAAAATTTGTTACTAACAAGATAATGACAAACTAATAAAGATAATTTGTACCTTATAACATAATTATGAACAATATTAGTTAAAAATATACTATTCACGTTAGCCATTTAGCTAAAAACACTCTCGTTAGTTACAATATGGCAAACTTGAAAATAATGCGTAATATGTTTAGACAAATGTAGGGTGTGAATAGCGTGTCAATATCTCATTTTTTGGGGTTTTAAGAGAATTTTTATTGAATTACACATTCTTCTTCCTCCATCTTCGACAGATACTGAACGATATCGATCGGTATCGGTCAGTATCGGCTGGTATCGACCGAAACCAACCGATACCGAAACTGACCAATAGTTTCGGTCTCGTTACCCACCAATACCGAAACGATACGGCCGATACCCAAGGGTATCGGCCGAAACCTCAAACCTTGCTTTAACTTGATTAGTGTAGAAAGCAACTCGGTTGGTTAATGGAGAAAGCAATTCGGTTGATTTCTACATTAATCATATTAAAGACCAATGTCATAAGCACTGCATCAGTCCACGTGAGTGCTTGATTCAAACTACAGATTGCATGCTTCCAAATTTTGTTGTCTATACACCTCATAATGGTTATTTTTACTCTATTACTGGTATTCTAGATGCATGCAATGAAAATTCTACTTTTGAATTAAAGGAATGTGAGATTATCACATATAAGAGATATTTTAAGACTCGGTATTTAAATGTGTCATCTTTTCTCACCAGGCATGGCATCGACTTGAAAAGGAAACACAAACCCTTTATTGCTGGAAGACATCTTTTCACTGTGAAAAATCTCTGCATGCACTTCGTTCGGTACTTCGGAACATGTCATCACATCCATAGTTAACTTGTAAACTTGTAACAAGTTAACATGTAAAAAACTTATAAGAATTTATGAAATACGTCTAATATGTATGAAATACGTCTAACATTTATGAAATACGTCTAAATATCTGTCTGCATTTTTTTGTGCTTTTCTATATTATTTCTATATTTTTCTATTCACATAACACATTTTTCTGCATTTTCCTAACATTTTTTATAAGTAAAATTTTTTACGTAAATTTTCCTACCAACATCCATTAATATTACACATTTTTTCTGTTCTGTATTTTTCTGTTCACATTACACATTTGTAACAAAAATTACCTAATTAATTAATATAAAAGAATAACAATAAAAATGATTAGGCATAAATTTGACATCATAATACATAAATTGCATAAAATACATCAAAAGATACAAAAAATGAAAAAAAACAACAGATACAAAAATCTCATTCTAAGTTAGCATCATCCAGGTGTAATCCAGAGTAGTATAGTGGATAAAAATATTGCATCTATTCCGGCCTTTAAAATGTTATCTTATGCGAAGAGCGAGCTCGGATCGATGAAAAAGCATGTCATGACTGCCTTTGACTGATGGACTGTCCAGTCACATTCGAACCGTACATGTATTGAATATCATAATCTTCATAGATATCAGAGTATATGTACGGTGCGAAATAATCATATAACTATCTGAGTATCCACCGAAATACAATTCATGAATGACAGCATTATCATAACCTCTATAATAATCAGAAGAAAGTTGATACATGCGATATTTAGATTGTCAACCGTATGTATCGACCCCATGTTCCTTTACTTTGATGATGTGTTTCATGATTTATATACCCATACTAATGTGTTGTTATCATTAACATGGTCCCCACTTCTCTCAATAGGACGATCATATTCCGAAGTACCACAATCTCCATTTGCAGTACCTTGGTCATCGGTAGAAGAATCATCATCGCTTTCTTGCCGAGTGACTGCCTTCTTTCGTCGGTATGTGAGATTCACTAGGTTGTGATTTGGTCGCGACTGATTGCTTCTTATACGTTCTGCTTCCGCAAACACTTCGTCCAACCAAGGATTGTCTCTGTCATCGAGCTCTCTAGCTTCTGTCTCCTTGGTCCATTTCTACAATGGATCGCCCTCATGGAAAATGTACATAGACCGGTTTTTTAAGATGTTCCATTGTTAGATTATTCATGGTCTTTGTGTGAATGAGTTAGAAGATTGTTCAATTTCGTTCATAGTTGGAAGAAAAGACTGCTTGGCTTAAAACACGCACAGCTACGTGTGTATGAGTTGGAGCGTGCTCTATCCCAATAATTAGCCATCATTGAGCTACAAAAGTACTCTTGGTTAGAAAAAATTGAGCAGTTTATGTAGAACATATAAGTATCTAAGATTCTTATAGATACCTAGAGTGACTTTTTTGTCGTCATTTCTTCCTTACTAGAGCTGAAATAACCAACTCTCATCCTATATGACTCCAGCTATAATTATCATGCATAATTTCAGAATGTAAACGACTTCATCGAATCATATATCTAAATAAAATTATACAAAACTCATTTATCTCTCTATTTATGTCAATTTACTTCGACGGGTCTGTTACCAACCTCTCGATAACACGTCTGAGTCCAACCAGCACCTTGTTGTCATTTGTTGCAGTGGAGAAGTACTGGAAACGATGATTCAAATAATAACATGTGGCATGAATAGCTTGATGCATCTGCTTATCCCATTTTTTGTCGATCAAGTCTCTGTAACCTCTATTAATATTCTTTCGAATTTCCTCTTTCACCGGGTCAATGACTTCATACAGATAACACATCTCGGCCTTATCATCGATGTCGAACATTCGTAAAATTTTTACCAGCGGCTTAAATACGGTGATAACATTAAAGGTTTCTTGCAAGAAGTTATCACCGGGTATCAGAATGTACATGTTGTTTCCAACAGTCCTATCGTTTGGTTTCATCTTAGAAAAGCTATTGGACCATTCTCTTGAGGCGATCATTCTTCGAAGATCGTATCATGCACGTACAAAGAGTCCAAACTAATAAAATAGGTTGCAAATCTTGTGATTGTATGCCTAATCAACTCATTTCCACCTGTCTTTTTTCTCATCAAGCTGAGGACTCGTCCTTTGTTGTATAAAGCCCATTACCATCTGACTTTGTACGATGATATTTTTGACTTCCTCGTCTTTTGACATATAAACCAATATCAAGTCAATACATTGCACCGCACATGATGTCTCTTTCGCATCAACAGCTGCACATCTGATTTGTACTTTGCTCCGTTGTCGGTAACTACTCGGACTATTTTATACTCTCCAATTATTTCTATATATTTGTCCATAAGATCAAATATGTATGGACCGTTCTGGAAGTGGTCGGTTGCATCCACAGAGTCCAAGAACATCATCCTGTGGGTCAAATACACAAGAAAATTAATAACCTTCATTATGTTTTGTCCAACCATCACATATCAGTGTACAACCATACGCATCCCAATGACTACGAAAAGTTTCTAACATATTTTTTAGTTTCTTCAAGCTCCATGTGTGACAGCTCCCAAGTAGTGGGTGAAGCAACGTCACGACCAGCTTCCACAATAGCATATACCATGGGCTTATAATATGAACTATTGGTCACATGGTATGGAATGTGGTTGAAGTAAAAAAAATTGGTTATAGTTCGGTTGATAAAGGACTAGGCATTTTTCATGAATGAAGTCTTTATGTTTAGATGGGTTTTACCCTTCTTCGTTAAAAAAGGATCGGCAACGAGTTCGGGTTTGAGAACGCCGGTCGGTCTACTGTTTGGTTCAACATCGCGAGCAGAACCACAGGCGAATATACTGACAATTCTACCGACACAACTACCTGATCTGGCTAGCCCAGAGGGCTCAGACGATCCTGCTTTCATCCTTCTGCAGTCACATCTAATCGCTTCTTCGGCATGTTCTTGCCTACTTTCTATAAGAGCTCTTCTTAAGTCTCTCGTCTCATCGGTATCATCCGCATTCTCATCTGAGTCATCTGAGATTACCTCTATATGACTGCCTTTAACTCCACAATTCTCTTCTTCTCAAATCTGGAATGTACCATTTCTTTCCTCTTCTCAAATATGTGTTTCGTAATCTCTTCATGCACTGGTTTTGGTGTTTCGAAGCACGTCATCACATCTCCGAAAATTTCCCGCCAAGTGTTTCTTAAGACGAGTCACGCCTATATGCATTTATTTAAGGCAACAATTGCACCTTATATGTCTATGGCCATTTAAGGCAACAAATTCAAGTATTTACCGGACTGCCATTAAGTTTGTTAACACTGTGTTACGCCTATTTGGCCGAGACCCGTAAAGCACGAGCCCAGGAGCCCGACTACTGGTCAAAAGCCCATCTGCGTCCTCAAAGCCCATTCGACAAAGGCCCTACAAGAGGCCTCCTCGAACGTCGATCCGACCCAGCCCGAATAACCCGTTAGTCGCTCGCCCACTCCTGCGAAAACCACTCCCCCAGACGCGCGACCACTAAAGAGCGATAATGGGAAGGTGCTGGCATGGCGGAGGGAGCGGCGGCGATGGGGGACTGATGGGGCACGATCAATGGCGGACGTGGGACGTGGGTCAGAGGCGATCACGCCGGGGCTCTACAAAAGGGCAAGGAAGACGACGAAGAAAAGGACCGCATCTCAGGTAACAAAACCTAAGGTACTCCATCAACGACCTCGTTCCCCCAATTCATCTCCTTCCTCCCCTGCTCGCGCCGAGAGACGCCGTCACGATCTCCTCACGAGTCGGACCGTCTCCGCCGGGCCTCCTTTCTCAGATCTCTATCTGACTTAGGCATCGGAGGGGATTTGGCCGGAACCAAGGTCCGGCCCCCTGACGAGCGTTCTCGTCTACGCAGGTGAACAACAGACCAACGGGCCGAGGCTACCCCTCGCCCCTCTCCGACCACTCGATCCACCGGACGGTGAGGCTTCCCCTCACCCTCAGCCTTCCTTGGCCGAGCACGCCCTACCAAGGCCGAGCGTCCAAATCGGGTCTGAGACTCACTCTCGCCACCAGACGGCCGTGCATCTACCCGGGCGACCGAGGCTACCCCTCGTCCCCCTCCCAGCCGAGGCCGAGCGCGTCTGACCGAGGCCGAGCGTCTCAACCAGGGCCGAGGCTTCCCCTCGCCCCTTCTGCACCGATTCGAAGCCCCCGAGGGACCCAAAGCGGGTCCCTTGACCACGTTGACCGGGTTCTCCACGGTCAACGCATTGTAGTGAGAAAACACTCTGAAACATCTGGCGCCGTCTGTGGGAACGAGAAACCGTCCCACGAAGAAGCAAACCACACCAACAATGGCACGAGCCAGCAATGGGAGGAAGCGCATGCCCTCCATCCCAGAGGAGGGGAATGGCACAACAAACGGCAATCCCGAGGACACACCCGTCAGCGGCCACCCCACCCTCTCCACCGAAGAAGCCGGCGGCTCAGAACTGGCCACGCAGGGACAGCTCCGCGCCCTAGCTCAGGAGACCAACGCGAGCCTCCAGACGTTGGTCGCAACGGTGCAGCAGCTCGTCGGCCCTGCGCCACCCAACGGAGGCACGTTGGACGACAGCCATCGATGGGCGGGGGGTCCCCCACACTTGCGGTCCGCCGTGGTCGACGACCACGGGACCCGGAAACCGAACATGGAATGTCGGTTCACGCTGTCTGGCTCTCGTCAGGCGAGGTCACGCGCCTCCTCACCCAATCGTGAAAGGAGCCGAAGAGAGACCGAAGGGACGGACGGCGAATCAAGGACGGCCTCGTCTCATCGATCGCGGTCGTCCCGCCGCAGGAGAAGCGAACGACACCACTCGAGAGACCGATCGCGGCGGAGCAGGAGCTCCCGCAGGAGGAGTCGGGAACGTCGGGACAGCCCGGCCCCCAGTGTGGCGAAGGCTGCGGAGCCAGCCCCGCTGGCGCCGGTGGTACCCCCACCCCCGGTCGATCCAGAGGCAGGCGAGTACCGCATCCCCGGAGGCATCCACGGAGATCGATGCCCCTTGTCACGGAGAATAACCGACGCACGGGTCCCCTCCCGATTCCGGATCCCGGTGCTGGGAAAGTACGATGGAATAGGAGACCCGGCGCACCACGTGATGGACTACGAGGGGGACATGGCCTTCCAGGGAGCTGACGATGACCTGCTTTGCCGGGGCTTCTATTCTACTCTCAGGGGAGCGGCGAGGATCTGGTACCACAGCCTGCCCGGTCGCTCCATCGACAGCTTCGAACAACTCGCCCAGTCGTTCTGCAAACAGTTCATGGCGGGGAGGCTGATCAAACCTGGTGCTGAACATCTGTTCAACATAGTACAAGGCCCGGCCGAGCCACTTCGACAGTTCATGCGCCGCTTCAATGCGGAAAGGCTAAATGTGAACAACCCACCCGACCTGGTGGTCCAGACGGCTCTTAAGAAAGGGCTTCGCCACAGGGGCCTCAAGAAGTCCCTGCACAACGACCCCCCAAAGGACCTCCCCGGGATCATGGCAAGGGCCGAGCGCTTTATGCTGACCGAGGAGGCCTTGGCCGAGGATGCAGGAAAAACCGCTCGAGGGACCAAGCGTGGCGACGGCGGACGAGCAAGCCCCGAAGGATACCGAACCGAAAAGAGACAAAGGAACAGGCAACGGGGAGAAAGCGCGAGGGACACCACCCCAGACGCCATTCTCGCCCAAGTACAGAAGGAAGAGCGAGCTGATCGCCCCCCGCCGAAGGCTAAAAGAGGCGGGAAGAACAGGGAGAAGTACTGTAAGTACCATAAGGACGATGGTCACGACACGGAAGATTGCTGGCATTTGAAGAAGGACATTGAGAAGCTGATGATCCGAGGGCACGCCAGGAATCAGGCCGACGAGCCGGCCCACGGAGAAGGGACCTCCACACAGCCGGACAAGGGGAAGAAGATCAACACCATCCAAGGCCCCCTCCGCATCATAGAGTGAGCAGGCAACATCCTTCCCCCCGGGGGGGCGGCCTAAGTATGAGGGAGATATCTAGTTTTACATCCCTCTGTTTAGCTTCATTTCCCCATTTCCGTTTCCTCCAAATGTACCGGTCCAACTGGGCCCGCGAGAGTACAAACGCATTCTTTTTATTGTCTTTATTTAAAATTCCGACAGAGTTGACATGTCGCCAGTAACGCAAAAGGCCGGGGACCGCCGCCTCACTGGAGGAGGAAGAGGAGCTTTGCCCTCACCGACTATCTCCGGCACTCATAAGTCTGGGAGCACTTCCCCCAGCAGACGCGGACGCCGACCGGTCCTAAGCCGAGGAGCTTGGCCCTCGCCGACCGAGTCCAGAGCTCATAAGTCTGGGGGCGGCTCCCCCAGCAGGCACGGGCGCCGACCGGTCCTAAGCCGAGAGGCTTTGCCCTCGCCGACCGACTCCAGTGCCCATAAGTCTGGGGGCAACTCCCCCGGCAGGCACGGACGCCGACCGGTCCTAAGCCGAAGGGCTTTGCCCTCGCTGACCGACTCCAGCGCTCATAAGTCTGGGGGCGGCTCCCCCAGCAGGCACGACGCCGACTGGTCCTAAGCCGAGGAGCTTTGCCCTCGCCGACCGACTCCAGCACTCATAAGACTGGGGGCAATTCCCCCAGCAGGCACGGACGCCGACCGGTCCTAAGCCGAGGAGCTTTGCCCTCGCCGACCGACCCCAGCGCTCATAAGTCTGGGGGGCAGTTTCCCCAGGAGGCACGGACGCCAACCGGTCCTAAGTCGAGAAGCTCCGCCCTCGCTGACCGACTCCTGCGCCCCTAAGTCCGGGGAGAATACCCCCAGCCAACGCCAGTTTCGTCCATTCCCAAGCCAAGAACAAGGCAACAACGCCAAGTACACAAAAATTCCAAGTAAGTCGATTTCATTTATAATAGTTAACCCGAGTACAAAAATGCGCCTTATCTACAGGGGATCAAGGCGAAGGGAACACCCTACAAACAGTCTACTCGCGACAAATGACAGAGTTCAGATCGACACCGACAAAGCAAAATTGGTTGACAAAAGACCCAGAGTAGGTGACCCAAGCCAGCGGCCATGCAACCAGCAATTGTTGGCCGCAGGGCTGAAGGAGAGGGCGGGGGCCGGGGATCCATTTCAAGTAGACTGGCCCAAAGCGAAGCGGATGCTTAAAAATTTGAGGATAAGGCTGGGAGTGACTGCTTAAGGAGCCCGAGCTCGGGAGGACACATCCTCGGGCACTTCGCCCTGCTCGGAGCGAGGGGACTCGACTGGCGGAGGGGCTTGCCGGACACGTTCCGCACATTCCCGGAAGGAAGACTGGACGACTTCGACGATCCGGGGGGCGATGATGTCTATATACTTACCGAAGGCCCCCCTGAGAACCTCGAAGATCTCCTTCCCCAGGGTCTCGACGACGCCCTTCTCGACCTCCTCCGCCAGCCGCATTACCTGACGCCGGTCCGACAGCTCCCTCTGAAGCTCCTCCCTCTCCAGACGGAACGATTCCGCCGCTTCCTCAGCCGACTGATGAGCATCCCCTAGCTTTCCCTCAAGATCACCCACTTGCCCCTCCAACGCAGCCACACGGAGGGCGAGGCGCCGAGACTCCATCTGGGCCTCCATCATGGCCACCTCGGCCGCCCCGGCCCGCTCCTGAGCCCTCATGGAAGACTCCTCCATCTCCCTCAAGCGGACGGCTCGACACTGCAACTCCACAGCGAGCGTTGAACCCTGAAAAGACGAGGCATGTGCTAAGAAGAGGATAAAGAGAAAAAGAGGATAGCAAGATAACCGAACCTGTTGGAGGATCCAGACCAAGGAATCCGACATCTTGTCGGCCGGGATCTTCTTGAGGAGGCTGCGGTCCCGGGGAGGGACGGAGACCTCGGCAACCTGCTGGGCCACGGCTCGGTCAGCAAACATCGAGCTCCCAGGGACGACAATCGAAGCCAAGTCGCTCGCCAATAAGGCCCCGACCCCTGGTGATACGGGCGAAGACGCTGCGAGGGGAGTGGCTGGCAAGGCTATCGAAGGATCCCCGGCGGTCGCCACGGGAAGCGCGGAACCTGCCGGGCCGGAGGGATCCACGTCCTCCTTCCTCTTCTTTCCCCCGTGAAGCTCCGAAGGCGCCGGAGGAGAACGCTTCCGCCTCGCACCATCCTCACCCCCCGGAAGGGGATCGCCAGAAGAAGAGGCGGGAGGCGCGGCCACCACCTTACCCACGGCAGGCTCGGCTCGGCGCACCTCCTCCTCAATGGTCCTCCGAGGCGCCCTTCCAGAGGTACTACCTCGGCTCCGAGCGGCTCCACGACGGATCAGCTCGTCAACGTCACGGACGAATTCGCGGCCAGCCATCCCTGCAAAGGAGACCGAAATCAGGATGAGTCATAGGGCGATCCGGGGATGAAAAAGCGACCTACCCGGAGACCACAAGACGGCCTTCAGGAGTAGGTCGTCCAGCAAAGACCAAATGGACTTCGTTTCCAAAGGAAGAGCCAACAGAAGCGTAGCGGCTGCCCGGTCGGCGTCTGAGAGAACCAACGACGGGCGAGAATGGACAGAACTGCCCAGCTTGTCAGAATCTGGGCCTCGCCCAAGAAGACCACGAAGACATAATCCATGTTCCAATCCCCTGACCAGCGGGGTAACCCGATCAGGCATTCCCTCCTCGAACGAGCTCGGAGTAGCAGCCATGACCCCGGACCGACCGTCTGGGCCTGGTAAAAGTAGAAGAGAAGGGGGGAGTCGGCTCCAGACCACGGGTACATCAGAGCGTTACGAAGCCCGTCAGTACCGCGATCGAACACGGTGTGAACTGACACAGGGACACTGTGAAATGTTCCATGACCTGGAAGAAGAAGGGATGGAGCGGGAAGCGAAGACCCAGGCGGAACATCTCGACGTAAACACCGACCTCATTGCTCCTCGGAAGGCAAATCCGCTCGTCGACAAAAGGAACCCGAACCTCGTATGGAAAGCAGAGATATCTTTCCCGGATCTCAGCGGCCACCGAAGGAGGGGACCTCGACGGCGTACGGAGGACAACCGGGGGCACATTAAGCCGTACGGCAGCCAACGCCACGTCATCACGGGCGTAGTCTGGAAAAAGTTTCTCCTTCCCCTTATCTTGAAGAGAACGACTCCCGGCAGGGGAACCAGACTCCCTTAGCCGGGGTTCGCCCCGCCCGGACTCCGGAGGACCCCTCGTCCTCCGACCAGAACCGCATATCCTAAGAGCAGCCATAAGATGAAAGCAAGAGAGGAATTACCTATTTTCAACTATTTTTGGAGAGGACAAAGAAGCGAAGGCGACGGGGAACTCCGGGTTGCTGAAGGCTCTGAATATCGGGAGGAGCGAAGAAGTGGAGATCAACACAACTGGGGATCTTATATGCCAGGGGAGAATTCGAAGCGCCTGACAAGAATGCGTGGCGAGGCTCGAAGAGTCGGCGGCGTTCCGAAACTGGCGCCAGTTGAAGACCAATCGATCCGCCTCATCATGACCTGCATTTATGGCCTCGCCTCGATTGAAGCGCCGCTCGGGATCCCAGGAGACATAACGGGTGATCTGAGCGAGCCGAGGCTGATCGACCCCACCAATGGCGGCTCACAAACCCTTCGGCTTCCCAAGCTTAAGGCGACTACGCGAGCGGCGGGGATAAGCTTGCCACTACACGTGGCAGCATCTGAAGGCCGACGGCGCTTCGGAACCCGCGCCTTAAAAACATCGAACGGGCCAACTCATGATGACGACTAATAAATGAGTCGGCATCGACTGGCGAGCTCGTCAAAATCGGCAGAGGTCACATCGGCCGAGCCGAACCGGCCGAGGCCGATCGACCCGACCGATGGGGGCAATTGTTACGCCTATTTGGCCGAGACCCGTAAAGCACGAGCCCAGGAGCCCGACTACTGGTCAAAAGCCCATCTGCGTCCTCAAAGCCCATTCGACAAAGGCCCTACAAGAGGCCTCCTCGAACGTCGATCCGACCCAGCCCCAATAACCCGTTAGTCGCTCGCCCACTCCTGCGAAAACCACTCCCCCAGAACGTGCGACCACTAAAGAGCGATAATGGGAAGGTGCTGGCATGGCGGAGGGAGCGGCGGCGATGGGGGACTGATGGGGGCACGATCAATGGCGGACGTGGGACGTGGGTCAGAGGCGATCACGCCGGGGCTCTACAAAAGGGCAAGGAAGACGACGAAGAAAAGGACCGCATCTCAGGTAACAAAACCTAAGGTACTCCATCAACGACCTCGTTCCCCCAATTCATCTCCTTCCTCCCCTGCTCGCGCCGAGAGACGCCGTCACGATCTCCTCACGAGTCGGACCGTCTCCGCCGGGCCTCCTTTCTCAGATCTCTATCTGACTTAGGCATCGGAGGGGATTTGGCCGGAACCAAGGTCCGGCCCCCTGACGAGCGTTCTCGTCTACGCTGGTGAACAACAGACCAACGGGCCGAGGCTACCCCTCGCCCCTCTCCGACCACTCGATCCACCGGACGGTGAGGCTTCCCCTCACCCTCAGCCTTCCTTGGCCGAGCACGCCCTACCAAGGCCGAGCGTCCAAATCGGGTCTGAGACTCACTCTCGCCACCAGACGGCCGTGCATCTACCCGGGCGACCGAGGCTACCCCTCGTCCCCCTCCCAGCCGAGGCCGAGCGCGTCTGACCGAGGCCGAGCGTCTCAACCAGGGCCGAGGCTTCCCCTCGCCCCTTCTGCACCGATTCGAAGCCCCCGAGGGACCCAAAGCGGGTCCCTTGACCACGTTGACCGGGTTCTCCACGGTCAACGCATTGTAGTGAGAAAACACTCTGAAACACACTGCGTTACTTTTAATGGCAAACTTGTTAACAATTGAAACTTTATAGGCAAAATGTAATGGGGACCAACAGCTGGCAATGACTGTTGTCGTTCGCCCTTAACATTTGCTCAAGATTTTCGGTCTATTTACAAGTTTGCCATTCAGTTTATGTTAGAACATTTTAATGTAACTGCATACTAGTAAAATAATTGAAAGAATATGGGTTATAATTTAAATATACGGGCTCTAAGCATTCGGTAAGTCTCTCCCGAGTCTCCCGTCGAATTTCCTTTCTCTGCAGCAAAAACCCAAACCACTTAAAACTCCTCGCCAGCAAACTTGTATGGTTTCTTCATCGGTACTAGAGTGTCTCTTCGGCGAAAATGGACAACTTCTTCAGCAAAATCGTGCGCTTCTAGGGATAGTGTTCGCAATGGATGGCTGGATGGAGCTCGAAGGGTATCGATGGGGTTAGCTTGAGGGATTCTTCAGTTGTGAGGGATGATGAGGTAGGCGTTCTCCACTCTCCTTTTATAGGCATTTTCTTCATATTTCTGCTCTCACATCATTCACAGCATAACCATGGATCTTTGTCCTGTCGTGTTATTCACGGGAACTAGGAATTTGCAATTTTTCGGGGGGAATCCAGGGTTCACTGTGCATTCACCGGGTAATCAAGTCATGAGGTGGGGAATCAAATCACAGGGGATACCTCACATGGTCTTTCTATGGACTCAGGGGGGGTGGGGAATCATTCTTTGTTCTTCTTACTACGTCCTCAGTTTCGATCGAAATGCCAGGGTTTCTGCCAATTTCGACCGCTACGACCGAGACTATCCGAAACCCTAGGGTTCCGACTGAAACCGAGTTTCGGTGCACATTTCGGTCTCGATAGGCACCGAAACCGAAATGATACGGTCAATATCTAATGGTATCAGCCGAAACCTCAAACGTTGCATATGACTTCTTTCCTTCTCTAACCACTATCATCCCTGATGTCGTCTCTTAAAACTTTACCCTAAATCATAATCATAACACTACCACCTCATCCATGTATCTTCTCTTAAGCAATTTCATTCCCAAACCCAAACCCTAAGACCATTCCCTTCCATCATCCTCTCATCCCCCAATACATTTCTCTCCCAAATTCTAACTCAATACCTATTTTCCTTGTCCCTCAACTAAACTCTTAAGAAATCCATCCCCCACATCCTAACCCTAAACTCATCTCCATTCATCCTCTTATTCTTAAAGAAATTGATCTTCTAAACTCTAACCCTATATCCATCACTCTCCAATCTCCTCTCATCCTTCAAAAAATCATACCCACAAAACCTAGCCCCAACCACATTCCCCTCCCGCCTTTCATCCCTTCCAACCTCCTTTCATCCTCTTCCAAACCCGAAACCCAAAACCAAAACCCCAACTTTTTCCAAACCAAAAGCTGAAACCAATTGTCCTTCTCAACCCAAAACCCAAAACTCACAGCCTAATTTGGGTTTGGTTTGGTTCAAGTTGGGATTTAGTAAGATCCAAGTAAAGTTTTGGATGAAAACCGTCAAAACAACTACAGTTTAATAAGTTAAAAGATTTGAAAGAGCTAGTCACAAGTCGTGTAATTTGAAAGATCAATATCAAATTAGGGCTAATTTGAATACCAATATCTAACCCCCCCCCCCCCCCCCCCCCCCCCCCCCCCCCACGAAATTGAGAAAACGTGTCGATGGACTTTTTTATTCATGATTGAATGATCCATCTTTATTCTTAATTTGAAGCTAATTTCTCCATTTCTACATCTATAACTATACATCCCATCATTTAATTATTACTATATTTTACATTGATGCTAGCTAGGGCCAGTAGCAATGAGGATGATAAAGGTTAAAATGACGAACTGTGTCTAGCAGTTAAGTGATTGTAGAATATCCATGAAACTGGAGAAAAATCATATACTTGGTGACTAATCATGCTTTATTAGCGTGAATATTGGGCAATTAAGAAAGAAAAAGTCGGATAGTGAGCGCATCTGAAGTGACAATGTCGAGATGGATGCGGCAACACACTAGAAGATAGGATAAAAAGAACATTGTGTTAGCAAGAAATTAGGTTAGTTACAATTGACGATAACATGAGGTGAATCGGTTTAGATGGCTTGGGCATATGCAGCGAATGCCCATAAGCGCAATGACTAGAATTTAATACGAGTGATATGGAAAAAGTAGAGGGATTAAGAACATAAGGGCAGTCCTAAATGTTCATGGCCTAGATTGAATCAGAAATCTAAAAGCGCATCTGAAGTGACAATGGATGGATGCGGCAACACACTAGAAGATAGGATAAAAAGAACATTGTGTTAGCAAGAAATTAGGTTAGTTACAATTGACGATAACATGAGGTGAATCGGTTTAGATGGCTTGGGCATATGCAGCGAATGCCCATAAGCGCAATGACTAGAATTTAATACGAGTGATATGGAAAAAGTAGAGGGATTAAGAACATAAGGGCAGTCCTAAATGTTCATGGCCTAGATTGAATCAGAAATCTAAATGTCAGTGTTGATGAAGGATGAATGACCTGTAAGACAGCTCAATTGAGAGAAATAATTTATGTGCTTATCCTGAATATTGATACTTATATTAGAACAGGAATGTATTTTTGAAGTATGTTAGGTAAGGCAAAAAAGAGAGAAGGGAAAAAAAGTGTTTACATGTCCTATATGATGAACGGAAACCGTGATGCAAATTCATAGCTTTAGTTAAATGTATCTATGGCGAGGATTGACTTCTATGCTCATCCACAGACTTGTTCTCAATTTCAACAGATAACAACACCCAAGAACCAGAGAGTAATACATTTTAATATTCAATTGAGTTAGCGTGGAGCTTAAGCATTAATAGCGGCAAAAATCGTCAACTGATATTTGAGAAAAATCATGGACAGCATGTACGGTTCAAACACCCCGTGGTTATAAGTTGTGCATTCATTGCAAGTGTTCTTTTTAAAACTTGGTACAAGACATTTGAGGATGAAAGAGGACGAGGAGGCACCAGAGTTCGGGCACGTCACGTGGAGCGGGCACGGGCCAGGATTAGAGCTATCCACTGTATCTTCTTTCGCTTTTATTTGCTTTGTAGCATCTTAGTCATTGCTTAAGTCACGGTATGTGTGCTTAGCAATAGTTAGATGGGTCATATAAATACCCCAAAAACCCTAGTTGCTCATTATCGAAGAATTGAGATTAACAGCCGTGACGGCTAGGGTTAGTGGGGGATTAGACTTGATCCATTATTTCAAGTTAGGGAGTGATCTCTCCAGAAAAGATCAAATCTATCCCATTGTTCTTCGTTTTTTCAATAGAAAATTCCACTCTTTTCCATTTTCCACCTTAAAATTCAGCCCTAGATACGATTTGAACCTCAAATCGCATCATTTTGGTATCAGAGCATCACGATCTAATGGCGGAAACTAGGGCGAAGATGGCGGCGGAGCTTGTCGAGGAGAAGTTTGACGGCAAACTCGATGAAGTAAACAAGTGGATCGATGGGCTACAAGGAGAAATCAGAGGAATTCATCAAGAGATGAAGGGGCTAGCGAAATCCACCGACATCCAAGACCTTCTTCAAGCTTTTCGTCAACAACCACCACCCCTTGAAGCTGAAATTAGGGCTTCCACATCGACAAATCTACACCCTTCTTCAGATCTAGGGCTTCAAGGAAGGGATCCGGTGTACGAGGAGCCAGAACAGCGCCTCGTGAAGTTTCGGGAGACCCACGAAGCGAGGAGACAGGCGACGGTGCCACCATTGGGGGGCGGCGGCCCCCTGGCAGACCGCCAGGGGCCGCGCGCCCCTCCTACAGGCCGCGCGCCCCTGCGCGGCCCAGATCTGGGCCGCGCAGGGCCGCGCGGCCCCCTGGAGGGTCGCGCCGACCCCCACGGGGGCCTTGGCGGGGCCGGGAAGACGCCGGCGGGGCCCTGGCGACTCGCCAGGGGCCCTGCACAGCTCCGACAGCCCCCGGGGGCTTGGCGGGAGGCCGACAGGGCCATTCAGGCTATCCTTTGGGCATGGAGGGGGCGTTGGAGGCCTTGAGACACGCCAAGGAGGATGTACGGAGACTTCAGGAGGTCGGGGAGGATATGGGGCATGTGCCGGAGTATGAGGAGTACACACGCTATGCCGACAACCTCCTAGAGGAGGAGGAGATTTGGGGAGACGGAGATGCGTGGGTTGCTGAGGAGCAATGGGCAGCTGAGAGAGCCCGAGAGGAGATTTGGGGAGCACATGAGCATCAGGAGCGGCCTAGATGAAGGTTGGAGGGACCGGTACGACCTAGGTACCAGGAGGGTAATCGGGGAGGAGGCCCCTGTGGCGATGCTGGCCACGATAGTCGATTGAGGAAGTTGACCATGCCCCTGTTTGAGGGAAAGGATCCTGACGCCTGGGTCTACAAGGCGGAGAGGTACTTCGATGTATTGGGGTTATCTGAGGCGGAGAGGATGCAGTCGGTAGGGATGTGTTTCGAGGGGGAGGCTTTGGGATGGTTCCGTTGGAGCCAACGGCAGAGACCTATCCGTACTTGGATAGAATTGACGGAGTGCCTGATGGAGAGGTTCCAGGAGACGCAGGCCGGCGGCCTATTTGAGCAGTTGTACACGCTGCGACAGGAGGGAACCGTGCGGGAGTATGTAGAGAAGTTTGAGCGGCTTGCGAGCCGAGTAGAGGGAGTTTCTGCTGAGTCCCTAGAGGGAAATTTCCTGAAGGGTCTCAAGCCACAAGTTCGAGCCGAGCTACGGGTTCAGGAGCCCAGAGGTCTATCTGCCATGATGAGGATTGCCAGGAAGGTGGAAGACAAAGTGACAGAGGACAGGAGAGCGAGGGGAGCTTGGGGAGGGTCGACTTTTCGGAGTCCTGCAGCACCAGCACCCAAGGCTCCTACAGGTGCACTGACACCGGCTCGAGGAGCGGTTCTGAAGACCCGCACGGGGGGTCAGACCCGACGGATGACCGAGGCAGAGATGAGTGAGCGCAGGGCCAAGGGGTTGTGCTTCAAGTGCGATGAGCGGTTCACCCCGGGACATCGGTGTGCAAGACGAGCCATGCAGTTGGAGGTAGCGGCTGAGGAGGAAGAAGAGGGATATACTACCATTATACTCGATGGGGAGGAAGCGGTGGAGGAACAACACCAGCACTTGGACGTTGTGGAGGTTTCTCTTAGCTCCGTGGTGGGGTTTACTCCTTATCACACCATGAAGCTGGTGGGCAGGTTGGCAGATCAGGAGGTGACGATTTTGATAGATAGTAGGGCGACCCACAACTTCATCTCCGGGAAGTTGGTGGACAAGTGGGGCTAGAGGTGAGTGAGACAGCCACCTTTGGGGTGATATTGGGCACCGGCCAGAGGGAGGAGAGCAGAGGTGTTTGTAGGGCTGTGATTCTGGCAGTGCAGGGAGCTCAGGTGGTGGTAGATTGCTACCCCCTGGAACTGGGGAAGGTTGACTTGGTGTTGGGGATGCAGTGGCTACAGACATTAGGCGACACCAAGTTCAACTGGAAAATGCTTAGGATGGAGTATCGGGAGGACGGAAGGACGGTGATTTTGCTAGGGGACCCCAGTCTGTGTTGTCGCGCAGCGTCCTTGAAGTCTTTGGCTCGAACGGTGTCGGTAGGAGGGGAGGCATATTTTGTGTCATATCAAGAGTTGGGGGCAGAGGCACAGGAGCAGAAGGCACCACCAGAGGTGGAGGAGTTATTGGACAGCTACGGGCACGTCTTTCAGATGCCGCAGGGACTTCCACCACAGAGGGACCACGAGCACGCCATCGTGCTACAGGAGGGGGTAGCGCCCATCAGTGTCCGGCCATACAGGTACCCGCATGTTCAGAAGGATGAGATCGAACGCTTGATCAGGGAGATGCAACAGGCGGGGGTGATTAGGCCGAGTGCTAGCCCGTTCTCTAGCCCGGTGCTCTTGGTGAAGAAAAAGGACGGTAGCTGGAGGTTTTGTGTAGACTACCGTGCCCTCAACAAGGAGACGGTGGTAGACCGTTTCCCTATACCTATGATAGATGAGTTGTTGGATGAGTTGTATGGGGCGTCGATCTTTTCAAAGATTGACCTGAAGTCGGGTTATCATCAGATCCGGATGAAGGCAGAGGACGTACAGAAGACTGCTTTCAGGACTCATGAGGGGCATTATGAGTTCATCGTCATGCCCTTTGGGTTGACGAACGCGCCTGCTACATTTCAGTCATTGATGAACAAGATATTCCAGCCCTACCTACGGCAGTTTGTCTTAGTGTTCTTCGACGACATCTTGGTGTATAGCCGTACAGTAGAGGAGCACGTGCGACACTTGGAGAGTTCGCCCAGGCAAAAGATTGGCGGCGGCCAACTACACTAAGGGCACTACGGGGCTTTTTGGGCTTGACGGGGTATTACCGTAAGTTCGTGCAGTGCTACAGTACCATCGCATGGCCTCTGACTGAGCAGTTGAAGAAGGATGGGTTCCAGTGGACCGAGGAGGCGACTGCGGCGTTTGAGGCCCTGAAGGGGGCGATGACAACCGTTCCAGTACTTGCTCTTCCTGATTTTAGCAGACCCTTCGTGGTGGAGACTGATGCTTCGGGGTACGGGCTGGGGGCGGTACTGATGCAGGATCAGCGACCCGTGGCTTACTTCAGTCAAGTTTTGTCCTCACGGGCTAGGCAGAAGTCCGTGTATGAGAGGGAGCTCATGGCTATTGCTTTATCGATTCAGAAGTGGCGTCTGTACCTACTTGGGCGACCATTTATTGTGCGCACGGATCAGAGGTCCCTGAACTATCTGCTAGAGCAGAGATTGGTGGCGGCAGATTATCAGAAGTGGTTATCTAAGCTTGTGGACTACAAGTTTGAGATACACTATCGGCCCGGGTTGGAAAACAAGGCTGCGGATGCGCTGTCACGGCGGGAGGAGGTTACGTCCTTGGCAGCCTTGTCAGTACCACTGCTAGCAGATTGGGAGCCTTTATGGAGGGAGGTGGATGCCGACGAGGAGTTGTCTAGAGTTCGAGAGGATTTGGTTCAGGGGTTGGCTGAGCACCCAGGCTATTCGGTGGATGGACGGCGGTTGTTGTCGATACCGCGGGCTTCAGTGCACATACCGTTGATTTTTCAGGAGTTCCACGGGAGTGCAATAGGGGGCATTCCGGCATCCAGCAGACATACATGAGGGTGGCTAGGGAGCTATATTGGAAGGGAATGAAGAAGGACATTGCGGAGATGGTGGGCCATTGTGACATCTGCCAGCGTCACAAATACTTGGCGATGGCACCAGCATGGCTGCTGCAGCCCTTAGCTCTTCCTGAGCAGGTCTGGGAGGGGATCAGCATGGATTTTGTGGAGGGGCTACCCAAGTCGGAGGGATATTCGGTGATTTTGGTGGTGGTAGATCGGCTGAGCAAGTATGGACACTTCATTGGGCTGCGACATCCTTACACTGCAGTGACAATGGCTACAGCGTTTATGCGGGAGGTGGTGCGCCTACACGGGTTTCCCGAGTCCATAGTATCAGATAGGGACACTGTCTTCATGAGCCAGTTTTGGAGGGAGCTGTTCAGAGTGCATGGTACAGTTCTGAGGAGGAGCACAGCTTACCACCCCCAGACGGATGGGCAGATGGAGGTCGTCAACAGGAGCGTTGAGACCTACCTTCGTTGTTTTGCGTCGGATTGCCCTCGGAGTTGGTATCGATGGCTAGCGTGGGCGGAGTATTGGTGCAATACTTCCTTCCATTCAGCCGCACAGACGACACCGTTTCGGGTGTTGTACGGGAGGGATCCACCAGCACTGATCCATTATCGCCGTAGGGCAACCCCCAGTGTCCCAATTGGATCAGTACCTCGAGGAGCGTGAGGGAATTTTCGAGGAGCTGAAGAAGCATTTGACGAGGGCTCAGCAGCTTATGAAGGCCAAGGCGGATGCGTACCGTAGAGAGGTGGATGGGACCGGGTTTATCTGAAGCTAAGACCGTATCGACAGAGGTCGCTAGCCCGACGCCGTAACGAGAAGCTGGCCGCGCTCTTTTACGGGCCCTTCCTGATAGAGGCGAGGATTGGACCCGTGGCTTATAGACTGACGTTGCCCCCAGGATCAGCCTTACACCCAGTTTTTCACGTCAGTCAGTTACGCCGAGCGATTGGGGCACAGACACCGGTGGCCACTCTGCCATCGACATTGACAGCTGACTCAGATGTGAGGATGGCGCCCCAGGATATTCTGCAGGTACGACACACTGAGGGGGGCGGCCGGGAGGTGCTGGTACGATGGTTAGGTTTGCCTGACCACGAGGCTACTTGGGAGCGGGAGGATACCATCAGGGCACAGTTTCCAGATTACAACCTTGAGGACAAGGTTCGTTTTTTTGGGGGGGAGTAATGATGCGGTCGTATACAGGAGGAGGCACCAGAGTTCGGGCACGTCACGTGGAGCGGGCACGGGCCAGGATTAGAGCTATCCACTTTATCTTCTTTCGCTTTTATTTGCTTTGTAGCATCTTAGTCATTGCTTAAGTCACGGTATGTGTGCTTAGCAATAGTTAGATGGGTCATATAAATACCCCAAAAACCCTAGTTGCTCATTATCGAAGAATTGAGTTTAACAGTCGTGACGGCTAGGGTTAGTGGGGGATTAGACTTGATCCATTATTTCAAGTTAGGGAGTGATCTCTCCAGAAAAGATCAAATCTATCTCATTGTTCTTCGTTATTTCAATAGAAAATTCCACTCTTTTCCATTTTCCACCTTAAAATTCAGCCCTAGATACGATTTGAACCCCAAATCGCATCAGAAAGAATAGTTTGGCTTGCACACAACAGGCTGTGTTCCCAGAAGTAACACTGTCTCTGGCCAAAAGCAGGTCAACACAACTTATTTATACCCAAGAATAGCATTAATGACCAATCAACAGCCCCGCTCGAGTCGAATACTCTTGAGATTGGGACCGCGACTACCTCAAATCTCAGAAAACTTTATATTCTGCTATCCTCCATTGACATGGGTTATGATAGACATACTAATTTTGTAGATATTGGCTGATAATCAAGAAATGCAATATCACCCAAAAGGGGAATCCTTATTGGAGTTCTGGGTGTAATCATAATTAACCATATGTTCATCTCTTCGCCATTTTATTATGGGACTAAATTCTCGCCGTGGCCTTTTGGATTCGGTGCCCTTCTAACCTGAGTTTTTGTGAACCAGATTCTAGTTGTGACTTCAATAATCTACAACTTGGCTAAATTTTGGGAAGAAACCAACTGGATGCCTAAAACTTTTGAGATTAACTTTCGCAATCTACACCTAGAACTTCCCTGTCACATACTAACAAGTATGTCCTGAACTTGTCCACACAAGACCAAAGAATTTGACTGAGATTTGTATCATACCTCGTGTAAACCTTCCTCAACCATTATAGATTGTGTGGAATGTGTGTTGATTAACACCCATCAAAATATAGAGCTGCTAACGCTCTTGCAGCATAGTGCATCTACATGTTATGGTAAGAGTCCCACCATAAAATGACATGTATCCTCTCTTTGCACAATAATACCACTCCATGCCTTCAACTTAAACCCAGAATGTATTCACCATAGGCTCCAATACCGCTTATTATGACAAAAATATTAACTTTTGGCTAATAATCAAGAAACCTAATATGACCCAAATGGGGAAATTTCTAATGAAGTCTTGGATCCAATCATAAGTAAACACATATCTATCTTTTTCTCTTGAAAATGTGGGAGTAAATTCCCACCCTTCGCCTTTGTCTCTCGGCCCTCCTTAATATGGATGCTTGTGAATCGAATTGTGTCCCAACTTCAACAAAATGTGCATGTGCTGAAATAATGATGTGCTTCATCTTCTTCATATCACAATTCCTACCACCGAATTTATGTCATCCCATCCTCGCAAGAATTAATGGACGGACATATTCCCATATCAGTCGGTCAGAAGGCTGTGAATGGTAAGTGCACCCCCCACAAACTATTGCACCATGCTAGTTCATGCATATTCCAATCATTGCCATAACCGTGAGATGGGAAGATGACCATCCACTACTTCTTGTGAAAAAAGAGGATCTAAATCCACGTCTGTATGATATTAGGTAGTATTCCAAGGAGATAATAGTAGCAATTCAGGAATGAAAGGAATTTCCTACTTGAATTGGCAATTCTGATTCCTCGAGTCCTCCAATTAGCATATAATCATGAAAGGCATACCCAATATTATGTTTACTTGAAGAAGAGAAAATTTTATCTTCCATTGACATAAGAAATCAATGTGTCTCATTATATTCATTGCGAAGATGAAATAAGCAGATAGTAACTCTTAAATAATACAACAATTTATTATTGCATTTTTGATATATCAACACCTCGTGGCATTCTCGTCTCAATCTCCCACAAAGATCACTTGCACAAATGGTACTATATTAAAAAACAGGAACAAATTTTGTCTTGTCTTCCACTACATAATCGAACAAAAGTAATATCTGGCATATGCGCAAGTGAAACACATGAATGAGAAACAGCATATAGTCTGTATATAAAGATCCACAAAAATCCCCCTAAAGCCAAATATACATTCCATCACCTTTGTTGATAACATGACATCCTATTCTCGAGTTTCAGAGCATTAACTAAAACTTGTTATCTTATTTATCCAAGTTGTCTTCTTTCCCATCTGATACGACCATTTTGAGACGGCCCGAGAACGAGCGGCCCAAGCCCACACTTGAAGCTGGAGGCCCCCAAAAGAAGTTCGGGCCGACCGTCGAGGCCCTCACAAGGACTCATAATCGGGTCGACCACGACCGGAACGTGCGCCCCGTCAGCCCACATCAGCGGGAGCTAACCGCTCCCCAAAACACGCCCCCTTAATACCATTAAGGGACCCCATTAACCCGCCTTCATGGCGCATGCAGGCGCCTTTAAGGAAGCGGATCATAAGGGCGGAATGGGGGGACGTGGAGGGGGAGCGATCATGAGACGATCCCTATAAAGGGACTCGGGAGGCAACGAAGAGGGGGAGCTCTCCCTGAAGACTAAGAGACAGAGGTATTCTACTCAAAGGCCTTGTTTTCCACTTTGCATTCCCTCACATAACTCGGTCCGAGAATACGCGTATCTGCCACCCTGTGAGCCATACCGGTCCCGCCGAGCACCTACCAGATCCGTTCTGACTTAGGCATCGGAGGAGACTTGGCCGGAACCAAGGTCCAGCCCCCTGACGAGCTTCTTCGCCTGTCCAGGCTAAGCAGATCACGCGGCGCCGAGGCTACCCCTCAGCGTCATACTGACCGAGGCCGAACGCTCCTAGCAACGAGCCCGCTCGCACCTGACGAGCTTTCTCGTATACCAAGGCCGAGCAGATCCCGTGGTGCCGAGGCTGCCCCTCAATTAGTACCTCATTGACTGAGGTCGAGCGCTCCCACCAACAAGGCCGCCCGCCCTCAACACGCCGAGGCTACCCTTCGGAGAGCCAGCGTAAGGATCCGAGCTACCCCCGTCGAGCAATCACACACTTGACGGAATCTATGGGTCCCACGTGTCCCCTTGACCACGTTGACCATCCGTCCTTCGGTCAACGATCCAGCGGTGAGAAAACACACGTAAACATCTGGCACCGTCTGTGGAAAACGAACAAAAACCCACATCGAACCACCGCATCGCCGAAATGGAAACAGTTTGCCACGGTACGGGACACATGCATCCCATCCACGAGGAAGGCGACTACGACCCGCCTGAGAACCAGCACAGCCACACCACCGGGGGGACTGGTGACTTGCGTTCGGTGACCCAAGAGCAGCTCCACCTCTTCACTCAGGAGACCAATGCCTACCTCCAAACATTGGCCGTGTCGATTCAACAGATCGTGGGCGCTCCGACCCTCCCAGAAGAGGGGGGCAGCGACCGTCCCCGATCGGAGGGGGATCCACCGACCTTTACGCTCGGCCGTAGTCACCAACCACGGTGGCGAGGGTGCCAACCCCGAACGGAGGTTCACCCTACCAAACTTCGTCCCAGTGCAGTCCCTCACACCAACCTCGCTCCAGGATGAGGCCGGGGGAGGGCCCGGGCAGGCTGGAGACGAGTCTGCCACAGCATCGTCTCAACGACCACTCTCGACGCGCCGAGGGTCACCGGATCGTCGAACCACCGCGGACCGACCCAACCAGAGCGAGAGCCCGCGACGGAGGAGGCAAATGAGCCAGGAGTACCGCCGCGAGAGGAAAAGCGTCCGGCGACCAACGCCCATCTCGGGCTCGGATGGGCTCCGAGCAGACTCCCCTCGTCCCCTTGTCAGCTCGCCTCAGTAGCTTGATTTTCGCGTCGACGCGAGATATCCGGGGGCTCCAGGGACGACCGCTGCCCGTTATCCAGGAGCATTACCAACGCACAGGTGCCCTCCAGATTCAAGGTGCCGATTTTAGAAAAGTACGACAACACAGGGGACCCAGAAGACCACGTGATGGACTATGAGGGGGTCATGGCATTCCAAGGTGCCGACGATGCCTTGCTCTGCCAAGGTTTCTACTCCACCCTCCGGAGATCCGTCCGGAGCTGGTACCACAGCCGCCCCAACCGTTCCATCGACAACTTGAAGGATCTTTTCCAAAAATTCTGCAAGCAGTTTATGGCCGGCCGACGGGTAAAACCGGACTCGGAGCTCCTCTTCAATGTGGTGCAAGGCCCCGGGAAATCCTTGAGAGGCTACATGCGTCGCTTTAATACGGAGCGACTGAATGTAGAGAGTTGTCCCGAAATGGTCGTGAAAACGGCCCGAAGAATGGGCTCCGCCACAGGGGCCTGAAGAAGTCGCTACACAACGAGCCCCCGAGGGACCTCGCCGAGATAATAGCCCGGGCAGAGCGCTACACGCTGACAGAAGAGGCGTTGGCCGCAGAGGAAGGGAGTCGCCCACCGGGGGTCAAGAGGGGCTCCAAGCAAGACGAAAGCGAACACCGCGAACCCGACGAACCCCGACGGGAGAAGAATGCCAAGGAAAAGCAATGCAAGGAGGAGGTACGACCCCCAGGCTGAACACTACTCCAGATGTCGTCCTTGCGCAGGCTCAGAAAGAGGGACGCTTTGGTAGGCCATCCCTGAAAATGAAGAGAGGCGGAAGGGACGAGGAGAAATATTGCAAGTACCACAAGGATAGCGGCTACGACACCGACTACTGTTGGCACTTGAAGAAGGATATAGAGAAATATGTCAGCCGGGGCCACCTGAAGAATTTCGTTGACAATCCAACGACGACCCCCAGAGAAGAGACGTCCAGACAGATGGACAAAGGAAAGAAGGTGAATGTCGTCCAGACAGCTATGTGCGTCATCGAGTGAGGGGACGGGACAATCCGTCGTAGCCTCACCCAGGCAAGATTAGCTTACCCTTATCTTCCTCGTTTTATTTTCCTCTAAATGTACCCCTGGATCCAAAGAATGAAATGTTAGTCCGCGTTAGTACAACTCTGCTCCTCACCGTATCTGGAAAAGCAATCGGCCGCAAAGCAGGGGAGCCCCCCGGCAGACCTATCATGTTGATCGTTCGTATGGCTGGGGGTAACTCCCCCAGCGGGCCGATCACGCGGGTCGACCGTAAGGTTGGGGGCAACCCCCCCAGCGGACCAATCCCGAGGGTCATCCGAAAGGCTGGGGGCAACTTCCCCAGCGGGCCGACCACAAGGATCGTCCATAAGGCTGGGGGCAACTCCCCCAGCGGGCCGACCCCACGAATTGACCGTAAGGCTGGAGGCAACTCCCTAAGAGGGCCGATCCATCGATCTACCACAAGCCTGGAGGTAGCTTCCCCAGCATGTAGACCGACCCGACCGTCCGTAAGGCTGGGGGCAACTCCCCCAGCAGGCTAGTCCATCGGTTGACCGTAAGCCTGAGGGTAGCTCCCCAGCTGACCAACCGACCTGATCGACTGTAAGACTGGGGACAACTCTCCCAGCGGGCCGATCACAGGGTCGACCATAAGGCTGGGGGCAACTCCCCCAGCGGACCGATCCTTCGATCTACCTTAAGTCTGGGGTAGCTTCCCCAGCATGTAGACCGACCCGACCGTCCGTAAGACTAGGGACAAACTCCCCCAGCAAGTCGGAACATCGATTGGTCATAAGTCTGGGGATAGCTCCCCCAGCTGACCGACCAAACCGATCGACCGTAAGGCTGGGGGCAGCTCCCTCAACGGGCCGATCACCCGACCACCCGTAAGACTGAAGGCGAGTCCTCTCGCAAGGCGATCGCCCAATCAACCCGAGAATCACAGATGTTGGCAAGCCCTCGGTAGGCCGAACAGCAGGTCGGCCGAGAGAACTTCCTAGGTACTGACTCACCAGGCGAACCGACATAACGTTCCCGAGCACATCCCCCCACACAGCAGGCGGTAAGGGATCAGCAATGGATCACCTTCGAGGAAGGGTAAGGCAGGAGAACGCTGGCCTCAGAGGGACAACTCCCCCTAGACAACCCAGAAAACGGTTAACAGAAACGGAAAAAAGTACATCATAATGAACGCAACGACATGCGGAAAGGTACAAAGGCCCGCAAAATAACTTATATATTGCCTTCAAAAAAACTGCTCCTTGTTACAAGATGGGGGCGCATGGGTGGAGAAACATCGCCTATGGCGCCGGGGCCCGGGAGGAGCCATCACCCAGAGCCTCGCCCTGCTCTGATCGAGGAGGCTCCTCGAGACCTGGCAGGGGAGGGGAAGCGCCTGACGGACCCGCTCCTCGAATTTCTGGAAGGAGTCCCGGAAGGCTCTCACGATCCTCGGGGCCATAAGGTCTTCAAATGAATCGAATGCCTCCTTGAGAGCATCTGCGATTCTCGGTCTCAGGACCCCCTCATAGCCTCTCTCCACCTCCTCGACGAGCCGGGTGGGGTGCACTTGCTGCAAGGCCCTCAGCTCGGCCCAGAGCTCGCCTCTCTCCCGGCGGAACGCTTCCTCCGCCTCTTGGACAGACCTCTGAGCGTCCGTCAGGGCCCCTTCAAGTCCATCACCTCAGAAATGAGCTCGTCCACCAGGCGCCGCAAGCGGCAAGCCTCCATGCAGGCTTCTTCGGCCGCCACCTCGGCCGCTTCAGCCCTCAGGCGATCCCGCGCCAAAGACTCCTCGAGACCCGTCGCGTGGACCGCCCGGTGCTGAACCTCCACGGCCATTACGGAGGCCTACAAAATAGAAGGTGTGAGCCAGGGGGTGCTGCGAAGCGGGGTCGGACGCGGCAAAAAAGACCAACCTGTTGGAGCTGCCAGACCAGGGCGTCCGCCAGTCGATCGGAGCGAACCCTCTCCATTAGAGAGCGGTCCCTTGGAAGGACGGAGCTCTGCGCCAACTGGGTGGCCACGCCTCGGTCGACGAAGACCGACTCCCCGGGCGTGGCCTCCGGGCTAGCCTCAAGCATCAACAGGGCGCCCCCACACCAGCCAGAGACAGCTCGGCCAGACCAACAGGGGCGGCCACTTTCGCCAGCGGGAGGGTCGCGTCCGAGACGATCGACATCTCGGGGACCGTAGAAGGGCGGACCTCCACGGTCTTCTTCTTCTTCTCTTCGGGCCCCCGGACTCCGGAGGGGGGCGCTTCCGCTCTCCGCCACGACCACCCGCGGGCGCTCGAGGCCCCGAGCCGGTGCCCCTGTTGCCTCCCTCGGCACGGGCAAAGCTAGGGGACCGACGGCCACGGTCTCCCCCGCATGGGGATTCAACCGCAATCTGGGCTGGCGACGCAGCAGCGACTGCTGGTTCCATCCTTCCAACCGCCGGGTCGGCCCGGCGGATCTCATCCTCCGTACGGCGAGGCGCATGGCCAGAAGGGTTTCCTCGGCCGCTGCTAGATCCCAGGCGAATGAGTTCGCCGATGTCGCGGCTGAATTCCCGACCCGGCATTTCTGCAGAGAGAAGATCAAGGTAAGCAAAAGGCGAAGCAGAAAGAAAATGGAACACCTACCATGGGACCACACGAAGGTCTTAAGGAGTAAGTCGTCCAGCAGGGACCAGACCGACCTCTCCACTAAGGGCAGAGACGACAACAACCGGACCGCAGCCTGATCGGTCTCAGAGGGGGTCAACTTCAAGTCATATTGACATAGACCACCCCCAACCTGTCAGGATCACAGCATCCCCGAGAATTACAAAGACGTAGTTCGAGCTCCAGTCCCCCACCCAACGGGGCAGACCGAGAAGGCACTCCCTCCCCGCTTGGGCACGGATGTGCTGCCCGATCCTCGACCGACCGTCTGAACTCGGAAATAATAGAAGAAGAGGAGCATGGTCGGCTCCAAGTGGTGTACGCTGCAGATCATAACGAACCCGACCAGCGCCACAATTGAATACGGGGTCAGCTGGCACAGGGCCACCATCAAGAACTCCATGACCCGGATGATGAAAGGATGGAGGGGAAAGCGGAGCCCCATGCAGAACATCTCGACGTAAACACTGACCTCGCAGCTCCTTGGAAAACAGATCCTTTCGTTGCTAAAAGGGATCCGGACGTCATACGGTTGACACAAATACTTCTCCCGGATCTCCGTGGCCGTTGAGAAAGGGACGATAACGATGACCTGAGGATCACCGGGGAACGTCGAACCTTTCCGCCGCCTGAACCTCATCTCTACCGACCGGGTTCTCAAATAGCAAGCCCTTCCCTTTGTCCGGAAATGGACGTGTCGCCGGGGGGATATTGGGCCCTGAGGGCGGAGGATTACCTGACTTGGAAACCGGAGGAGCCCCGGACCCCGACGCAGAACCACCTATTCTAAGTGCGGCCATAGGACAGATCGAGCGGGGCAAAGGAAGGAGGAGGAGGTTACCTTAAAGGGAATCCGAAGGGAGGAAGATGAAGGAGAATTCGCAGTTACTCGCAAGAACATGGTCTGATCGAAAAGCGCGAAAGATCAAATTCGGAAGGGCGACATCTTTATATGAGGAACAATCCCAGAATCAGTGACGTCCAAAGGAGGACGCGTGGCGACATCTGGCGACCGACGGCGCTTCGAATTCCGCACCCGGTGGCGGGAGAAGTTCAACCGGACAGCGTCATGATGGCTCCTATTTAATGGCATTGTCTCGACTGACGCGTCAGTCAAGATCCACACAAGTCACATCGTCCGAACCGAACCGACAGAATCCGAACGGCACGAGTGATGGGGGCAATTGATATGACCATTTTGAGACGGCCCGAGAACGAGCGGCCTAAGCCCACACTTGAAGCTGGAGGCCCCCAAAAGAAGTTCGGGCCGACCGTCGAGGCCCTCACAAGTACTCAGAATCGGGTCGACCACGACCGGAACGTGCGCCCCGTCAGCCCACATCAACGGGAGCTAACCGCTCCACAAAACACGCTCCCTTAATGACCATTAAGAGACCTCATTAACCCGCCTTCATGGCGCATGAAGGCACCTTTAAGGAGGTGGGTCATGGGGGCGGAATGGGGAGACGTGAAGGGGGAGCGATCGTGGGATGATCCCTATAAAGGGACTCGGGAGGCAACGAAGAGGGGGAGCTCTCCCTGGAGACCAAGAGACAGAGGTATTCTACTCAAATGCCGTGTTTTCCACTTTGCATTCCCTCCTATAACTCGGTCCGAGGATACGCGTATCGGCCATCCTGTGAGCCATACCGGTCCGGCCGAGCACCTACCAGATCCGTTCTGACTTAGGCATCGGAGGGGACTTGGCCGGAACCAAGGTCAGGCCCCCCTGACGAGCTTCTTCGTCTGTCTAGGCTAAGCAGATCACGCGGCGCCGAGGCTACCCCTCAGCGTCATACTGACCGAGACCGAGCGCTCCTAGCAACGAGCCCGCTCGCCCCAGACGAGCTTCCTCGTCTACCAAGGCCGAGCAGATCCCGCGGTGCCGAAGCGCTTAGCACCTCATTAACTGAGGCCGAGCGCTCCCACCAACGAGGCCGCTCGCCCTCAACACGCTGAGGTTACCCTTCGGAGAGCCAGCGTAAGGATACAAGCTACCCCCGTCGAGCAATCACACACTTGACAGAATCTGGGGGTCCCACGTGTCCCCTTGACCACGTTGACCACCCGTCCTTCGGTCAACGATCCAGCGGTGAGAAAACACCCGTAAACACCATCAATTGGAATAATTTAAACAAGAAACCACTTGTAAAGAAAAAAATTGCATTAAAATGAGCATAAGATGTTGGACTAAACTAAAATATTAGAATAAAATAAAATAAAATCTGATAAAATTTTAACAAATAAAGCTAAATAAAAGCTAATAAGATCCGAACTAAGATTCAAATAAAATTCCCTAAGTTCACATCCTCATCAATCAGCGCCTTCAACAATGGACAGCAGTGATATGGCTAATGTGGCTACGAGCAGATCAATATGAGTCATAAATTTGACAAAAACCACATTCATTTGACATATTTGGTTTTACTTCTTCTAGTTCATATTGTCGGTGATGCTAAATGTAGATTAAGCCTCAAAGAGAAGAAAACAAATCACCAAATAAAAACACAAGCTTGAATCCAGTTTCCACCTTTACACCTTAGAGTTTCCGCAGGTCTCGTACCGGAATAAGTAGAGAAATGAATTACATGTACCTTTACAAAATGACAATCTGAGGCTTGGTATTCCCAAGTAAATAGTTGCATATGAAAAGCGGTCTCTTAGAATCCATAATAATCACATTCACTGAAAATTACTATTTAAATACAAATATGGGGAGAGTTCAATTTGACGCCAGTTTGATGGAGTCATGACTGTTCCTTTTTTTGCTTTCGAATCTCTTATGAAATAACAAAATTGCATGCATTTAAAGAGTTTTAAATGAGTAAAAAGTTCACATATACATATTTCCAACTTTATTGCAAGGAGAGGTCATCAAAACTGCATTCAATAAGTTCGTAATAATAGGATTGCAATCACATACAGCATACACCGGTATTATGCATCTTTTTTATTTATTGCACATGTTTCTACATGTGCCAATGGACATAGATTCTCTAACTTGTCTTCTTTCCCATCAATTTGGATAATCTTAACCAAGATATCACTAATAAGAAAAAAATTGCACCAATAGAGGCATTAATAGAGAAGTCCATGTTAAAAACAAACCGCACAAGAACCTTCAATGACGGAATTTAGTGGTATGCATAATGTGGCCTAGAGCAGATCTGTAAGTCATACGTATGACAAAAGTCACATTATTTGATGTTTTTGGTTTTTTCATTCCTATTTCAAATTATTGAGATGATGCTAAAGGTAGTTAAAACATCACAGCGAAGAAAATATATCACCAAACCAAGCATGGCCTTGAATTCAGTTTCCACCTTTCCGCCTTAAACTTTCCGCCTTCCTCATGCCAGAAAAGTATAGAGCTGAATACGGTGTACCATTTACAAAATAATGATTGGAGGCTTGGGTCATTTAAATTCTCAAGTGGAGATTAGTATATGAAAATTGATATCTTGAGAATCCATAATAATCACATTCAAATTGATGCACCATAAATGATAGCATCTTACCCAATGGGAAAACTTCTGAAGTTCACACAACCTTACAATGAAGTGTATTTGAATTGAAGCAGTTTAGGAAAGCAAGACAAACAGAATCTTAACGGTATGCAGACAAATTCCACATCACCATCTTCATGTCTCTCCACATTTTCCCCCATCAAAATGGGCTCATTAAAGAGCACAATCATAAAGTTAAAAAGCTCCACTGAATAAAAAATTCACCATCAGATATGCACTTAGGATCAACAGCATCATCTGGTCCCAATACGCAGCATGAAAAACCTATTGGAAGGTAATGATGGACCTTACATACAAGCTGGGAGTACTGACTTTATTAAAAATGCTTAAGCTTATACAGCCTAGGATATACAATTATTTATCTTGATGCATGATATATCCATTCTACTAAATTCAAACATATCCCAATAGAACTTCACAGCTGCAACAGAATTTTTAAGCAGCACAAAATGTCCCTATAATAGTCTTTAGAATAATAGTCCCATATTGAAAAAATTGAAAAAGGTTTATATCCATAAATTAGGGATTGGACCTCTACCTGTTGGCTTAAGCTTTTAGGTTAGATATGGTTTCTGTTACTAGTTTATGGCTTCACCAATATCATTAGTTATGGGTCCCCTCTCAATCTTGTTCCTCTTCTAACATGGTATCAGAGCTAAAGATTACATCCTATCATATCACCTGATTCTTGAGCTAAACCCCGCAATGATAATCTGTTTATAATCATGTCAGCCTAATGATCATCTGTCATGTAATCCTTCTCGTTCACAGGTTTTATCATGTTCATCTGTGATGACCTAATCCGGATCCAAATCAATATGAATCACGATCAAATCCCGAATCTATAAAAAATAAAAAATTAATATCCAAACTCAAGGCTCTCATCTTAAGTTTGAAGGGTGTTGAGAATAATAATATCACTTTGAAAAAAAATTGACGGAAGATGTCCATAAATTTTGGATTGGGCCTCTACCCATTGACTTAATATTTTAGGCTAAATATGGTTTCGTTTACTAGTTTATGACTTCACCAATATCATTAGGTGCAGGCCTCCTCTCGTTCTTTTCCTCTTCTAACAAATAGAAATCCAATTAACAAGATTTTCCCACTGAAAACTGTTATTAAATGGGAATTGTAAAACTTTGCATTCATAGAATTCCATATTATACGGAAAATAACCCCCTCAGGCCTTCAAAAGATCCTTCTCATGCTCACCAGAAAAGGACCTGGATTCAGCATGTTAATTCGCACAGATGCAAATAAACCTTATTTTAAAGTCATCTTGATACTACCAATTGGTTAAAAAAAGAAATATATATATAATAAAAACTAGATCTGCCCTCCTAAATCATCAGGACCCTTATGTCTGCTGTCTAGCTGTGATCCAAGCAGTTGCAAGTGCCGAAAGAGTGGATCTACCAAAACGAATATTATTCCCTTGGCAAGATATTATCTTGATTCTTCCTCCATGCTACTTACAAAATCTTATTCTTTGGTGTTACAGTTGATGGTCTTTCTCTTAATCCCACTTCTACTACAGAACTGAACAAGAAAGTTTCTCTCATCCAGCTCCTTGTAAATGAAAGTGTTCAAAAATATTCCAGATACACATGTATTTAACAACTCATACACTAAAATAAATTCAGTTATTGATATTTCATTTATTACATGTGAGGCTATGCATATGACTAGACACGTGTATATTTATAGTCATGGTTTGCCAGAATTGGTCATGGTAAAAATTGGAGAAATTCAACAAGGTAAAAGGAGATATAACCAAAAACTTTACCACTGATTTATATTCTGAAGTGACACTAATAGCTGGACTCGTTGTTTATAATAACAAATTACACGAGCAGCAAGTTATTGATGAAGTTCACATCCAGTAAAGGCATCAACCAGAATCCAATACAACTGTTCAGATACCACCCATCCTTGGTTTAAACCCTACTCCAGTGAAAGTTCATTCAGCGCATACATATGGCCAAAACTACCACTTAAATCATATGTTCCTATTAAAGCAGTTATATCGAAACTACATGATGCAGCCAATATCAGAAAAACATAAAAATCAAGACAAAATTCAGGATGTAATTTGTGAGGCAAACAAAATCTTTGGACCACAAAATATGATTCCAACTAGTACGAATGAAATGAAGTTACTTTTTATTGATCTATGTAAAAGAAATACCTTAATATTGCAATACCTCATCTTGCCAAAATAAGCTGAGGTTCTTTGGAAACAGGGGTCCCAAGCAGCATAAAACCTGAACGAAAGCAAGAAATCTGGATATTGGAATTAATTCAATCCGGAGAGTGCACTGTGTGTATATAACATGCTCATTGATAAAGTACATCTCAGTCTTCAATCCGGAGAGTGCACTGTGTGTATATAACATGCTCATTGATAAAGTACATCTCAGTCTTAACTGTCAATTATCAGAATGTATAAACACAGACAGGTAGTCTCAAAGGTGATGAATCAGAACCAGGATACAGGATAAGACCACCAACTGATACCAGACGACATGTTTGTGCATCTGAGCATATTTTTAAAGGCATTTCATCGCTTACTATCAGTTGATAAATATTACACACAACTTGTGACCGACTACCATCACAGCATTGGATGGAGTGCGATTGATTTGAACAGTTAAGTGTCTTTTAAATTAGAATGGACAAACTATAACAGATCCAAACCTACCTCAATAGTTAATCTAAATCAAAATATTATGTAATATACCGATGCTTGCATACATAAACAATGTTCTGCCAGTAATGATTATGCTTGTTAATAAATAGTAAAACAAGAATATGGCACCGTTAAGATTTGAGTTGCCAGCTGCTCCCTTGCAAGTGGATCATGCAGAAGCACAATCAACCGTGCAAAAAGTTCCTGGATATCATACAGTACAAGATAAGTGAATTATAACTATTTCGACAAAGGGCAAGTAAATACAATGACATTATTAACTTGATGATGGAACTTACCTCAGGACTAGGTAAATCATTTGAGGTGTTAAATTCACAAAAAGTTACATTTGTGTGTGGTGATCTACGCCGACACAGTTCAGATATGCATTTGCAAACCTGAAAATTAAAAAACAAGGAAGAATAACAGAACTATGAAGATTAAAAAATTTGTCCTGACGAGGGGAGAGTGTGAGACACAGACAAAAAATTATGAAATTTTGTGGAAAATCATATCAAGACATACCATCCACTGATTGCATACCCACTTATAAGGTTATAAACCCATTTAAAAACAGATGCTTGAATAAAAGCATATCTTTAGTACCAAGGTTTGAGGTTGCGGTTTTGGCCTCAGTTTCGTCCTTCCGGAAATTTAGGTTTCGGTTTCGGTTTTCGTGGTTTCAGAGTTGAGGTGAGTTTTGTCCGTTTTGGATTTTTTTTAATTAATATGTGTAATATAAGTTAATATTATATATGTAATATAAGTTAATATGGTTTAAAAATAATTAGGTCTATGCATTTTAAATAGAAATTGATGGCAAACCTGTAAATGACTTATACTACATACTGCACTTATTTAAAACTAATTAAAACTAATTAAGTCTATGCGCATTAAATTGATGGCAAACTTATAAATAAATTATATTACATATATAATATTAATTAGGTTCGTGTGTATTAGGTCAGTGCATATTAAATTGATGGAAAAATTAGGGCTCGAGCCCCCTTCTTCGAGTGGCGAGCGGAGGGGGAAAGCGGCGATCTTCTCCGCTTCTAGCAGCAAGCAGAAGAATTTCTCAGACAGCTTCTCTGCCAGCAATGTAAGCATCCTCATCTTCTTCGATTTCTTCTTCTTTTTTTATTTTTTTTATGTTGGTTCTTAATTTTCTTTGTTTTTTCTATTTTTGTCTTCTTCTTCGTACGTTTTTTCTTTTATTCTTTTTTGTCATTTTCTTCTTCCTCGGTTTCGGCCGAGACCGAGACCGAGACCGAAACGACGGCAACTGGCAGGGTTTCCGCTAAAACCGAAGTGTAGTGTTTCGGTCGAAACCGAGACGATGTAGTCGTTTCAGTCTTGGTTGCCTCCAAAACCGAAACGAAACGGCTAATGTTTCGGCCGATACCTGAACCATGTTCAGGACACACCGTGAAACGGTCCAATTTTACTCAAAAAAGATGACGGACCCATTGAAAGTCAAAAAAATATTGAAACAGTCAATTATGTACATACAATAACAAAACATCAACCTTCACTAAAACTCGAATTTAATTTACCTCTCCGCACGTTACATACAAACACAAACTTTATATTTAGAACATCACGCATGACCTACCACACTGACAATAAAAACGAGATAAAAGCATGAGCTGTATGGTCCAGAACTTATTACAGTAATAACTCTTTTTTAAAGGCCAAACATGGCCCCCCACTTCCCCTTTTAAAAAGCAAAGTCTCTCTCTCTCTCTCTCTCAGCCATAACGCCCCGAGCGCCGTTTCTTTTTCGTTCGTTCTCTCGTGTGGCGACCAACAGCCGACAGCGCCTCGGAGAAATTTCTCGATTGCCATTAAATTTGAGCCCCACACTCTCGTCGGCTTTCCCTTAACTCCCCAAGCCTCCAACCACTCCCTGGACAAGTTTCGACGTCAATTACTTCATTCGACGAAGTTTGTGTCGATTCCAATTGTCACTATAAAGATATGTTCTCTCTCGCACCATCGCACAGCCCACGTTGTGTGGACTTCTTCCCCTGATCTTACAGTTTAATTTTCCTATTTAACTTCCATCGTTTAGGGTTTTGATTTCTTGCAAAAAAATTGGTTTCTCTTCAAAACTTTTCTGATTGAGCTCCGATTGGTCTCTGGATTTTTGGGTGCTTTCAGCTTAGCTTCTACAGTGCACGGTAGACATTATTTGCGCTAAATTTGAACTATTTCTTTCATACCTTTTAATTTGTTTAAGGATTAGGGTTTTCAGAATTTTTAAAATAGGAGATGATGATTGGTTTGCTATACGAAGGTATTCTCTTCCCTATTGATAGCTAAGGCATCCTACAAGCAAAATGAAATCTTCGTCCACCGCTACGTTCCACTCATCGAAAGCCATATCAAGCCTCATCGTCGTTACCCAAAGCCGGATCTGGCCTCGTCATCGTCACCCTAAGCCAAATCTACAGTCATCATCGCCAAATGCTAGATCTGACATCAGCACACTCATCAACCTAGGAGTAGATAGGTAGTATAGCATCGCTTTCCCATGTTCGATACCCGCTTGCCACTATACCGTGCACTTACGGTTAAACGCCATCGTTTCGAAGTTAATGGTTTTGGGATCTTTGGGTCGGGCGTCGGGTTTTTTCCCTTTAGTCGGATGTTTCGGTTGTGTTTTCCTAATGTTTTCTTCCATGCGGCTTGTACTGACGGATGTGTTATTGGGGCGGTCGTGTTTTCCTAATGTTTTCGTCCCTGTGGATCTTTCGGTCTTGCGGCTGTTCTGTTCCGTGGCTATGTTTTCCCTGCGAAGCTGAACTAAATAATCCTTTACTGTACAGTTCATTTTACGATGATTATTACGTGGGCTTTCGGTTCAATTAGTTGCAATAGCATGTGAGGCTGATTTGGTTGGATTTTAATTACGGCATGAGACCCTTTTATTGTCCTTATTTTTAGATTTTTGGGATTCCCTCGAGCAGGTAGACCCTAGAACCTAGATGCCTAGTAGATACGAATCTAATCCTATGGATATCTTAATCCGTTTTTAAAATGATGTAGTTTCAGTTTTAAATGTTTGAAAGATTTGATTGCTTTAAAATATCTTGGAGTGGATTGTGTAAGGATTTCTTTTACCATAGAAATTGATTTATAGAATTCTTATAGTTAGGAGATAAAATCATGTAATTAGAATTGTGCAAACAAAGTTCATGTTTCTGGAATATTGTTACATTGGACATATTGCTATAGACACTAAAGTTTTGTTTTGTGCACGATTCTTTAGTAAGTATAAGAACTAAAGGAAATGAAAAAGAAATTGAAATAGATAAAATGATGCATGGGGTTTTTGGGAACTCATAACTAAAGATAGGAAGCATGATGGAGACTACGCTCATTGACTGATTGACTGAATTATACCGACTAGACTGGATCCCCTACCGATTTCTTTGGACCATGGATTTAAGGCCCAGGTGAGCTCGCCTGTGGACCGGAGTGGTTTCTTCAGTTTGCTCTTTCCATTTACATTGTGAGTATAATAATTTTGAAATGTTTTAGTTAGATAGACTTAGATTAGTGTTTAGTTGATATTATCATGTTAGGATTAGGGTTGAATGTAAAATTATAATTGTTAGTTTATTGTAAATATCATCTACTTCATTATCTCTTTTAAATGTTTTTCAACATGTGACGAATCAACTTTCGAAGAGGCTCCATTATACATGGAGTCGGAATTTTCAGTAGAACGTGCAGACTTCTGAGTTAGTATCAGTAAGGAGAATTTTATTTAAATTCTTCAAGCATGTTTTCTTTTATTACCAGTGTGAGAAATTAGTAGTCCTTTTCAGTATATACTTTTGTACCTTCTCGAAGAATGTATAAAGAATGTTTCCATTTATAAAATTTTCTGTTTAGTTCTATCTATAACGCTTTCACTGGTACATTGCAGGTCCTGCATAAATAATGAAAAATGTAACGGCACCCAGACATGTGGTGTTACAATTGCTAATAAAGTTATCAACTTATTCCATCTTGCATCCATAAATTCTCATTATGACTCAATTCAAAAAAAAACAAAATGTTAGCCAAGTAAAACTAGGGGCTCCCCTAGTGATGTAATTAATATGCAGGACAGGTGTGTGCATCGGATGGGCCTAAACCTGAGCCTGCCCAAAATCCGGTGATATATCGTGTGTAAAAAAAGAGTTTAAACCTACCTGATTTATAAGTACCCATAAAAATTTGGCTTGTTTCTAAATTTGTAAATGCGCAAAACCCACTCAACCCACTTACAGCTGCTCAAACCTGCTGTGTTTACATGTTGGTCTGGCAAATTTACTCTTGTTAAACCTGATCCGTACATGCTACTTTGTCTTGATTACGCACTACTACTTATTTATTTTGTTTTTTCATCTTGAAGTGATACTATGATTTCGACATCACTATAATTTGTAGCAAGTAGAGAATATTCTTGAGATGTATAAATCAGCCCAGATCTAATAAGAACCTACCAAACCCGAGCTCAAAATGGCCTGACTCATTGGGTCTGGTTTAGAATAAGACACTGCATAGTTTGAGCAGTTTTAAACTCCCTTAGAAACCCGCTCGAAATTTTGGGTTTTTCTTTAATTCATGCAAAAACCCACCCAACCCAACCCATGCCTAGCCTTCTATGAACAGTATCCAACAATAATCTATATATTAAAACACATGTTTTTGAATTCTAGGGCTGACTGGGACAAGCTGATGTCATGCTGATGTATAAAGAGATTGATAGAAGAATGGCTAGAATTTAATCTTGGTAAAAGAAGGGTTGAGATGAGTGTTTGGAATACCCACCACTTTTTTCCTTTTGTTTTCAAACCCTCCACAATCACTATATTTGCGCACAATACCACCTATTTCCCCATTTTGCTAAAAACCCCTCTCATTTCACTTTTTACCCATACACCATACACACACCCACACTTATGCACTTCCACCCTTCGCGCCGAAGGCACCCGCGCCGAATTTTTTTCCGCTAATTTGTTGTTCCGACTCAAGGGTGCCCTCGCCGAATTTATTGTTCTACGCCGAATTGGTTGTTTCGCACAAATTTGACTGTGTAAATAATGTTTGGGAACAAAGATTTCGCAGGTGAAAATCTTAAATGAACCGTGCCCACAGGCACGGGTTATGACTAGTACAAACATAAAACTTAAAATAACATCATTAAGCATCTAGTGAAAATTAACCATTCTGAGCGAATAAATTTTCCATGAGGAGAAAGAATTGCAACTCTAACATCTTATTCCATAACTTCTGTCATGGCATTGATGGCCAGAAGGATAGTCCTAATCTTCCACGCAATCACACAAGATACTTCCATTGGAAAAACCATTAGATAATAGCAGAGAAACAAGATGATCAAGACACATTACAAAGTTCAATACTGAATGTGAATTGGAGATTCAGGTAAAAAGATAGGATTAGCCTGTGTGCTCCGCTCTTCAAAGGAACTAACTCATGATAATAAATCAATTCTATAGTTCACTTTAATCTGATTTTAATCAGGCTTTGACCCTAAAAGTTGTTGCATGTGAGGCTGCCAAAAGAGAACTGTAGGAAAGACAAGAAAATGATATCCAAAGAGAAAACGACTTAAAGACTGTGAACGATAATAGAGATAAAAATACAACAACAAGGCTCGTCCTTGCTCAACTTTCATTCATTCTACATCCCTTCTCCAGTCGATAACTAGGAAATTCCAATGTTGGATAAACTCCAAAAAATCATCAACTGGATTAATAGTATTGAAATAAAACATGATTTAAGAATGGCTTAGCATTGATATGATAATCCTCATAAAGTTAAACCATCTCAATACATTTCATGTCCATAAATTACTCTCTTCACTTTAAAACGAAAATGGTATGAACTCAACCTTCTAGACTTCCACAATTGATCAAATTCAGTTCATGGACCCTAATCCCTACAGCTATAACAGCATAGCTTATTGCTTTATGTCTTGAGAGAATCTTAGCCATTGATTTAGTTAACTGAAATATAGATCATAGCGTTTGGTCCCTTATTTAATCCATCCAATAAATTTGATCTGAACTCAAGTTATCTCATATCACGTTTGAAAATGATGCCCCTCGAGATTTCACTAGATATCCCCTTGTGAAGTTTCCTCCAAACTGAATTCAAAGCATCTATTCTGAATTAGTTTGGACCCCGCCTCTCTTCTCTTCTCTTTGCTCAATCCTCCCTCTCAAACTTGAATCCAAAACCTAATCTGAAAATATTTCGAATCTCTAAGCAGAACTAACCTAGCACCTTCTTGGTATCAGATTAATACATTCTATTTAGATGGGGTTTTCCTATGAGGGTGCATCTCTTTGGCTTATCAATTCACCATGTTCATCTGATATCGACAAGGAATTTTCTGCAAGCAAAGTTTCTTGCGAACAAACTGAGGATTGGTCATTGTTGGCCCAAATGAGGTTATTTTTTCTGAATTTAAGGTTGAAATTTTTCATCATATTGTTCTTATTGCATATGCAATAACCCCATATTTTGATTAGAATCATTAAAAGGGGAAGAGTTAAGACAATCAGTTTGTCATATCTTTGTCTTCTGGCAACCCAGACTAAGACTTCATATTTTGAGAAACAAACACCTTATTTTTGCTTTTGGGAATCCAGTACATGTTACTTTCTATGACGACAATTTGATTTTTTTAATTTCATTGGAAGTATTCTTATTATCTTTAGCATACATATATTCTTTACTTGTTACATGGAATCATGGAGGTATTCTTATTATATTTACCATAAACATATATTCTTTACTTGTTACTTTGTCTTGCAATAAATTGTCATTTGGTCCTTCAGGTAAACAAACGCCTCCTTTTCCCTGAATTTGAAGAGAAGTATTGAGATTTTCCATATATATTATTGTGTTCTCTTTTCTCTGGGAGTCAACACTCATCTTAATTATTTTAGTTACTGGAAAAGTAGGGATTTCCTGCTAAAGTTCCAAAAAGAATCCTTGTATCTTTTGCAAAATACCCCAAAGCTATGTTTATTACATTTTAATAGCTCTTGATCACTTTAGTGTTCCTATGTTATCAAATTTTGATAACATTAAGTTACATCACGTATCACCACTGAATGAGCTTGTATTTGAGGATTTAGTTTATTTGAATATGGAACTCGACTCCATGAAGATGGAATTGTGGGCTTGCAAAGATGCACCATGGAGAAAAAGGTTTCCAATTTTTATATTTGCTTTCTACTTGCCTAGACTTAAATGGGTTTGAGGGTTTTGGATTTGTATTAAGTCACTGAGAGAAAACATGCTATTCTTGATATGAGTAGAAATTCCAATTCATCACGTCTGACAAGTGCATCTTTTTTGCCCTGAATTTCATTCACATGCTTTAAAAGTAATGAGGTTTTAGTTCATTAGTGCTCAGCTCTCATGACTAGAAGCAGAACTTTGAAGATTGGGGCTAATAACAGTTTGCTGTCAATACACTACTTTTCATATAATAAACTTGAAGATTGGGGCTAATAACAGTTTGCTGTGAATACACTACTTTTCATATAATAAACTAATTGCTCTTGAAAAATGTTCACATTTAGTTTTCAATTAGTTCTTTCCATTAGTTCGATTTATTACTCATTTGGATGAAAACAGCTCACCAAGACAGTAATCTAAGAAATGATGTATGGCTCTTTTCTGGAGAATATGGTTGAGCTTGCTGTTTCATAGAACTTTCTGTGACGAGTGAGAATGCACCACTGAGATTCGATGGGAGAAAGTGCCCATCGAGACTATTGAGCCCTAGGGCTGATTCTTTGGGTTTTAAGTTTTAACCTTAAAAGGTTGGGTTTGGGTCGGTTTGAGGCAAAATGGGCCAAAATACAAGCCTTCGCTTAAGCAATGTGAGCCGCTTTTAGCATGCTTCGTGCGTTGTTGTGGGCCAACAGCACCCCACCACTTAGCCACTCGCAATAGCCCACAAGTGTGCTAGGCCCGCAGCACAGAATCTGCCGCTTTCCCCGCTTTTTACGAGTATACGAAGACCCAATGGGGTATATTGGAACTTTGCAGCATCAGACACTGAAGCACCTTCACCTAAAAATGTTAACTTTTCACCCATATTGAGAGAACATAATATCATATTCTTGGTCATTGACTCATGGGGCTCAGCATATAAATACATTCTGCTGTTAGCTTCGCATGGCATATTACGAATTTATATAGTCAGAAGTAATTGATTGTCTTTTATTTCTTATTTTGGTTTTCACTTTTGAGTTGATTGGCATATCAAGTAGCATCCCGTACGGGGTCAAAGTCATAAGATTAGGCTTTATGTCCCCCTCCTATTTTGTGCATTATTTATAATTCATAATATTAATAAAAACAAAACGGTTCTACAAAAAGGTCCAGCCAAAAGACAAAATAAAATTGAATAGAGAATTCTTGAATGCGCAATAAATTCCAAATAGCTCCAAAAGAGGGCAAATCTTACCACTGCAACTGCACCTGTGTACTTTTTTGGAATAATCATCTTTAAGATAAATGGCCAAAGGATATGCTGAAAAAGATTCAGACATTATGAAACCAGCTGTCAAATGTAGCTAAAAGAGAACTGTAAAAGTTTAAGAAATATAATTCAAATCACAAAATTACTTTTATTCAAACTTAAAAAAATTTCTTAATGTCACACACCTCCATTTCAGGAATTGTAATAGCCAATAAAAGGAGTCCTTTTTCACAGATTGCCCTCAAGTCTGCGGGGGAAACTGGCCCTCGTATCACCTAATAAGAGAATCTACTCAATATGGTACATTTTTACCAAAGTAAAACAATCAAGTGCAACTAAGCAATCAGGACTTTGAACGAACCTCAGAATTCTTGTAATGGAAAGGTTGATAAGGTCCACCTTTCCGCATAACTGCCTTCGTGGTCTTGAATTCCTGTACTTCCCCATCCGATATAGCACAATGACTAACAAGGAATTCAATAAACAACTCCACGGAAGGGCCACTGAAGTAGCAGTGTGAAGCCATAACAACAAGTAACTGTTACAGAAATTCACTAGCATCAGTACGGCAATTAAACTATTCATATATAAAAATAAACGAATATAATTACAAACTAATTCATATTCTAACAAAAAACAAATTTCAGAAAGAGCACACCATCAAAGTGCCTATATATCTTTTTAAAAAGAAGAAGAAAAAGAAGAAGAAGACGGTTCTGATGAAACTAAATCAACTAGGGTTACCTCTGCGAGTGCCTTTCGAATACCCAAGCTCTGCTCATCTAAAAGAGCTTGCACAACATCAACAAGTAACATCCTTTTAGCATGCCAAGCTTCCAACAACCTTGAAGGAAGAAGCATTAAAAAGTAGAATTTAAAGAGCTGCATTAACAGTAAGAAGGGGGAAGTGTGAATGTAAATAAAACCTCGGCAGCAGATGCTTTAAGACACAAAGTGCTCCAATAACTGACGGTTCATCTTTTGTCTGGCATTTCTGGACATGAAGCACCCAAAAGAAGAATATATTTTTTTTGAATTCAGTTTTCTTAAAATAAAATGTGGTCTGTTCAGTACACAACTAAGCTTTTACAAAGCAAACATATCTTGGATCTCGCTGATAAAGAATAACAATCATAACACAAAATAACGTGAAATAAACTCACGTTCAGAAGGAAATCGTAGAGATCCTCTGGGTATACTGATCCAATGACAAAACAGCAATGCTGAATTTCATTATAAATCTGCAAAAGGAAAAAATTATAGATAATACAAAGTAAGAAGAAAAGTAACCAAGTAGATTCATGCAACGAAAATCAACAGAAATAAAGCAACAACAATATAACAGTTACCAATGCCAACAATGCCAACAGTTGTTTCGACTAGCCTTCAATGACTCAATGTAGTAGCAATAAGAAAGCGAGTAAGCGAGAAGCGGTACCTAGTGTACTAAATATTGGACCGATATCCGATATATCGGCCGCAATATCGGTTTTATCACTAAGGCGATACGATATATGTTTATATGTTGTGGTTTCCGATATTTGGAAAATATCGCCGCAATATCGGGTTGCGGACGATATTGTGGCCCATATATCCCCTTGAAATATCAGCCGCAATTCACAGTTTTTTAAAAATAAAGTTAGCAGGTCGGTCCACTTAAAAGTGGATCTGACCCGAGTCACACGACCCAATCATTTACTTTAAAACGACGAGAGGCATCAGGATTTTTGAGAGATAATTGCTGCTTTGCACTAATTCTAATCACGCCGCTCCTCTCCTCTCGAAGCTCCGCTCCTTACGCCGCTCCACTTAGCTCCGCCTGGCGAAAATTTTCGACGACAATCGATTGAGTTTCTATAGTTTATATTTTCTTAGGCACCTCTATGCTTTTATTTGACATCATTTTTTAGCCTCTGATATGACACCCTGATATTTAGTCAATATCCCAGATATTCATATTTAACGAGAGAAATATAACCAAAACATACTTTTATTTGAGTTAGTATAGTTTATATCTTCTTAGATATATCTCTACCTGCATATTTCATCATTTTAAGCCTCCGATATGACACTCCGATATTTAGTCAATATCCCCGATATATCCCCGATATCCGCAATACGATATCAAATTTATTAGGCCGATACGCGACCGATATCCGATATTTAGAACACTGGCGGTACCAAGGCAACATCGTATAATTCTGACACAAGGCATGAGAAGAATATGTGGATATTGTAAAGAGGATTCAATCTATTAGTCGATTGTATTGAAATAGAAATCTATGCCACACCATGAACTGGCATATTGGTGCTCTTTAAAAGGATGACAAAATGCACTATGATTGCAACTTATATTCCTAAACTAGAAATTATAATTCATTATTCCTGAACTAGAAACTGTAATCCATATTCCTAAACTGAAAAATGTAATCCCTGTTCCTAAACTGAAAAATGTAATCCATTAACACTTTCCCTTGGGCTAGCATATAGATGTCAATCATACCAAGCTTGTTACAAAGTTTATGAGAAACTGTTACGCGACAATGCTTTAGTGAAAGTATCACTCTCCCTTGGGCTAGCATATAGATGTCAATCATACCCAGCTTGTTACAAAGTTATGAAAAACTTTTACGCGACAATGCTTTAGTGAAAATATCACTTATGATTAACAAAGCGTGACATATACAGAAACTCTATTCTTGCCTTCTTGGTAATGGGCATAGCTTGTATATAGTGTTAGTCAACCTCTATATGTCTACTGCACTTGTGAAAGACTAGAATCATGGTGATTTATACATATATAACAGCGTGTTGATCACAATACATCTTCATCAGACCAGAACTGTGAATTACCATATCCTATAACAAGAGTTGTATCGATAGAACCACAGCATCTCACCTTGCATGTGCCAAATCGTTATGCTCATCTTTAGCGCTTGATCTTGCAAACAACATTCTCGTAGCACTATACGCATCTTTAGCACTTGGATCTCGCAACTATATCATGTTTCTTATTTATCCTACCCTACCAGATTATATCTAATAAAAGTGCAATATTCATTGATCGACAATGAAGAGGATGACCAGCCCAATTGATATCAGAATATCCGATAATATCTTCAGGGCAATTTGCAGGAACTATCTCTATTATATTGGATTAATAGTACTAATCCCCCTCATCTAAAAATTATCATAACCCACCCCCAAGAATTAGTAGACACTACCCCTGCTCTATTCGCATGCCGTGCATTAATACCCCTTGTAATTTTTGCTAATTGATAAAGGGTATTAGTACCCATGTGCCAATAGAAAAGTGTAGTTTTTGCAATTTACCTATATCTAAATAAGTAGATGGTCGAAATATAATCCTTTACTGATACAGCTCCTTTATGTTTTGGTACGATACAAGCAGCATCCTAATGTAACTTATGTAGATTGTGCACGAATCGACACAACAACAAAAGTGATGTCTAAACGAGCAACTGTTAGATAGATCAACTTTTCAACAAGTTATTAATATCAATTAGAATCAGCAAGAGGAGATCTCGTGTTCTGATTTAAAGAACATTAGGATTTATACGTGTGTCAAAAGACTTAGCACCAGGCATTCATGTCTTCTTCAGCAAATTAGTAACATACTTCTGCTAAGACAATGAAAGACATTGCCAGATGGAGCAATCTTTATCCCAATAAATTATTGTAATGACGAAAGATCCTCTGTATCCCCAAATTACGAATACCATGATAATCATCAATAATCACCACAATATCACCAACATAAACAAGATAAATGGTGCCTGCAAAAGGATGTCGAATAAAGCCAAAATAATGAGAACTTTGATTTTAGTCCATATTGTGCACCAACAACACTATACATAACAAACTAACAGACCAAGCACTGACAGATTGTTACAAACCGTATATAACCTTCTACAACCTGCAAATTTTGTCCCCCATCAACCCTATAACGAAGTGATCGGGGCATAACTTATCGGGTATATTAGCCAGTGCTTAATACCAGCAACATGTAAGATAATGCAGACAAAGTATGAGCAACCGAGCAGTCTCAAGGAAATCAATGCTGAAAGTCAGTGTATGATCTTTAACTACTAATATAGCTTTAAACGATTCATTTAACCATTTGAAAGAAACTTTATTGCAATGATGCTTCCAGTTTGCTTTCCTGAAGGCAAAGTAGTCAATTCACATGTTTCGTTCTTATGCAAAGCAATCAGCCTCTTCGTCCATAGCACCTTTCCATCCAAGATCAACGAGAACATCATGATAAGACTTAGGAACGAATACAGAAGATAAAACAGAAAACTAGAGTGCTGAGGCGAAAAAAGTAAGAAAGAAATAACATAAACAATGGAATAACTAATGCAATGAGTACATGTCCAAAAAGCTATGGGAAGATCAGAATCTTCGGCTGAAAAGCAAATAGATTGGCGGGTATGCATGTTAGAAGTTTGTGAGCTGCAGTTATTTGTCAGTCTCAAAAATGTCTGAGACCAATGGAACAAGAAGAGATCAGAAATTATAAGAACCAAACATGGATTCAAATTAGTATTTTTAGTGTTTGAATCAATTTAGTTATGATTTTTTAAGTTATTTTAGATTTGATTATTTAAGTCGTTTTAGATTGTCCTGATTTACAAGAGTTTTGAGACTTTTTAGAAGTCCCAATATCAGTTTGAATAGAAGTTTGTTTCGTCTCCCATAAATATGGGTATGTAGTTCACCTTTTTTATTATGATGATGAGTGATCAATTGAATAAATATTGAGTTATGTAAACTTTTTTTACTACATAAAATCGTTTGCAAAAGAGGTGTGAGAGCGGGCTTAAACTTTCGGGCATATGCCTAAAGAAATCTTCATGTTCGAGGCATTGAAGTCTGTGATAATTAGATATCTATAGTGAGAACCCAAAAAAACCTAGTTTTTCAAATTAGTTTTTCCCAATTTACCCTCCATATCGTTTCTTTTCCACTTCCGTTCCGTATCAAGTTTGGTGATTGAGCTAAAATCCTAATTTTCCCATCAGTTTTTCATTATCTTCTCTGTCTTCTTCTCCATCTTTTCTTTAGTTCTCATTAGTGAAAAAATATTATCCATCTTCTTCTCCGAAACCATAATCCTAAACCCAAATTAACCCAACCCATAGCCCCCACAGCCACCTAACTTCCCCTTCCTTGTTACTGTTGACCCAATCAGCTACCACCAGCATCCTCCAAGCTCGCCCCCACTACCATCTCTAATCATCGACGCCACCATCTTTTCATCATCGCCTCCACCTATAGATCCTAAAACTAATCGCATCGTCAACCATCATATTCGCCATCTCGTCTGAACAACTACTGCCACCATCACCACTTCTTCCACCATCACCACCATCCACCAAACTTGTCGTCGTCATCATTATTGCATTTATCGTTTAAAACCGTCGTCACCAAACATCATCACAATTTCCCCCATCATCATCGATTAATATTGTCATGACCATCAATCATCACCACAGACGTTGATTCTTGCCCAGCTCAAATCCACATGTGCACTACGCTAAGTATGTGGAAACCTGCAGGTGGGTTTGAAGTATTCTCTAAAGAAAATGGATTCTTCTTTAAATTCACTCTAGCTGAAGACTGTAATAGGATCCTTCAGGAGAGTCCCTGGTTATTTGACGGTCGCCTTATTGTTCTTCGAAAGTGGAGTCCTGATATTGGTATGGGTCGTGATCTTTTGTCTTCTGTTCATGTTTGGGTAAGGTTTCCGGCCTTACACTTAAAGCTATAGTCCAAGAGTATTATCAGCAAGGTAGCGAGCATCATTGGTAGACCTTTATATATGGATAGGGCCAGAGCCAAGGGGGATAGACTTGCATATGCTAGATGCTTTGTAGAAATCGATGCGGCTCACTCTCTGGCTCATAAGGTCTGTTTGGATATAGAAGGAGAACAATGTATGGAGCTTGATGTTATATATGAATGGGTTCCTCCCAGATATGCAAAGTGTTGTAGTTCCGGTCATGTGGATGCTAAATGCCCTTCAACCCTCATGTGGAAGGTTACACAGACGACTCCTCCTTCTAATACCTCCCTCATGCCTCCTCCAAGCTCAGTTAACAGTTTTAGCCAACCCTATGTTCCTGTTATGATCATGCTGTTGATGATACTTCCATGGAACATTTGTGCTCCCCAAGTATTGTTGCTCGTTATGTGCTTGTTACTGAGAATGCTCCTTAGGAACCTATGGATATGAATTCGCCTCTAGAAGACTCTATGATTGCAAGGAATGCTCCAGGTCATCCCCCTTCTAGTGCATGTTCTCCTCGTGAGAAGACTAGTACTACCTCCACTACCATTGATGACACTCCTCCTGACCCTGTTGCTGAAGATAATGTGGAGTGGCAGGTGCAAGTGCATAAAAGGTTAAAGAAGCGCCTTGCTAGTATCCAAAAAACTAAGCCAAAGATATCTATAAATTCTAAGAAGGATACTATCACAAAGGAAGCCTCTCCTCTGGTTGGCCCTAGCAGGAGTGTGTGTAGTATGAAGAGCTCCCCCATGCTTTAAATATGTATATTTTCACCTGGAACGTCTGTGGATTGAATAATGCAGCACGGCGTAAGGATCTTCAGGGACTGCTTAAGCATCATTCTCCTTCTATGGTTGGTCTACTAGAAACCAAAATTAGAGAGTCAAGCTCTCAACGTGTTCTCTCTTGCTTCCCAAATAATTGGTCTTCAATTAATAACTATGCAAGCTCAGATGGAGGCAGAATTTGGATTTTATGGGACGACAGGATCTGGTCTTGCATGCGTATTCATTCCTCTGATCAGTTAATTATTTATCTCTGCTTCAAATAAGGGTGGCTTCACGTGCATTGTCTCTTTTGTGTATGGTGCAAACCAATTGCCTTCACGTACCACCATCTGATCAGATTTACTCCATACTCAATCCTCAATTACTAATTCCCCCCGGACGGTCATGGGTGATTTTAATTCGGTAAGATTTGCTGAGGAAAAGCTTTGTGGCAGACCTATATCCCAATCTTCCTTGGATCCATTCAATAATTGCATTGAGTTGTGTGGGCTTACGGATCTTAAGTGCGTAGGTAGTACTTGGAGCTGGAATAACCATTCTGAAGGGAGACGACGTATTTCTGCTAGACTAGACAGGACTCTCTGTAACTCTAGCTAGATTAACTCTCTTCCTTCCTCTCATTATAGTTATATGCCTCCATCTTCCAATGATCACTCTCATATGATGATTCAATTGGGTGATAATTCTATGTCGGGCCCTAAGCCTTTCAGGTTCTTTAACTACTGGACTCTGCACTCAGATTTCCATGCAATTTTGCTCAGAGCTTGGAGCACCTCTATTTCTGGAGTTCCCCAATATCAGGTAGTTTATAAACTCAAGAGGCAGAAATTACTCCTTAAGTCTAGGTCACATGGTTTCATTGATGATCCATCCTCCAACATCAAAGACTTGATAAGGAAACAGGCGGAAATACTAGCTATTGGTGATGAATATCATGTTTCTGCCTGCAAAAATCAGTTAGGCCAGCTTAGTTGCGATATTAATCATTGGTTACAACTGAAAGAGTCTAAGTGGCGGCAAAAGAGCAGAATTTCTTGGCTATACACAGCCTTCTTTTTCTCTGCCACAAAGGCCAGGTATTCCAAGAACTCTCTTGCTCATTTATTTAATTCTGATGGGTCTCCTTCTGATCGTAGCGCTGATACTCGGAACACAGCTCCATCCTTTTTTTAAAAAAAACCTATTCAATCAGGATGATTATTGGAATGTGTTTCCATATTTTCCTGTTAAGAAGCAGCTGACATCCACTAGTGTGAAATGGCTTATACGTCATGTTATCTATTTAGAAATTAAGACTGTAGTTTTTCAAATGGGTGCTGATAAGGCTCCAGGTCCTGATGGTTATAACGCTTATTTCTACCAGATGAATTGGGACACGATAGGCGGTGAAGTTATTAATGTTGTGAAATCGTTCTTTTTCTCTGGCAGGCTCCTTAGAGAACTCAATCATACTTTTCTATATTTAGTGCCTAAGTCTGATTCAGCTTCCTCTCTCAATGACTATAGGCATATATCATGTTGTAATGTCCTCTACAAATTTATATCTAAGGTTCTCATTCTCTGTAACAGGCTGCAGAAGGTTATCTCTGATATTATATCTCAAACTACCTTTCTGAAGGGTCGTCTCATTAGTGACTGCTCCGTTTTAGCCCATGAAATGGTTAGGGACTTCAGCAAGCCCATAGGTAGCTGCTTGTGCCTCAAGGTAGATCTGACGAAGGCTTTTGATTCAGTAAACAGGGAATTTATCTACTTTATGATGCATCGCATGGGATTCTCTCCTCGTTGGATTGGCTGGATCAAGGAATGTATATTTAGCTCTACTTTCTCTTTCTTTGTGCTTATTAATGGATCCTCTTCCGGGTTCTTCACTAGTATTCGAGTCATAAGACAAGGTGACCCTCTATCTCCTTGCCTATTCGTCCTGGTTATGGAGTTTTCCTCAATTACGATGGATCTTGCAATTCTAGATGGTCTGGTCAAACCTATGAAGAGGTACCCCATTCTGACCCCCTCACATCTTCTTTTTGCTGATGATCTACTTGTTTTCTACCATGGAGATCCGATGTCTACGAAAAATCTATCTAATATTTTTGACTCCCTTAGTAATGTGTGGGATTACATATTAATAAAGGGAAAAGTAAGATGTTCTGTAGTAAGGGATGCCAGAACCTTCGGGAGATTGCAGCTACTATTGGTGTGCCCTTTGGTACCCTACCAATTCGCTACCTTGGTTTGCCCCTATCTATTTCATACCTCAAGGTAAGGCATTACTCTCCTCTTATTGATAAATGTAGGAAATACTTGGCAGGTTGGTCTTCCAAGCTCCTTTCTATGGCTGGCAGAGTTGAGCTTATATGCTCTGTAATATATAATTTTTCTTATTGGAGCATCTCCTTCAAGCTACCTCTCTCGGTTATTCGTACTATTGAGCAGCTTTGTACTAATTTTCTCTGGAATTATAAGATGCATATATGGAGCTGGTGCAATATATGTAAGCCGAAAAAGGAAGGTGGGATAGGTCTTCATAGACTTGCTGATATTAACAAAGCTGCATGGATTCGTCTTTTCTGGAGGTTCGTGCACTCTGATTCTCTATGGTCCAAGTTTATGAGAAGCGCATACACCCAGAATGATACCGATCTTCCTTCATCCACAGCTCACTCAGGGACCTGGAAATTTATCTTGGCTTCCAAGCAATTAGCTGCACCTTTTATGAAGTTAGTAATGATCCTCCGTCCTCTTCTCTTCGATGGACACCTTCCCCTAAATTTTAACTTGCATCTGCTTGGGAAGCTATTCAGCCTATGTCTCCTATTCCTTATTATGATGTGATTTGGTTCCCTATATGCTGTCTTAAAATGTCTACATGTCTTCTTAGGGTGTTGAATGATAAGTTGTTGACTTTTGACAATCTTATTAAGAGGAACGTTTCAGCTGCCAATATATCCTGAGTTTTATGTCAACATCCCTTGGAATATATTAAACATCTCTTTTTAAATGTCCTTTCACATTAAATCTTTGGGAGTTATGTAGACTGAAGCTGGGTCTTCCCATGGACCTATTGGGACTCTATTGGAAAAGGTGACCCGTATACATATCACTTTAGGAGCAAGACTAAAATATGTGGTATAGCCCGCCTAGCTATCTGTTCAGTGGTATGGCATACTGATAGGTCTGAAAGCAAATCTGAACTTTATAGATGAAAAATAAAGAAAAAGGATAAATTTTGGCTACAATTGACAGGGGCAACCACCCTCCCAAGACGCCGTTAAGAGGACGTCCGCACTCTTCCCTAGAAATCACTCGAAACATCAATATTCGCATGCTAGGGCATGCAAGCCTCCCCTTCTACTTATAATAATTCAACTAAATGTCTAATTACCCAAAAGTCCCTACCCTACTAAAATAACACAAAACACCTAAATTAAGCCCCTAATGGGCCGGATCTAACATTACTCCACCCCTCGAAAACCACCGTGTCCTCAAGGTGGTGCATGAATTCTATGGTGGTCCTACTCCAAGCGGTGATCGTCATCCACTCCTGGCTCATCATCCTCCACAACATCCTCCTCGTCATCAGCAGCTATCAGCACTTGCAACTTGTGCATCCCACAGTGGTGCCCTGGGGTGAACCTCTCATCGCATCTGAAACACAGTCCCTTCTGTCTCTTCTCCCTCATCTCGCTGTCAGTCATCCGCCTGAACTGTTCCACTGCTGGTGATGCGCTGCTCTTCTCCTCAATTTTCTCCTCACTCGCCTGATCTGTCCATCTGTCCCTATGGTAACCTTCACCCCACCCGTAACTGCCGAAGCTCCACGCTGCACATGTCCCCCATACCCGCTCCTAACTCTCCTCTCCTCGGCCTGGTGGTCCTTGGCCATCTGTGCCATCTCCATGGCCTCCGCCAGCCCCTTGGGCTTGTATGGTCGAATTCTAGATCGAATAATGGGCTTCGGGTCCTTCATGAATGTGTCCTCCAGTGACTCGTGAGTGACCCCGTGCACTCACCCAGACAAGGAATCACACTTCTCGATGTACTCCCTCACTGGTCCGTCCTGCCTGAGCGTAAACAACTGCTCGTGAAGGTTTTCCAGGTGGAGATCTTGAAATCTCTCCAAAATGAGATCTTTAAGCTCCTCCTTGTAACTGCAAAAATGGTGATGCTTCTCCTTCCACTGATACCAGCCTAGGGCTCTCCCTTCCATACATATGGCTGCTGCCTCCAGTTTTGTGCCTCTGTCATGCGATAAGCAGTGAAATACCTCTCCGCCCTTGAATGCTAGGTTAGAAGCACTTCAAGTATATATAGGATAGAGAGAAGAGAGAAGCAAAATCGTGGCATTAAATGCCCAACGGATCTATTTCTGAAGCAGTCTAATCGGTCTAAGAAGAATCACCGACCGACTAGTTGCAAAACTAGTCGGTCGGTGATCCTTCTTGGACCGACTAGAAGGTAGACATCCAAGATAGAGAATTCAGGCGATAGAACTAGTCGGTCTAAGAAGACTTGCCAACCGACTAGTTTGACAACTAGTCGATCGGTGAGTGTTCTTTGACCGACTAAGCAGTTGAAATTCATAGGCTGATCACAAGGAGAACTAGTCGGTCTAAGAACAAATTCCAACCGACTAGTTTCACAACTAGTCGGTCGATAGATGTTCTTGGACCGACTAACTAATCAACAGTAGCTAGGCTGAAGAAATGAAAGAATAACTAGTCGGTCTAAGAAGGATTCCCAACCGACTAATTTGACAACTAGTCGGTCGGTGAACCTTCTTGGACCATCAAACTAGTCAACAGTGAAGATGCTGAGTTGAGCAAGGAAATCTAGTCGGTTCAAGAAGGATTCTTAACCGACTAGATGACAATCTAGTCAGTTGGTTCTTCTTCTTGAACCAACTAAGATGCACTAAAAGCCGCGAAATGAAGCGTAAAGCTTCGAAAAAGTTTCTATTGGCTTCTAAGATAATCCTAACTCTAAGATATGAGCGTTATGAAGATTATAATGTAAGTCCTACTCAAGGCTTAACATTCTACGAAAAGAAGCTAGAAGACTATAAAATGAACTAGACGACCCGTCTTCAAAGCTTCAATCCGAATCTCTTGACTTCAATAATGCTCTTTGAGCTTCAACGAAGCTTCAGGCACACGATCACGCGCTTTGAGAAGTCTTGAGACTTCGCTTTAGATGTACATAGAATTTTGGCGACGATCTCCATAACTGCGCTCACAAAGAGTTAGTTCACGATATTTATGTTTGTTCATCATCAAAACCAAATCCGGGGAATCAATACTCAACACTCCTAACTGCAAAAATGGTGACGCTTCTCCTTCCACTGATACCAGCCTAGGGCTCTCCCTTCCATACATATGGCTGCTGCCTCCAGCTTCGTGCCTCTATCATGCGATAAGCAGTGAAATACCTCTCCGCCCTGAAAATCAACGCATGCGAGTCCTCCCCCTCGAACACAGTCCTCCCCCTCGCATCTTCAACTTCCTTACCCTGCCATCACCCCCCAAAATGTCCCTGGTCGGGCCTAACATCTGTGTGTCCATACTGGTGATAATGATGCCACCTCTCATGATGTGTCTCATGTCCCCCGCGGCCCTCTACCACGGTCTCCATAGCCCCTAGTGGACCTCCATTTCCCATGTAGACTCCCGGCCATCACCAGCACCAAAGTCTCCACCGTAGGTCCCCCGCCATCGTCAATGTGATTTTCCGCCACCACCTTCATCCCCATAGTGATAGCCATCCCCATGCGATGTCCAGAAAACTCGCGGGGCTCCTGAAAGTGCTCATCGTACCATTAATGGACCAGCGAAAGCCTGGAAGGGGCCGTTTGGGGGCGCCGCCGCCGTCGAAGACCCCTGGCAGCTGTCGGGGGGTGCCGCGGCCTGTCGGACCCCGACAGGTCCTACCGGGCTACTGGAGGCCCGGCAGGCCCTCCGGTGGGCCGAGCAGGGTCGGCCGGCCCTGCCGATGGCCGGCATGGTTCTACTGGCCCTGCCGGCCATTTTCTGGGGCGGGCGGAAGCCCCCACCCCCCGATAGGGGTCGGCCGACCCCAAGATTGCATCTGGGGGTTTGACCGGCCTATTCCTATACTTTGGTGGGGTCTCGTGACTTTCTCGTCCCTCCATGGCTCTTCCTCCTCATCCTTAAAGTACCCATCGGCGTCGGAGAGCAAACCCTCTTCAAAAGACTCCACATTTTCCTTCCACTTTCCAAAGGTGTGACCTTTTTTGAAGAACTAGGGTTCGCTTCATCGTTCCCCGCCTTTTCATTGAGAATCGAAAGTTGGAAGATGATCTGCGCGAGGGCTTCGTTAGTTTTGTCTTGTTTAGCCGCGAGCCGATCCACGGAAGTCGTCAACTTTGCGATCAACTCGCAGTTCTCCGCTACGATTTTCTTCAACTCTTCGATCTCTCCATTATTCTTCTCCTCCACCGTTCGCTCCGATCTTTAGCCGTAGTTGATTCAGCCATGGATCGAACGCTCTAATACCAAAATTATAGGTCTGAAAGCACATCTGAACTTTATAGAAGAAAAATAAAGATAAAAGGATAAATTTTGGCTAAAATTGATAGGGGCAACCACCCTCCCAAGACGTCGTTAAGAGGACATCTGCACTCTTCCCTAGAAATCACTCAAAACAGCAAAATTCGCATGCTAGGGCCGGCCGGGCTCCCCTTCTACTTTATAATAATTCAACTAAATGTCTAATTACCTAAAAGCCCCTACCCTAATGAAATAACACAAAACTCCTAAATTAAGCCCTAATGGACCGGATCTAACACATACTTGGCATGAAAGGCATAGAAGGGTATTCAACTCTGGCAAACATAAAGTCCTTATTTTCAGATATATCTATGAAGATGTTCGCGTTCTCATTGCTTCTATCAGTTGGAAGGAACGCAAAACTTTTGTAACGCCTTGGGAAATTGGACCTAACTTGTATTATTTGATGTCTCAGTAGCTTAGATCCTTTTCAAGGATTGGCTAGTAGGGGATGACGAAACATGTGTCCTCTCTCCCCTCTACGTCCAAGTTTAGTTTAGATATCTTTGTCCTACTGAGATGTATAATTGTACATTATTTGTTTGTTTAATGAAATTTAATTATCCTTCAAAAAACACCGTCAAACTATTTTTGACATCAAGTCGGACTACCAAACTCAAGCAGACCCAAGTTGATAAAGCCGAACTCGAACCTATTGGGCTGACTGAGCCAAACTTGATCCGACCCTGAGCTAACAAAGCTGATGCGAGCTGGCTACTATAATGTCCACCCAAATGAGCCGTTGCTACAGTGTAACATATGATGTTTTAAAGACTTATCAAAATTGTCCAACAGATCATAGGTGTCCCACAAGCGGTGGGGAAAGAAATAATTCGCATACACACACGTAACTAAAAACACCCCTCCTTACATACATATGTATATATGAGACATATATATGATGCGGACCCGAGTCCACATCCCAACGAGGCCGGCGGCTACCAAGGGGGGACCCACCCCCCTTTAGTCACTTACGTGCGCCGTAGGAGGCGCGGTGGCACGTAGGAGGGTTAGTTAGGGATATTCTAGTCATTTTAGACTAGATTAGTAATTCCCCGCTTTTCTATAAATTAGGGCTAGCCGTCTTTATTTGTTTTTATGCTTATTGTGTGAGAAACATTGTAAGTGTCTTTTGTGAGGGATTTAGACTTTGATCCGTTCATCAAAGTTAGGAGAGCGAGTTCCTCTCGAAAGGGCTCAAGTTATCTTGCTATTAGTAGTTGTTTCTTCTCAAAAACCCAATAAAAATCCAATCTTTTCCAATTTTTATCCCTTTTGTTCGCTGATTTTCCATTGATACGATCCAAATCGTATCAAATTGGTATCAGAGCCCTAGATCCAAATGGCGGCAAATACTCGATCGAAGGCGGATGCGGTTGAAGAAAAGATTCAAGGGCTACGGGAGGATCTCAATCGGGAGATCGAAGAGAGGTTCGAGGGATTGAAGAAAACGATGGGAGATTCACTCAAAGATTACGCCCATTCACAAGAAGATATCCAAATCGAACTTCGTGGGATGAGGACGGACGCCGCGCAACAAGGCCGAGATCTCCGAGAATTGAAAGAGATGATTCAAGCCCTCACGGTGGCGAAAGGGGGAGATCGAGGCAAGGGGGTCCAAGAAGGGGGGGGTTCTACCCTAGAATCAGCCCCCAGCGGATTTCCAACACAAGACGACCACCCGAGGGAGCAAGGAGGGCCGGTGGGGCCAACCCTAGGGTCGCGCGAGTCCGTATGGGTGCCGGCAGACCCGCGCGGGTCGGGAGACACATCGACAGGCCCGCCTGGGCCTGTCAGGGCTTCGGCGACCCCGCCCGGCCCTCCCCAGGCCTGGGCGAGGCCGCCAGGCCCCCTGCGGCCACCGGCGGGCCCCTCCGGGGGCAGGGATGGCTGGGCGAACCCCGGAGGGGGTCTCGACACCTCGGCAGGCCCCTACGGGGGTGGGGAGACATCGGCACCCCCATCCGGGGGTGCGGACAGGCCGCCGGGGCTGTTTCGAGCAGCGGCAGACCCCGGGGGCTTCGCAGAGGCGGCGGCACCCCCTTTCGGGGGTGCGGGAGGCTCGGCGACCCCAGGCGGGGGTCCGGCTTGGTCGACAGGCCCACCTGGGGTGCCGACGAGTAGGGCCGGCCCATTCGGGGGCCCGATGACGACTTTCCAGCCCTTTGGGGGTGTGGCGGGGATCGTCCCCCACTCCGGGGGAACTCCGGGGATGGCGGGAGGCGGATGGGCCTCGGGAGCAGCTATTGGGGCCCCGGCGGGCCAGTTTTGGAGAGCAAAGACCCTTGCGCCTGGGCCGAGGCCCAATTTGGCACGACCCCCAGAGTTTCCGGGACACTACTACCAGCCCGAGGCGTGGGAGAGACCTGCTTGGCCAGAGGAGCGGTACGGAGCTGACGGGGGAGGCCCGAGGGAGGCTCGGGGTGGCGAGGTGGTCCGGGGAGGTGACCGGGGCGGAGATAGGGGGCAGCTAGGCGACATCAACGCAGATCGGAGGTTGATGAAGCTGAAGATGCCGACCTTTGACGGCACCGACCCTGATGGGTGGATATACCGAGCAGAGAGGTATTTTCAGGTGATGGGTCTGACGGAGCAGGAGGTCCTGAAGGCCATCGGGATCTACTTTGAGGGGAAGGCTCTGGCCTGGTACCGGTGGAAGATAGCACGGTCCCCCTTTCGGACCTAGGAGGAGTTATCAGCGACGATCGTGGATCGATTCCAGGAGACGGCGGGGGGATTTCTACGAGCAGCTGTCGGCCCTGAGACAGGAGGGGACAGTGAGAGACTATGTAGAGAGATTTGAGATGCTGAATAGCCGGGTGAAAGGGGTTACCGATGAGGGGATGATCGGGAACTTCATGAGGGGGCTAAAACCGTCGATACGAGCTGAGTTGCGGATGCAGAGCCCGGCTACCCTGGAGGATGTCCTTCGCTTGGCACATAAAGCGGAGGAGAAGCACACAGAGGAGAGGCGGATACGGGGCACTTGGGGGACACAGAGTTCCCGCCCTACTCCACCATCCACGACATCGAGACCACCTGCGGCCGTTTCCGAGACGCGAGGAGAGGGTCGCCCAGCTACCTTGGGGCGACGGATGACGGAGGCCGAGGTGAGGGAGAAGAGAGCCAAGGGGTTGTGCTTCCGTTGCGACGAGAAGTTCACCCCTGGGCACAGATGTGCGAGCCGCCTGCTGCAGATCACCATGGTGCCCGATGAGGAGGGGTACGTGGGGGATGAGGAGGAGTTCGAGGTGGAACAGGAGCCACCAGTGGAGGAGGAGAAGTCTCACCTAGACTTCGCTGAGGTGTCCCTGAACTCTGTGGTGGGGTTCACTCCGAACCACACCATGAAGTTGACAGGGCAGCTAGGAGACACGGCGGTGACGGTGTTGATTGACAGTGGGGCCACCCACAATTTCATCTCCAGCCGGGTAGTGGAGAGACATGGGCTGCAGCTGAGCACGCAGGAGAAGTTTACCGTGCTGCTGGGGACGGGGAAGATGGAGGAGAGCAAGGGGCTCTGCAAGGGTCTGTGCCTGACCTTGCAGGGAGTACAGATCATGGAGGATTTCCTACCCCTTGAGTTGGGCAATGTTGACATCATCCTGGGCGTACAGTGGCTGAAGAAGCTGGGAGATATGCGGGTGAACTGGAAGCGACTCAGGATGGAGTTCGAGGAGGGGGAGCGGACAGTGGTGCTCACTGGGGACCCGACCCTATGCTTATCGATGGTGGCCTTCAAGGCCATCACTCGAGCCTTACGGAGAGAGGGGGAGGGGTACTTGGTGGAGTGCCGGTTAGCAGGAGCAGAGCAGGAGCCGGAGGCAGGGGTTCCCGAGGAGGTAGAGCAGGTGTTGGGGCAGTACCAGGAGGTCTTTCAGGACCCACAGGGGCTACCGCCAGAGAGGGGGCACGAGCATGCGATAGTCCTGAGGGATGGCGCTGCACCGGTGAGTGTGCGTCCTTACCGCTACCCCCACGTGCAGAAGGATGAGATTGAGCGGACGGTCGGGGAGATGTTACAGGCGGGGGTGATACAGCCTAGCGTTAGCCCATTTTCGAGCCCGGTCCTTCTGGTGAAGAAGAAGGACGGGAGTTGGCGTTTCTGTGTAGACTACCGGGCTCTGAACAAGGAGACAGTGGCTGACAGGTTTCCGATCCCTGTCATAGACGAGCTGCTAGATGAGCTGCATGGAGCAGTGGTGTTCTCCAAGATTGATCTGAAGGCGGGGTATCACCAGATCCTGATGAGGCCAGAGGATGTGCCGAAGACAGCATTTCGTACCCACGAGGGCCACTATGAGTTTCTCGTCATGCCGTTTGGCTTGACGAATGCTCCATCGACATTCCAGGCGTTGATGAACGACGTTTTCCGGCCATTCCTGAGGAGATTCATACTCGTCTTCTTCGACGACATCCTGGTCTACAGCCGGACTATGGGAGAGCACTTGGGCCATTTGGAGGTGGTGTTCCGAGAGTTACTGAGGCATCAGCTGTATGCCAACCGAAAGAAGTGCAGTTTCGGTCAGAGGCAGATAGAGTACTTGGGACATGTGGTGTCCGCCGCCGGAGTAGCAGCAGATCGGGCGAAGATAGAGGCGATGTTAGACTGGCCGGTACCCACCACTCTGAGGGCACTACGGGGATTTCTCGGGCTGACAGGATACTACCGGAAATTCGTGAGGGGGTACAGCACCATTGCAGGGCCACTGACAGATCAGCTGAAGAAGGATGGGTTCCAGTGGGGAGAGGCAGCGGCCAAGGCCTTTGAGGCCTTGAAGGAGGCGATGACCACCGCACCAGTCTTGGCGTTGCCCGACTTCAGCATTACATTCGTGGTGGAGACTGATGCGTCAGGAGTAGGATTGGGGGCGGTCCTTATGCAGCTAGGGAGGCCGATAGCCTACTTCAGCCAGGTGCTTTCCGCTAGAGCACGGCTGAAGTCTGTCTACGAGAGGGAGCTGATGGCTATTGTGCTCGCGATCCAGAAGTGGCGGCCGTATCTGATGGGCAGGGAGTTCGTAGTCAGGACCGACCAGCGCAGTTTGAAGTATCTATTGGAGCAGAGGTTGGTGACAGAGGAGCACCAGCGCTGGCTATCCAAGCTGGTAGGGTACAGGTTCGTCATTGAGTACAGGCCGGGGCTGGAAAATAAGGCGGCAGACGCCTTATCACGCAGAGAGGAGGGGGTGCACTTGAGAGCACTCTCGTTGCCGGTATGGATAGATAGTGAGCCCATGTTGCAGGAGGCCGAGTCCGATCCGGAGTTGAGACTGATTCGTGAGCAGCTGCAGGGAGGCGGGGAGGCGCCGCAGGGTTACTCACTGGAGGGGCGGAGACTATTATACCAGGGCCGGTTAGTATTGCCGCGGGCATCCACCTTCATACCCGCATTATTTCAGGAGTTCCACAGTTCGGTGGTAGGGGGACATTCTGGGGTGCAGCAGACATATATGAGAATGTCCCGGGAGGTTTACTGGCCTGGTATGAGGAGAGCGATAGCACATTTGGTTGCTGCTTGTGACGTGTGCCAGCGTCACAAGTACATGGCCATGGCGCCAGCCGGACTTTTGCAGCCCTTAGCACTTCCTGAGCGAGTCTGGGAGGAGGTGACGATGGATTTCATAGACGGGCTACCCAGGTCGGAGGGGTACTCCGTGATTTTTGTTGTGGTGGATAGGCTGAGCAAGTACGCCCATTTTATACCGCTGAAACATCCGTACACTGCTGTTTCAGTGGCTGCAGCTTTCACCAGGGAAGTCATACGATTACATGGGATTCCAGCCTCCATTGTCACAGACAGAGATAAGGTCTTCCTGAGTGGGTTTTGGCGGGAGATATTTCGTGTCCAGGGTACCGTGCTGAAGAGGAGTACCGCATATCACCCTCAGACCGACGGGCAGACAGAGGTAGTAAACCGCAGCATCGAGACATATTTGCGGTGCTTCGCGTCGGAGACACCTCGACAGTGGTATCGGTGGTTAGCCTGGGCGGAGTATTGGTACAATACTTCGTACCATTCAGCAGCAGGTACGACCCCCTTTCGGGTATTATATGGCAGGGATCCACCGGAGCTACTGCGATTTGGGGAACGACCGACACCAGTCTCCCAGGTAGAGGACTATATGAGGGAGCGGGAGAGCATTATGGAGGAGCTGAAGAAGCATTTGCTGCGAGCTCAGCAGGTGATGAAGGCTAGGGCGGATGGGCATCGGCGGGATGTGCACTTCCAGGAGGGTGATATGGTCTATCTGAAGCTGAGGCCTTACCGACAGAGATCGCTAGCGAGGAGGCGGAACGAGAAGCTATCAGCAAGATTCTATGGGCCTTTCGAGATTGCGGCCAAGATTGGCCAGGTGGCTTACAGACTGAGGTTGCCATCGACCGCGACGATACACCCGGTTTTTCATGTCTCGCAGCTTCGGCGAGCCATTGGAGAGCAGACGGTGTCCTCTACCCTACCGCCTACACTTACTGAGGAGATGGAGGTGATGCTGGAGCCACTGGAGGTTCGAGCCGTTCGTCAGGGACCACGTGGGCAGAGGGAGGTGCTGATACACTGGGCAGGGCTACCAGACTGTGATGCGACATGGGAGGCCTATCGAGTGATACAGGAGCAGTTTCCCCACTTCCACCTTGAGGACAAGGTGGCTCTTTTAGGGGGGTATTGATGCGGACCCGAGTCCGCATCCCAACGAGGCCGGCGGCTACCAAGGGGGGACCCACCCCCCTTTAGTCACTTACGTGCGCCGTAGGAGGCGCGGTGGCACGTAGGAGGGTTAGTTAGGGGTATTCTAGTCATTTTAGACTAGATTAGTAATTCCCCGCTTTTCTATAAATTAGGGCTAGCCGTCTTTATTTGTTTTTATGCTTATTGTGTGAGAAACATTGTAAGTGTCTTTTGTGAGGGATTTAGACTTTGATCCGTTCATCAAAGTTAGGAGAGCGAGTTCCTCTCGAAAGGGCTCAAGTTATCTTGCTATTAGTAGTTGTTTCTTCTCAAAAACCCAATAAAAATCCAATCTTTTCCAATTTTTATCCCTTTTGTTCGCTGATTTTCCATTGATACGATCCAAATCGTATCAATATACACATATGGTATATACGCACACATACACATGTGTGTGTATACACATATAAATACATACATATATATATACACACACATACATATATAAGGAAAAAGTGTTCTAAAGGTGTTTCCTTAGATAACTAAGGAGACAGTTTAAAATTACAATATAGAGCAACCATATGAATGGCTATCATACAACATAATCTTTCTGTTCTAAAATGATTGTGTATTTAGAATCATATGATTTGGGCATTGTTTTAGAACATTAATCAAATGCTCTTATATATTCGATTTTTAAGAAATTGTTCATTTTGTAACTGCTTAACATTGGTTAAAACACATCAAAAGCGCAGTGCGTGATTTTTTTAAATTTTTATTTTAACACGTATTTAGATATATATGGATCACGATGACCAAAATTGATCATTTACCCACAATGTGTTTTAATGCATCCCATTTAGATGATTACCTAAGAGGACACATTAGAAGCATGTTTTCCTATATGGATGGATGTATAGGTACACATAAAGAGGGTGGATCAAGCTTGCCTTGCTCTAACATGGTTTCTTGCCTCCCTAGGTTGCTTGCCACATGCCGCATATCCCATGCGCGTGAGATAGATTGCAAGAAAGGGGATATGAAAACATAGCCATTTACATAACAGATCCGTTTATATTAGTTAATGTAATGATCCAGATTTTCTTTTAACAATTTGTATTCTTAATAAATATTTTTATTTATCAAAAACTTGTAAAATGATTTCAAAAAAATTTCTACTGGTTTTTCATATTTTTGGATTTTATTTTCAATATTTTAGCCCTAACCATGTTAACCCGGCATATTCTCACTACCATACCTAAATCCGACCCATTATCACACCTTTTAAGATAAAATCACCAAAACCCGAATCCATTTTATTTTACTCGCCCTTATCTTCTCTCTTCTCAACCATCGCCCCAAACTCACCCTCTCAATCTCCTCTTGCATAACTGACCATGATCTCCTCTCTTACGTCCCTCCTACTACCATGCCCTCTCCCCACAACTCTACCCCTCCCATGATCTCTCAGTAAAACCTCACTCTATTTAAAACTCTAACTCAAAATTTTAGTTTGATGATCATATCTCTCGGATCTCCCTCTTCGCATCTCTTTAACCTCCATCTTCATCCAATCAATGACAACAACAATAGCAATGTGGTGAGGCGGTGTTTGGCATCGATTTTTCTTCCTCATTTGATGATCAATTATGTTCCTGATTTAATTTTAAGCCTTGATAAACTTGGTTGATAGTTTGATTTGGTTGATTTAATGCTTGATGTTGTTGGGAGCTGTTTTGCTTCTTTAATGGACATGGATGATTGATTTCTTGATATTTTTGCTATTAATTGAGGCTTCGGATCTTGCTATTGTGGCTTACCTCTGTGATGCTCAGCTACGTAATTGGGATTGCTAGAGGTTTTGGTTTTTGCCATATAATAAGATGTTGCTTTATGTTTTGCTTCCTGCTACTAGTGTTTGAGGTTCGGTTCAGCCTTTTGGTTTGTTTCCACCATATTCTACTCCTCGTTAGGTGTGGACTATGTTTTTATGACTATTTTGCTCCATGTTGCTCCCTCTAGCTTACTGTAGCCTCCTATTTTGTTTACTACTTACCTATTGGCTCGATTTTACCTTTTGGCAGTTGCAGCAATCCGTTTTTAATTGATGTTAGCATGTTTGATTCGGTTTTACCTCTTACGGCTATTTGCTTCATGTTGACACACTTATCTTGTGATTATAATGATTTTACGATGAGTGTGACCCTTTGATATCTTTGACCTATCATCATCTCTTGGGTATTGCATCATGCATGTAATATGATGTAACTATGCATAGATGATTAGTTATATTACTTGACTCAGTGCTATATCCCAGATGGATGACTTCGGCCATGCTTTTGTTGATTTCAAGATATGTTGGATGACTAATTTTGATTGGATAATGGAAACAAATATGCCCATGTTGCTTATTATTATGCATGCCTTTGATATACATCATAGCTTAGCCTTAATGTATGTTATTTACTGATGGTTTCTTACAGCATAGGCACAGTCATAACATGAAATTAAATATAGACCATTTCGACCTTCCTTTTAGTATGATATGTGAAACATGTACTTAAAGCTGTGATACTAGGAACTGAACCTAATATAAATACAACGAAGATTAATTCCTTTAATGAATTGATAACTTGACATTTCGAGCGTTAAGGTAACAGGTATGAAATAATACCACCATGTGCAAATGGTATCATATCATGCTAAATCATGATTTAAGCTAGAAATGAAATCTATTGCATGTTCATCATAGTTCACTATAAATGCTCGATGTATTTGCTATATGACACTGCACTATGCATGCTTAGTATACTTCACACTATATATATTTTACATAACATTAGACTTGATATTATAAGTAATTCCCAGATAGAAGTACTGTACTTAACATCGTATTTGCACTCAACCACTGAATCTTTTACCAAATCGGTTTACATATTGAACCACTGATATATGACAGTGTTTTATATGTCGGATATCAAGGTCGCATCAGATGACTCTATTTTCATATCAGATAACAGATATCAAAGTATATATAGGGGATATGCATCAATATCGTATTGTTCCTACCAGACATTATAAATATACAAATCTTAATAACTAAAGAGTAGTTATATCATCCCCAATGTTCATATTTGATTATATCACCAATATATCATTAATATGATCACACGTTATAATGACACGCTAAAATAAAGTAATAACATATTTCATACAAAGCAATAAAATGTAACTTGAATAGAAAATGTATCAACGTTTAACAATAAGAGTGCCTTACCTCATATTTGTATATTAATCAATTAGCTTGTTATTTGTGTGTTATTAGATGAATGCAAGAAACGTGTCACGATTTAATTCAAAAAAAAAACAAAAACATCCATAAGAAATTAAGATTATAAAAATGTGAAACATGTCAACATAACAAGTGGAGTGATTAGAAAATAAAATACATATTAAATATTACAATGATGGCATAACTTTACAAAATGTCCAATAAAATACATATTGAATATTACAAAGATTACAAAGATTACACGATAATAATTACAATGATTATATAACATTACAAAGTAAAACACATCAACTTACGAAAAAAAGTACAATATAGGTTGATATTGGGCCCATATATATCAAGCATATCGGTCGACATGGCCCAATACCAGTCAAACTTTAAAACCTGATATCATATCGTATCGTTTGACTGTCGATACCGATATATCAATCATATCAATCAATCATATCAATCGATATTTAAAACAGTATACATGACATTGTAACCGTACACAGATTATAATTTGAATCAGTCGATGGGATGAAAAACACATGATATTGATAGTGCGAAAATGATTGGTGTCACCTATCACCATCTTTGATCATCTTTGTTACTACATTTAGTTATATCTATTTATTATATTTTAACTGAATCTAGCACGGGTAAATGTCCCGTGGTAACGATGAGCCCATATGTTGTTATATTTAGATCCATTATTTTGGATGTTGTTTGTTTATATGTGTATGAACCTTTAAGCTATATTCTAACGATTATTTTCTTAACCATTAAGTACTATGGATGTGTTCCCTAATAAGACATGGTTCGAGGACTAGGGGGTCACTGAGCAAGATCACATGGAAAAGTAGACATGTGATCATAGTGTTCCTTTCATGCAGTAATTTTAATTTCAAATAAATTGTAATGGCCAGGGGCTAAAACATCATGTTATCTTATTTGTGGCAATGAAGAGTTATTTTAATGTAAGCATTTTATTAAAACTTTAGAATTTTTCTAATGTTTATTCTATATTATTCTTAAGTTAACATGCAAGATCCGTAATAATGTAATATGTTCATGGATACGCTTGACGTGTTTTACATAAAAGAGGGGAATAACTTATATTTTGGGAGCGTTCTCCTTGGTTTGGTATATGTTGCGGGTTTATCGTGTACAGTTCCATTAGCAACTTTGGAAGTTGATTGTGATAATTAATATCCTTTAATAGAAGCATATTAAATCAATCCGCTTCTGTTATAAAACGGTGGGTTAAGGTTTCTCTAGCCCCTTTCTCGCGATATCTCTCTCTTTGCGCTCATGAGGCGACAGGTAATGAATGGCTCCCAGCAGTGAAAAATCACGTTAAAGCAAGGTAAAATTGATCCTCTCTTTCAAGTGGGCCCATAAGCCCAAGTCAGGCGGGCTAGGGACTTCGCCACCTCTGCCAGGCTACCGCAAAGTTGTGTCAGTTAGCCAGAAATGAAAATTTTATTGGTTATATCAGAAAGGGGCAACCCAAGTAATCAAATGACCATCTCCCCTTTTACTCCCCAATCACAAATTTATTGTACCCCTCGTTCACTATATAGGCATGTTTCATGTTGCATCATCTATTTCATGTTGCATCAGAGACACCGTAAGACTGATGCACTATAAATAACTTGAGCATGAGTTGAATCCAGAATTTCAGCGGGAATACTTCGAGTCCAACACTCCAAAGTGTATACATGAAAGACATGCATACACCAAAAAATGATTAATTACTAAACAAAAGAGTTCAAAGAACATTTCAATCTTAAATGAAAATTTTAAGTAGCATATAGCATTTCCATGTATGAAACAATGCAAAAAAAAGATAAATAAAAGATCAAGAATGTGGAAGAGAGGTAAAATTCCCCAATACTTAACTAGTATCATAGAACTTTCCTAACAAAAGTATATATTTTATGCACACCTTTAGGCCAACTGAAAAGTCCGAATCATCATTACTATTAGTAATGAATGCAACTGGAAGAAGAGTAGATAAAGTGATAGTGAGTTCCTGCATATAGGGCGAAGAAACACTTTCAGAAGCACAAAAACACATCGTCAAGACAAAAATATATGAAAAGTATACAGATATTGTCATATCAACAGTAAGGACTAATTTGACTAGCATACCATGTTTGGGGAATAGATGAAAAGCAAGCATTTAAAGGCAGGTAATACTTTGCAAAAAAATTATCGAAGCAACTAAAGAAGAAATGAAGAAGCCAGACTATTGGACATAGATATAGCCATTATCTAAGATATGATGCATATATACACCATACACATGCTAGTTTCCAGTATTATCAAAAGGGATGTGAAAGGACGGCACAAATCTAGTAAAATTTTCATAAAACATTTATAAATGCGTGGGGAGAGCACATTGAACAGTGTAGATTACCTATTGGCATTGTCCAACATGTGAGTTTACACCTGCTCTACCTAAGGGCTTGCCCTAAAAAATCTAATTATGGATGCGTCTGTATGTGTGCGGGTCTGTATATCTATGTTGTGTATAGCATACACACAGACACATGTATACAAATGCATTTTGGTCTAAAATAAATAAATCAAAAACCTAGCCGTGAAGCTTACAGTATGTTATAGGCACTAGGCATCATGTCCAGACCAGCCCAAAGTTTTACAAAACACCGTCCTTAAGTATATGAAATAGAACAGAAGCATGATGCAGTTTACACTACGAACAACCCAAGCTTATATTAGGGTTTGACCATATTTTAAATCAATAAAGTAAACTTCCTTTTCCATCAAATTATGTACAATCAAATAATTACGAGAAGTTAAATTTGTTGCTAAAACAATCTATAGGACCACAGCAGCATTTTAAAAAAATAGAAACAGATTGTCCAACTGGCTTAATATATTTTAGATTTACATTCGTGTTACTTCACGAAAAGTTTCGTGAATGTGTTCGGTTTTTCGCTTTGCCTATATACCTCAGACTATAATCTGCTACATCAAATCTATCATCAGTCCCATCTGTTAGACTTTTGTGCAGTGTTCAATGAGGTCTTTTAGGTTTATGTCAGCCCCACTGCTGTCTATAGTTTCATGTGCAAGAAATTCAGCACAATTCCAAACATCAACACTACATTCAGTTGTATAGCTTTGAGAAACATTTCATCATTTTAGAGTCTTATTCTTCAAGAGTCAAACATATGTTGACAGTAAACAGATTATTTGGTGATGATAATGATGATGACAACAATGATGATTGCGTAGATTGTGAGGATTAAAATGAACAAAAATTGTGAGTTGTAAATTGTCGCATCTTTAAACTCGGGATTGACTTATCATTTCAATTTTAAATTATTACATTTTTATGTTCATTTGATGGATTTTATGCTAGATCAATTACTGTGGTAATTCAATGCATTCTTTTGGTTTAAGCCTTTTCCCTTTACGCGTTTGCTGGTCTCTCGCTTGTTTTATTTTTCCATTAGATTTTTATTTTTCTCATTTACCATGTTGCTCTTGGTATTATAATTTTTAAGATGGTGCATTAGATTGATGATTTACTTATTTAAATTACCTACTGTATAAAGTTATATTAGTTATTTATTAAGATATACTTTTTATTAACTTCAAATGCACTCAGCGTTTAAATTGCTGGTGTTTGTAGATAATCAATATTTTGTCCATTTTGAAGTTATGTTGCAAATTTTATAAATACATTACTGTACTTTATGTCATATCATAATATTTTTTATGATACAACATGCACTTATTTTTTTCCAGACAAGGACAGTGCTTTCTTTTTTCTCAGCTAAGGACAAGTTCATCTTTAGATTTATGCAAATGGTAAGTCCCTCTTACAATCTCATACTTCATTATTCTCTCCATCTTACAATCTCATACTTCATTATTCTCTCCATGTCCAAATTAAGAAGAAGAAAGACACCTTTGCTCTTATTATAAAATCAAAATTTACTTTAAAATTTTGATAAGCTATTAAAAACCTTAAGTATTACTATCGTATACATTAGCAATTCAATATTTACATCAACATCTGATTAATTACACGTGTGTGTGTGTACATACATACATATACATTTAATTGGTATTAGGAGATTTGAAATGAAGTAAATGTTTCTAGTCTAAAAATGATCATTGGTATATAGGTATTTTAGTGCCAAATTTTTGTGCTTTTCCACTTTAGACATTTCACTAGCGGCCTAGATCAAGTTACATCTGGTTCAGATTTCAAACGTATGCATAATTCTGTCCAGTAAGATTTGAGTTCAAATTCAATTGAATTTTTTGGCCAAACACAGCTAAAATACCATGAACTCTTTCCCATCAAAGGGGATAGCAATATTCCTGATTTATGCTATATATCAAAAATATCATGAACTTTTTCCCATCAAAAAGGGCCCAGCAATTGACCATAATGACCCGTCATTCTTGGTGTTATGTTAGGAACTAACAAAAAGGCGCAATTTTTATATTCTCCGTAATGACCCGTCATTCTTGGTGTTATGTTAGGAACTAACAAAAAGGCGCAATTTTTATAGACAATATGATAGCAAAAACTAGATAAGTGAATACAAAAGAGGTGTATTCTCCTCCCAAGACGCCAAAGAGGACGTCCGCACTCGTCTACCTATAAAGTCACACAATATCAATAATCAAGCATAGGCAAACAAGCGACGGCTGCCCCCTATTTATAATAGAAACTAGGGTTTCGTGGGGGGGGCTAGGCACGCGCGCGGCTAAGGGGCATGGGCGGCCTGGGCTTGGGCCCGCGTCGGCTTCCTGCGGGTGTAAACCCGCAGGGGTGGGGGCGGGGGCCCATCAATACCCCCAAAGAGCCACCTTGTCCTCAAGGTGGAAGTCTGGAAAACGCGTCGCCATCTCGCCCATGTCCTCCCACGTGCTATCATGCTCTGGCGAGCCCTTCCACTGCAACAACACCTGCCACTCTCCTGTGTCGCTCCTCCGAACCCCCTTCAACACATCGGGCTCCAGTCCCACCTCCATATCAGCAGTAAGGATCTCGGGTAGGGAAGGGAAGGATGTGTGGTTGCCAATGGCATGGCGCAAAAGCGAGACGTGGAAGACTAGGTGAATGGCCGATCCTGAGGGCAAGCTCAATCTGTAGGCCACCGGCCCAACTCTCGCCTCGACCTCGAAAGGTCCAAAATACCGCGGTGCCAGCTTCTCATTCCCTCTGTGAGCCGCTGATCTCTGCATGTAGGGTCTCAGCTTCAGATACACCATGTCCCCTACCTCAAACTGGAAGTCACGACGGTGTAAGTCTGCCCGAGCCTTCATCACCTGTTGTGCCCTCGCCAAATGGAGCTTCAGCTCCTCCAGAATCCGGTCCCTCTCCGCCAGGTACTGCTCCACATCCGACACGGGTGTCGTCTCATGCCCATAATGTAGTAAGTGCGGGGGATCTCTGCCAAACAAAATCCTGAAGGGTGTAGTCTGCGTCGCCGTTTGATATGAAGTGTTATACCAGTATTCCGCCCAGGCTAGCCAACGTGCCCACTACTCAGGATTCTCTGAAATGAAGCATCGCAGATAAGTCTCCACACTCCTATTCACCACCTCCGTCTGCCCATCAGTCTGGGGATGGTAAGCCGTGCTCCGCTTCAATGCCGTCCCCTGCAGCCTGAAAAGCTCCTGCCAAAATCTGCTCTGGAACACCTTGTCTCGATCCGATACTATGGACTTTGGAGGTCCATGCAGACGAATGACCTCCCTCACAAACACCTCTGCTACCGATACTGCGTTGTAAGGATGCCGAAGTGGAACAAAGTGCGCATATTTGCTGAGGCGGTCGACCACAACAAAAATGACAGTGTATCCACCCGACTTCGGCAACCCATCTATGAAGTCTATGGAGAGGTCCTCCCAAACTCAGTCTGGTAAGGATAGCTGCTATAGTAGTCCTCCTGGGGACATTGCCTGGTACTTGTGACGCTGGCACACTTCACACTCTGCCACCATCCTCGCCACCTCCTTCTTCATTCCCTTCCAATAGACCTCCCTCGCCAGCCGCTGGTAGGTATTGATGACCCCAGAATGTCCCCCAATGGCATTGCCCCTCCTGGAGTATGGCTGATAGAAACGCAGATGTCATCGATAGCACAAGCCTCCCCAGTATAGTAACCGCCCATCCTGAAGAGAATTCCCCGGATACTCAGTCGACCCCCTGTAGAAGGGCCTCTCATATACTTGCTAACTCCGGGTCCTGCTCCACCTCCTGTTGTAAGGGGCCCCAGTCCTCAAGGACAGACACTGCAAGTGCCGCTAGCTCCGCCTCCTCCTCACGCCGGGATAATGCATCAGCTGCCTTATTCTCCAGCCACGGGCGATACTCAATCTCAAACCTATACCCCATCAACTTTCGCAGCCACTTCTGATGCTCCTCTGCTACCATCCGCTGCTCTAATGATACTTCAAGCTCAGCTGATCGGTGCGTACCAGGAAACTCCACCCCAACAAGTACGGCTGCCACTTCTGAATAGCCAGGACTATAGCCATCAGCTCCCTCTCGTAGACTGACAGCAGTCGGCCTCTAGCAGTCAAAACCTGACTGAAGTAGGCAATATGCAGCTGCTCCTGCATCAGTACGGCCCCCAGCCCATGCCCTGATGCATCGGCCTCCACCACAAACGGCCTGGAAAAGTCTGGTAATGCCAAGACTGGCACTGTCGTCATGGCCTTCTTCAGAGCCTCAAAAGCTGCCTTCGTCTCCTCCCCCCAATGGAACTGATCCTTCTTTAATAACTCGGTCAACGGCCGAGCGATGGTCTCATATCCCTCCACAAACCTGCGATAGTATCCTGTCAGCCCTAGGAACTACCGCAGCCCCCTGAGAGTGGTAGGGCACGGCCAGTCCAGCATCGCCGCAATCTTTTCCCTGTCTGCTGCCACCCCCCTCTGCTGACACCACATGTCCCACGTACTCCACATGTGGCTGTCCAAAAAGGCACTTCTTCTTATTCGCCACCAGCTGGTGGTACTGCAACTCCGTAAACACCACCTGCAGATGGTCCAAGTGCTCATCCAGGGTGCGACTGTACACTAATATATTGTCATAGAAAACAAGTACGAATCGCCTCAAGTACAGACGTAATACCTTGTTTAAAAGAGACTGGAAAATGGTTGGGGCGTTCGTCAAGCCAAAAAGCATGACGAGAAACTCGTAATGGCCATCATGCGTCCTGAACGCCGTCTTGGGCACATCCTTTCGTCGCATCCTGATCTGGTGGTAGCCTGACTTGAGATCTATCTTGTTGAACCAGGCTGACCCATGTAGCTCGTCCAGGAGCTCGTCTATCACCGGTATGGGAAACTTATCTGGCACTGTCTCCTTGTTCAATGCTCGAAAGTCCACACAGAAACGCCAGCTCCCATCCTTCTTCTTCACCAGGAGCATAGGGCTAGAGAATGGGCTTACGCTAGGCTGAATCACTCCCGCCTCCACCATCTCGGCTATCATCCTCTCAATCTCGTCCTTCTGGTGCTGGGGGTACCGGTAGGGTCGGCCACTGATGGGGGAAACCCCCTCTCGTAGTACAATAGCGTGCTCATGGTCCCTCGGCGGCGACAGACCCCGAGGCTCCTGAAAAATCTCCTCAAACTGCGCCAGCATCTGCTGCACCTCCCCCGGTATGGCATGCTCTCCACTGGTCTCTATGCCTCCCCCTCCGGCATGGTATACAGCTCCACCAGGTAACCGCCGCCCTCAGCCTGTAAGGTCCTCATCAAGGTCTTCAATGACACCACCGCTCTGCAAAGACTAGGGTCTCCCCGCAGGATGACCGCTCTCCCCCCCATCCTGGAACTCCATCCGCAGAAGCTTCCATTTCACCTTCATCTCCCCCAGCGTCTATTACCACGTCATGCTCAGGATGACGTCAGTGCTCCCCAAGTCTAGAGGCAGAAAGTCAGCCATCACATGTATCCCCTGTACGGTCAGCACCAATCCCCTGCAGACTCCCCGACTACTCTGCTTCTTCCCCGTGCCCATCATCACACTGAAGCTCCCGCAGTCGGTCAACTGCAGTCCCTGCTGGTCCACCACTCTCCTGGAGATGAAATTGTGGGCCGTCCCACTGTCTATCAACACAGTCACCTCCTGCTCGCCGATCTCCCCCTTCAACTTCATGGTGTGGTTCGGCGTGAACCCTACCACGGAGTTAAGGGACACCTCTGCCACATCCAGCTAATGGTCCTCGGGCTCCTCCTCATCCTGCTCAGCACTCTCCTCCTCCACGCCCCCGTCCACGTCGTCATCCTCCAGCAGTATGACCTGTAACTTGCGCTCCGCGCATCTGTGGCCTGGCGTGAACCTCTCATCACACCGGAAACATAAGCCCTTCTGACGCTTCTCCCTCATCTCAGCGTCAGTCATCCTCCTGAACTACTCACCAGCTGGGGTGGCGCTGCTCTTCTCCCCCGTCATCTCCCTGCTCGTCTGGGCCGCCCCCGTAGTGGTCCCTGCTCCTCCAGCTCCAGATGGGGTGCCTCTCGGTATTTGGCCACTGTAGCCGCTCCTGACCCTCCTATCCTCTGTCTGAGCATCATCTACCATCTGTGCCATCTCTATAACCTCCGAAAGCCCCCTGGGCTTGTAGGGTCGCAGCCCCTTTAGGAAAGTGCCCTCCAGTGACTCGTCTGACACGCCATGTACTCACCCTGCCAGTGTCTCAAACCTCTCGATGTACTTCCGCACTGGCCCCTTCTGCCTGAGAGCATATAGCTGCTCGTGCAGGTTCCCCAGATGGAGGGTCTCTGAACTTCTCCAACACGAGGTCCTTCAGCTCCTCCCAGCCTCAGATCTGCTGCCTCCTCTCCTTCCACTGAAACCACCCCAAGGCTCTCCCCTTCATGCAAATGGCTGCCGCCTCCAGCTTCTGTGCCTCGGTCATGCGATGCGCCGCGAAATATCTCTCTGATGTGAACAACCAGGCATGTGGATCCTCCCCAGAAAATAGCGGCATCTCGAGCTTCTGCACCCTGTAATCTCCTCCAAAGTGCCCCTGCTCGGGCCTCCCCTCAACCGGTAATGCAGACGGTAGTGCTGCATCCTCTCATCCTGGGTCTCGTATTGTTTATGTGGCACTCCTCCACGACCCCCATAGTCAACTCGGTGACCTCCACGCCTGCCATTGAAGTCATCCCAACCTGCATCATCGCCGAACTCAGTCTCGTAGTCACCCAGCCGTCATAATAATGGTCTCTGCCGCGTCCGTCTCCATAAAACTGGTCCTCCACTGCTGGTCACCGCCCCGAAGGGTCGATAAATCCCCCGAAAAGCTGTCCGCAAGCGTCCTCCCCCCGACGGCTGAAAGGGGGTCTCCACATCTTGGCGCGGGGCCCTCCGGGGTTGCCAGAGGGCCGACGGGGCCTACCGGCTATCTGGCAGGGCCGGCGGGCCCTGCCGGCCTTCTGACAGGGCCGACGAGCCCTGCCGGAGGTCCGGCAGGGTCGCCGGACCTGGGCAAGGGCCGGCAGGGCCTGGCCAGCCCCGCGGCAGGCGGGGGGTCCCCTACCCAAGTCGCGCGGCGGCCGGCTTCCAAAAGTGTTTAGGGGGTTCAGCCGCACCTCCTCGCTTGTGTGCGTTGCCCGGAAAGGGCGGCTAGGGCCGTCGCCCCCCTTTGAAACTCCACCGCTTGTCGCCGCACCTCCTCGCGATAATCAACCTTCCATGGTCACTCCTCTTCTTCCTCGTCCAATTCTTCCACGAAATAGGGTTGATTTTGGGTTAAAACTCTTCTTTTTCATTTTCCTTCTTCAAAGTTGCCGCCTTTGGTGTCGAATTAGGGTGTCCTTCGCCTTGGGATTTAGTCGTCAAGAGGGAGAGGATCTTTGCAAATTGCTCGTCGTTCTTCGCTTGACATGCCTTCATGTGCTCGACGGATTCCACCACCGATTCCATTGATTTCTTTACCCCTTCAATTTCCCCCATGAACTTTTCCTCCAACGCCTCGAATTTATCCTTCGATCTCGTTGCGGCCGCCATGAATCGTCATGCTCGGATACCAAATTGTTAGGAACTAACAAAAAAGGCGCAATTTTTATAGAGAATATGATGGCAAAAATTAGATAAGTGAATACAAAAGAGGTGTATTCTCCTCCCAAGACGCCAAAGATGACGTCCGCACTCGTCTACCTATAAAATCACACAATATCAATAATCAAGCATAGGCAAACAAACGACGGATACCCCCTATTTATAATAGAAACTAGGGTTTCGTGGGGGGGGCTAGGTGTGCGCGCGGCTAAGGGGCATGGGCGGCCTGGGCTTGGGCCCGCGTCGGCTTCCTGCAGGTGTAAACCCACAGGGGTGGGGACGCGGGCCCATCATGTTACTACGGCCATCCATATCTTTCTACAGATCCCACCACTTTCAATGTGTAGTTATAGTGCAACTACCATAAGTACCAGCTCGCCAAGAAACTGCGGCCATTTTTTATTTGTCAACCTCACCATATATCCACCAACCCCATGCTGGCACAACCCACAATCACAACCCACAACCGCCAACAACATAGCCACCACACAGCAATCCACAAGGCCATTTCGTGACCGCCACTACTACCGACAGCCCACTGATGCTGGCCACTAAGGCACCAACCTTATCATCGCCATCATCACCATCATTGCCAGCAACATATAGCAACAGCATTGCCGCTATGACTACATAACTATAGTTGCAAATATTATTTCTAACATTGTTCCTTCATCCATCGTCAGTGCCCACCTCCTGTTGTCAGCTATTGTGGTCACCGGCGTTATCTGCATCGCTACCATGGCCAAACCATGTAGAAGATTGGTTTTGGAAAAATATGTTCAAACCTTCAAAGAATAATATTATATTCTTTTTAACCGAACAAACACGATAATATTATATTCGCTTGCGTATTTGAAGTATACCAAATAACGTAAAATATGCAACAATCCCAGGAGTCTGATTACCAAAACTCTGAATATTGCATCTGCAAACCAGACCTAATCTACATCATAGCATCAACAAAGAATCATATTTATCCCAGAGACTCAATAAATTTTAGGACTCAGCTCAATGCTGTTGACCAAAGTAACCATATTTGATGGGGGCTTTAGCAAAAAGCCTAAAAGGCCAGTTAAGCATCCATATTCCTTACCACTCGACCACGAAACAACCTTCAAGATCAACAGGATGGGAAAGATCCAAGACAGAAGAGAAACTATACACACTCTTGTGCATGCTAGCATACTGCATTTATTAGCAGATTTTGAGCTTAACATATGAAAGGTACCCTAAACTATCCACGGTTTTAAAAATACAATCCTTGACTTTGGAAATTCACCAACCACACACACACACACACACCCCCCCCCCCCCCCCCCCCAAAAGAAAAAAAACAAAAAAAACAAAAAAAATGAAAACCCTTTGTTTTTTATCCAAACTGCCCCAAAAATTTTGGAAAGTATACGGTAGTTTTACTAAATACACCTCAAACCTTAAGGTGGTTTCTATAAACAATTATAAGATTCAGGATGGCTTCAATGAACAATGGTGAAGTTTAATGTAGTTTTGATAAAAATTTGTTAAGGACAATTTTGATATAAAAACAAATTTAAGAGGGTTTTTGGTGAATTTCTAATGTTAAGGGAAGTATTTTTAGAACCATGGATAGTGTGCGGTAGATTTTGTAAATTAAGCCCATAAAATAAGCAATAGTGATCCTGAAAATAAAAAGAACCGTAATTTTTGGTTAAATAGTTAATGCAGCATTAGTAAATCAATAACATTCTGTTGTAACATTGGCAAACTAACCAGATAGAATTCGCTCACATGCTCCATCAATTTAACATATATCTCTAATACACCTCATGTATAAAATACTAGTGAACATCCAGGTTACAACTTACAAGACTCCTAATAAACAAGAAGCAAAAGAAAAAGGAAAAGGGAGAAGGTGGGGGGAGGAAAAACAAAAAAAGCTCGACTGTCAAACCTAGTACCATTTTAAATATCAAGATCAGAAGACATTAAGAAATGCAAGGCATAATTTAAGATGTGGAATGTGAGTGTGGCATTTAATCAGGCATGTAAGAAGGATATCCTTCCCTTCTTCCATTAAAACAAATGAAGGATATTTAATGATATAGGAAGGAAACCAACAAATAAGGGTACTCTCAATGAGCCTCAATGCACAGTCATATGGTATTACATGCATTATTGGGAAAAATAAAAGGTAAAGTCAAACTACCTCAAAGTCAAGTAAAGGAGGTCCGCTTTCTGATAATAAACAGGCAGTGAGAAGATTATGCAGGCTTTGGGTAGCTAGAAAAGCACATTCTTGATCTCTTTTATAGCTAACAAAAAGGAAAGTAAGAAATAATGAAAGAGCAAAGACCAATCAAAAATTATCATTGAAGCAAAATTGTTAACATAAATGGCTAAATATTCTTCTTTGTGGTCATAGAAACATGCTCACAGGTCCAGTATAGTTGGAATAAGCCTCGGCAATGCTGCCTTTAATTGAGACCGGGTGATAAGACCAACCATTTGTCCCATTGCCTCCACAGAAGAAAGACGTGCCTGTTTCAAGCAATTAAAAATAAATTCTAATGCATACAATGAATAACGTAAACTAATTCCGTGAAGAATTTTACATCTTATGACTGTAGAAATAGTTTATTCTGGTGATCAGGGAATTCTAGCTCCCATGCAAGGCAATATCATCCGCATAAATAAATGAGACAGCCATTAACATCAAATATGTTGATAGAGAATATAATAAGTCGACGTGATCAGTGTCACAGATGTTACATCCATGTTTTCAGAAGAGAAATAGAAACTGAAAAGAAAGAAAAAAAGAAAGTTGTTTTCCATCAAGTTAAGAAAACCTAGAAAGAACATTGTTCTAGATCATACAAAAATGTCTAGTTATGATCCAAGAAGAACCAACATCATGAAGATTGGTTAAGCTTCAGTCGGCCTCAAGCAAGATACATGGGCCTTTAGCGCTCCCTTAAACTGTGACTTTCACTTGGATAGGTAATATAAACTTCTATAAATTTAACTTGTGACAATCTGACGCATGACGGAAGATCTAAGGAGGAAAAATGGGAAAACTAATAGAATTAATGTTCTAAACTGGAAGTTTTGAAAAAAAAAATTGTGAAAAGAACAAATTGAGTATTCTAAATAAATATGAGATGTTAATAACTTCTCACTCAGATCATCATCCGCCCACTCCAACAAATCAGCATGCCATAGATTTAGAGATTTGAGCCTCTCGCCAAGGCTCTCTCGTGCTCACACCCTCGCATCTCATAAGAAAATTTTAAAAGAAAAATCTTTTTCTCAACGAAAATCGTTTTTCTGTTTACAAAATAAATAAGTTTGTGCACGTATATAAACTTATAACTTACCTCTCAAAATTCACATTCAATTTGGGATAAAAACTTTAAAATAACTAAAAGATCTAAAATAAATAAAAAATCTAAAATAAATAAAAGATTCAAAAGAACTCAAACTATATCCTAAATAAAATAACCAAAAGACTCAAAATAACAAAAATACTCAATAGCCTCAAATTGTATCTTTATCTAAAATTTAAAATAAAATAAAATAAAGGACTTTATCGCAATTTCAAATTAGATCTTTATCATTCTTTCTGACTTGAAAACTTCACCTCATGATAAATGGCAATAGAAATAACATAATTGGACAAAAATAGCAGTCTATCGTACTTGGAGAAGATGCGTCCATGAACTTTGAAGTATATCGGGATGTCGATGTCAATTGTCTTCTGAAAAGTTCTTTCAAATTACAAAAGAATTGAAAGCATATATGACCTGCTTATTGTTAGAATGTGAAGGATCTCGGATGACAAACTCGGTGTGCTCAATTTCTTTAAACGGTGTCTCCAATCTAAATGCCAGTATATGATCGGTGTAGCTTGAACTTTATCTCTAACTGTAGATTTATCTCAGGTTCGGGATCAAACTTAATGTCTGATACGGATGTAGACGCAGGCGTCCACTTGATTTTGAACTCAGCGTCTGCCTCAACCTCTTGGTCAACCTTCAAAGGGTTCCACATGCTCGACCCATTGAAGGTCAACTCAATCTGTTGAGCTGCTAGAATCTTAGGTTTGAAAGGTTTCAACACAAATCTCTTTTCTTTAAATATAAATGTGTGTGTGACCTTCCAGAACTCGTCACATCTAAGTCACAACTAAAGTCTTCCTAACAAAATATGTGACACATTCATGGGTGTAACATCACACCTAAAGCTCGCAAATTGGATAGGCATTAAACATCGATATGTAGATATGTTGCTGAATAGACACTTGTATCAATTCAAGTAACATTATAAGTAACATGATATGGTTGTGAATGAGGCTCAGATGCTAGGCACATTCTTTCTAAGATTGACTTGACGATAACATTAACATAACTACCTTCATCAATTATCAATTTGTAGGACTTATTATGTACCTTGATGTATGTATGAAAAATACCAGTGCTTCGCCAATCTCCCTCATCTTCAAATTTGGTAGACAGACGCCTAATGGTATTGATATAAGCACAAAACTCACATAAATCTTCATCAACATCTGAGGAACTTTTAGTTGTATGAACTTCAGTCATTCCTTCAGATTGTACCACATGAAAGATGCACAGGTCTAGGGTGACGATTGCAACAACTGACATGAGCGAAGGTCGAGCTATTGTTTTGGTGATGGGGACAGTAAAAAATTTTCTTCTTTTCTTATGTTGAAAAAAATTTCTCTCCTTTTATTGACTTTTTTAAATATCTATTTTTAATCTCTTTTTTATTTTTTTCTGTTATTTTTCTCTCTTTTTTATTTTTTATCTCTCTTTTTTAATCCCTCTTTTTTTATTTTTTTAATCCCACTTTTTTTAAAAAATCCAAATCTAATTAGAAGAAAGAAAAAAAGGAAAAGTGGTATTTTTTATGATGAGAGAAAAAGATGAAGAATAAGTTAATGTTTTTAATCTAAATTGCTAAAGACAAGAAGATTATGATGATGAAAATAGAAAAAAGAAGAAAAGAAAAAATACGATTTTTTATCTTTGATCTAAAACATAACTAAAAGAAAAAAGATATTTTAAGGATAAAACACACAGACAACCCATATTTTGGCTCTGATACCAAGTTTAATACATGACGAAAGAACTAAAGAGGGAAAATGAGAAAAAAATAATAGATCTAAGTTTCTAAATTGAGAAAATAGAAAATTTTGAGAAAGGACAAATTGAGCAGATTATGTATTCTATATAAATAAAGGATGTTGCGAGTTTCTCCCTCGGGCCATCCTCCACACACTCCAACAAATCAGCAATGCCAAAGATTTAGAGGTTTGGGCCCCTCGCCAATGTTCTCGTGCACACTCCATTGCATCTCATAAAAAAGGTTTAAAAGAGAAATCTTTTTCTCGAAGCATTTTTTTATTCATTGATTAAAAAACAAATAAGTTTGTAGCATTTATACTGGCTTCAACTTGGCTTTCAAAATTCAAATCCATTGTGGGATAAAAACTTTAAAATATCTAAAATATCTAAAATATACAAAAGATTCAAAAGAACTCAAACTCTATCCTAAATAAATTAACCAAAAGACTCAAAATAACTAAAATACTCAATAGACTCGAACTCTGTCTTTATCTAAAATCTAAAATAAAATAAAAACTGACTCTATCTCAATTTCAAATATGATCTTTATCACAATCCAATAACAACCAACCTTACAAGGTTTAGTTAATATCCAGTAAGCCTCCAGCAAGATACATGAGGCCTGGCCACTTTCTTATATCTGACTTCCACTAAGCCAGCAAACAAAAAATTTCGTTAAAAATTATAATTATTTTAAATTTTAGGTCTTCAAAGTACATGTTCTTATATTTTTGCAAATTATTGTATCTCTCCTCGCCTTAAGTATATTATTTTTCATGCCTGCATATTTCAGTATGTCACTCCATAAATGAGCAGTAAACCTGCATAATAAATAGAGGCAAAGGACAATAATGCCATTTAGATGGTAACTCAAAAATTAAAGATGCTGCCTCACAGAAGAATGAGGCTAGCCCACTTCGCCTCTACTTGCAGTATCTCAACCAACTTCCGATGCTTCAGCTTTTGACCATGCAGTATCTCAACCAACTTCCGATGCTTCAGCTTTTGACCATCTTAGTTGATCCCAGCTCCACTTGAAAGCTGGTATTTTTCTTGTTCTTTATTTCTAATGGTACATCAGCATAGACCCAATGAAGAGTTCGCAGCGGACATCATGAGATATGGAAAATCATTCTCATTGCTAAGCCATGTGAAGAAAGCCATGCAATGTACAGCAACTTTACCAAAATCCAGAAAAGAAATCAAGCAGAATGATGCAGGTCACTTTCTAGAAGCATCTATTGGAATGACCACGAAGGCAGGGGGAAACAGCACAAGACTGTACAATTCATCTATTGATCAGCTTGATGAATGGAGATGGAAGAATGGAACCAGAAGGGGAAGAGGGGAAAACAGGGAAGGTTAATGGGAAGGAATAAGAACGGAGGAGAGGTGGTAGAAACAAATACAAAAAGAATAAGAGAAATACAAATGTTAGAAGAGAACATGAAATAAAGAGTAAAATCATTCAACCATGAATAGATACTTGGACAATTCGAGGGGACTTTCAAAATTGCATAGTCAAATAGCCCAACCATTAATCCATAAAATTTGCAAAATTAATATCTTCAGTAATTTGCTTATATGGATTTCTTGCAAAATAAGTTAAAAACATTAAGGCACATGGGAGCACATGGATAAAAAGGAGAGGAGTGAAATTTGCCAAACAAACTGTGAGGACAATAATGCTAAAGCTAGCTTTATTGTCTTTCCTCTTTTGAATAGCAACCACAGAAAGAAACTGGTTTTCCTCTCGCTTCCTTTTCCGTTCATGTGTTTCTTTTCAGACCAAAGATAGCTATATTTGGGTGATCAGGTGCTTCACACTCTCAGGAAATGCATTACCATGCATAGAGCAATAAGGTACATCTAAAAACTAATTATGAAGAAATTATGTATTAACATCATGTTAGAAATAATATTTGAAAACCATCATCTCATAAACACAATTAGTACATAGTTGCAATATGGTTTATTAGATCAAATATGTAGAGAGAGAGAGAGAGAGTGTGTGTGTGTGTGTGCACGCGTGATATTATCGATTAGGTAAACTGATGCATTGAATGCATCAACCTAACAAATATATATTATATCTCATAAACACAATTAGTACATAGTTGCAATATGGTTTATTAGATCCAATATGTAGTGTGTGTGTGTGTGTGCACGCGTGATATTATCGATTAGGTAAACGGATGCATTGAATGCATCTACCTAACAAAGATATATTATATTACCTTCAGGTCTCTCGAACTTGCCCAGACTCTCAAAAGCAGTTCAAAAACAGAATTCAAAAATGACCTGCAACAATATAAGCATGAATCTGACAGAACGTGCCCTGCAAACTATAACCATAAGTTAAAACATCATAAATAATGCAACTTACATCACATCGTTATCAAGAAATCGATCCAATGGGAAATCACCAATATATTGCCAAGCAGCCTGACACCAACATTTAATTGCTGCAAGAGTTGCATCTAATTTATCAGTAAAAGAAAGGAGCGGAAAAGGCCATAGGGACACAACATGTCAAGACAAAGAAACATCTGGTACAAGGAATAATGGTGTCGTCTCAATCACAGGATCACAACTGAAACATTTCAATAATCCTTTGTGCATATAAAAGACTTTCTATTATATGCTGATTTCAAAGTAAATCATACCATTTGCAAAGATAGGTCGTTGTGCATCCCGTACATTTCCAAGAATGGGCAAGACCCGTAGAAGTGTATCTTTTAATCGTGGGGCGAACTGCAAAGCTTCAAATTCACAAAACAAAGAGGAAAATCCAAGTTTTAATATCAAAATGTTGCTCGCTAGCAGAATATAAGAATAGAAAATGATGCTTAACCTTCAACCGAGGCAAATTCCGCAAGTATCTGAACCATGGATGGTAAAGCCGAATTAGGTCCAGAAAGGTGAAGAAAAATTTCCTCCATCATCTATAAATACATGACCGTAAAATAAGGTTCAGTTTATATGAATTTCACTCACTCACTTACACACAGATTACAAACCTGACTATAAAAAGGAAGAACATGGTTTGTTAACAATAAAACAATATTTGCAACTAAGAATCATAAACAAACTAGGAATCATTGAAAATGTGACAACAACTAGGAATCATTGAACCAAACTAAAAATAGGAAGCAACTAATTTGCACTAGAGTTTATAGTCAACCCACACAATTAGTGAAGCATAAATATTCACTACTCGTCGTAGACTTGAATAAAACTCAAAGCATGACTTCAATGACAATGATTCTATGACCATGCGGGAAATACAAATACGATACAATCAACAAAAACCCCAGCTTGTGTGCACCAAGAATATGGAAAAATTATGCAATCACGGAACTATTTATCAATTGAGCATTTATTTATTAGGACTGCAGAAGCTGCAGCTGGAAACCTAAATTCTCACCAAGTCAGGGACATGCGATCCTATCGAAACAAGTAGAGCCGCAGCCGCCCTTTGCCAATCAGCATTGAGTTCCTGTTGTCATAATTATGCATAGGAGTCATGCAACACGATTGAATAATAATAATAATAGAAACTACGCAGACCTTAGAGGTGATTAATTCAGCAGTGGCCATCTTGGCAAGTTTTGTCATGAATGTGGGGTCCACATCATTGTTATCCATGGCTCGGACCGCTGACGCCATGACAAGAAACACTCCGGCAATGTTACTGAACCTCTGCAGCGGGACAATTCAAGAAACATAATTCAATCAAGAAACCGATTATTAATAGAGACTGAGAGTAAAAATAAACAGATCCATCAATCAATCAATTACCCGGCGCCCTCCTTTGGAGACGGCTGAGCAGCAGTCAAGAACTAGAAGGGGATTTCTGCAAATCCATCAATTAATCAACGAATCGGTAATGGGAGAGAGAGTGAAAAGAGCAAGTTATGGAGAGAAATTGGGGGTATAAATTACAGTGGGGCAATTTCTTTGAGGGAGGCTAGCGAAGCTTCTCGGACGACGGGGGACTCGTCGGCGAGAGACGATACGAGAACCTGCACTGCCTCTGCAGAGATAGAGCGGCAAAATGGGAACGAGAAGGGAGGAAGAGGATCATTGGAGTGGTATTATGGGAATTAATTTTACCTGGCGCGGGGATAGAGGCGGAAGAGGAGGCCATGGCGTAGGAGAGGAGAAGATCGGTCGACGGGAAGACAAGAGGAGGAGGAGGAGAAATTAGGAGAAATCTGGAAAGAGGGACGGGGAATTAATTTTGCTAAGCGGTCGCTCGAAAGCGACCGCTTAGCAAACGAATCGGGTCGGGTTGGGTTGCTTTGGGTCCGATTGGATTGGGTTTTGGATCTTGGTGTTTAACTCTTTGCTTGGATTGGACCCGAGTCCACTCTTGTTCCCCGCTGCCGCAATAGCTCACATGCCTCGTCAAGTTGCCGCTCGTCTTCGGCCCCTTTCCCCCATCTCTTTGTCGTTTCCTATGTTGCATCACACCACTCGGCATAAGAATTAGTATGTTTGCCATTGCGTTTGCGTCTGCGTTTGTAGCAACGAATTGTGTAATAATTTTGTTTTCCTGTTTTTGTTAAATTGAGCAAATGCAGTGTTGCGTTAGTAAGACTTCATACAGCCTGGGCCGGCCAGAGGCCGTCCAGTTTGATACGGCCCTTCCAGGATGTGTCTAGACCGAACAGCTCAAGCCCGTGTCGCAAGCCTACGGGCCTGGTGGAAAACGAGGCCCCGTAAAGACTTGAAATCAGTCCGGCCTCGGACCGAAGCGGGCGCGACCGCTGACCCACGCTAGCAGGAGTTACTCACTCCCCTTAAAACACGCCCCTTAATCATCATTAAGGAGCACCATTACGTCCACCTTCATGACCCATGAAGGCGCAATCAAAGTGGCTGATCATGAGGGCGAAATAGGAGGACGTCGAGGAGACGTGGCCGAGGAAGACTCCTATAAAGCGACATGAGGAATAACGTAGAAGGGACCACTTTCTAGAGACCCAAAACCCTGAGGTATTTTTCTTGAACGACCTTATCTCCACCACATAATTTTCCTCCACAGCTCGGTCCGAGGACTCGCGTATCAGCCTCCCCGTGAGCCATACCGATCCCATCGAGCATCCTTCAGATCCGTTCTAACTTAGGCATCGGAGGGGACTTAGTCGGAACCAAGGTCCGACCCCCCCCCCCCCCGACGAGCTTTCTCGTCTGTTCAGGTCAAGGAGATTCAGCCGCGCCGAGGCTACCCTTCGGCGCCCAATCAACCCAGAGCAGAATGTGCTCGCTCCCTCGGGCCCATTCATCTCCACCCATACGGAGGACGTCGCATTACCGAGGACTCCCTTCGGCACACCGACGTTCGGACCCGCACGCTCGTCGCCAAGCTGAACGAGCTGCATCCCGCTCCTGAGGCCTCACGTGTCCCGCGTGACCGCGTTGACCTCCAGCCCTCTAGTCAACCAACTTATGGTGAGAAAACAGCCTGAAACATCTGGCGCCATTTGTGGGAACCGAAGAAGCACCCACGTCAAACAACCACATCACCGAGATGAAATCAGCTTGCAATGGAATAGGACGCATGCCCCCATCCATGAGGAGGGAGACTACATCCCGCCCAAAAACGGGCACATCAACACTACCGAGGGTACCAGCGACTCACACTCGATGACCCAAGAACAACTCTGTCTCTTCGCCCAAGAGACGAACGCCCACTTCCGAACACTGGCAGCATCAATCCAGCAACTCGCAGGCTACCCATGCCACCCGGGGGGCTCAGCGGCCATCCCCGACTATCAGGAGCTCCGCCCCCCGCTACACTCGGCCGTGGTCGCTGACCACAACGGCGAGGGTGCCAACCCGAAGCGACGGTTCACCATATCGAACTTCGTCCCGGTGTGATCCCTCGCCCCCACCTCACTCCAGGATGAGGCGGATGGAATGGCCGAATGGACAAGGGGCGAGTCAACCGCGGCCTCATCCAGGCGACCTCGCTCAGCACGTCGATGATCACCCAGCCGTCGAACCACCGAGGATCGGCGGGATCGAAGTGGGAGCCCCCGTCAGAGGAGGCGTAGAGATCGGGAAGACCGCCAAGGAAGGAGGAGTGCTCAGTGACAACACCTATACCCAGTCGGGATGGCCATCGAGCGGACTCTCCCCGAACCCCCGTCAACCTACCAAGACAACACGGCCCTCGCGTCGAAACGCCAGCAGGCCAAAGAAACCTGGGAGGCCCCAGGGACGACCGTTTCCCGTTAGCAAGGACCATCACCGATGCATGAGTACCATCAAGGTTCAAGGTGTCGACCTTAGAGAAATACGACAGCATTGGGGACCCAGAAGATCACGTGATGGACTACGAAGGAGTCATGGCGTTCTAAAGGGGCCGACGACACCCTGCTCTGTCGTGGCTTCTATTCCACCCTCCGGAAGTCCGCCAAGAATTGGTACAACAGCCCCCCAACCGGTCCATCAGCAACTTCCAGGACCTCACCAGAAATTCTGCAAGCAATTTATGGCCGGCCGACGGATAAAGCCGGACTCAGAGCTTCTGTTCAATGTGATACAGAGGTCAGGCGAAACTCTAAGGAGCTACATGTGGCACTTCAACGCCGAGAGGCTAAACGTGGAGAGATGTCCTGAGATGATCGTGAAAACGGCCCTGAAGAAGGGGCTCCGACACAGGGGCTTAAAGAAGTCGTTACACAACGAACCCGCGAAGGATCTCGCTGATGTAATAGCCAGGGCGGAGCGTTACATGCTGACGAAAGAGGCTTTAGCAGCGAAGGAAGGAGGTCTCTCCACGGGAGCCAAGCGGGGCTCCAAACAGGATGAAAGCGAGGGCCGTGAGCCGGAAGACCACAAGCAGGAGAAGAAGGCAAGGGGAAAGCAGCGCAAGGAGGAAGCGCGACCCCCAGGATGAATGCGACTCAGGACGCCGTACTAACACAGGCTCAGAAAAAGGGCCACATCGGCAAGCCGCCCCTGAAGATGAAGGGAGGCAGAAGGGACGAGGAAAAATACTGCAGGTACCACAAGGACAATGGTCACGACACTGACGAATGCTGACACCTGAAGAAAGACATCAACCAGCTAATCAGTCGCGGCCACCTGAAGAACTTTGTCGATACCCCGAAGGCAACTCCCGGAGAAGGGACGTCCAAACAGATGGACAAAGAAAAGAAGGTGAACGTCGTCCAGACCGCTCTGCGCATCATCGAGTGAGAAGGTGGGACAATCAGCCGCAACTCCTCACCCCAGGCGAGACTAGCTCAGCATTATCTTCCCTAGTTTTCCTTTCGAATGTGTGCCTAGTTCAGAGAATGAAATGCAAGTTTGCACAGAGCAACCATGTTTCTTCCCGTTCTGACAAAACAATCTCATGATTGGCAGTAAGGCTGGGGCAACTCCCCCTGCATGCCGATCACTCCGATCGTCCGTAAGGCTGGGGGTAACTCCTCCAGCAGGCCGATCACCACGATCGTCCATAAGGCTGGGGCAACTCCTCCAGCAGGTCGATCACGATGATCGACCGTAAGGCTGTGGGCCACTCCCCCAGCAGGCCGATCACCACGATCGTCCGTAAGGCTGGGGGCCACTCCCCTAGCAGGCTGATCACCACGATCGTCCGTAAGGCTGGGGGTGACTCCCCCAGCATGCCGATCACTCCTATCATAGTAAGGCTGGGTGCAACTCCCCCAGCAGACCGATCACCCCGATCGCCCTTAAGGTTGAGGGCAACTCCCCCAGCAGGCCGATCACTCCGATCGTCCGTAAGGCTGGGGGCAACTTCCCCCAATAGGCCGATCACTCCGATCGTCCGTAAGGCTGGGGGCAACTTCCCCCAGCAGGATGATCACTCCGATCATCCTTGAGGCTGGGGGCAACTTCCCCAGCAGGCCGATCACTCCGATCGTCCGTAAGGCTGGGGGCAACTCCCCCAGCAGGCCGATCACCATGATCGTCCGTAAGGCTGGGGGAAACTCCCCCAGCAGGCCGATCACTTCGATCGTTCGTAAGGCAGGGGGCAACTCCCCCAGCAGGCCGATCACCACGATCGTCTGTAAGGCTGGGGCAACTCCCCTAACAGGCCGATCACTCCGATCGTCCGTAAGGCTGGGAGAAACTCCCCCAGCAGGCCGATCACCACGATCATCCGTAAGGCTGGGGGCGACTCCCCCAGCAGGCCGATCACTCCTATCATCTGTGAGTCTGGGGGCAACTTCCCCAGCATGCCGAACACTCCGATCGTCCATAAGGCTGGGGACAACTCTCCCAGTAGGCCGATCACCACGATCGTCCGTAAGGCTGGGGGCGACTCCCCCAGCAGGCTGATCGCTCTTATCGTCCCTTCTGCAAGGCTGGGGGGAACCCGGGCAGAATGGACGAGGAACCCCCCAGCCTTCGATGCCCAATCAACCCGGAGCCGAACGTGCTCGCCCCCTCGAGCCCATTCATCTCCACCCCTACGAAGGACGTCGCACTGTCGAGGACTCCCTTTGGCACACTGACGCTCGGACCTGCACGCTTGTCGCCAAGTCGAACGAGCTGTATCCCGCTCCTGGAGGCTGCACGTATCCTGTGTGACCACGTTGACCTCCAGCCCTCCAGTCAACCAACTTGTGTTGAGAAAACACCCGGAAACATAGTTAATAATCTCCATACGATAAGCCCAGTATGACCCATAACTTCGGCCCAATAATCCAAAGGCCCTCATATGCGGTCTATCACCCTCTCGTTCATAGTGACTGCTCGACTGACCATTGAGCTCCTTCAGTTAATAGGGTCAGCCAATTAACATGGCGTTCAATGATTGACCGTTATCCCATCATCAATGAAGAAAACACTGGCCAAATGCTATAAAGTGTCATAAATACTCGAACGTTATAAGCGGATGGCATTCACGAGTCCATCGCCTATAAGTATTCTCTTCAACAACGAGAGAGGGGAGAAATCTCTGAGACCCTACACTTAGGTATTCCTATAATCACAATCTGCTCCACCTGAATAACATTTCCTCTATAGCTCTACCTGAGAACTAACGGACGATCTCCCAATAGGTTGGACATAGTTCCACCGAGCCTCTTCGAGTCATCTACTGACTTAAGCATCACATGGGATTAGGTCAGATCCCAAATCCGACCTCCTGACAAGCATTCTGTGTTGCAGATAGCTGGAAGATAGCTCGGACCCGACTTCCACTGGTCGGCTCGAAGCCCTTCAGCCAGAGGTTAACTCGTCCAACGTCCAAAAGGTGGCCTACGTCATCCTACATCAGCTGCTACATTTGGACCATCCAACAATACTTCCAGTGGCGAGAAAACACCTCAAAAAATCTGGCACCGTCTGTGGGAATCAAGTCAACATCCACGTCATCATCCACACCAACAAGGACTCAACCCATCAATGAAGAGCCTAAACGGCCAACCACCATAAGAGCAGCAGACATTGTGTTGTCACCCACCCATGAATCCTAGTTCTTCCACCGTGGAATGCCCGAGCCACAATTAGTGACTTCAGAGCAATTTCACACGTTTACTCGGGAGGTAAATGTCAACATCCATGCATTAGCCATTATGATAGAGCGTATGACAGGTGCGTCTCCCAATCCAACACCGAATCCATCGGTCATCCTGATTCTCCCTCAGCAGCATCCCGCTATGCTTACCATCGCAATGATGGGCCAGGGAACCATGCGTCCCAACCCAGGACAACGGTTCGATATGCCATCTTTCTTACTGCAAAGGCCACGGGCCCCCATCTCACCCACGTCATGAAGGAGATGTTAGGAAAGTTATACTACCGCAAGTGTACGGTTGTTGTAGCTAACGGGTGAGTGTCGAACACACTGAGGCAATGGCTTGATCAAGGATTAGTGCCAGATTTTGTATATCTACGTGATTTATATCTCGAAGGTGAGATGGTCATCGAACTAAGGGAATATCAAATATGGAGAGATGTTAGGGCTAGCGTATCACTGCTATTGCAGGTTATGTGTCGCATGAATTTAACTTCTCAATCAAATGTGTAGTGGCCATTGATGATGGATGAGTCTCAATCCTCGTCCTTTCAACGTCTAACCGTGAGAGATGACTCGAAGAATGGGTTGGACCCATATCGGAGCTCCGATGGTTCATCGGTAACTATGGTTTAGGTGGTTCTAATCATTATGTCGGATGGTTCACCGGTGCCTAACATTAGGTAATCATTCCTCCATTAGGGGCATCAAACTAAAGCCCCAATTGTTCATTGGTGATTAAGGTTGTGTAGCATGTAGAATCAGAAACGATATGGTAAAACACTAGAGGGGGTGAATAGTGCTTTATAAAACTTAATAAGGAATTTATGCCAAATTAAATAACTGGTATGCAACATAAGTGCTTAATAAAGAAAGAGGGCAACAACACAAGAATCCAAACGCAAACAAGAGATATACCCTTGTTCGAATTCACCGAGTCTCCCCGACTCTGAGTCTCCATGGCTCCTTGGAACCTACTCCAGCAACCCACTAGCAACCCCGCTAGTGATTAGTGTTTCCACTAATGTCCACTTGCCAAACTTGACAAGTCCAACGTAATACAACTTTCTTCCACTTCCCACAAATCAGGAATGGACTACTCTCACAACCGAGAGGTACCTTTCTTACACTTCCCACAACTCGGGAATGAACTTCTCTCACACCCGAGAGGACTTCTCAAATATTGATATAAAATATTGAATCGAAATATGAACCAATTACAAAACATATGTCTTGAATAATACTCTTACGAATGAGACAATAAAGGTGTGTGAGATGTACTTTAAATGATGAGAGTGAGAGCACTTACTAACTTGTCTCAAGATGAGTAGCAAAGAATGCTAGAAGCTAACCTTGAAAGCTTTGGAGACAAGTTGATCTTTAGAGCTTGAGCTTGATTTTCTTTGAATGCTCTTGAATGCTCTAGATGAGAAGTTAATGACTTGGGATCACTTGAGAGTGTATTGAATGAAGTCTTAGATACTTAGCAAACCTATCAAGTCAAGACATTAAAGCCCTATTTATACGCCATGGAAATTTGCTCAAAATCAGCCAAAGAGCCCAAGCATTTAATACTTCAAACGGCTATTAACGAGCAGAAATCATAGTCACCAGTTGCCTGATGAAGAACGACCAGTCGGCTGTTGTACTGTTCTGACATGGCATTAAATGCAGTCTAATGGACATATACCAGTCGTCTGAAGAAGACTGTCCAAACGTCTGGTCCATTGTTCAGTCGTCTACAGCAAGCCATCAGAAGTTTGATCATACAGACAGTGGGCAAGATCGATACTGGGATAATTGATCCGACTAACCAGGCGTCTGATGTTCATTATCCAGCCGTCTGGTCAACTATTCCAGATGTTTGATAATACAATATCAGGCGTCTATTTTTCGTCAGTCAGAGAGGGCCGAGTTACTGTCTTTTCGGCTTGAATTAAACAGACGTCTGATGTTCATCATCCAGGCGTCTGACGAATTATTCAGATGTCTGGAATTAGAACCTCAGGCATCTGTTCCAAATATGGTTTTGAAGAACTATATGCATATGAGCACCAGGTGTCTATAGGCCAAGCACCATGCGCTTGTTGAAGGATGAAAAAAAATCTTCTTTGAGTTTATGCAAGTTCTAACCCTATGACACTCAATGATATATGATCTAAAGTGTTTTGTGAGTGTTATGAGTGATATTCTAATGAGGTTATTCAAGTCTTAACTGTTAGGTATTGGTGTTTTAGACCAATATTGTTTTGATGATGATCACAACATTATGTTGTTGCTAATGACTCTCAATGTTTTAGTCTCATGTTTAACAATTGAAGCATTTCATTTTGGAGACTAAATGATTGGTGCAAGGATGGACATCAAGTGGAGCATTGCCAAAGTTTGGCGCTTGATGAAGGGAATCTCATCAAGAAGTGCCAAAGCATGGAAGATGATGAGGAGATCAAGGCTACTCAAGCTTGAAGGCTTAGACTCTAGGAGAAGCAAATTGTAATCCATGTAATATTTTATTACTTGCTTTTCTCTTTTTAAATCTAGGACTTCGTAATGCGTTGATAGATAGTCATACACATTCATGCATGTGCATTAACCATCTTAGTGAACCTTAGGATTATCATAGAAACCAATCCAATAGGTTCCACATGCCAAATAACTTAATTGGAGTTTTTGGCCTTCCAACAGGCGCATGTTGAAGGCATGACATGCGACTGGTGATCACCAGTCGCATGGCCAGCCTTCTACAGGCGGCTGTTGTGCACAACTCAAGTCAATATTTCTTGACTCTATCTTGAGCCTTTGGTACATGCGACTGAAGTACAAAAGACAGGCGCCTGACAACCATCAAGCGACTGACTATTGTTTAGAAGTTGCCTGAATGCCAAAGGGCGTAACTTGTTAATTTTGAGCTCCATTCCATCTTGTTCATTTAGAACTCTTGGAACACTTGATCATTATTGAATATTATTAAGAATCTCAAAGCCACTCCTTTCTCTCATTTCCATCATATAAGCACATTCTTCTTCATGCTTTGAAGCTAGCTCAAGGGAAATCCTCCAAGTGCAATCAAACTCATCTAAACACTTGAAGATCCTCTTCAATGCCTTGCATACATCGTTGAGTAAGTTCATCTTATCAAGGTATGGGTAAGAGTATATTTGTTTCGTCTTTTACTTGAAACCTTAATTCTCTTTGTGGGAATTAGTTACTATCTTTGTGGAAGTTTGTTACTCTCTTTGTGGGAGTTTAACCCTTATGTAGGGGTAATTGTGTCCTCGTGTAGGATAACCTTAATTCTCTGTGTGGGAGTTAGTTTCTCTCTGTGTGTGAGTTAGACCCTTGTGTAGGGTAGGTTAAGTCCTTGTGGAGGACAAATCCCTTGTGTATGGTATCCCTTGTGTAGGGATTGTATGCACTACCTTGTGTAGGATCATAATGAATATTTGGTGTGGCTGGATGTACCCAAGTTGGAAAACCAGTGTAAAATCTCTTGTGTTTGCGTATGTTTAATTGTGTAGATTAAATTCCTCTTGCACATATAATTCAGCATTTGCAAGCTTAATTTTTAATTGCACAATTATTGCCATTACTTTATTCACCCCCCACCACTATAGTGTTTGTTGTTAGTATTGCAAGGTACATAGGTCTTTACAATTGGTATCAAAGCGAGGTTGAAGCATACAACAATGACGGCATTCAACACTTCTTCCATGTCTCAAGAAGAAGGTCTATCAACCGTTCGACCATTGCTCTTCAACGGAATAAATTATCCAAGTTGGAAGATTAAGATGATGGTCTACTTGGAGGGTCAAGACCTATGAGACATCACCGAGTCTTCTCTTGTGAAGCCTACTACACCCGCGGCTACAAGGACAAAGGCAGAGAATAATTTGATCAAATCCAATGCGAGGGCAATGAACACATTCCATTGCGCCATCACTCCAAATGAGTTCAACCACATCTCCATATGCAAAACGACTAACGAAATTTGGCATACACTGGAGATTACTCACAAAGAGACGTCCAAGGTAAAGAAATCTAAACAAAGCGTGTTTAGATCTAAACATGAATTGTTTAAGATGCAGGAAGGAGAGAGCATCTCGGAAATGTTCACAAGGTTCACGGATATTGTGAACGCTTTGAAAGGACTTGGGAAGGTGATTTCTCAAGAGGATCGAGTGGAGATATTCCTTGACTCTCTTACACCTCAATGGAAGTCAAAGGCCAATGATATTTTGGAGTCAAATGACATGTCCAAATACACCATTGAGGAGTGCATTAGGAATCTCATGGCGTATGAAGTAAAGCTTCAACATAAGAAGAAGATTCAACCATCCAAGCCCGATAAGCCGGAGAAGCAAAAGGGGGTTGCATTCCATACCGAGAAGGAGCCAATCAAGTGGAGAAAGAAATTCCATCGAGAAGCTTCGAGTGAAGAAGATGGAGAGGATGAGGCTAGTGGTGATGAAATCATAGAGCTTGCCAAGCAACTAAGAGCATTCCTAAACGGCAAGCAAGATAAGTCTTTGTCAAAGTTTGCCTCTAAATCTAACAAGCCTCATACTTGTTTCAATTGCAGTGGCAAAAGTCATCTCTCTACCGAATGCCCCTCCAAACCCTCCAAAGAATCTTACAAAGGGGAAGGGAAGAAATATTGGAAAGACAACTCCAAGTACATGAACAAGAAGAAGGGTCTTGTTGGTACTTTTGATGACTCAAGTGAGGACTCATCAAATGATGATGATGATGATGACAAGGAGGTAGCCCTCAAGTGATTCACGGCATTCGACGATATCTCTTCAAGCTCAAGTGATGTAGAGGTGGAGGCTTGGCTCAACCCCAATGAAGAAGTGTGCTTCATGGCAAACGGGGAAGAGTCTTCATCGAGCTCTAGCGAGGAGGAATGCGATGATGAAGATGCGGTGGAGCCAAAGCTACCTTATGAGGAGTTTGAATATCGCTATAATGTGATCTCCAACGGGGCTAGTAAGTGCATCAACTCTTACAATAAATTAAAATCAAAATTTGTTAATGTTAAGAGTAGGTTGCATGAACTAGAATCTATTAATGTAAATAATAATGCTTTGCATATTTTTGACACTAGCGAGAGAGACACGCTTCTCTCTCAAGTTAAGGATTTGGTCATTGCAAATGATAAATTAGTAGCTCAAAATCTTAGCTTAGAGTCTCGTATTCAATAACTTACGTTGAAATGCGAAGATGATTCCCAAAAGCTCATACACTTTGTTCATTCTATGGATTCACTCCACGATTTGTTGGAAAAACAACTTTCGGTAAATCATAGATGATGTTTGGGTTATATTCCAAATGTGGTACCCAAACCCACCTCTAATTCTTCAATTGGTGTAAATTCAAGAAATATTACTAAAGCACCTAAGAAGAATCACCATGCTTTCTTGTATAACAATAACCCTAACAAGAAGCATGTAAATCACAAGGTGCTGAAGGAAAACGAAAATTCTTCATTTTTTGCTAAAAAGCAAGCCACTCATTCTTTACATGCCAAGAAATATTTTTCTACACCTAAGCATGCCACATGCATCCCTCTTGCAAAGGCAAACCCATTGCCTAGGAAATCCTTAAGTCTTTGGATTCCCACTAAGTGTAGTGTGCAAGAGAGGAATAGATATATCAACTCTTTAGTTAGGAATGTGATCACCCGATGTGATTACATTCGGAAATCAAACTCTTCTTGGGTTTGGTTCCCTAATATTTAGGTCTCTCACACATGTGCTTATTGCATATGTATTTTGCTTATATTTCTATATCTTAGCATACCCATTGATTGTGTGTGATTTTTCATTGTTTTGAAATTATTTTTAAATTATTTTTTAAATTTTTTTTCTTGAAAATGGGACCTTGGGGATTTCATTGTCATATATGCATTTGTTGATCCAAATGTATGACAATGGGGTAGTTAGTATGTTATGTATTTTTAAAAGTATTTTAAAACATATTTTAACTCTCATTTTGGTTTATTTTTGAGGACATGCTTAGTTTATTTACAATTGGTAATTTTTGTCTGATTTTAGCATAATATTACATTATTTCCCCCTCATTGGACCCTAATTTGTGCATACATAAGTGCTAAAAGAGCTCTAGTATAGTCATATTTAGAAAATCATATAATATTATAGCTTAATCTCATAGTTTGCACAACTATTAATTTTTGTGAATTAATTTGTGCTTCTTCATATTTTTCAGAGTAGAGCTCGAGCCCACGATTCCAACGGCTATTTATTCGTATTTTTCGGAGTTCGCGAGAATTTTCTACCAATTTTGGAAGCAAAACAGTTCCTGTTTATTAAATAATAATAATAATAATAACAATAATAATAGTTCAGTACAAATTCCACCAATTTGTGCTTCTTCACCTTATTTACATGATCAGAAGCCAAATGGACAGAAGATGAATGGGAATTTATTCTCAAATAAAAAGTGGGGAAATGAAGAGCCATGTGGATTTATTCTCAAATAAAGAGTGGGGAAATAAAGAGCTAAGCACCATAAACCCCTTGGGATTCTATGCCTATATAAAGAGGAGAGAGCTTCATTCTTTTCATGTACTATTCCATATATAATTTCATGACCAAAATTGAGAGTTTCTTGAGTTTTAGAGGCTATTGTGAGTGATTTGTCATAGGATTTTAGAGGAAGAAGAAGGTGCTTCATGTGCAAAGTTTGAAGGGTGTAATTGGTGATATCTTCTCAACTTATTTGTTTTTCTTTTAAGTTTCTTTTTCTTTGAATAAAATCATGTTTATTATTTTTATAATTTCTATTATTTTCATTATGCGTAGCTAAATATTTATTGTACATGGTATGGCATAATTAGGAAATGTGATTTGCGTTAGTTTGGATTGAATCTCTATGTTTTTAAAGTGTACGTTGTAAAAGCTAATATCTTTACTTTTAATCTTATCTTTCATTTTCCAAAAGATTATGAATGAGTTGATGATTACCCCCACAAAGGTGAGATTTGATCTTCCTAAAAGGAAGCATCATGATTAATTTTATAAAGACCATTGCTTTAACGACAGTTTTTATCATTATCGTGCTTAAACCCCACGAGGGTATCTTCCGATGACTTTTTCTCAAAAAGAGGTGTCATTGAGTTATCATTATTCAACCTGATGCGTCTGTTTTACGGAAGCCCAACAGCATAGGACCAAAGGCACAGCCCGCCAAACGAAGCCCGAAAGAACATGTGGCCAGAAACCCAACTACCGATCAGAAGCCCGTCTGCGAGATCAGGCCCGCCCGACAAGGCCCCTTCGACATCATAGAGTGAGCAGGCGAGGCCCCTCCCCCAGTCGCAGCCTAGTCCGGAGGAGGTTATCTAGGTTTACATCCCTCCGTCTAGCTTTATTTCCCATTTTCCTCCAAATGTACTAAGTCCGATAGGACCCTTAAGAGTACAAATGCATTCCCTTTTATCTTTTCTTTATCTTCGACGGAATCAACATTTTATTAAGGGTGCATACGAGTGAAGACCGCCGCCTCACCGGATGGGGAGGGTCAGACAAAACCAGTCCCAAGACGAGGAGCTTTGCCCTCGCCGACCGACTCCTGCGCTCGTAAGTCTGGGGGCAATTCCCCCAGCCAGCGCGGACGCCGACTGGTCCTAAGCCAATGAGCTTTGCCCTCGCCGACCGTCTCCTGCGCTCGTAAGTCTAGGGTAACTCTCCCGGCCAGCGCGGACGTCGACCGGTCCTGAGCCGAGGAGCTTCGCCCTCGCCGACCGACTCCACCGCTCGTAAGTCTGGGGGACACTCCCCCGGCCAGCGCGGACGTCGACCGGTCCTGAGCCGAGGAGCTTCGCCCTCGCCGACCGACTCCATCGCTCGTAAGTCTAGGGGCAATTCCCCCAGCCAGCGCAAACGCTGACCGGTCCTAAGCCGAGGAGCTTTGCCCTCGCCGACCGTCTCCTTCGCTCGTGAGTCTGGGGCAATCCCCCCAGCTAGCTCGGGCGCCGACCGGTCCTAAGCCGAGGGGCTACACCGCCGCTGACCGACTTCGCTGCTCATAAGACCGGGGGCAACCCCCTAGTCATCAAGGACGTCAACCGACTTGTCCACTCAAGGGGCAAGGGACAACCTCCCGGAGAAAGGAGGCGAGCGATCACCGTCAGCAGAGGGGCCGAGGTCGCAGCAACAAAGCAAAATGCGCGAGAAGTTCGAGTAAGTCAATTTCATTTCCAATAATTAACCAATGTACAGAAGTGTGTCTTATTTACAGGAAATCGAAGCGGGGAAGCCTCCCTACAAATAATCCGCCCTCGGCGGACGACAAGACTCGACACCTACGGAAACTAGGGTAACGACGGCAGAGCAAAACCTGTCGACCAAGAACACAAAGTTGCTGGCCTAAGCGAACATCCATGCAACCAGCAATTATTCGCTCCGAAGCCGGGAACCGGTAGCGAAGCCGAAGGAGATTGCGAGGTCAGGGATCCATTTCAAGTAGACCGGGCCAAAGCGAAGCGGATGCTAAAAAATTTGAGGATAAAGACAAGGATGACCTAGGGGGCCCGGGCTCGAGAGGACGCATCCTCGGGCGCCTCGCCTTGCTCGGAGCGAGGGGGATCGACAGGTGGAGGAGCTTGCCGGACGCGTTCCACGCAATCCCGGAAGGAAGACTGGACGACTTCGACGATCCGGGGGCCGATGAGGCCTTCGTATGTACCGAAGGCTTCCCTGAGGACCTCGAAGATCCTCTTCCCCAAAGTCGCGACGACGACCCTCTCCAACTCCTCCGCAAACCGCGCCACCTGACGTCGATCCGACAGTTCCCTCTGAAGCTCCTCCCTCTCCAGGTGAAACGATTCCGTCGCTTCCTCGGCTGACTGCCGAGCGTCCTTCAACTTTCCCTGGAGGTCACCCACTCGTCCCTCTAGCTCGGCCACCCGGAGCTTGAGTTGTCGAGACTCCATCTGGGCCTCCACCATAGCTACCTCCGCCGCCCCGGCCCGCTCATGGGCCCTTGCAGGGGACTCCTCCAGCTCCCTCAAATGGACGGCTCGACGCTGCGACTCAACAGCGAGCGTTGAACCCTGGAAGACAAGACATGAGCCCAAGAAGAGAGCGAAGGAAAGGACAGTAGGATAGCCGAACCTGTTGAAGGATCCAGACCAGGGTGTCTGACACCTTGTCGGTGGGGATCCTCTCGAGGAGACTGCGGTCCCGGGGGAGGACGGAACCCTCGTCGAACTGCTGAGCCAGGGCTCGGTCGACAAACACCGAACTCCCCGGGGTGACCTCGAGGGAGGCCGAGCTGCCCGCCAGTAGGGCACCGATTCCCGATATTGGGGGCGGAGACGCCACGATGGGGGTGGTTGTCAGGGCCACCGGAAGATCCCTGGCGAACACCGTCGGGGGCACGGAGCACGCCGGACTGGAGGGAGCCTCACCTTCCCTCCTCCTCTTCCCCTCGTGAGGCTCGGCAGGCGTCGAAGGGGAGTGTTTCCGCCTCGTGCCACCTCCACCCTCGGGGACAAGAGGGGGCACGTCAAGCGCAAGGGAAGCTGCACCGGACCCGTCGTTGCCCCCCGCCTCTTGGACTGGTGGGGCGGATCCGGCCCTTACGACCCCCCCGGGGAGGATATCGCCAGAAGAAGAGGCGGGAGGCGCGGCCACCACCTTGCCCACGGAGGGCTCGGCTCGGTGCACCTCCTCCTCAACGGTCCGCCGAGGCCCCCTTCCGGAGGTACTGCCCCGGCTCCGAGCGGCTCCACGACGGATCAGCTCATCGACATCGCGGGTGAACTCGCGACCATCCATTCCTGCAAGGAAGACCGAAATCAGGGTAAGCCACGGGGCAATCCAGGACTGAAAAAGCGACCTACCCGGAGACCACAAGACGGCCTTCAGGAGTAGGTCGTCCAACAAAGACCAGATAGACTTCGCCTCCAAGGGGAGGGTCGACAGCAGCGCGACGGCCGCCTGATCAGCCTCAGAAAGGGCCAGCGTTGGGCAAGGCCGGACCGACCCGCCCCAACCTGTCAAAATCTGGGCATCCTCCAGGAAGACCACGAAGACATAATCCGAGCTCCAATCCCCCGACCAGTGGGGTAGCCCGATCAGGCATTCCCTCCTCGAGCGGGCTCGGAGGTGCAGCCACGACCCTGGATCGACCGTCTGGATCTGATAAAAGTAGAAGAGAAGGGGGAGAGATGGCTCCAGACCACGAGTACAGCAGAGCGTCACGAAGCCCGTCAGTACCGCAATCGAACAAGGGGTGAACTGGCAAAGGGGCACCGTGAGAAACTCCATGACCTGGATGAGGAAGGGATTGAGCGGGAAACGAAGACCCAGGCGGAACATCTTGACATAGACGCCGACTTCATTGCTCCTCGAGAGGCAGATCCGCTCGTCGGTGAAGGGGACTCGAACATCATACGGGTAGCAGAGATACCTTTCCCGGATCTCCGCGGCTGCGGGAAGAGGAGTCCTCGACAGCGTTCGGAGGATAACCGGAGGTACATTAAGTCGCACGGCAGCCAATGCCACCTCATCGCCGGCATAGTCCGGAAAAAGCTTCCCCTTCCCTTTATCTCGGAAGAGACGGCTCCGAGAGGAGGAACCAGATCCCACAGACCGGGACCCGCCCCGCCTGGACTCAGGAGGGCCCCTCGCCCCTTGGCCAGAACCACCTATCCTAAGAGCAGCCATAACACGAAAAGGAGAAAGGAGTTACCTTTTTGTTAATTTGGAGAAGACAAGGAAGCGAAGGCGGCGGGAGACTCCGAGTTGTGGAAAGCCTAGAACAGAGGGAAGAGCGAGGAAGAAGTTGGGATCAATGCAGCTGGGGATCTTATATACCAGACCCGGGGGCGAATTCGAAACGCCTGACAGGAACGCGTGGCACGCCTCAAAGAGTCGGTGGTGTTTCGAAATCGGCGCCAAAGGAAGTCCAATCGATCCGCCTCATCATAACCTTCATTTATGACCACGCCTCGACTGACACGCCACTCGGAACCCCAGGAGTCACATCGGTCGAACCGAGCCGGCCAAGGCCGATCGGCCCCACCGATGGGGGCAATTGATGCGTCTGTTTTACGGAAGCCCAACAGCATAGGACCAAAGGCACATCCCGCCAAACGAAGCCCGAAAGAACATGTGGCCAGAAACCCAACTACCGATCAGAAGCCCGTCTGCGAGATCAGGCCCGCCCGACAAGGCCCCTTCGAGGGCCCCCAAACGGCGATCCTACCCGGCCCCGAAAACGCGCAAGTCCCTCACCCACTCCAGCGATAACCGCTCCCCCGGGCCCACGACCACTTAATGGCGGTAATGGGGAGGTGCTGGCATGGCGCAAGGAACGACGATAAGGAGGCGGATTGAGGGGGCACGATCGGGGGAGGACGAGGGACGTGAGTCGAGGGCAATCGCGACGGGAGGTCTATAAAAGGGCTAGAAGGACGACTGAAGAGAGGACGGCATCTCAGGTAACTAAAACCTAAGGTACTCCATCAACGACCTAGTTCCCCTATTTCTTCTCCTTCCTCCCCCGCTCGCGCCGGTAGACGTCGTTCCGATCTCCTCACGAGTCGAACCGTCTCCGCCGAGTCTCCTCTTTCAGATCATCGTCTGACTTAGGCATCGGAGGGGATTTGGCCGGAATCAAGGTCCGGCCCCCCTGACGAGTGTTCTCGTCTGCGCAGGAGGACGTCAGATCCATGGGCCGAGGCTTCCCCTCCGCCCCACGCCGGCCACGCATCAAGCAGGACGATCGAGGCTACCCCTCGTCGTCCGACCGACCGAGGCCGAGCACGTCCATCCGAGCCGAGGCTTCCCCTCCGCTCACGAGGCGCCGAGGCTACCCCTCGTCGTCCGATTGTCCGAGGCCGAGCGTCTCACACCGGGCCGAGGCTTCCCCTCGCCCCCTTGCGGCCGAGGATCCTGATTCGGCCCAGCCGACGTGTTCCACGTCGTCCGCAACTCCGATTCGCACCGTGTCTGCGCCGACTCGACGCACCCGAGGGACCCAAGTCGGCCCCTTGACCACGTTGACCGGGTAGTCCACGGTCAACGCTTTTGTAGTGAGAAAACACTCTGAAACACAACCAAAATACAGTAAATCATGGATCCTAATGAAATCATATCATGTGCATACTTCTCTTAAATATTTTCAAAAATAAAAACGTTCTTTACCCATTTTTTTCATTAACTTAAAAACCACATCCAAAACCATTAAATCGTTATCATTCAAAGTAGTTAGTTTCTCTAAGATCATTCTCTAATTGATTTGAATTTATGGTTGCAACAGGTTTCTCCCGAGGATACGATATCCGGACTCACGGAACTTTACTACTTGTACGAACTCTTACGCTTGAGAGTAACACGTTTTTTGGGTTAGGCATGGTCTCAAACTCAACCCATTGATGTTGCCAACATTTTTCATGCTATATTTTTCCTTGGAAATATCAATTGTATCAATGATGCTTGATCATTCTATATACATGCATTGATACAATTTAGGACCATGGCTCCAATTATTACTACAATTGGTGAAGATTACAATTGCTATTTTACCATCGATATTATATCATAGGAGTCAACATTTTGATCCTTTCTACGGTCTAGGAAGAGCATGTGATAGTGATTGATACCCACTTAAAATTTACAATTAGGTATCAAACATATCTTAATCTCTTATTTTATTTGTCACATTTTAAAAGAGGGATTCAACGTCAAGTGTTATTACTTGTATATTGTGTCCACCTTTTTGACAATGACAAGGGGAATAGAGACATGGATTATGTAAATCATAAGTTTATGGTAAATGGGGAGTGAGATATATCATATATGGGGATAACGATATGGTTTATGTAATCTTTGCCTATTATATGTCACAATGGATTTGAAGCTTTAATCGTTTATTTATTTTCAATTGGTGCATATAAGTAGGGGAAGCTCATTAGCACTGTGCTTTATTTGTTTATGTTTTACATAATGTGTGTCATCATCAAAAATGGGGAGATTGTTAGGTATTGGTGTTTTAGACCAATATTGTTTTGATGATGCTCACAATATTATGTTGTTGCTAATGACTCTCAATGTTTTAGTCTCATGTTGCATTTCATTTTGGAGACTAACTGATTGGTGCAAGGATGGACATCAAGTGGAGCATTGCCAAAGCTTTGAACTTGATGAAGGGAAGCTCATCAAGAAGTGCCAAAGCTTGGAAGATGATTGGGAGATTAAGGCTACTCAATCTTGAATGCTTAGACTCTAGGAGAAGCAAATTGTAATCCATGCAATATTTTATTACTTGCTTTTCTCTTTTTGAGTCTAGGACTTTGTAATGCATTGATAGATGGTCATACACATTCACGCATATGCATTAACCATCTAGAGGGGGGTGAATAGAGTTATGCAGTAGGGACAAGGTTTTAGGATCCTCTACATTTAAGGAGAACAAACTAAGCTCTTCTCCTAGAAGCACCCAAATAAATTTTACGGGGGAGCATTCTAATAGAAAAGTCTCATCCAACTCTTTTGGCCTAAAATCAACTTCAATTTCTAAGCCAAAAATAAATCATGCATATTTGTATTCCGGTCTTGCTTATGTTAATAAGCCTATTCAAAAACATATTGTTAAGAATACTTCTTCTTTGAATACTATGCATGATGTGTCTACTCATAGGAAATCTTATCATTGCTTGCATGCTATAATTAATGCCAATCATTTGCATGCTTCACATGTTCCTATGCATGGTAGAAATGCTTTTGTGAATGTTTCTAATGATAAATTGCTTGTATCACACACAGGGCACACCAATGTTTATGTTCAATCTCATAAGTGTGCCCCTTCATCTCCTACGCATGCCTTAACTAAACCACTTATTAAGAATCCCAAATCACTTTCGTTGTGGATTCCTAAGAATGTTTATAGTCTTGATAGGAATTCGTATATAGATTTATATGTTCATAATGTTATATTTTCATATGACTATATACGTAAACCAAACTCCACTTTTGTTTGGTTTCCACCTTACTATCTCACTCACATTGTTATTCATTGCTTGGGTACCATGCTTGTATGTTTACATTTTATACCCATATTTTTGTGAGTGTGTTCTTTACTCCCAAGTTTGCATGTTATGTATGATTATGAGGGAGTATGGAATTTTTGCTTGCTAGCATTAGTTTTTCCATTCATATGTCACATTTATGTCATTCACATAATATTTGTGCATATGAGATGGTTATTTTTCTTGCCCTTGGTTTTCCTTGGTTTTCCTATATGGCTATTACCCTATCTTGATGATATGCCAATGTGGGAGATAAATGAGTTATGTAAAAATATACCTTATGCTTTTTATGCATTATTAACAGTCGGTATTGTTTTTGCATAACATCCATCAATATGATTTGTGCACTGCATGTATATTTTGTGTACTTTTGCATATTGATTGGGGGAGTTTGTTAGCACACATTGTTTATTTCAATGTTAATTATATTTTGACATAATGGTTATCATCATCCAAAAGGGGGAGAATGTTAGTTTTTGAGGGTCAATACTAATGTTGTTTTTGATAATGATCAATACATTATGTTAGTGTGCTAATCAATTTTATGTTGTAATCTCAGTTTATCTTAATGATTATATGTTCATGAGACAAAGCATAAATATTGGAGGATGATGCAATGGAAATTTAAAGACATCCAAGAGTGATGGATTGCTCAAGCTTGGATGAAGTCATGAATGTCATCTAATGATGCCAAAGTTTGGAGCATGTGGATGGACATCAAGAGGAGCATTGCCAAAGCTTGGAGCTTGATGACGGGAAGCTCATCAAGAGGTACCAAAGCTTAGAAGATGATGGAGAGATCAAGGCATCAAGAGCTTGAAGACTTAGACTCTAGGAGAAGCAAATTGTAATCCATGTAATACTTGCTTTTCTCTTTTTGAGTATAGGAATTTGTAATACCTTGATAAATGGTCATACTTATTCATGCATATGCATTAACCATCTTAGTGAATCTTAGGATTAACATAGAAACCAATCCGATAGGACCCCCATGACAAATAACTAAATTGGAGTTTTTGGCTTCCAACAGGCGCCTGCTGACGGTGTTCACCAGGCGCCTGGCCAGCCTTTTACAGGTGGCTTTTGTGCACAGCTCAAGTCAATATTTCTTGAATCTATCTTAAGCTTTTGGTACTTGCGACTGAAGTACAAAAGACAGGTGCCTGTCAACTATCATGCGCCTGGCTACTGTTCAGAAGTCGCCTGAATGCCAAAGTGCGTAACTTGTCAATTTTGAGCTCTATTCCATCTTGTGGGTCAGTCGACTGAAGTTCAATTGTAACGGCCACTTTTCGGATGTACATTTGTAGTGTGTATCTTGTTATCGTATGTGTATTTTGCGTTCTGATTTTTTTATTGCTCAGACTCACGACCAGACCCCGTATTTACGATCCCCTCAAAGGTGCGATGCTCCGTTATTTCCTTTACAATTTTTGGATACCGAGGGTCGAAGTTGTTAATATCTGGTTATTATTATTATTATTTCTCTAACTATATCTTTTAACTTAAACTTTTAAATGGAATAAATCTAAACGTTTAAAACTTTCGCATTTTTTTTACAAAAGTAACTTGTTTCTCATCATATCTTAACAAATTGTATATCCTATCTAATCTAATAATATCCTAACTTCATAACTAAATTATATCCTAATTGCACTACCCAGCTCTTATCCCACGTAACTCCCACGTCACCCTCCCCACGACAAGCAGTTGCAACTCCCCCAAAGCCCGCACGTCGCCCATCACTCTCCCCTACAAAAAAGCCCATGCTGAGCGTCGTACCCTTCTCCCTCTCAATCTTCCTTCTTTTAAAACCCAGGGCAATCGTCTCTTCTCTCCAAAGCAACCCAGCCCACACCCTCTCTGAACAGCAATCCCTTCAACCTCACCTTCCTTCGACATTTCCGACGCCGCACAACCCCCTCGCGGCCAACCCCTTACCCGCAGCACCCTGCCCTTCTTTCCTCCACCCAGCCTTCTCTCCCTCGACTCGCCGTCGACCGCCACCTCCTCGAAGCCCAGCCCGACCCTCCAGCTCTCCGACCCCATCACCTGCAATTGCCAGCCACCTCCTCCCGCAACCACTGAACACCCAGGCGCCCTTCCTTAGTCCGATAGCAGCCGCCCTCCGACTTGCCCAGCCCTCCGACATTCCCTCCGATCCCGCATCCTTCAACCTTATCTCCCTGCTGCAAGTCCGCCTCGTTCCCCCGACCTCAGCCCACAAGTCCGCCGCACAGCCCTTCGTTCGAAACCCAGGCGACCCCGCACAGCCCTCCGCTTTGCCTCAAGCACGACCCCTGCCTTTCTCCGACCAGTCCGCCACCTTCGACCACCCATGCCCTGCCGTTCCCGACGGCAACCTCCCTCTCTCCACTGATATCTCTCCCACCAGTCACCGTCGCGTCGCAGCTGGGCTGCCATCCAACTGAGCCACACCGTCGTCATCCGACTTCCTACAGCAAGCAACACAAACGCGTAAGATTGCTTCCATCTTGTGAACAGTACACTATTCTAAGCAACCCCTGTTAATATACAATGTGATGTAATAGGAACAATACCTTATTTTGTAGGCTAAAACCTATAGGCTGCATGCTAGAATAATAGTGCATATAAATAAAGTTATATAGAGGGAACAATAGTATAATAAGTAGTGTTGCATTATATTATAAATTATAACAACAACAAGTTCTTTCTGAGCAGTATCTTATAACCTATAGGTATGTACAGAATGCATACATGTTTAATAGGCCAGTTTAGATGTTAGCTTACCAACAAATTATATATATATATATATATATATATATATATGAGGGAAATGTGCCTAAGAATGACCTCAGGTAGAGATACCTGAGCACACCCCCGCTGTTCGGGGTTTGTGAGTATTTTTTTTTGAAATTTTTTTTTGCTGTAGGTAGATATACTTGTTATGTAGCTCCCCACAAAATTTCAGCTCGATCCGACACCGTTTGAGCCTCCGTTCATCGATTTCAAAAACGTTGCGCAAAACTGTCCAGAATTTGGACAGTTTTGCGCAACGTTTTTGAAATCGATGAACGGAGGCTCAAACGGTGTCGGATCGAGCTGAAATTTTGTGGGGAGCTACATAACAAGTATATCTACCTACTGCAAAAAAAAATTTCAAAAAAAAATACTCACAAACCCCGAACAGCGGGGGTGTGCTCAGGTATCTCTACCCGAGGTCATTCTTAGGTACATTTTTTGCTATATATATATATATATATATATATATATATATATATATATATATATATATATATATATATGTTGACTAGGATCTATTCGGATGGATCAAACATGCGGATCCATCCAAGTGGAATTTAAAGGTAGACAATGTAAATAGAAAATCCGACCGTTGGATGTCTTCTAACATGTCTAAACTAGCTCCAAACAAAATTTCAACTAATTTGGACATGGTTTGCCCATGCATCAAGTGGTTACAAAATTAGCCGATTTTATAACTATTCAAAAACATCGATTTTGCAACCACTTGATGCATGGGCAAAACATGTCCAAATTAGTTGAAATTTTGCTTGGAGCTAGTTTAGACATGTTAGAAGACATCCAACGATCGGATTTTCTATTTACATTGTCTAGCTTTAAATTCCACTTGGATGGATCCGCATGTTTGATCCATCCGAATGGATCCTAGTCAACATATATATATATATATATATATATATATATATATATATATATATATATATATATATATGGTAAAATGCGCCTGCGCTCAAGCTTAGATGGGATTCCTGCGCTCGACCCCTCCCTACCGTCCAATTCGATCCGCAATCATGGTAATATCTGACCTTTTGGTGCAATTACCATCGCGTCCTTTAATCCCTTTTCAACGCGCCTCTGTACTAAATTACCTTTAAGCCCTTTTGTACTAAAATACAATCGCCACCAATTATTTTGCTCACTACCGCGCAAAACGCAGAAGCTAGAGTAGATCCCCAGTTTTGCACTAGGTCTTCGATTTCAACAGCCCACGCCTAAGATCGCCCCCAAATCCAGGCCATCACACGTTCGTTGATTCCCCACCTACTCTCCTCCATCGAGATAAGGATCGTCATCCCTAATTTGTTGGACATCTCATATTGCTCAACGTGCACAACAGGATAAATATTTGAAGGGTTTTGCGCAGTGAGTAATTTCCAACCTTTGGACGATTAGCGCTGGAAATTCCTCTCCGCGCACAACGGGCTAAATTTTGTATCGTTTTGCGCGGTGAGTAATTTCCAAACTAGCGAAGTGTTGCGATGGAAATTACTCTCTGCGCAAACCCCTTCAAATATTTATCTCATTGTGCGCGTTGAGCAATATGAGATGTCCATCAAAACTTACTGAAGCCGCTCATATAGCACAACAACATAGAGCGAATGGCGTACATAATATTGCCCACCGTGCAAAACGGGTGATATGTTTGATTTTTTGATGTATTTGATCCAGTCAGCAAATGTGATGTAACAATTAGATCAGATTGAAAAAGAATAGCTATAATACACAAGGTTTTAACATGATTAGTAATAGTAGTGTGGTTTCAACTAATAAGCTGATGATAATCTACTACTACTTGGATAGACATATATAGTAGTCATGCTACGTCAATATTACTGATATTTTTACTTGTTTCTAATGTAGAAAATGAAAATCGAAGAGAGTGAACCCTTTGTGCATGATCAGGAGATGCCAAATGAGATTGAAGCTGAAAATGACGGTGCAAACAGCGTATATGAAGAGGATAGGCATAGTGATAATGAAAAAGGCAGCCTACATATTGGAATGACATTTCAAACAGAAGAAGATGCATATCAATGTTATAATACATATGCATCATTAAAAGGTTTTGCAACCCAAAAGGGATCTACGGGAAAGGGAAAAGATGGCAATACCACGAGGAGGAAGTATACGTACAACAAAGAAGGGTATAAAAGCTTAAAAGATAAGAGGGAGATAGGGAGGGACGTTAATCGAATGAAAAATGAGAGAGAATGTTGTATGGCTCGGATGACATTTCATAAAATCACCGATGGAGTATGGCGCATAAACACCTTTGAGGATGATCATAATCATGAGTTAATAAGCCCATCGAAGATCCAGATGTTACGGTCACATAAAAGATCGCATATGTACGGAACATGTAGGAATTTAGTTGATCAGATGCGTGGCTGTGGAGTAGGATCTGCAAAGATTGCAAGGATTCTAAATGCCACGAGTAGTGGTAATATCAATATTACTACGCAACAATGCATTGATCATGGGAGAGTATCAAGAAAGAACAACATTGGGAAGGAATACATTAGAGTAATAGAACAATTTATTAAAAGGCAAGCTACAGACTCTCAGTTCTATTATGCTATTGAGCATGATGAAGAGAATGTGTGTAGGAGTATATTTTGGGCTGATGGAAGGGCGAGGACATCATATGGCCAGTTTGGAGATGTTGTTGTATTTGATGTCACTTATAAGACAAATAGATTCATGTTGCCTTTTGCACCTTTTACAGGTGTCAATCATCATAAACAGTCTATTTTATTTGGATGTGCTCTTCTTGCTAATGAGAAGGAAGAATCCTTTGTGTGGTTATTTGGACAGTGGTTAACATGTAAGTGGGATAAAGCACCAGGAGCTATCATCACTGATCAAGACCCGACAATATGCAATGCAATCAAAAGAGTTTTTCCAAATACAAAGCACAGGTATCGCATATGGCATATCAGTCTGCACGAAGATGAGCATCTACGTTCATTGCGGTCTTCTTATAACCCTGAATTTGATGAGGACTATGCAAACTGGTGTAAGAACAGTCAAAATGTTGAAGAAGCTGAGAATTGTTGGGGCATCTTAATAGAGAAGTACCAAATGGAATTTCAGGAGCCATTGAAAGAAAAACAAAAAATGAAATGAAAGCCTGGAAGTGTTTGCATACGATGCATGAGAAAGCACAACATTGGATTAAGGCGTACCTACTGGATACTTTCTTTGCGGGTATGAAAATGTTAATACGATAGAGATTGTTGTAAAAATATATGATCAAAATAAACGCAACACATGGTATTCAATTCTTGTTTTGTTTGTAGACATGGCGTCCAGCCAAAGGAGTGAAAGCATGAACGCGTATTTTGATGGATACGTAAACTGTATGACTCCATTATACGAGTTCATTGATCAATATGATAAAGCCGTAAAATTTCAGCGAGATAAAGAGGAGAGAGAAGATACTTTTTGTGTGCGGAACAAACCTGAATTTAGCGGCATGCATGAGTTAGAGGTTCATGCCGCAATGGTATATACTAGAAACATATTTTCCATTTTTCAAATTCGTTTCAAACATACTTTATACTGTCGGCATGAAAGGGTGAGCATGGATGGGGATACGACCACGTATAGAGTAACTATGCGGATTGATGGAAAGAGCTACGTGCATAACGTTCATTGCAATATATCTACGAAAATGTTCAAATGTACGTGTGTAAGGGCTGTGACTGAAGGTTTGCTATGCACGCAAATTTTATATATCATGAAGCAAAAGTTTGATATGCAAGCCATACCTGAGAGATATATTTTACCAAGGTGGACTCTAAATGCAAGACATAGCAGCATGAGTCTTGTGGCCTCTTCGACTAGCACAGTACACGGAGTGCGTCCAAATCAAATTACTCCACTTCAAGCCTGGAGACTTCGTTCATCATTCGATAAAGTCGTGGAGGCGGTTACAAGAGATCCCCTTCTGTTTGATGACGTCTTTGGGCGGGCAAACAGTTTTTTGCACCAACATAATATGAATAATAAAGCGCAAACTGCTTCTGAAGAGCCAAGATCACAGGTGGGGTCCAGTGCACCTATCAAACAAGATGTGGGAGTAACTGATGTCATTATGCATGATCCTGCAAAAGCAAGAACTAAAGGCCGACCACGAGTGGCGTCAAGGATTCCGTCTGGAATACAAGTCTCACAAGAACAAAGTCAAACAAGAACAAGGACTTGCAGTGTTTGTGCAGAAAAGGGTCATGACATGAGAACTTGTCGTATGAGTACAGTTGGTAGAAAGAAGATATATTTGCTCAAACAGTTGCTATTTTATATACTAGTATAAATTATTTTAACATCATTGCTCCATATTCTCTGTAGGAAAAATCTTCGCTCGATGACTTAACAAGGCTTTGATATGAAGGCCGACATTTTTATATACTATAGGCAACAATTTTGTATTAGCTTGGAAGAAATATACTACATGCATCTGTCACGGACATATCAGTATAAATGGTTTGTAAGTAAAATGGTTCTCTTTAAAAATGGTCATCTGAAAACGACAGCCTCCTATATTTTAGTCCAAAATGCAGCCATCGTGGAGTTGAATTAATAGGGCTGGGGGGTCCAAATTGAACCTTAAAACACAAAGTCTTGATTATAATTCTATGATGATGATGCCTATTATTCGAGACCTATATCCGATGCTGCGGATCTCATATCTTATAATTTCTCTGTTCCCGCAGAACCTGACAATTGTCAAGAAAATTAATGGGATTAAGGAGTAAGAAGAAGAAGCAGAAGAGCTGAAGAGAATGAAGAGAATGAGGCATGTAGCTGTCTGCGATGAGTAATGGTGGGTAATTGTATACAGTTTAGCTCCGTGTGCACAACGTTTACAACTTTTACCCGTTGTGCGCGCTGAGCAAAACTTGGTAATTTTACAGGTTTCCTAATAAGCACACACAACGTTCAATAATGTTGCGGATGTGTGTGCTGAGTAATTTGGGTAATTGTAAACAGTTATACTCCACGCGCACAACGGTTACTAACTTTGACGGTTATGCTCGTTGAGTAAATGTAGGTAATCGTAGACAGCTGTGCTCAGCTCGCACAATGTTCAATGCTGTTGCCGTTGGTGCGAGCTGAGTAATTGTGGGTACTTTAAGTTAGCATCACACAATTTTGTAATGTGATGCAATTGTCCTAAATTTAATGAAATTGTATTAAGGTCTGTATTCCAACATGCTATAACATTTATGCATTCAAATGTACATAACACAACAAAGTAGAAACTACATCTAAACATTTTGCAACATCACAGTTTTTGCCCGACTAAGCAATTCAAGCACTGGACTATACTAGGGATACAGGGATTCCCACCATGAAAAAATTGTAAACTTTGTTGCCATTTATGAGTTGCTCCATCAGCTGCATCAGCGTCACTTGCTGCAAGTATCTTGGCCATCCGTCCCCTGTATGCGTTGAAGAAGAATCAGTGATGAACATATAACAAAGCATAATTAAGTAAAAATATTGTACGGGTAGACGTAGAATAATATAGAACATTTATTATCATCAAGCAGTGATATCTGCAACTAAGTATCAAAGAACATATACACGTAGTGAAGTCTGCAATGAAGCGGGTGTGCATGGAATGTGATAGCTTCAATGACGACGAACAGAACATATGATGGAGTAAAGAACATCTTCGAATCAATATATATGTGATGTATTCAATTTCTACATCACGTCATTAGCCGCTAGTATATTGTCCATCTTTGAGTGTTGAGGACGCAGCAGTGATGAATGAAAAAATAGATTGCTGTAGAGAAAATATCATATAATTAGAATCAGATAGAATAAAATAGAATAATATCATCAAGAAGTGTAGTGGTTGACAAGGGCTTGTGGGAAGGAAAGCCATTTATATACGATTTTGGATGCCATTGGATGAGGATGAGACTACAGTAGAGTTACTGGGAGGCAACACAAGAGACCCCGTGAGTCTACAGCAAATTGATTGTGATTATACAGAAGAATGCCCATGAATCTACAGTAGATTGATAGCAGCCAGTGTTGTTCCGAATAATGTTTGACCGTGGTGGTGCGCGTTGAGCAAAATTGATAGCCTCAAACAAAATAGCTCAACACGCACAACCGGCAAGAATGTGGCCGTTGTGCGCGGAGATCAAATTATTTATGATTTATCAAAACTGCTCAAAGTGCAAAACGGGCATATAGTTTGGCCGTTGTGTGCATTGAGCAATATGTATTTTTGATAACATAATTGTTCAATCGACGTAAGTAAGAGTAATATTTCTCTAACAATTTTGTATACGTCACCACTCCTTTAAAGAATCCGGTGCTTTCTCTATTCGATGCATTAGCTGAAAGTTTTTCTCGTAGCATGGTTTTTGATCGACACGCACATTGGTTAAAATCTGGACAAATATTACATGACGTTATATGCTTGGAGTTATTTTATTCGAATGCAACCCGGTTTTCATCGACGCGCACAACGTGGTATAATTTTACCCATTTTCGCGTTGATTAATATTAAGTCAAAATAAAATTTGTTACCCCACACGCACAATCCGTAGTGCGCACTGAGTAATAAAACTCTTCGCTAACCTGTTTTAGTACCGCGTACAACGCGTTATAATTTAGGAAGATGTGCGCGCTGAATAAAATCTTTTGTACATTCACGATCACTGCTTTGTAGACTCACGGGGTCTCTTCTGTAGACTCACGGTCACTCTACTGTAGACTCATCCTCATCCAAGGGCAGTCTAATTCATCTATAAATGGCTTCCCTACCCACATGCCCCCTTCAACCTCTACACTTCGAGTGATGTTTATGAGGCATGAGGAAGAAGTAACGCTACACTCGACTGTAGACTCATCCTAATCCAAAGGTAGTCCAATTCGTCTATAAATGGCTTCCCTACCCATAATCCCTCTTCAACCACAACACTTCGAGTGATGTCAAAAGGCATGAGGACTGGTCAAATAGTTGTGTTGGCTCACACGAGGAGTAGCCCCTGACCGTATAACTGGCCAGCCCGCGAAGTCTTCTAAATCATCCCCGACGGTATAGCTGGCTCGCCCCGCAAGGGGGTGGACACCCGACCGTATAGCCGAATAGTCCACGAAGGCAAAGTAAGCCCATTTCAGTTCGTATAGTTCGCTCAGCTCGCGAAGGTTTGTCGACCGAGATAGCATTATTAAATGTGCTGAAACTGGATCTCTTTAAAACGGTATCTATGAAAACTGATTTATCTTGTATTTTAGTTCAAAATGCAGCTAGTGTGGCTTTGAATTCCTAGGTCTGCGGGTCCAAACTAAAACTTAATACCCAAAGTTTTAATTATGAGAGTATGAGGATGATGCCTATCATTCGAGAAATCTATATGCTGCTGCCGATCTCATATCTTATAATTTATCTGTTGTAGCAGGTCACGCTAATTGTCAAGAAATCATTCGAGAAAATGTTTCCATTCAACAAAAATATCTCCAAGTACAACGAAGGTTCGATCCACCTATGATGCAGGAGCTCGGGAAGAGGCGTCCCCAGGCGATTCGTCTTCTCCCGAACCAGTTGGGTGACCAGGGACAACCGGAGGTCGGGGAAGCATTCTTCGGACCCGCTCCTCGAACACTATGAAACCATCCCGGAAGGACATCTCTATCTTCGCAGCTAAAATGTCTGAGAACGCCCGGAATCCCTCACGGATAGACTCCGCGATCCTCGGAGCCAGGACATCCCCATAACCCCTCTAGACCTCAGCTACGAGCCGAGCATGGTCCACTTCCCGCAGGGCACCTATATCGGCCCAAAGAGCGCCTTTCTCCTTTCTATGCACCTCCCGGGTGAGGGACAGTGCATCCTCAGCATACTTGGCCAATCTCTCGGCGACAGCCAGGGCCTCCGTCAAACATCCCACCTCCGAGGTGAGCTCTGCAACTCTCAGTTTGAACTGGTGGGCCTCCTTGGCCGATTGCTCAGCCGCCTCAGCCCTCAGGCGCTCCTGCGCCAAGGCCGACTCAAAACCATTTACCTTCTCTGAGAAGCGTTGCGCCTCTACAGCAAGCGTGGAAACCTGCGAGACCGAAGGGGTAAATGTCGCCCTCAACAAAACAGTCCTAGAAGAAGAAAGGGACAGACATGATGGATATGCCATACCAGAGAGTCTGCCCGTTTCTCCCAATAAGGAACCTCATCTAACAAGGAGCGGTCACTCGGAAGGACAGATCCCTGCACCAGCTGGACGGCCACGCCAGCTGGACCACTCTCACTCTTCTTTTGCTTCCCTCGGTACCTTCAAACCACGAGTGAGAGCGTCTCTTCCTCTCCCCCTGATTCCCGGTTAACACACAGGAACCCTGCTCGACGGCCGCCACGTCCCCCTCTCCGAGGTCGAGACCGGCGAGAGCATCAATCTGATCCGCCACGAAGGGCGAAGGTTCGGCCGTGCCCAAGGGCGGATGGGGAGGAACGCCCACCTGCATTGACATCCCAATCGGTGGGTCGCCTGTAAGAATGTCCTCCTCCACAGTGCGACCAGGCCCATGGCCAGAGGAACTCCCCCGACCACCCGAATATCCTTGTCGCCTATGGTTGAGTTGCTGAACGTCTTGACTGAAATCCCGACCTGCCATCTGAGCAAAAAAGATGAAAATCAGGGTAACGATCAATGTGTAAAGCAGAATTTAAAAGGAGAAAGGTAAGGTCACTTCGAATCCAAGCCGTCAGAAGGGGACGCGTGTCAAAGTCTCACAGAAGGCGGCACTTCGAATCCCGCTCCCTAAGGGCGGAAGAATTCCAACTTCGTGCTACTGGCCTTCATTCAATGCGATTACCTAAACTGAAGTGTACTTCAAATACACACGAATCACATTTCATCGGACCGAGCCGTCAAACCCCGAACGGCCCCGAGCAATGGCAGGCAGTTGATCCAACACACACACAATGGGCTAAGATGGAACGGGTCAATTCCCTGATCCAAGCCCATGGGCATTGTCGGAATTAGGTATCAGCCCAAATTGTACCATAAAACCCCAAATTTTTATGCCCGTTGTGCGCGTTGATGGCCCATTATGCGCGGATTAGGAAGTTTTGCTCATGGGTAATTGTAGAAAGGTTCACTCAGCGCGCACAACTTTCCTTTCTGTTGCCCGTTGTGCGCGCTGAGAAATTTTGTGTGGTGAATAATTTAGTGGCCATGTGTAAATGCAAGCTAATATAAATAAAAGTATCACTTCTACAGAATAAATAAATGAAATTGCATAGTGATACATATGTTTTACTATATCATAATTGCAACCAACAGTACATTAAACCCCATGTTTTCGGGAAAGCATGGATAAATCATAAACACTAAACTAGTATCGACAAAGAAGCGAATAAACCCTATGAAGCGAATAAACCCTATGTCTATACCTTTTTGATCTTTTGTACTTGTTACGGATCGCAATCTCACACTGAGTAAAATAAAGACGGTTAACAATTACGCAACGCGCACAACGGCTAATAAATTTACCAGTGCGCATGTGAACGTGGAATGGAAAAATAAATAGTTGTGTGCGGTGAGCAATTGTGAGTTTTGAGTCGTTGTGTGCGGTGAGCAATTCTAGGGTTTGAGTCGTTGTGTGCGCTGAGCAATTACCCCATGCCTTTTCTGGCGCCGTACCCGGGTATCCACATTGGCCCCCGTGATTCGTTCTCGAGGAATAACGCGGATCGAGGCCGAATGATGAATACTTTCATTTAATGGGGCACGACATTCGAAGCATCTGATTTGATTCATGCCGCCAAAACTTTTCGCCTTCGGTTGATCTCAACCGTTGTTTTTGGCAAATTTCCGACACGTGTTGATCATCGTGTACTATTCCTTCGCGTAATAAAAGAAACTGGAGTTGTGAAGCCAATGGCTTTTGCGCTCCGGTCTCTGGTTAACTCGAGGAAATCTCATCTTCTTATTTCTTCCAGCAAACAAAAATGGCAGGAGGAGCATACAGAGAGTTTACTTCAGCGATGGAGAGGGCCAATGAAGAAGGCCGTAAGAGGAAGATGGCTGAGGAGGAAGAGGTGGAAGCGGAGGAATCAGAGGAATCGGGAAACCTCATTCTGGAGTTGGGGGAGGCTGGATGCTCCTCAAGTCAAGCTGCTAGGTCTTTGAAGGCTGCTCCTTATGATCCTCGAGTTGGAGCCGAATCGTCCTCCAGCACGCCACACGACGGGTGGCCATACGAGGACATTGTTCCTCCGGTCCCTTCCGTCGGCCCCATATCTCCAGAGTTCGGCCAGCTTCTGCTGTCGAACCGCATTTCGTCTGGCCATCATGGGGCGATTCAGGGGGAGACCTATCGGCCACCGTTCGTCGCAGGGAAGGACGAGTCGGCCATCCTGGACTTTGTGGCGGAGAATATCACTCTGCCAAGGGATTACGATTTCCTGAATGGGGTCGACCTTGAGATGATGGCCAACTGCTTCGTTCGCAGTGGCCTTCAAGTTCGTTGCCACTGGGCCTTCCAAATTTTGCTTCCACTTCTGGTTTTGCTGATTGTCACCATCTGTAGGTGACCATTTTCGGGGTAGATCTGCACCGCAGTGCCCTTGAACTGATCGAGGGGCAGCGCCGGCTGGCGGCTGTCGAGAACCAGGCTTCTGAGCTCAGAGCTCAGGTGACGAAGCTGCAAGAAGAATTGGGGAGGACCATGGTCACCAAGGGCGCGTCGGATTGGGCGGCCTCGGAGGCGAAATCCAGCATCGTCTCCGTGTCAAGCGCCAGGAAGCAGGCAGAAGCTCAGTGTGGTAGAGAGCCATCTCAACTCCGAGCTGATAATGAGGCATCGAGGAAGGTGGTTGCTGACCTTCAGGCCAAGCTTCTTGAGAAGGGGCAAGAGGTCGATGCTTTCAAAGCTCGGGCCACCGCCAAGATGGATAGGATGGCGAGAGCGATAAAGGACCTGTTTACAGCCGACGATGCGTCGTCTTCCTAAATTTTACGAATCGTTACTTTTGTAAGAATGCTCTCGAGCGAGTCATATGTAATTGTGCAAAATTTAATGAAGGGAATTTTTGCAACAAACCCCGATTGAGAGCGTTACTTCCTCTCCCCCTGATTTTTGGTCGACACACGGGAACCCTGCTCGACGGCCAACACGGCTCCGTCACCGAGGACGATACTGGCAAAAGAATGACCTTCCGTATATGATCACGATGAGTAATTGTGTGTAATTGTATACAGTTTTGCTCCGAGCACACAACAGATTGTTAAATAACACCGTTGTGCGCGATGAGCAAAACTTGGTAATTGTAGAAAGCGTTGCTTAGCGCGCACAATGTTCATTTCTGTTGCAAGTTGTGCGCGCTGAGCAATTATGTGGGGTGATTAATTAGTGTCCAGGGGTAAATGGAAGCTGGTATAAATAAAAGTATCACTTCTACTAAATAAAAGTCAACATACGAGGTACATGTATCATCTATAGTCACACCCATGTATTTATCTATAGTCATAATACTCTCCCTTATTAATTACAATACTCTCCCTAACAAGAGTATTTATCTATAGTCACACCCATGTATTATATATATATTCATACCATATCCATCCATCTATAATTGGTACATCAATACATTTACTTCATACACTAGTTAAGATATGCAGTAGTCGGGCATACCTCATGGTATACACGCATACGACATCTCATAAAACAAGTAATACCAATCAAAATTATAATCCTACTATCATATGTATATCACACTTATACTCATGCAGCTAATACATAACTACATACACACAATATACCAATACCAACACACATACAACTTCATATGCACCATGAAATTAAGTACACTACGACGACATATCAAATTACACTAATGGGGCCCACCAAACTATATTAAGGTTGACACGGGCGACGACAAGCTCTATTGGCTAGACAAAAGGAAAGAAACTGAAATCGAAAGCGTAACGAATAGAAGGATCGAAAAGCATGAGAACGATCGTGTAATGATGTAATGATGCTCCATTAGGATACATGGAAAATAGTGTGTGGTCGCTCCGGGATGTGACCCAGAGAACGGTTGTAGTTTTACCGCAAGTGCACGGTGTAGCAGCGAGAGGGATATCAAACACAGGGAGGACGAATGACCGTGCTTGTTCCAATCAACCTGGCTATTTAAGAGAGAAATTTGCCTTTGGCGATCCTGTCACAATCGTCAGACAAAAATGCGGAAGTATCAAATCAAATAAAGAACGTCTAGGGAATGGGGAATCCCCGCTACTCACCGTATTTCATAAATGCGGTTTATCGGTATCAAAATTGCTTGAATGAGAATTTGGATGAACTAGTTGCAACTGAATGTAGAACCAAGCTCACGCTCTCGCGCTGTTGCCGGTCTATAGCTATCCTAGGTTTGGGTCCAATCTCTTGCAAACCCTAGCCTAGGGAAGCTAGCATTAGGATCAACATCATCGTCCAATCGCGCACCGAGCCCAATCTCTTGCAAACTCGGTCCACGACCTAGATTGGGATAGTTCCTACCCGTCCAATCTCTTGCAAACGAGTATCGGCATGGAATTGCAACCGGAAATCCTAGTATCGGTCCAATCTCTTGCAAACCGATACTTCGAAAATCCGACTCCAACCCAATTCGGATTTCTAGGGTTTCCTATCAAATTGGGATCCAATCTCTTGCAAATCCCAATTGATATGAATACCTAGCCATCCGTAGTAAATTGATCCCAATCTAATCCCTAATAACAATTCTAGCACAATTTCTACCAATTCATCACAAATATGAAAGTGGGCGTGTAGGGGTTCATCCCCACGCCCCAAGACATGGAGACTACTCACAAATCATAGCGAGATCACAAAAATAATCGTTGAAATAAGCAATGAAATTCATCATAATATTGAGATAAGCAATAAAAATAGAATTTTTAAGGAAAAGAGATGCAAACCAATGGAGTTCTTCAATTAATCCAACAAAATTCCAATCTTTTTCTCCTCTCCAATCACAAGAATAAAGCTAAAAACTAATCTAAAAAGCTGCAAAAAAATCTAAGAGGGAGCCTCCAAAACTAGGGTAAAAACAGGGCTTAAATAGCCCTCAAATCGTCCAAAAATTGTGACCAAAATACCCCTGCACAGCCTGTTTTCCGCAGTTTTCGCTACAGGCAGCGCATCGCACTCGGCCGAGTGACAAAAGTCGCTCGGCCGAGTGAAAACCCTGCAATTTTCCAGTAAGTCGGAGCTTTCAGGGGTCTTCACTTCGGAGGCGGCTCGGCCGAGTGAGTTGTCGTCACTCGGCCGATGACTTCATTGTACTCGGGCGGACGGGATTCTCCACTCGACCGAGTGGGTCTTCTGAAGTTCAGGCAGCCGAAAAACAGTAACTTCGATGTTTTGGAAGGGCTTCGTCTGGGCGCCACTTGGGCGGACGTGATGTCTTCACTCGGCCGATGTGGTCTTCGGTGCTCGGCCGAGTGCACATGTAAATTGTGTCTGATCTGGTCGGCCGAGCAGTGTCTCGCTGGTCGGCCGAGTGGGACACAAAAAATGCCCAATCTGCTTGTTCTGGCCTCCTCGTCGCTCCTGCGACGTCCGTTCTTCTTCCGCTCCTCTCCAACAGCAAAATACCCCACGGGGAGGTCGATGGTGACCATCTAGAGTAAGCGCATCTCGAGATCACTCCAAATCGCGCCAAATCACCTGAAATACGACAAAAACAACAAATCGTGAAAAGCATCGCAATATCGTCGATATACCGTGAAAAACATGATTTGGGCGATCTAAATGGCATGCAAACATGCGGAAAAAGGGTGTAAAATAAGGAGTGATCAAAATCCCCCAAGCTTGCCTCTTACTCGTCCTCGAGGAAGATAAGTAAAAGGCGAACCCGGTGGATTCGGAAAACGAAAACGGCGAAAAACGAAAAAATGAAAAATGAAAAACGGAGAAGAATGGAAAACGAAATGAAAATAAAGAAGAGAGAAGGAAGCGAAGAGGTAGGCTGCTAGATCATTTTCTCAGGACGTGGGTTTCACTTACTCTTGTAGCATGCACCGAATGAAAAATACATGTCAAAGAATTTTATTTTGATATCATAGTATAATAGTGCAAATAGAAATAGAAAACCCACGAACAACGATATAATCATGAAAAACGGAATAATTCTAAAATTAACATCGTCTGAATCATTTAAAGCGGTATACGAATCACAGATCACACACTTTTCAATTGAACGCTTTCTATCTGGAGTATAAGAGTATCACACTATAGAATAGAGAGAATAGAAAAGTATGGATTTCATGAAATGAACGCTAGGCTTAGATTTCTGGATTTCGTAAAGCTAAAAATAATCTCACCGAGTATAGAATATTACTTAGCCTAGGTTGTCGTGCAATGTCAAGTAGTCACTCTCTCACACATCAATGGATCCCCTCCCCCAAGCTTATCTATAAGCGTGGTGGCATAAAAAATATTCACATCCCCATTTTTATATAGCTCCAAATGTAATAAGAAGAAAGAAGAAAGGAAGAAGGTGAGATGGGATCATTTATTGAGGATTTTTCCTCTTTTTCTCTTTTTTTTTGCTTTTTTTTATTATAGCATATGTACACAATGATCCCAACTCAAAGAGAGATAATGATATACAAGAATACTCTTCTCTCTTTTATTCTTTTTGTTTTGTTTTTTTAGCAATAAGAGATTTGGAGCTAGGAATTAATAGCGGGGGAAATGCCATATAATAGAATCACTAAGGGGAGATTCACCAATGATTATAAAAGTAGAGAAATGATGTTCAAGATTTGTGGAGAAAGAAATAGATATAACTCTCAGTTCACTCTATAAGACATGCACGACAACTTCAGCAGGGTAATCTAATCTACTCAGTTTCGATCACAAAAAAGCTAACTAATCCAGATTTATCATAGCTAACATCATTCAATCATCCTGAAGTGAAGTGTACAATTCATGCATATAGAAGTGATATAGGAAAAGAAATCAGTACTCCAGATATAGGCATTCAATGCGTGAATCTTGGTGTGTTTTCTGTGATAGCATACATATGAATATTCAGACTCAGCTAATAATAAAATTTCATCCATTTTCATGTGGCAAAAGTGTGGGTTACTATCTCTAAATGCAAAGCAAGTCATATCATATGATATCAGAAATAAAGTCTACATGCATATAGAATAAGCTAAATCCAACGTCATCATCATCACAGAAAAGTCATCTCTAGCATGAGATGAAAAAGAAAAGAAATAAAGATAAAGGGAAAATAGAACTATTTACAATGCAGCACACAGAAAAATAAGAAAAACGTGATGCATGGCAAAATAAAAGAAAAATAATGAAAATGAGTGCAAAAGCGAAAAACGGTGTGAAAAACTTAAAAATAAAGGTGGCAAATCGAAAAAGAGCGTGAGAACTCACTCCCCCAAGCTAAACGGCACAGTGTCCTCAATGTGCAAAGTGTGGCACACCGAGAGACAAGAAATGTGAGGGGATGGTGAGGATGCATGCATGAGAAAATGAAAAATAAAAAATAAAAAGAAAAATAAAGAAATGAAAATATGATGCGGATATGATGCATGCACAGATAGGAGTGATGCAGATATATAAGTGGCACCAAAAACTCTCCCTCTCTCCCAAAAAGATATATAAAGATATGATCAAAAAGAGAATCCCAAAATAAGTGAGGGGAGGGGGGGTGGACAAAAAATGCATCAGGACCCAGCAGAAACGGGCAGCACAACGGCAAAAAGAATCGATGGCATCAAGGGTGCCTAGGAAGGTGGTGATGTGCCGTCTCCGTCCTGAGGCGGAGGTCGTGTGGGTGGTGCCGGCTGGACAGGCTGCTGAGCGGGGGTGGGTGTGGGAGTGGCAGCAGGTCGTGTGTGTGTGGACGTGTGGGTGGGAACCTGCTGGGTGGGCGGGGGTACGCGCGGGAGACGCTCCAGAACCTGGGTGAGGCAGTAGTGGATCTGGGGGATCAGCTCGAAGCGGCCAGCCATCGCAGAGACGGTGGAGGACAGAGTCCTAAGGTCGCCTCGGAGGCCACTCACCGCCCCCTCTAGAGCACGAATGCTCTGAAGTACAGTGTCAGGGGGAGGTGGTGCCGAGGGACGCACCGGGCGTGGCTGTGCAGGGCGTGGCTGGCGAACTCGGGTCGCGTATGTGACCGGCTCAGCGGGGAAAGGAACAAAAGGTGCTGCGCCTGCGAATGTGGGCCTGGCCTCAGTGTGAGACCGGGGCACCGGCTGGTGGGAAGTGGAGGCAGCGGCAGCGAAAGAAGAGTGCAAAAATGGCAGCGAGGCGGCCAGAGAGTTCAGTGGCACAGAAGTGTGGACAGACGCCACGACGCTCTCAGAAAATACAGCAGGGGTGGAGACAGAGGTGACTACCGCTGGGGTGGAAGTGTGTGGTCCAAAGGGCGCAACCCCAGCGGAGATCATGCTAGCCATGGTCTCCACAACCGCGGCAAACGAGGGCTCTCCACTCTCAACAAAGGTCTGCGGGCGCTCGGGGAGAGCGGAGCAAAGAGGATCGACGGACAGAGGGCCTGTGGTGGTGGTGGGAGTGGTGGTAGTGGGCTCAGCTAAGGTACTCGTGACACTGACAGAAGTGGGGACAGAAGTGTCAGGAGCAGCGGAAACGTCAGGTATGGGCTGAGGGGCCACAGGGTCAACAGGGTCGGCGGCAGGCTCGGCAGGGTATGCAACAGGGTCTACAGGGGGAGCGTGGGCCTGCTCGGCCTCCTCGGCCTCGAGCACGTAAGCAGCGGGGATGAGGACATCCATCGCAGGGAGCCAGTCAACGTGGGCCGGTGCAATCAGAGTCCGAGCAGGGCTCGGGAGAATCATGTAATCGGCACCGAAAGGGCCGTGCAACCAGACCCAGTGACGCTCACCGTGCGGACGAAGCATCTTCATCCGGGCCATAACATCTATCGACAGGGAAGTGGGGCCCGGGACGCGTCGCAAGTCGTCGGGGAAGTCCTCGCCGGTCATAAGAGCAAGCAAGGTAATCAGACCGCCGCATCATATCGGTGAGTGAGCGCCCACCGATACGATGATGCGGTCCAAAAACCAAGCCGCGATATCGATCACGACGGCGGGGACAAGCTCATCGCCATCCCTAGATAGAGCTCTGGGACGTGTCATCGCGTAGAGCATGTAGAGCTCTGGCGTAGACATCGTGCCTGGCTCATATCTGGCCAAGAAGGTCGTCGCCATAAGGCGCTGGGCAATGCGGAGGCAGGGATGGACAATGGCCGAGGCCTTGGCCCTACTAGGGTCAAAGGCAGCGTGGAGACCCGTAATCCGGGCCCAGAAGGCACCGGCGTCGAAGGAAGGTGGGGGGATATGGGTGGGGCCGTAACCGCGATCGGCACCGGGGACAGCGGGCCACGAGAAGAACGCTCTCATCATATCGAGAGTGACCTGGCACTCTCGATCCATGAACCTAAACGAGCATCCCTCGTCGGTCCGGGCGATCGAGCTCAGAACCTCAAGTGTCGAGCGGGTAAAAGTATCCGCCGACACCTGCAGAAAATCTCGCCAGCCCACATTGTCGTACAACCTGAGCATCCCCTCAAGTACCCCCAGGCGTCCTAGGTCAGCGAGGTGTGCAAACCTGGGGGGTATGATCGAGCGCTGGGAGATACGGTCGAAGACGGCGCGGTGTGCGTCGTCTCGGAACGTAATCCCGAGCGGCCCGACCAGTGGAGCCGGTGGTGGTGGCTGTGGTGCGGCAGGGAGAGGCTGTGCGGGCTGTGGGTGCACTGCAGGCTGTGCGGGGTGTGCGGAGCCTGCAGGCTGTGCTGGGTGGACGGCGTGTGTGGGAGACGGTGGAGGAGAGTCCTCCAACTCGTGGGAGGGGGCCGGCATCATCCGACCGCTTCCGCTTGGCGGAAGCTCTCTTCGACCGCGACCGTGTCCGGGGCGGCATATCGGCCCCGAGCGCGCCGAAAAGTGCAAAAAGTGCGGTGTGCGTAAAAGAGTGGAAGGAGTATACCCAGACACGCCGCGAGTGCTCAGTAATGGAAGCGTGCGAAGTCCGCGCCTCCACGAAGCTCAAATCAATCCCGAGAAGCTCCCCTGGGCTCCCCTAAGCTCCAAAAAGCAACCTGCGCATGAAATGGTGATATCGGTGAGTAATAATCAAAATGTATGGAGCATTAGGGGTATCATAGATAGATATGGAAATTGATTTGGGGTTGGGGTTCGTTTAACACATGGATCCTCAAAAATACACAAAAAGAGGCGAAAATAGGCGAAATAGGGGGTACCGGAGGTGACCGGAGACACGGCCGCCGGCGGCGACTCGGGCGAGGCGACGGGGGTGCTCGGCCGGCGGTGGCGGGGCCGAGCGGCGGCGTGGCAGCGGCGGTCGGGCGAGTAGGGGCGCGAGCAAGCGAGGATCGGGCGAGGGAGCTGAAGGGGCGCGGGTGTTTGGGGGTTTTGCGTTTCGAAAAATGTGCCCCCCTCTCGCCCTTTATATAAAAAATTTACGACTCGGCCGAGCGAGGTAGTCACTCGGCCGAGCGAGGCCAATGAAAATTTCCTCCCCGCTATCGCTTCGGCCGAGTGGCTTTGCCAGCCTCGGCCGAGTGGAGTAAGTCCATTCGGCCGAGTGACTCAAGCTACTCGGCATGACTCGCCCTAGGAGGGTATCCGTTTCACTCGGCCGAGTTAATATATATACTCGGCCGAGTAGCAGTTATATTGGAATCAGGAAAATAAACAGAGAGTTGGGTACAACAGACTTCCCTCGTTCGTGAGCGGCTCGGCCGGACGAACTTGTGTACTCGGCCGAGTGACTAGTATGCTCGGCCGAGTGAGCCTTGTGTTCTGCTGTTTGTCTTCGTTTGGGCTCTAAACTCCGTCTTTCTTCCTCCAGTCGATTCCATCTTCCTCCTAAGCGTCGAGCGCCTTCTTGGGGCGCTCCTCGTCGTCTCGTTCATCCTCCTTATGATGGATCTACCTATCTCCTCTCCTACCAAGAAAAATAGGACCCGTTATCACAAAATTTTTGGGGCGAACGACTCAAAACACTAAAAATTTCTAAAGCGAAAATAAAGAAAAAGTGGAAATAAAGCGAAAACCGTCGGGTTGCCTCCCGACAAGCGCTCGTTTAAGGTCGTGAGCTCGACCCCCTAAAATTTTCAATCAATGCGGGATGTTTGGTGCATATGAGATGCACCCATCAAACTTTCCGGGGAGAACGCTCGGATTGGGACGTGGCGGCGTCGTGTTCTCCCTCGGTGGTCTCCCATCTCGAATAGTGTTGGGGGGAGGCTCCCCCAAGCTAGCATTTGCTCCGGTCAACGGCTTTACCGGTGATGCCGATTTCCGTACCGGAGGAGCTTTCTTTGGAGACTCCAATTTCGAGAGCTTGCAGAGCTCTCGAATCCTTGCGACATCAGTGTCGCCTTCCTCATCTTCAGCGGAGAGGTCGGGGGAATCATCTTTCTTCTCATCTTGGCCTAAATCCGGGCCTTCCTCGAAATCTTCATCAAAAAGAGCGCCAATTGAGTGGGGGATCGCCTCCTCTATCACCTCATTGAGGAGGTCCATGTAATCAAGCTCCTCGTGGTAGGGCATGTGCTTCATAGCATTAGGAATGTGGAGCTCCACCTCGATGTTGCCGACGTTTAAAGTTAGGGTACCTTCACGCACGTCAACAATTACTCCGGCGGTGGCGAGGAACGGGCGTCCAAGTATCAATGAAGTATCTCCCTCCTCCTTAACGTCCATGATCACGAAGTCACATGGTAAGCATATTCCACCCGGGACTTGTAGCGGTATGTCTTCGGCGATCCCCACTGGCCTTGTTATCTGTCCATCGGCTAATTGAATGCGCATGTCGGTGGGTTTCAACTTTGTCCCGGTGTTTAGCCTTAAGAACATGGAGAGAGGCATGAGGCTCACACTAGCCCCTAGATCAACCAACGCCTTTTGAAGTGGGACGCCGCCCAAGGTGCAAGGAATCCGAAAACTCCCCGGATCTTTAAATTTGGCCGGCTCCTTTTCTCTCTTGGTAAACCAAGAGCCCTCCTCGGCTAGCATGATCTTCTCCTTCCTCTTTCTCCCCGAAATCAAGTCCTTCAAGAATTTAGCATATGTGGGGATCTCCACGATGGCGTCGAGGAAGGGAATATTGAGGCTAACTCCTCTAAGATACTCGAGGAACTTCGTTAGCCTTTTCTCCATTTTCACTCTCGCTAATCTTTGGGGGAATGGGACCGGTGGCATGAAGCGCCTTTCCTCAATCAATTGTTCCGCTCTAGATTTCTCTTTGTCTTGTGGCTCCTTCTCCTTTTCAACTTCAACTACCGGCTCAATTGGCTCCAAGCTCTCCTCCACGGGCTCCTCGGTAGGGATCATGACGGGGGTGGTATCCTTTCCGCCTCTAGTGGTAACGGCAACTACAACATTGATGTGGCCGGTGTTGCCCCGTGGGTTTGGTTCGGGTTGCGCCGGCAATCGTTGAGTGTTCCGATTTAGCAACGCCAATTGCTCCGATATTTGAGCCACAACGGTATTAAGAGAGTCTTGCCCCGCCTTCAAAGTAGCATTTACCTTATTTTGCTCAACCATGAACGCCTCCACTCTAGCTTCGAAGTCGGATCGTTGTTGAGCTTGTGGAGGGTTTTGATTTTGATTCCTCCACCCTTGGTTGTAACCGGGCGGCCTATATGGTGGAACTTGTTGCTTGAGTTGAAAGTTTTGTTGAGTAGGCCCCCTCGGTGGATAGTTTTGTTGTTGGGGCGGTGGTGGTCGGGCTTGTTGAGGCGGCGGTTGTGGCGGGTTCAAAGCTCCTTCATTGTTGGCGTAGGAGAATCCGGGATGATTTCTTGCGGCCGGATTGGCCCAATATCCTTGGTTCCCCGCAACATATTGTACTTGCTCCAAGGATCCTTCTCCTTGCTCTCCTCCCGAGTACACGGCTTGAGATTGGTCTTGCCAATCACACATTTGGTTCGTTGGAGCGGAGGTAGAAGGGGCTCCTTGGGGCTCCGTGATAAACTTCTCCAATCTCTCCACTACCTTGTGGAGAGAATCAAATTTGCTCGTAAGCTCCGCTACGGCCTTCGCCTCGTAGATACTAGTTGGCTTTAAGGAGGACGTAGAGTGTCCTCGCTCATCGCCCCATTGTTGGTTATTTGAGGCCATCTCCTCAATTAGGGCCGTAGCTTCCTCGGGAGTCTTTGACAAGATAGCACCATTCACCGCGGCATCAATAATTTGTTTAGTCCCCGGTTGGAGACCGTTGTAGAAGCTATGAACTAGCTCCCAATCTTCTATGCTGTGGTGCGGGCATTGATGCTGTAAATCCTTAAAACGCTCCCAAGCTTCATAGAGCGTCTCCTGTGGTCCTTGCTTGAAGGACATGAGAGCGCTCCGGATCTTCACCGTCTTGGATGGCGGATAGAACTTATCAATAAATGCACTCGCCAACTCGTCCCAAGTGGTGAAGACACCCTCAGCTTGCGTCCTCAACCAGTATAGTGCCTTGTCCTTTAATGTGAAAGGGAAGAGACGCAGTCTGATGGCATCGATGGAGAACCCCGGCATCTGGAACGTGGCGCACTTCGACAAGAACGATTGGATGTGGTAGTGGGGATTTTCATGGGCATTCCCATGAAATGGATCCTGCTGCATCAGAACCACTAGTCCAGTCTTTAGCTCGAAGCTCTTGTCGGCCGCCAACCCCGGCATGGCAATGGATGAGGTGGTAGAAGAGGTCTTAGGCCGAAGCCTATCTCTAATAGAAATTAGCCTTGCCATCCTTGCCGCCAATTGTTCCGCAGTTTCCGGGTTGGTCATAAACCGCCCTTCCGGATTTTGTCTCCTTTCCGCTCTAAGTCTCCGCGCGGTACGTTCGATCTCGGGATCAAATAATATAGCTTCAGGGTCCGCCGTAGATCTCGTGTACATGCACTGGGGAAACAGAGTTTTAAAGAAATGATTAGTACCGTGGAAGGGTTAGGTAGGAAATAAGAAATAAAAATAATGATAATAATAATAATAAAATAAAAAAAAAGGAATAGCTAGGGTGAGAAAGAATCAAACGCAATCGCCTCCCCGGCAACGGCGCCAAAAACTTGGTCGCTCCGGGATGTGACCCAGAGAACGGTTGTAGTTTTACCGCAAGTGCACGGTGTAGCAGCGAGCGGGATATCGAACACAGGGAGGACGAATGACCGTGCTTGTTCCAATCAACCTGGCTATTTAAGAGAGAAATTTGCCTTTGGTGATCCTGTCACAATCGTCAGACAAAAATGCGGAAGTATCAAATCAAATAAAGAACGTCTAGGGAATGGGGAATCCCCGCTACTAACCGTATTTCATAAATGCGGTTTATCGGTATCAAAATTGCTTGAATGAGAATTTGGATGAACTAGTTGCAACTGAATGTAGAACCAAGCTCACGCTCTCGCGCTGTTGCCGGTCTATAGCTATCCTAGGTTTGGGTCCAATCTCTTGCAAACCCTAGCCTAGGGAAGCTAGCATTAGGATCAACATCATCGTCCAATCGCGCACCGAGCCCAATCTCTTGCAAACTCGGTCCACGACCTAGATTGGGATAGTTCCTACCCGTCCAATCTCTTGCAAACGAGTATCGGCATGGAATTGCAACCGGAAATCCTAGTATCGGTCCAATCTCTTGCAAACCGATACTTCGAAAATCCGACTCCAACCCAATTCGGATTTCTAGGGTTTCCTATCAAATTGGGATCCAATCTCTTGCAAATCCCAATTGATATGAATACCTAGCCATCCGTAGTAAATTGATCCCAATCTAATCCCTAATAACAATTCTAGCACAATTTCTACCAATTCATCACAAATATGAAAGTGGGCTTGTAGGGGTTCATCCCCACGCCCCAAGACGTGGAGACTACTCACAAATCATAGCGAGATCACAAAAATAATCGTTGAAATAAGCAATGAAATTCATCACAATATTGAGATAAGCAATAAAATAAGAATTTTTAAGGAAAAGAGATGCAAACCAATGGAGTTCTTCAATTAATCCAACAAAATTCCAATCTTTTTCTCCTCTCCAATCACAAGAATAAAGCTAAAAACTAATCTAAAAAGCTGCAAAAAAATCTAAGAGGGAGCCTCCAAAACTAGGGTAAAAACAGGGCTTAAATAGCCCTCAAAATCGTCCAAAAATCGTGACCAAATTACCCCTGCACAGCCTGTTTTCCGCAGTTTTCGCTACAGGCAGCGCATCGCACTCGGCCGAGTGACAAACGTCGCTCGGCCGAGTGAAAACCCTGCAATTTTCCAGTAAGTCGGGGCTTTCAGGGGTCTTCACTTCGGAGGCGGCTCGGCCGAGTGAGTTGTCGTCACTCGGCCGATGACTTCATTGTACTCGGGCGGACGGGATTCTCCACTCGGCCGAGTGGGTCTTCTGAAGTTCAGGCAGCCGAAAAACAGTAACTTCGATGTTTTGGAAGGGCTTCGTCTGGGCGCCACTCGGGCGGACGTGATGTCTTCACTCGGCCGATGTGGTCTTTGGTGCTCGGCCGAGTGCACATGTAAATTGTGTCTGATCTGGTCGGCCGAGCAGTGTCTCGCTGGTCGGCCGAGTGGCTCCTCCACTCGGCCGAGTGGGACACAAAAAATGCCCAATCTGCTTGTTCTGGCCTCCTCGTCGCTCCTGCGACGTCCGTTCTTCTTCCGCTCCTCTCCAACAGCAAAATACCCCACGGGGAGGTCGATGGTGACCGTCTAGAGTAAGCGCATCTCGAGATCACTCCAAATCGCGCCAAATCACCTGAAATGCGACAAAAACAACAAATCGTGAAAAGCATCGCAATATCGTCGATATACCGTGAAAAACATGATTTGGGCGATCTAAATGGCATGCAAACATGCGGAAAAAGGGTGTAAAATAAGGAGTGATCAGTGTGTAAAAGATATAAGTTAAAACGAAGAGTACGAAACCGGTCGATAAAATGAGTTGTTCGAAATAAGTTTGAGTCATATATACATAATAAGAAGGATGGTTTATTTAGCTTATATAAAGCTATCACGAGTAAAAGTAAATCATTCACACGAACATTAAGGACATAGGTTAGAAAAATATTATGCGGCAGCAGTTTAAAAATTTTGGAAAAGTTTCGAGATTCAAGGAATGAAATCAGATCAAATATAGTGTAGAGGGTTTATGCTCATGCCAAATGTTTTTCCAAGTCTTAAAACTGAAGAGAAACTCCAAATAAACCGTATTGAAAGAACTTTTAGAGAATCCGGATTCGCCAGCAGAAACTGATTTATACAAGGGTCTTAACGCACGAGCACAACGAACATAGTACTGATATATAAAAATAATTGAAGTTCTATTTTAGAAATCATTTTTAGAAATATGTATGATGAATGAAAAGATAATAGCATCTTAGTAGTATGGAAGTAAGTGGGAGGATATATATATAGAATTATTAAATTGGTAATAAAGCTTTAAAACCGAATTATGGAGGGTCTAGATCAGGAAATGGTTACGAAAAGTAATTTTACGAAAATCTGAACTAGGGAAAACGTTGAGCATAAAAATCGACTTGCTGAAAGCTGAAGTCCCATGTGACTTGAAAGGTATATAAGAAGTAAGCACGATGCGGTATTCGAATAATTTTAATGGTATAAGTAAGAAAAGAAAATTATAATTCGGGTTAGGAAAAACAGAAGTACGGTTCAGAATAAAATTGGTATATGAAAAGGGACAAGACATTTATATCGACACGAAAGTATAGGCTGGAAAATATTATAAAATAATAATCAAAAATCTCGACAAAAGTTTCAATATTTAGAAAAGAACAAATAAATTTAAGTCGACGAAAGAGTATGAAATCTAATATATATATTAAAAGTTTTCGAACAAATTCAAACTTAGCGAAAGAGGAACATCGAATTTACTATTAGGAGAAACAAGGATTTGCCACAAGAACGGGTTGGTATAAAGACTTTGAAGTACGGGTACGACAAACTTATGATTAGTATATATTCATAAATTAATTGTAGTTCTATTTATCTTGAAAGAAGTATTTTAAAGTACGTATGGTAAATAGCTAAAATGAATTTCGCAATTTAGAAAAGGTGGTATATCGAATTATCGAAATAGTACTAAAGTTTAAAATCAAGTGCGGACGATATATGTTAGAAAAATAGTTTCGAGATAGTAATTTAAAATTACGACCAAATAGTCTTCAAAATCTAAGAATGACTTTTAGCTCAAACGGAAGTAATGGAAATATACTGAAAGAAGGTTTAAAACAAAATTTAAATCGAGTGGAAACTTTTAATAAGGAAAAATTTGAAAACGACTTTGGAAGAATCAAGATTTGCAACGGAAAAGATTTGGAAGGTCAACGATGATAGTAATGAGGGGATCATGTGAATCGAGGGCAATGAATGTGGTTGTGTGATGAATGCACCTAAATTTCGATTCAAGAAAACTACGATGAAAACCTACGGTCAGTAACACTGAAGTGTAGTGACCAGGAAAAGATTGAATCAGAGGGTCCTAATCATCGGTTGACTAAAGGTCAAGGGAAATTTAACACTAAGGCTTCCTAATGGCTAGAGTATATTAGAGGCCTCAGGGAAGGTTCTAAGAGAATCGAGATCATGTTCTGTTGGGCCCGAAATCGATGAACCCAAGCGAACAGCTAAAGAAATCCTAGGAATTTATCATGGTCAGAGCTAGACAGGAACCACTAAGGTAACTCTTAAGACCATCATATCAATCACTAGCATGGAGTCTAACAAACAATCAGGGATCCCTAACTAGCCAGCACAAAAGTCTAACTAAGTCTTACTATAGTCCTGACCTAATGGATTTCCTACCAAGCTGGGACAGGTGCTCTAACACGTCTACCAGCCACCTAAGACATATGAACGCTAAAAACCTAGACTCCGGGCTTATAATTTGGATGTTCTAATTTATTTAATGGACATTCTATAATTATTATCGTTGTTCCGATAGTTCGCATTTGCAAATGGACCTGCATGGGCCACCAACAAAACCTGTCACGCCCCGCTTCCCTAAAATGGAAGGCGAGACGTGAGGAGGTCCGCTCAGACGTGGAGCTGTGAAGCTGTAGTCTGATAAGCGTATAAAATTCAATTGGCAGGTCCTTGCAACGCAATACGAAACAACGATAATAATAATGAAATGAGACAATAAGCTATTTATTAAATCTCAGAATATCCATAAAATAAATTACAATATCACAGAAAAGCCACCAGGCTCAAAAGGAATATCTAAGGCCTATACATGGGCAACAAAGTACAAAATACAAGCAAAGGTGCCACGCACCGACAACTAACAGCAAGCCTAAACAAAGGAAGAGAACACAAGCGGTCTCCAAGACTGGTCACCAATGACCACAAACTCCTCCTCGGCAACCATTGGCTCAGCGTCAGCAAACACTACGACCTCTGCAACGGCCTCTAGCTCGGGATCTAACATGTGTCACCCAAAAGAGTAAATGGGCACATGTCAGCAAGTCTAAAAGACTTGGGCAAGGAAACTGAAAGGAAGGTAAACTAACAACCTAGCAGTTCTAAAAGTATGCATGACATGGCAGTTTTAGTATGAGTGTGCAAGCAAGTCATGGTATAACATCAAGTACAAGTGAACAATTATCATGGCATGACGGGAGTAGCCAAGCTACTAACATTCTCAATCTTTTCACTAGTCATGTTTTCAAGTTATTTGTAGATGTTTACGCCTTACAGCTGAACTGTTGGACATTCACGCTGATTGGCCGCTTAACACTACCCCAGAACCCAGAGTTTACGCCTTACAACTGAAGTTGCTGATCGGGCAGATTCCCAGTTGATTGGCCGCTTAACCCTTACCCCTCCCACACGTAAACAAGCCAGGGTCCCTGCACACGATGCTCAATAAATGAGCCAGGGTTGCCCCGCACAAGAGCTTGTTTTTAGGTTCACAATTTGGCGTAGGGTTGTGCCCGCTAAAAGCAGGTGCCTAGCCTCAATCAATTCACTAGGTGTAGCGGTGCTACGCAATCACGGGAACATTTAAAGAATGCAATGACATGACAATAAATTCGCGTACCGTTAATTGAAATTAAACATGACATGGTAGTACTTATGCAACATGATAAATGACGGGTCTAGCTTCGTTGTCAAGCTAGATCCTGAAATTGCGCCTAGGCGAGTATCATTTCGTCGCCTAGTCTCTTTTACGCCTACAACAAGCAAATGGCCTAAGACATGGCCCAAAACCATAAGTGGCAAGTTTCACTTGCCTAGCAACAAGGATGACGATCAACGAGGCACGTCACAAAATGTTAGCTACGGGGGTGAGATCGCTGCCATGGCAAAATAATATTAGAACAACATCCAACCTAATTTTATTAGGGTTTAACAAGAATCACAAAATGGGTTACGAGAATATTAAAGGATCGATTCACTACCGTATCGGAGCGGAAGAACGATGCCGAGCAAGCACGACAACGGAAGAACGATTCGGAGAACTACGGTTCATATCTGGAATGGATGGAGAAATATGGAGAAATGGGATTTGTGGGGTTTTTGGGGGTTGGCCGGCGGCCTAAATCATGAAGGCCGGCCTAAATGGAGGGGGAGAGGGGCTCTTGAGGAAGGAGGAAGGGCTAGAGGATGGTTGGGGAAGATCAGAGACCAAGGGGAAAGAAAAAGGCCAAGAGAGGTGAAAGAAAGAAAAGAAAACGATTGGGGGTTTAAATAGAAAATCGTGCGGCGGCTAGGGCAAACCTAGGGTTTCTGGGTGATTTAGTCGGTCAACGAAGGGTGGCTGACCGACTAGTTTGGGAACTAGTCGGTCGGTCGTTCAACTGTGACCGACTAAAATCAAACAGCGAAAGAAGGAAGAAATCTGGGAAGTGAATTAGTCGGTCTGTGAAGGCCCGTCGACCGACTAGTTTGAGACCTAGTCGGTCGGTGAGTGTTCATGGACCGACTAACGATAAACAGTAACTTAGGTAAAATTAATCAAAGGAACTAGTCGGTCTGAGAGCAAGTTCTGACCGACTAGTTTCACATCTAGTCGGTCGGTGGTTGTTCTTAGACCGACTAAGAGTAAACAGTAACGCCTGAATAATTGATTTAATGAACTAGTCGATTCCAGAAGAGTTCCTGACCGACTAGATTGGAATCTAGTCGGTTGGTTCCCCTTCTTGAACCAACTAACGTACACGAAAAGAGTCGATTCGAAGCGCGAAGCTTCGGGAAGGATTCCTATGGCTCCTAAGCTCAAACTAACTCTAAGATATAAGCGATATGAAGCTCGTCATGAGTGACTTACTCCAAGCTCAACGATCCAAGGAAGAAGCTAGAAAATCACAACGAAACGAATGACAACGAAAGCTACGGAAGGGAAAACACACATACAGAGAAAATCCACCAAGACATATATATTATATCGATAACACTGATATAGAGAAACCAGTCGTTACAAAATATATTGTATAATGAGATAAATCAGTTAGTATCATAAAGAATATTGCAACATCACATTTTGGCAGGGGTATGAAATTTACTCATGGGTTCCTTCGTCTGAGCACAGAGAGAAATGTGTCTGCACAGGTTCCGGGCAGCTTGAGAAAAGTGAGAAAAGTAGAAAGGGACTTCAGATGCCAGTTTGAGCACTTCCGGATGGAAACTGGAATGGCTGGTAATATAATGAAGCATTCGATCTTCTGAAGGAGCAAAGAACATCTTCGAGGCCGTGTATATGTGATGTCTCCAATTTATGCATCACGTCAATTGCAGGAATTGATTGATTGAATTCTACTTGAGGTGAGAACAAAACTGGATAAATTTAAAATCGATTGGTTGATTTTCCCACAACTGCCAAATGACAGTGTATAAATGCAAAAGCCTAAACAAATTTACAAAATCATTCGAACTTCAACAACTTGTGGCAACTAATTACTAACAATAAATCAAAGAAAAGAATGTAAAAGACTAGCTAACAACTTGACCTCTTCTTACTGAAAGCATGCATAAGCCACTTGCACAGGTGAGCAGTACTACCTTTAAGTAATGAACTTGGGATCTGCTTGGCTTATCATGCCACTACTCACTAGTATCTTGGCCTTATGTCACCTGTAGGCTGTATGCATTGAAGAAGAATCAGTGATGAACACATACAAAACATAAATGAGTAAATATATTGTTTCATAATGAATATTGCAATATTACCGTGTGGCACTGGTATGAAACTCAATAATGGGGAACATGTATGAAATTCTTCAGAGCATAAAGCTCTAGGTGGCTGAACAGTGTCTGAGCAGCCAGGGGAAGGTGTCTGCACAGTTTGAGAGACGATCCCAAAATGGAACCTTCAGGCAACGGGCAATGTAACGAAGCATTCGATAACCTCGGGTGCTTCTAAAGGAGCAAAGAACATCTACGAGTTCAAATATAAGTGATGTATTCAATTTCTGCATCAAGTCACCTGCCTCTAGTATATTGGCCATCTTTTGTGTTGTAGAGGAAGCATTCATGAACAACAACAAATTAGCAAGTTGAAGAAAAAATATTTTATAAGTAGAATCAGATAGAATCAGATAATGGAACTATCATCATGAAGTGTAGTGGTTGATGAGATCTTGTGGGTAGGGAAGACATTTTTATAGCTACTTGACAGGCACATAGATGAGGATGAGACTACAGAAGAGTTACTGTGAGCCTGTGAGGCTACAGAAGAGAACCAGTGTGTCAACAACAGAGTGCTCGTGTATATGCAGAAAGTAGAATAGTGCTCGTGAATCTACAGCCGATTGATACCAGCCAGTTTATGTACCCAAGAATGGTTGACCTTTGTGGGGCGAGCTGGGCAAAAATGTTATTAGCCCCTAAAATAATTTCTCAACGCGCAGAACAGTCAAAATACATTTGGTTGGAAAACTCCTAATAAATAATACTGTATGGGAAAACACAGCTGACCCTATTTTACCTTGGCCTGAGGGCTTGTTTAATGCTTTTGCATGCAGTAGTCACCCTCACATATTTGCACTTAATGCAGCAGAGTAGGTTCACTTGCATTTAATGCATTAGACCAATTGGGTTTGCCCAATGCGCACTACGGTCCAAATTTTTAAGCCCATCGTGTGAGTAGGTTCACTTTGTTTTTGTTAAACTTGACCCAACTGCCATCCCTTCGACTTCACTTGTGTGGACAAGATAACATGACGATGTGGCAGACGGATGGCCAGTTGGTTATGAGCGGATGATGCAGTTATTCGATAAGATGGTAGAAGGTACGGATATTGCTACCGCTGATGATATTTAGTATCTGTAAGATACAACATTTGCTCAATGTAATAATTTTTTTAATACATATTGACCACTTTGTAGCATGAAATTTTATCATGGCTTCCTACAAATGTTATCATCGGTATGGATTGATGTTGTTTATCATACCAATTACACCGAGCGCAACACTGCAACAATATTGCCCGTTTTGCGCCTTGAGTAATTATGTCTTTACCTATAAAATTGCTCAACGCGCAAAACTGGCAATATTAGTGCCGGTTTTGCGCTCTTAGTATTTTTAATAACAACAACCTTTGTTCCAAATTGTTATGCGATGAGAATGTATCATTGTTAGTGTGTCAAATAGTCCAAGTTAGCATAGGGTTATTGTATCATATATGTTATTGTCTGACAAAATTGCTTACCACAAACTCCCATTGATAAGTTTTGTCCGTTGAGCGCCTTTAGACAATTTGTTAGTGGTTACTACAATTGCTCACCAGTCACCACGATCAGAACAAATATTTTGACCTGTTGTGCGCGGTGAGCAATTTTGTTAGTGCGAAACAAAACTCCTACTCGCCCACTCAATTTTATTTGCTGATATCTCTACAGTAATTGTTGCTCGCATAGTGCAAAATTTTAATGGTTAACATAATTGCTCAAAGCGCACAACGGTGATATATTGGGACCTTTGGTCTACCTAAGAAACCCCTCGAGTTTGCAGAGCATTGATGGTGAATATATGGAGCTCCATTAAGCTTTTTTAATACACTTTATTCAACGCGCACACCGGTCTAAATAATACAGAAGTGAGTAACTATCATAATTGCTCACCGTGCAAAACGCATGGAAAACGGGAATTGCTCAATACACACAATGCACAACGCATGTTTACGAATTGTATTGGTTGATGAGGATGAGACAGCAGTAGAGTTACTGTGTGGCTACATCGAAGACACCGTCATGCTACAGAGGGGTTCTCGTGAATATACAAAAGACGGATCGTGAATCTACAATAGATTGATAACAGACATATGATTTTCCTAAGAATGTTTGATAGCTGGGAAGCGAGCTGGAAAAATTTATAGCCACTTACATAATTGCTCAACGCTCGTAATAAAGAAATTTATGGCCGGTGTGCGCGGTGAGCAAATTTTTAATGGTTAACATAATTGCTCAAAGCGCACAACAAGCAAAGCCAGGTGTTCGCTTTGAGCATATAAGGTATTATGAACAATTGTTAAACGTGCACAACTAGCAGAATTATGCCCGTTGTGCACGTTAAGCTAAAGTAGCGTGGATAACAAATTTGCTCAACGCGCCAATCGCATTAAATTTACCCGTTTTACGATTTGAGCATATTTGTTAGATGCTATAATTTTAATTCCAATGCATACCACCGCAGTGAATCAATCACATTCCAAATTTCATCATACTTAATCTGATTCCCAATCAAGCCTACATGCAAACTTTTCTCCAACCATACTGGAAAACGGCAAAAATCGCGTTTTCCCTCCTCTAACCACCCACCAAAACCAGCAAAATTTTTAGAGTTTGCTACAGTAGCGCTCCAAATTTGGAGGGTCACTATACCAGCCTCCATTTTTTTCATGTGAGGGGGATTGCTAAATGTACATGATTTTAATGCATATACACTACATTTTGGTGTTGGTAGGATTTCCATCTCAACTAGTATTAGAGTTGCATGGTTAGTTTCATAAGAAAGCTTGCATCTTTATTTATCCAAGATAACTCATGCACCGTTCATATATCTTGAGTTTTGTATCATTTTGTGCGTTGAGCAATTCTGAGTTTCGGGTGGTTTTGTGCGGTGAGCAATTCTGAGTTTTTGGTGGTTTTGTGCGGTGAGCAATTCTGAGTTTTGTATGGTGTTGTGCGGTGGACAATTCGGAGTTTTGGGTGGTTTTGTGCGGTTAGCAATTCTGATTGGGTATTTTTAAGTGCTAGAAATTGCTAAATGTGTGTGTTTATCAATTATGGAGGCTTGGGTTGGAGCTCCCTCCATTTCCCACCCTCCATATATGGAGTATTCTCAGAATATTCCAACCCAACCCTCCATTTATGGAGGGTTGGATTGGAGATGCTGTCTATCTCAGAAACTACATGCAAACTTTTAGATTATCTCTGATACATATTCAATCTGTAGACATTTTAGATAAATCGGCTACATATTCACTCAAATTCAGAAACTGCATGCAAACTTTTAGATCATCTCTGATACATATTCAAACTGATGACATTTTCAAAATAACCCACCCATTCAAATATATTGATGCACATACTGATACAAATCCAAACTGATACATTTGCCTATGCTCTTACAAAAAGATCCATATGTCTGTCTTCGTAGATGTTTGCACTGAAGGGGCTCTTTACGGGATAAATTATCGACGTGATACTGCGTGCTTCACCCTACAAAGACGCCTGCAATGACGACACTCGTATGCATGTTACGGTTGCAGAAAGTGGGCAACGACTTTAATAAATGCAACGAAGATGGTCGCCTCGGGCGACCATCTTCGTTGCATTTATTAACGTCGTTGCCCACTTTCTGCTACCGTAGGCCGCATAGGAGTGTCGTCATTGCAGGCGTCGTTGTAACCTGCTGTCAAGAATGACGCCGGTTCGTAGACACTGAAAAGAACTCCGATTCCCATGAGGCGGTGAACACCAACACATAGTTGCGTAATAAATAGAATGAGCTTTTCATCTTCAAGATCGGAAAGGACAGGAGGAAGTGTTTGTGTGTCTTAGACGAGGTATAGTGTAAAGATGAAGGGGTTGGAGGAGGAGATGGAGTGTAAAGAGGAGATGGATGTTCCATGTGTATGTTTGATTATAAATGGACGATAGCCCTTCGTTGCGTTTATTACCGTCATTGCAGTTTCCAACATCAACCATTTATCTTTACGTGAAAAAAGTACTGGTTGAATTCTATCGTCCATTTCTATCTCAAGCATCACGCACGAACAGAAGAAGACCATCTCATCTTTACACTCCATATCCATCTCCATCTCGTCCATTTCTACCTCATGCATCATGATCGAACATAAGAAGACCTTATTGTTTTCAGACGGAGGTTGTGTGGGTAAATAAAGAAGAAGATGATAGAAGAAAGTAGAGGAAGTTGTGAGAAGATGATGGCTCCTTGTCCGCCATTTAAAGGGGAATTGGACCAATCAAAACGAAGAGTATAATAAGTCCGTGATCCTACAGTAATGCAATGGATCTCGGGAATCAAATTTATTTACTCAACACACAAACCGTGTAATACCAACGGAAAATCGCGTAATCCCAATTATTTTAGCATGTGGATCAAAATAGGTTAATTACTCTCCGCATAAAACAAGGCAACTCAACGGTTTTTCGCCTTGATCAACATTGATGCTAATAGGAAAATTATTCCCAACAATACTACTCTCCACTAAGCTTTTTTAATACATTTTATTCGACGCGCACACCGTGCTAAATAATACAGAAGCGAGTAACTATCATAATTGCTCACCGCGTAAAACGCATGGAAAACGGGACTTGCTCAATGCGCACAACGCACAACGCATGGTTGCAAATTGTATTGGTTTATGAGGATGAGACTGCAGTAAAGTTTTACTGTGTGGCTACATCGAAGACCCCGTCATGCTACAGAGGTGTTCTCGTGAATATACAAAAGATTGATCGTGAATCTACAGCAGTTGATACCAGCAATTTGATTTTCCCAAGAATGTTTGACCGTTGGAAAGCGAGCTGAAAAATTTATAGCCGCTTACATAATTGCTCAACGCCTGTAATAAAGAAATTTATGGCTGGTGTGCGCGGTGAGAAATTTTTTAATGCTAACATAATTTCTCAAAGCGCACAACAAGCAAAGCCAGGTGTTCGCTTTGAGCATATAAGGTATTTTATGAACAATTGTTAAACACGCACAACTAGCAGAATTATGCCCGTTGTGCGCGTTAAGCTAAAGTAGCGTCGATAACAAATTTGCTCAACGCGCCAATCGCATTAAATTTGCCCGTTTTGCGCTTTGAGAATATTTGTTAGATGCTATAATTTTAATTCCAATGCGCACCACATGCAAACTTTTAGATTATCTCTGATAAATATTCAATCTGAAGACATTTTAGATTAAATCGGCTACATATTCACTCAAATTCAGAAACTGCATGCAAACTTATAGATCAACTCTGATACATATTCAAACTGATGACATTTTCAAAATGATCCACACATTCAAATATATTGATGCACATACTGATACAAATCCAAACTGATACATTTGCCTATGCTCCACAAACAGATACGTCGACCATCTTTGTTGCGTTTATTAACGTCGTTGCCCACTTTCTGCTACCGTAGGCAGGATAGGAGTGTCGTCATTACAGGCGTCGTTATAACCGGCTGTCAAGTATGTATCATACTTGACACAATGTGCTGGTGATGTCCCCCTGACCCTGCACCTTGGGCGGCTGCCCTAGGTGCCCTGTGTCAGGGACGGGCATGATGGAAGGCGAAATCCTCACATCTGGAAGCCCTTTGTCCGGCATGCTTGATTATAAATGGATGATAGCCCTTCGTAGTGCGTTTATTACCATCATTGCGTAAGTTTCCAACATCAACCATTTACCTTTCGTGAAAAGATTACTGGATGAATGCTATCGTCCATATCTATATCAAGCATGCACGAACATCTGAAGAACTTATTGTTTCCATACGGAGGTTGTGTGGGCAAATAAAGAAGATGATGATAGAAGAAAGTGGAGGAAGTTGTGAGAAGATGAGGGCTCGTTGTCCGCCATTTATAGGGGAATTGGACCAATCAAAACGAAGAGTATAATAAGTCCGTTATCCTACAGTAATGCAATGGATCTCGGGAATCAACATTTATTTACTCAACGCGCAAACCGCCCAAGTTTAACCTACGTCGATTATAACTTTACATGCCGCCCCCCTCCCCGACGTGCCGTTGTGGGTGGCGGCTAGGTCGGATTTTGGGGGAGCCCGACTTTTTTGAGAAGGTTATGGTTTTTGATGAGAGGTGTTTACCGGACGTGTTTGTAATTTTCGCGGGACTTCAGCCGTGCTGTGCCTGGTGAACTATTTTTACTCGACGCTCCCAACGGGGTATAATTTTAACCGTTATGCGTGCGTATGAATATTACTTCAAAACAAGGCTATTAACCCCCCCACAGCGGGGTGTGCGCTCTGAGTAATAATACCACCAACTCACCTTTTTTAATACCACGCACAACACGTTATTGTTTAGCCCGATGTGCGCGGTGAGTAAATTTTTCTCCCAGCCTACGTCCACTAGAGTCCTCGTAATTCTACACAGCAACGAGTCACTATAGGAATTGCTCACCGTGCAAAACCGATGTAAAACGGGAATTGTTCAATGCGCACAACGTACAACGCATGGAATCGAATTGTTTTGTTTGAAGAGGATGATAATGCATTAGAGTTACTCTGTGGCTACATCGAAGACCCTGTCATGCTACAGCAGAGTTCTCGTGAATATACAAGAGACTGCACGGGAATCTACAGCAGATTGATACCATACAGATGATTTTCCCAAGAATGTTTGACCGTTGGGAAGCGCGTTGGAAAATTTATAGCGGCGATCAAAATTGCTCAATGCGCAGAACCAACATAATTGCTCAAAGCGCACAACGACGTTATATTTGGACCTTTAGTCTACCTAAGAGACCCCTCGAGTCTACAGAGACAGCTTTTAGATTAAGTATGATACTTATTCAATCTGAAAACATTGTAGATTAAACCGGAAACTTATTCAATCTGATTCAGAAACTACATGCAAACTTTTAGATTAAATCTGATATTTTTTCAATCTGAAGACATATTCAATCGAATTCAGAAACTGCTTGCAAAATTTTATATTAAATCTCATACATATTCAAATTGATGACATTTTCAAAATGACCCAGCCATTCAAATATATTGATGTACATACTGATATAGATCCAAACTGATACATTTGCCTATGATCTTACAAATAGATACATATGATTGTCTTCGTAGAAGTTTGCAATGAAGGGGCTCTTTACGGGATAAATTGTCGGCGTGATCTGCGTGCTTTCCCCTTCAACTTCCACGAGTTCATCGGGCGACCATCTTCGTTGCGTTTAGTACAGTCGCTGCCGATTTTTTGCCATCATAGGCTGGATATGAGTGTCGTCATAGGAGGCGTCGTTGTAACCTGCAGTCAAGTATGAAGACGTTTCAAAGACACCGAGAGGAACTCCGATTCCCATGAATTTGAATGGTGAGAAGTAGAGGAAGTTGTGAGAAGATGAGGGCTCGCTGTAGGATAACAGACTTATACTCATCAATTTGAATGGTTAATTTCACTCTAAATGGACCGTGAATGCCTTGGGTGCCCTGAAGATGCGTATGAAATCGGAGGAGTACAAGCTGATGCAGTTGTCTCCCAACTATGCTCCTCTCCCTAGTCTACAAAGAGAAGAATGGCCCCTGGCCTTTGGTCCCTGGATGACTGCTGTTGCGGGGTGGAACTCGCGTACAATGAATTTGTATTAGGGGGAACCAAGGGCACGGTGGTTATATTGATAAGAGGATTTAGGCAAGGTTTTTGACAAGTGATTAGTGGGGTGATGAGGCTAAACTTGCCGCTGGAGCAGACCACGGAGTCGAATCCCGCCGGATGCGGTGGAGGAAGATCGGGTGGCAGGAGCCGAAGGCGAATCTCGGCCAAGGGGCGAGCTACCCTGCACAACGAGCAACTCGTCAGAAAGGCCGGGTTGGGGTCCAACCCTTAGCCTCTCCGATGCCTAAGTCAGTAACTGGACTTAAAACGGGGGCTAGGCACGCAGGTCGGACTGTGGATGAGCCGACCGTACGTGACGATCTATGTGTGGGAGAACAAAGATATGGACGACCTTTGTTCTCGTGTGTGGATAATGGGATTGAGAGTGAATTTGCCAACCCCCTCACCGTAAGAAGTGAGGGGGTATTTATACCTGGTGGGAGACGATTAGGTGGGCTGACCTGGCACGCTGACTCGTCGTGCTGAGCTGGCCCGACTGTCAGCGGAAGCTTCGGACGAGGATGTCAGGAACAGGAGTGTCAGCCTCGCTTTTGTCAGAGGGTGCAATGGCCAGGGGGCGCTTTTGTCAGGGCGTCAGGGCCGAAAGCATTAAGTGTCAGGGGTCGCAGCGGCCAGGGGGGTGCTTTGTCAGATGGTCGGGTGGCGCTAGTGTCAGTCATGTCCTTATACTAGGTTGTTTGTCGTGTGTGATGAATCAAGGGTCCGGTGGTGCTATTTCCCACAGCTGGGTTCGCACGGGGCCGCCGGGCCGATCTGTTCGTGGGTTGTTCAGCCTGGCCGCACACCTTTTCGGGTGCGGATCATGGACTGCCGGTAGGGAGGGGTACGGATGTGCCTCTGTCAGCATCCAAGGCTGTGCTGTCCGGGTATATCCCTAGCGCACTGCCCCTGGCGGGCCGAGCGAGAGCGGTTATGCGCCTCTGCCGGGAAAGGGGCGCTGCGAGGTACGCCCATTCCCATGTAGCCTCGGACCCCCGGGCCGACAGTCTGTTCACAAAGGGGCGAGTCAGTGAGGTATATTAGTGGTTCTGGGCGAAAGCCGGACTCCCACGACCTTTAGGTCGTAACAATTTCCCCCGGTATTCGAGCACGAGGTGGGAGCCCGGCTCAACTTGGATGATGTAACGCTACTTCCCTCTGAGCCGGTGGTTCGGACATTGGTCCGCGCTCAGGAGTGGCGGCACGGCTCCCGTGGAGTACTGCCTGCCGTCACGAGATCGTGAGATCTCGACCCGTGTGGGGGCGAAGCGAGGAGGTATGACCCGGCGGTTTGGGGAGGGGCATTGCCGCTTAACGACGTGCGGCTGTATGTGGCGGCCGGGTCGGACCTTGGAGGACCCGGTTTTATTGAGATGGCCCCGGTTCTCGTTGTGATGTGTTTGCCAAACTTGCGTGAGTGATATTTTTGCCTTATTCTAGCCGTCCTGTGTTTGGTGAAATTCCTAGCCATTGTGCGCTTGGGCTTAGGGTGAGGCGTCCGCATGGAGGAATCTTTTTCATTGGCCCTTATCGGAGATCTCGATGACATTTACAACAATAGGGCAGTTGTGACCAAACCCATGGTCGGGTCAGGAGGTTGTTTTAACTTGTCGCCCGCTGCATCGGGGTGAGAGGGCCCTTGTTTGCGGGGCGGCCTTCCTTCTTTTCTGCTGATCGCTGCACTCCTTCTGCCTTTCTGTCCGCGGGGGTTTGGGGGCGGAATACTGATCTCGATTGTCCGGGGGCGAGCTGACGGGCCATGGCTCGCCGTTTGGATTCATCGGGGATGCATCCTTGCTGTGACCCCCGTCGGGAGGATCGATGTTCCGTTTGTCGGGCGGACCTCCTTCCCCTCCACTTGCTTCATCGTATTCCATCTCGCCTTTGTCGTGCTGGATGGTTGTTCGGTCTCTCTGGGGATCCCGTACATCGAGGGGGAACCCTGGAGGAGGCGGCGGACGATGTGGAGGTGGAGGCGTCGCCCTCCGGGGGGGGGGGGGGGGGTGTCCGGCGGGCCGGCCTCGAGTGGGAGGTCGAGGGCAGGCAGGTGGGTCGTTATGGGACCCGTCGGGGGTTTCCCCCCTCACACCCGGTGGGGATCGGCGTGGTGCGGATGCTAATTGGGGTATGGCGGCCCGCTGCGAGTCTTCCGGACCGGCTGCTTCATCTGGTTTAGAGCAGGAGGAAGGCTGGCAGGCGGGGCTCCCAGTGTGTAAGGGGAATACCCTATTGGCGATCCGCTTGTAAGGGGAGTACCCTATCAGTGGTCATCGAGTGGAAGCAGTCACCGGTAGAGGAAGTGCGATCCGTCGGCGGCCATCAGCCTCCTCCGTAGTTGGATGGGGCGTCCGGGGCTTTTTCATACTTGGTGTAAAGGGATGCGATTCCTTCTTATATATATTTTTTCTTTCCCCTAAACTCCGAAGGGGGGTATTTATAGAGGGATTCTGCAGACGGATTCGCCCTAGCTAATGCGAGGGACTGGCGCCATTAATGGGCTCCGCCGAATCACGCGCTTTGGGAACCGCTTTTGCCAGGCGGCACCTGACGCGGTTCGTCAGCCCTGGCCTCTCGGGGGCGTGTTGTTGTTGATGGCGTGTTTCCCGAGCGTCCTTTCATTTCGTCGAGTCACATCGTGGCGCTGCTTTATTGGGACCCGGCGTATATCCGACAGGCATTGTTCCGTGGTTCCTGGTTTGCGACCGGTCCGCCCCGGTTTACGTGCCCTTGTCCTCCTTCCCAGGTTTGAGTTCTCGAGGATCACGGGCCTAATCGGGGCGGGGGAATCTTGATGCGGGTTGGGTAGCCAGCCCCGGGTAGTTGGTCACTATGCGGTTCGAACCAGGTAGCCATTACTGAGGTGAGCGTGTCGCCCCTTGGAAGCCGATCGGTGCCATGTTGTATCGTAGGTGTTCCCTATTTTGTCTTCTTGCGTGGGTACGATTATTGCCCCCAACGTTCCCTTGTCCGAGAGCGCAAGGTCTGGGGGGAAGGGGATGTTGATGGTCGACGTGTTAGCTTTGGGCGGGACGGGGGATCACCGGCTCGGATTGGGATGAGACATGCCACCCTATCACGGGTAGGGGCTAACAATAGTGCGGTTGACCCCTCAGTTTCCGTCGCGAGGGGATTTTGCCTCGGGCGGAAGTGGCCCAACAGAACAGGTCTTAGCTCACCCCCTTCCCCTTTGTCTGAAAGGTATCGACGAGTTTAGTTCGAGAGGGGTCTCGTTTTGAAGCGTCGGTCCTGCCTAGTATCAGGGGGTTCGAACTGCGTGTAGGTACTTCCTGGGCATCCTGAGTTATTCCAGGGGGAGTAGTGCGGCGCTCTGTCCCTCCTCTCACCGCCGTGAGGGGTGGCCCCGTTTCGTGAGCTTGCCCGGCAATTGGCAGGGGGATCGTTTCAAGCTAGAGCATTCTCAGATAGTTAATGTGAGTTCGATAGGGATAATCTTTTTCATTTAAAATTTACAGGAACTCTTCTTTGGTTTGTACATGAGGACTTAGATCATTTCAAGTTGGGGGAGTACGATCCGGTCCGAAAGCGGGCTGTGGAGCTGTTCCCTCCTGCTGTGAACTACCTCAGGATGGGAGGATTATCATCTGCGGGGTGGGCCTTTTTATCTTCAGTTGTTCGCGGCGTCTCGGTGAGCGCACTCCCTCCGTGCTGAAGGGTTGCAAGGTCTCTTCGGTTGGGTTGATTCACTAGGGAAGCTATCTTGCTGTGGCGTTTGTCCGGGTGAGCGAACTCCTGACCACCGGGCAGCCTTCCCTCCCCTCCGTTGCTTTGTCATCTCCCTCCACGCCTCGCGGTTTGGGTTTGAGGGGAAGGTCGAAGGCGAGCAGGTGTAGACCTGCAAGCACGGAGGGGCTTTTGCCTTTCCCGCCGACGGGGATCGGCGGGGAGCGGATGCCTACCTTCCCCCGTCTCATCCGGTTTAGAGCAGACGGAGGAGTGGAAGGTGGATTCCCCTTGTGTAAGGGGAATAGCCTATTAACGATCCGTTTGTAAGAGGAATAGCCTATCGGAGTTTGTGGCGGGGAGCGACCGCCTATCGGGGAGGATGGATCCATTGGTGGCCGGTGACCTCCCTTTTGTTTGGGCGAGGAATCTCGGCCCTTTTCCTAGTTGGTGGAGGGTGCCAGGGCCGATTTCTCATACCTTACAAATCTTTGTCTCTCTCTCTTTCGGGAGGGTGAGTGGCGCCTTTATAGGGGGATTTTGTTGACGGTTTCCCCCCTAATTACTGCGATGAGTTGGCTTTATTAATGGGCTCCTCGGAATCACACCCATTGAAAACCGCTTTTGCCAGGTGGTGCTTGTGGCGACTCGCCAACCCCAGCCTCTTTTAAGGCGTATCATTATTGGTGGCGTATTTCCCGAGCGTCCTTTCGTTTCGTCGAGTCGCATCGGGGGCTGCCTCATCGGGACCTGGTGCCTGGTTTGCCCCGGTTTACGTGCCCTTGTAGTCCTCCCCAGGTTCGAGTTTTCAAGGATCACGGGTCTACCAGGGCGGGGGTGTGGCTACGTGGTGAGGCCCATGCCCTTCCCCAGAGGTCTCGAGGGGGGGAGGAGCGGGCGCGCAGCCCGGCCCGTGCCCTTCTCTGGTTTGGGTAGCGAGGGTTGGCCCTGCCCTAGAGGTCTCGAGGGGGGGAGCGGGCGCGCAGCCCGGCCCGTGCCCTTCTCTGGTTTGGGTGGCGATGGTTGGCCCTACCCCAGAGGTCTCGAGAGGGGGATCGAGCGCGTAGCCCGGCCCGTGCCCTTCTCTGGTTTGGGTGGCGAGGGTTGACCCTGCCCCATAGGTCTCGGGGGGGGGGAGCGGGTGCGTAGCCCGGCCCGTGCCCTTCTCTGGTTTGGGTGGCGAGGGTTGGCCCAACCCCAGAGGTCTCGGGGGGGGGAGCGGGCACGTAGCCCGGCCCGTGCCCTTCTCTGGTTTGGGTGGCAAGGGTTGGCCCTGCCCCAGAGGTCTCGCGTGGGGGGGGGGGGGAGCGGGCGCGTGGCCCGGCCCGTGCCCTTCTTTGGTTTGGGTGGCGAGGGTTGGCCCTGCCCCAGAGGTCTCGAGGGGGGGAGCGGGCGCGTGGCCCGGCCCATGCCCTTCTCTGGTTTAGGTAGCGAGGGTTGGCCCAGCCCCAGAGGTCTCGAGGGGGTGAGCAGGCGCGTCGCCCGGCCCGTGCCCTTCTCTGGTTTGGGTGGCGAGGGTTGGCCCTGCCCCAGAGGTCTCGAGGGGGGAGCGAGCGCGTGGCCCGGCCCGTGCCCTTCTCTGGTTTGGGTGGCGAGGGTTGGCCCTGCCCCAGAGGTCTCGAAGGGGGGGGGGCGTGTGGCCCAGCTCGTGCCCTTCTCTGGCTTTGGTGGCGAGGTTTGGCCCTGCCCCAGAGGTCTCGAGGAAGGGAGCGGGCACGTGGCCCGGCCCGTGCCCTTCTCTGGTTGGGGGTGGCAAGGGTTGGCCCTGCCCCAGAGGTCTCGAGGGGGGGGAGCGGGTGCGTAGCCCGGCCCGTGCCCTTCTCTGGTTTGGGTGGCAAGGGTTGGCCCTGCCCCAGAGGTCTCAAGGGGGGAGCGGGCACGTGGCCCGGCCCGTGCCCTTCTCTGGTTTGGGTGGCGAGGGTTGGACCTGCCCAAAAGGTCTCGAAGGGGGGAGCGGGCGCGTAGCCTGGCCCGTGCCCTTCACTGGTTTGGGTGGCGAGGGTTGGCCCTGCCCCAGAGGTCTCGAGGGAGGGAGCGGGCGCGTGGCCCGGCCCGTGCCCTTCTCTGGTTTGGGTGGCGAGGGTTGGCCCTACCCCAGAGGTCTCGAGGGGAGAGCGGGCGCGTGGCCCAGCCCGTGCCCTTCTCTGGTTTGGGTGGCGAGGGTTGGCCCAGCCCCAGGGGTCTCGAGGGGGGAGCGGGCGCGTGGCCTGGCCCGTGCCCTTCTCTGGTTTGGGTGGCGAGGGTTGGCCCCGCCCCAGAGGTCTCGAGGGGGGGGAGTGTGCACGTGGCCCGGCCCGTGCCCTTCTCTGGTTTGGGTGGCGAGGGTTGGCCCTGCCCCAGAGGTCTCGAGGGAGGAGCGGGCACGTAGCCCGGCCCGTGCCCTTCTCTGGTTTGGGTGGCGAGAGTTGGTCCTGCCCCAGAGGTCTCGAGGGGGGGGGGGGGGGGGGCGGGCGCGTGGCCCGGCCCGTGCCCTTCTCTGGTTTGGGTGGCGAGGGTTGCCCCTGCCCCAGAGGTCTCGAGGGGGGGGAGCGGGTGCGTCGCCCGGCCCATGCCCTTCTCTGGTTTGGGTGGCGAGGGTTGGCCCTGGCCCAGAGGTCTCGACGGGGGAGTGGGCGCGTAGCCCGGCACGTGCCCTTCTATGGTTTGGGAGGCGAGGGTTAGCCCTGCCCAAGAGGTCTCGAGGGAGGAGCGGTCGCGTGGCCCGGCACGTGCCCTTCTTTGGTTTGGGTAGCGAGGGTTGGCCCTGTCCCAGAGGTCTCGAGGGGGGGAGCGGGCTCGTGGCCCGGCCCGTGCCCTTCTCTGGTTTGGGTGGCGAGGGTTGGCCCTGCCCCAGAGGTCTCGAGGGGGGGAGCGGGCGCGTGGCCCGGCCCGTGCCCTTCTCTGGTTTGGGTGGCGAGGGTTGGCCCTGCCCCAGAGGTCTCGAGGTGGGGAGCGGGCGCGTCGCCCGACCCGTGCCCTTCTCTGGTTTGGGTGGCGAGGGTTGGCCCTGCCCCAGAGGTCTCGAGGGGGGGGAGCGGGCGCGTGGCCCAGCCCGTGCCCTTCTCTGGTTTGGGTGGCGAGGGTTGGCCCGGCCCCAGAGGTCTCGAGGGGGGGATCGGGCGCATGGCCCGGCCCGTGCCCTTCTCTGGTTTGGGTGGCGAGGGTTGGCCCTGCCCTAGAGGTCTCGAGGCGGGAGCGGGCGCGTGGCCCGGCCCGTGCCCTTCTTTGGTTTGGGTGGCGAGGGTTGGCCCTGCCCCAGAGGTCTCGAGGGGGGGAGCGGGCGTGTCGCCCGGCCCGTGCCCGTGCCCTTCTCTGGTTTGGGTGGCGAGGGTTGGCCCTGCCCCAGAGGTCTCGAGGGGGGGGGGGGAGCGGACTCGTGGCCCGGCCCGTGCCCTTCTCTGGTTTGGGTGGCGAGGGTTGGCCCTGCCCTAGAGGTCTCGAGGGGTGGAGCGGGTGTGTGGCCCGGCCCGTGCCCTTCTCTGGTTTGGGTGGCGAGGGTTGGCCCTGCCCCAGAGGTCTCGAGGGGGGAGCGGGCACGTGGCTCGGCCCATGCCCTTCTCTGGTTTGGGTGGCGAGGGTTGGCCCTGCCCCAGAGGTCTCTAGGGGGGGAGCGGGCGCGTGGCCTGGCCCGTGCCCTTCTCTGGTTTGGGTGGCGAGGGTTGGTCCTGCCCCAGAGGACTCGAGGGGGGGAGCGGGCGCGTGGCCCGGCCCGTGCCCTTCTCTGGTTTGGGTGGCGAGGGTTGGCCCTGCCCCAGAGGTCTCGAGGGGGGAGCGGGTGCGTAGCCCGGCCTGTGCGCTTCTCTGGTTTGGGTGGCGAGGGTTGGCCCTGCCCCAGAGGTCTCGAGGGGGGAGCGGGCGCATGGCCTGGCCCGTGCCCTTCTCTGGTTTGAGTGGCGAGGGTTGGCCCAGCCCTAGAGGTCTCGAGGGGGGAGCATGCCCGTGGCCCGGCCCGTGCCCTTCTCTGGTTTGGGTGGCAAGGGTTGGCCCTGCCCCAGAGGTCTCGAGGGGGGGGAGCGGGCGCATGGCCCGGCCCGTGCCTTTCTCTGGTTTGGGTGGCAAGGGTTGGCCTTGCCCCAGAGGTCTCGAGGGGGGAGCGGGCGCGTGGCCCGGCCCGTGCCCTTCTCTGGTTTGGGTGGCGAAGGTTGGCCCTGCCCCAGAGGTCTCGAGGGGGGGGGAGCGGGGTGCGTGGCCCGGACCGTGCCCTTTTCTGGTTTGGGTGGCGAGTGTTGGCCCTGCCCCAGAGGTCTCGAGGGGGGGGAGCGGGCTCGTGGCCTGGCCCGTGCCCTTCTATGGTTTGGGTGGCGAGGGTTGGCCCTGCCCCAGAGGTCTCGATGGGGGGAGCGGGCGCTTGGCCTGGCCCGTGCCCTTCTCTGGTTTAGGTGGCGAGGGTTGGCCCTGTCCCAGAGGTCTCGATGGGGGAGCGGGCGTGTGGCCCGGCCCATGCCCTTCTCTGGTTTGGGGGACGAGGGTTGGCCCTACCCCAGAGGTCTCGAGGGGGGGAGCGGGCGCGTGGCCCGGACCGTGCCCTTCTCTGGTTTGGGTGGCGAGGGTTGGCCCTGCCCCAGAGGTCTCGAGGGGGGGGAGCGGGCATGTAACCCGGCCCGTGCCCTTCTCTGGTTTGGGTGGCGAGGGTTGGCCCTGCCCCAGAGGTCTCGAGGGGGGGAGCAGGCGCGTCGCCCGGCCCGTGCCCTTCTATGGTTTGGGTGGCGAGGGTTGGCCTTGCCCCAGAGGTCTCGAGGGGGGGAGCGGGCGCGTGGCCCGGCCCGTGCCCTTCTCTGGTTTGGGTGGCGAGGGTTGGCCCTACCCTAGTGGTCTCGAGGGGGGGAGCGGGCGCGTTGCCCGGCCCGTGCCCTTCTCTGGTTAGGGTGGCGAGGGTTTGTCCTGCCCCAGAGGTCTCGAGGGGGGGAGTTGGCGCGTGGCCCGGCCCGTGCCCTTCTCTGGTTTGGGTGGCGAGGGTTGGCCCAGCCCCAGAGGTCTCGAGGGGGGAGCGGGCGTGTGGCCCGGCCCGTGCCCTTCTCTGGTTTGGGTGGCGAGGGTTGGCCGTGTCCCAGAGGTCTCGAGGGGGGAGCGGGTGCGTGGCCTGGCCCGTGCCCTTCTCTGGTTTGGGTGGCGAGGGTTGGCCCTGCCGCAGAGGTTTCGAGGGGGGAGCTGGCGCGTGTCCCGGCCCGTGCCCTTCTCTGGTTTGGGTGGCGAGGGTTGGCCCTTCCCCAGAGGTCTCGAGGGGGGAGCGCGCGTGTGCCCCGTCCCGTGCCCTTCTCTGGTTTGGGTGGCGAGGGTTGGCCCTGCCCCAGTGGTCTCGAGGGGGGAGCGGGCGCGTGGCCCGGCCCGTTCCCTTCTCTGATTTGGGTGGCGAGGGTTGGCCCTGCCCCAGAGGTCTCGAAGGGGGAGCGGGCGCGTGGCCCGGTCCGTGCCCTTCTCTGGTTTGGGTGGCGAGGGTTGGCCCTGCCCCAGAGGTCTCGAGGGGGGAGCGGGCGCGTGGCCCAGTCCGTGCCCTTCTCTGGTTTGGGTGGCGAGGGTTGGCCCTGCCCCAGAGGTCTCGAGGGGGGGAGCGGGCGCGTGGCCCGGCCCGTGCCCTTCTCTGGTTTTGGTGGCGAGGGTTGGCCCTGCCCCAGAGGTCTCGAGGGGGGAGCGGGCACGTGGCCAGGCCCGGGCCCTTCTCTGGTTTGGTTGGCGAGGGTTGGCCCTGCCCCAGAGGTCTCGAGGGCGGAGCGGGCACGTAGCCCGGCCCGCGCCCTTCTCTGGTTTGGGTGGCGAGGGTTGGTCCTGCCCCAGAGGTCTCGAGGGAGGGAGCGGGCGCGTGGCCCGGCCCGTGCCCTTCTCTGGTTTGGGTGGCGAGGGTTGCCCCTGCCCCAGAGGTCTCGAGGGGGGGGGGGGGGAGCGGGCGTGTAACCCGGCCCGTGCCCTTCTCTGGTTTGGGTGGCGAGGGTTTGCCCTGCCCAAGAGGCCTCGAGAGGGGAGCGGGCACGTAGCCCGGCCCGTGCCCTTTTCTGGTTTGGGTGGCGAGGGTTGGCCCTGCCCAAGAGGTCTCGAGGGAGGAGCGGGCGCGTGGCCCGGCCCGTGCCCTTCTCTGGTTTGGGTCGCGAGGGTTGGCCCTGCCCCAGAGGTCTCAGGGGGGGAGCGGGCGCGTGGCCCGGCCCGTGCCCTTCTCTGGTTTGGGTGGCGAGGGTTGGCCCTGCCCCTGAGGTCTCGAGGGGGGGAGCGGGCGCGTGGCCCGGCCCGTGCCCTTCTCTGGTTTGGGTGGCGAGGGTTGGCCCTGCCCCATAGGTCTCGAGGGGGGGGGGGGGGAGCGGGCGCGTGGCCCGGCCCGTGCCCTTCTCTGGTTTGGGTGGCGAGGGTTGGCCCTGCCCCAGAGGTCTCGAGGGAGGAGCGGGCACGTAGCCCGGCCCGTGCCCTTCTCTGGTTTGGGTGGCGAGGGTTGGTCCTGCCCCAGAGGTCTTGAGGGGGGAGCGGGCGCGTGGCCCGGCCCGTGCCCTTCTCTGGTTTGGGTGGCGAGGGTTTCCCCTACCCCAGAGGTCTCGAGGGGGGGAGCGGACGCGTCGCCCGGCCCGTGCCCTTCTCTGGTTTTGGTGGTGAGTGTTGGCCCTGGCCCAGAGGTCTCGAGAGGGGAGCGGGTGCGTAGCCCGGCCCGTGCCCTTCTCTGGTTTGGGTGGCGAGGGTTGGCCCTGCCCAAGAGGTCTCGAGGGAGGAGCGGGCGCGTGGCCCGGCCCGTGCCCTTCTCTGGTTTGGGTCGCGAGGGTTGGCCTTGCCCCAGAGGTCTCGAGGGGGGGGGGAGCGGGCTCGTGGCCCGGCCCGTGCCCTTCTCTGGTTTGGGTGGCGCGGGTTGGCCCAGCCCCAGAGGTCTCGAGGGGGGGGAGCGGGCGCGTGGCCCGGCCCGTGCGCTTCTCTGGTTTGGGTGGCGAGGGTTGGCCCTGGCCCAGAGGTCTCGAGAGGGGAGCGGGCGCGTCGCCCGGCCCGTGCCCTTCTCTGGTTTGGGTGGCGAGGGTTGGCCCTGCCCAAGAGGTCCAGAGGGAGGAGCGGGCGCGTGGCCCGGCCCGTGCCCTTCTCTGGTTTGGGTCGCGAGGGTTGGCCCTGCCCCAGAGGTCTCGAGGGGGGAGCGGGCTCGTGGCCCGGCCCGTGCCCTTCTCTGGTTTGGGTGGCGAGGGTTGGCACTGCCCCAGAGGTCTCGAGGGGGGAGCGGGCGCGTGGCCCGGCCCGTGCCCTTCTCTGGTGTGGGTGACAAGGGTTGGCCCTGCCGCAGAGGTCTCGAGGGGGGGGGAGCGGGCGCGTGGCCCGGCCCGTGCCCTTCTCTGGTTTGGGTGGCGAGGGTTGGCCCTGCCCCAGAGGTCTCGAGGGGGGGGGGGGGGGGGGAGCGGGGGCGTGGCCTGGCCCGTGCCCTTCTCTGGTTTGGGTGGCGAGGGTTGGCCATGCCCCAGAGGTCTCGAGGGGGGGATCGGGCGCGTCGCCCGGCCCGGCCCGTGCCCTTCTCTGGTTTGGGTGGCGAGGGTTGGCCCAGCCCCAGAGGTCTCGAGGGAGGAGCGGGCGCGTGGCCCGGCCCGTGCCCTTCTCTGGTTTGGGTCGCGAGGGTTGGCCCTGCCCCAGAGGTCTCGAGGGGGGATCGGGCTCGTGGCCCGGCCCGTGCCCTTCTCTGGTTTGGGTGGCGCGGGTTGGTCCTGCCCCAGAGGTCTCGAGGGGGGGAGCGGGCGCGTGGTCCGGCCCGTGCCCTTCTCTGGTTTGGGTGGCGAGGGTTGCCCCTGCCCCAGAGGTCTCGAGGGGGGGAGCGGGTGCGTCGCCCGGCCCATGCCCTTCTCTGGTTTAGGTGGCGAGGGTTGGCCCTGACCCAGAGGTCTCGACGGGGGAGCGGGTGCATAGCCCGGCACGTGCCCTTCTCTGGTTTGGGTGTCGAGGGTTAGCCCTGCCCAAGAGGTTTCGAGGGAGGAGCGGTCGCGTGGCCCGGCACGTGCCCTTCTCTGATTTGGGTAGTGAGGGTTGGCCATGCCCCAGAGGTCTCGAGGGGGGGAGCGGGCTCGTGGCCCGGCCCGTGCCCTTCTCTGGTTTGGGTGGCGAGGGTTGGCCCTGCCCCAGAGGTCTCGAGGGGGGGGGGGGAGCGGGCGCGTGGCCCGGCCCGGGCCCTTCTCTGGTTTGGGTGGCGAGGGTTGGCCCTGCCCCAGAGGTCTCGATGGGGGGAGCGGGCGCATGGCCCGGCCCGTGCCCTTCTCTGGTTTGGGTGGCAAGGGTTGGCCTTGCCCCAGTGGTCTCGAGGGGGGGAGCGGGCGCGTGGCCCGGCCCGTGCCCTTCTCTGGTTTGGGTGGCGAGGGTCGGCCCTGCCCCAGAGGTCTCGAGGGGGGGAGCGGGCGCTTGGCCCGGCCCGTGCCCTTCTCTGGGTTTGGTGGCGAGGGTTGGCCCTGCCCCAGAGGTCTCGAGGTGGGGAGCGGGCGCGTGGCCCGTCCCGTGCCCTTCTCTGGTTTGGGTGGTGAGGGTCGGCCCTGCCCCAGAGGTCTCGAGGGGGGGGTGCGCGCTCGTGGCCCGGCCCGTGCCCTTCTCTGGTTTGCGTGGCGAGGGTTGGCCCTGCCCCAGAGGTCTCGAGGGGGGAGCGGGCACGTGGCCCGGCACGTGCCCTTATCTGGTTTGGGTGGCGAGGGTTGGCCCTGCCCCATAGGTCTCGAGGGGGGGAGCGGGCGCGTGGCCCGGACCGTGCCCTTCTCTGGTTTGGGTGGCGAGGGTTGGCCCTGCCCCAGAGGTCTCGAGGGGGGGAGCGGGCGCGTGGCCCGGCCCGTGCCCTTCTATGGTTTGGGTGGCGAGGGTTTGCCCCGCCCCAGAGGTCTTGAGGGGGGGAGCGGGCACGTGGCCCGGCCTGTGCCCTTCTCTGATTTGGGTGGTGAGGGTTGGCCTTGTCCCAGAGGTCTCGTTGGGGGAGCGGGCGCGTGGCCCGGCCCGTGCCCTTCTCTGGTTTGGGTGGCGAGGGTTGGCCCTGCCCCAGAGGTCTCGAGGAGGGGAGCGGGCACGTGGCCCGGCCCGTGCCCTTCTCTGGTTTGGGTGGCGAGGGTTGGCCCTGCCCCAGAGGTCTCGAGGGGGGGAGCGGGCGTGTAACCCGGCCCGTGTCCTTCTCTGGTTTGGGTGGCGAGGGTTGGCCCTGCCCCAGAGGTCTCGAGGGGGGGAGCGGGCGCGTGGCCCGGCCCGTGCCCTTCTCTGGTTTGGGTGGCGAGGGTTGGCCCTGCCCCAGAGGTCTCGAGGGGGGAGCGGGCGCGTGGCCCGGCCCGTGCCCTTCTCTGGTTTGGTTGGCGAGGGTTGGCCCTGCCCCAGAGGTCTCGAGGGGGGGAGCGGGCGCGTGGCCCGGCCCGTGCCCTTCTCTGGTTTGGGTGGCGAGGGTTGGCCCTGCCCCAGAGGTCTCAAGGCGGGGATCGGGCGCGTGGCCCGACCCGTGCCCTTCTCTGGTTTGGGTGGCGAGGGTTGGCCCTGCCCCAGAGGTCTCGAGGTGGGAGCGGGCGCGTGGCCCGGCCCGTGCCCTTCTCTGGTTTGGGTGGCGAGGGTTGGCCCTGTTGGATATGGAAGACGTTTGTACACCCTTGTGGGGGATGTACGAGGGAATACGGACCTCGAACGTCGCGCACACTAAGTCATGTGCAAAGGGAATCTGTTCCCTTGCGGAGAGGATCTCTGTATGAGCGGGAAAGTCGCATTATATATGCATAAGTGCATGCGACATATGGCTAATAAAGGGGGAATATCTTAAGCTTATGTTGTACCATGCATATGGTACAACTTAAGCTTATAATGTGCCATGTATCATGGTACACCTTAATTAAGTTGTTCCAAAGGAACAACTTACCCTAAAATAACTACCTTGGGGGCTATAAATAAGACCCAAGGGTAGCCATTTTCCTTACACATTTTTGCATGAAATTCATGCATGCATCTTCTTCATAGCGAAGCTCTGCAGAAATATTTCCTCTCCCTCCATCCAAGTTCTTAATCTAAAATAGAGATTTAGATTGTGGGATTAGTAGCCTTACTCCGTTCGTGAGTAGACTCGATCCGTCGTGGCGAATCCGAAGGCGAAGTTCGTAGACTACCGTGCCGCGTATGCAAGCGTAAGTCTAAACTTCATGTTATCGATCCTAACTTTGTTTTGGACAGGATCCTTCATTGGTATCGGAGCCATATGGGTTCGCCCCGGTCAATCCACCGCCCCGTCGAAACTACGAACGAGTCGTTGTCTTTTTCACGAATGGGTCTCCTACTATTACGGATATAGTAGGAACGCTTCGTGACGGAGAGAACGCAGCGGTTGTTCTTTTCACGTTAGGGTCTCCTATCATTATGGATATGGTAGGAACTCTCCGTGACGGGAAGAACCGACCGTTCACGTAGTACGTTATTCATTTTTGGCACACGGCCATTAAGAGATAACTAATTTCTTCGACGAACGGGTGCTTCATCGAGGAAGATGATGGAAGTTATTTCCATCGGGTAAGAGGAAAATTTGGTGCATGTGCACCATGGCCAAATGGGCCATGAAGGCCATGCACCCCCTCTCCTCATGCGGAGGGGGTTGGCTACGGCCAATAACCACCGGCGACCACCCCATCAAGGGGGAGGAGAAAGTGCGGCAACCCCATTAAAAGGGGGTGGCCGGCCATGGCCAAAGGGGCCATGGCCGGCCAACGCCGAAAGGCCTTGACCATGGCCGGCCATGGCCAAGCCATGACCGGCCATGGCCAAGCCATGACCGGCCAGGCCGGCAGTGGCCGGCCTTGGCCAAGGGCCTGCCGGCCAGGCCGGCCCTGGCAGAGGCCAGGGCCGGCGCCCTGGCCACTGCCAGGGCCTGGCCGGCCTGCCGGCCCTGGCAGAGGCCAGGGCCGGCGCCCTGGCCACTGCCAGGGCCAGGCCGGCCCTGGCAGAGGCCAGGCCGGCCCTGGCAGAGGCCAGGACCGGCGCCCTGGCCTCAGGCCAGGGCCTGGCCGAGGCCAGGGCAGGAGCCCTGGCCCCGACCAGCGGCCAGGCCGCCCTGGCAAGAGGCCAGGGCAGGAGCCCTGGCCCCGGCCAGTGGCCTGGCCGGCCGGCCCTGGCAGAGGCCAGGGCCTGGCCGGCCCTAGCCGAGGGGGGCAGGCCCCCTGGCCGGCCAAGGCAGAGGCCCTGGCCGGCCATTGGCCAAGCCCCGGTCAGGGCAGAGGCCCTGGCCGGGAGAAGTTGCAGTTCGAATATTGGTCGACCAATTTTGTGTTTTTGGTCGACCAATCTGGCAAAAGGTCTGGGTCGACTGTAAATTTGTCAACTAACCCATACGGGGTGACAAAGGGCGTTGGTCAAACTCGAATGTGTCGATTAGCCCATACGGGGCTAACCACAGTGCCGACTAGTTCATACGGGACTAACATTTTAATGAAGTTTTTCATTGGGCTCTACTCCTTGAAGATTAGCCATAGTGCTCTATTTCATGCGAGATTAGCCAAGTCATTGTGCTCTACTCTTCGGAGATTAGCCAATGTACTTATGAAATTGTGCTCTACTCCTTGAAGATTAGCCGTAATGCTCTACTTCATGCGAGATTAGCCATGTCATTGTGCTCTACTCTACGGAGATTAGCCAATGAACTTATGACGTTGTGCTCTACTCTACGGAGATTGGCCAATGTATTTTATATTCGTTTTGAAAAATACGTTTTCAAAAAACCGCTTTTCCGCTGCTAAAGTACTATAAGAGTACTAACATTTGATAAAGTGAGGGAGAAATATTGAAAGTTACTCTAGATGGTGATTGGAAACATAGTGACCTTTCCGATTCTAGAGTAACATCTTCAATATTTTTCGAAAGTAACTTATCAAATACTTATTTTCCGCTGCTAGTACTATAAGAGTACTATTGTTTGATAAGTGATGGGGGAATATTGAAAGTTGTTCTAGATGGTGATTGGAATCATAGAGACCTTTTCGATTCTAGAACAACACCTTCAATATTTTTCGAAAGTAACTTATCAAATATAATATAATTCCAAGTGGGATTTGAATTTTAGAACTATCCAAATGGGATATTCTATTATCATTTCAAGTGGGAGTTATATTTTAAGAATTTTTTATGCAATGTTTTTGATCGAACCTTCGGTTTTGTCTTTTTGCAGCATTTTAAAAGTAAAATGTCTTCCGCTTCAAAGAATATCGTCGCTGAGTTAAACAAAGGTGAAAAACTCAACGGCGATAATTACAAACTTTGGTCCATTAAGATACAATACGTTTTAGAGGAGCAAGAAGTGCTCGAAACTCTAAAGAACGTAATGATTGAACCCGAGTTGGGCACTACGGCCCAACACCGAAGAGACAAGGAAGCTTTTGATGCTTGGTCTCGGAAGAATAAGATAGCGCGCATTACGTTATTAAGCAGTATGGCTGATGACATAATGCGCATCTTCCGAGAACATGACCTAGCCATGGACATATGGTCCAAGCTAGAGGAGAAGTTCGGTGGCACATCTGTGTCCAAACTTCGCGCCTTAACTATAAAGTTCGATACATATAAGAAACGTCCAGATCATTCCATGGGGAAACATCTGCGACATATGGCGAACCTTATATCAGAGTTAAAGGACGCAGGTCATGTGCTCACGGATGAGCAACAAATCCAAGCAGTCATACGTTCCCTACCAAATGGGTGGGATCAGATGAAGATGCATCTCACTCATAATGAGAGCATCAAGACCTTCAACGATGTTTCCAAGCACCTCGAATTAGAGGAAGAGCGGCTTACGGCTGCCAAGCCAGGTGCAGAAGTGCACATGGTTGCTAGTTCCTCACACGGGGGAAAGAAACGTAAAGATCGTTCGAAGTCTTCTAATGAACGTAATAAGCAACCTGAGTCTACCAAGGAACCCAAACATAAGGGTGGACACAAGAAATGGCACAAGAAGAAAGACTTGAAAAGGATCAAGTGCTTCAAGTGCAACAAGCTCGGTCACTATGCTCGTTCGTGTACGAGTGGAAGTGACGAGGTAACTTGTAATACTAGTTACATATGTGTTTCTAGTTCACTATTTCTTGTGGAATCTAATCCATTTTGGGATAATTGATTCAGGTGCCACCGACCACATAGCAAAGGACAGACGGTCCTTCGTGGAGTATCACCGGATACTCAAGGAATGAAGTGGATCAATGTAGGAAACAACACACGTGTTGAAGTGAAAGGCGTTGGGACTCGCAAGCTTGTCTTGGACAACGGCCGCACTATCCTACTTCATGATGTTCTCTTCATTCCATATATTCAAAGGAATATTAAAATTGTGGTCAATTTATTGGGTCTTGGTTAATGGTTGGTTCCTTCATGTTTGTAATATGGACCTATTTTTGTAATAATTCCTTTATTGGTTCTGGGTTATGTATTTAAAGGATTCATTGTAATAAGTACAATGTATGATTTCTCATTTCCTTATGACAAATTCTTTGACTAATGAGTCTAATATAATTTGTTGGCACTCAAGGCTTGGTCATATTGGACCAACGCGTATGGATAGACTTGCCAAACGTGGCCTTCTATCCAATGTTTCAAAGGTTGAAATGTCGACCTGCGAACATTGCCTTGAAAGGAAATCTTGTCGCAAGCCGTTTGGAACCGGCACAAGGGCCAAGGTTCCATTACCGCTTATCCATTCGGACATATGTGGTCCGATGAATGTCAAGACAAGACGCGGGAAGTCCTATTTCATCACTTTTAATTGATGATTTCACCCGATTCGGTCATATCTATTTGATATCCCACAAAAAAAGTAAAAGCACTAAACCTGCTTTAAAAACTATATGAGTTTAGTGGAGAATCAATTAGATCGCAAGATTAAGGTCATGCGAACCGATAGGGGCGGTGAATATCAATCAACAAGTTTAAAGGAACTTTGTGATGAAAAAGGCATAGTACATCAGGTAACTATGCCTTATACTCCTCAACAAATTGGTGTTGCAGAAAGGAGGTATAGGACTTTAATGAAAAATGGTCCGTTCAATGATGGCGCAAGCTAACTTGCCAATCACCTTCTGGGGTGATGCATTTTCATTTTAAACCGCGTACCCTCGAAATCAGTTAGCTCCACTCCTTATGAGTTGTGGAACCAATGGTCTCCTGACTTAAACATTTTACCTTGAGTTGGTGCATTCAACGCACATATTTCCTCCCATAAGTATGGCAAACTTGGGCCATGGGGAAGGAAATGTATCTTTAAACGATACGCATTAAACTCCAAAGGTTATGTTTTTGTTAGTCAGGAAGACAATGGTGTGCTAATTGAATTTGAGTCGAGGGATGTCACTTTCTTGGAAAACGAGTTTCCAAGACAGGGCGAGATAAGTCAGGACTTATCTCTATTTGAGATTTGTGATCAAGAAGGATTACCTCATTCGAGTGGGAGAATTCTTGGTGAAAACGAAAATACTTTTCAATCTTCACCAATGGATTATACGAATGACGATTATCCTATTCCATACGGGAATAATGATCCAAGTGGGAGCAATTCTAACAACATTTCAAGTGGGAGTGATATTAGAATTGATCTAAATTCGAGTCAACAAGGACTTGAAGAATCTCAAATATGCCACATCATGCCCTGCAAAAGACAAATGGATGGAAGCGATGAAGGAGGAATTGAAATCCATGAAAATTAACCAAGTCTGGGACTTAGTTAACTCACCCAGAGGACATAGAGCAATTGGGAACAAATGGGTTCTCAAGATCAAGCATAAGGCTGATAGCTCTATAGATAGATATAAAGCTCGCCTTGTCGCGAAAGGTTTTACGCAACAAGAGACCTTCTCACCTGTTGTGCGTTTTACCTCGATTCGCCTGATTCTGGCAATGGTAGCTTGCTTATACCTAGAATTACATCAGATGGATGTAAAGACTGCCTTTCTCAATGGAGAATTGGACGAGGAGATCTATATGGAACAACCAACAGGGTTTGTAAAAGAAGGAAACGAACATAAGGTTTGTGAACTTCGTAAATCCATATATGATCTTAAGTAAATCCTCGAGGCAATAGTATATACAATTTCAAGAAGTTGTCTTATCAAATGGTTTTTTCCATGCTTGATGAAGATAACTGAGTATATATCAAGAGGATTAAAAGCAAGTATATTATTATGTCTCTATATGTAGATGACATTTTAATAGCCAGAAATGACAAGGGCTTTGTGATGAGTATCAAGGCTTGGCTTTCATCAGTATTTGAGATGAAAGGCATAGGAAAAGCCGCATATATCCTTGAAGTTAAGGTTTCAAGGAATCGTTCGAAAAAACTTCTTTCTCTTTCACAGGAGACTTATATAAAGAAGGTTCTAGAACGATTTAATATGCAGGACTGCAAGTTCATTGATATTCATATAAGCATATGCGATAATTTATATCTGGAATCGTGTCCAAAGAACCAAAAGGAAAAGGAAATTATGGAAAAAGTTCCATATTCCAGTGCAGTTGATAGTCTTATGTACGCTATGGTGTGTACGAGACCGGACATCTGTTTTGCCATTGGAAATGGTAAGCTGTTACCAATCCAACCCAGGGCAAGAACACTGGAAAGCGGTTAAGAGGATAATGCAGTATCTTAAAGGAACTGCAGGTTTGCAAAAGACTATGATAAAACCAAGAAGGTAGACATAAGGTACATATCTATGCATGAGATGATAGAGGATCAGCTTACGAAAGCAATCCCCAGAAATGTGTTTTATAAACACTTATCATCCCAAGGATTGCGTATGAGCTGAGTTGTACCAATATATATTCCCATGTCTAAGAAAGATCAAATTTAATAAAAGAATAAGTTCTTTTCCAAGCATTGCATATGAATTTCTTAAAGAAATGTTTGTGTACATTTTTTGAAATCTCAGCTGAATTGTGTGTATGTCGGACAGATTAAGGTTGGCTCTCTCACATGAGCAACCGCCTTATCTTATCAGATGGATAAGATAGAGATGAGACTAGTTTAAAGTCAAAATCATTAGACGAATGATTTAGAGTCATGACTTTAACAAAGTTAGTCGAATGAAAGATCTGCATCATATGGATGCTTACAAAAGATCTGAGATCTGTATCACAAGGATATAAAGATCTCATTGGATTTTTTAAATCCTATCTGTCTTATGCAGGATGAGAGTCCGTGAAAATTTCACGAGTAGTAAGGGGACTCAAAAAAAAAGATAGGCACTGTGGTGTCTGATCTTTTCATCCGTACAACATCATTAAGACATACTCTCCATGGGAAAGGAGTGATGTTGTAATACGTGTTCATACCACGTATGCATTTCGACCACTGAGTTAGTAGCAATAGTGTTTGCTATTATGTGAGACTCAAAGGCCATACGGGTCTTAACTCTTACCCTCAAGGACTCCAATTGGTTCCTTTAGATTTGACGAGATGATCGCTATCTTAGCGTGTTACTAATGGGCTATGGTAATTCGGCTCGGCGGGGCACGTTAGAAAAGCGAATCAAGTCAAGATCAGAAGGTTCGCAAGAAGAGGAAGATTGATTTCATATTCGCATTTGGACTTTAATGATTCAAAGCTGGCCAGCCAATTGTAATCCAGATGGGATTCAATTGTTGAATATAAAGTACAAGAAATGCGAAGAAATAATCTAGGGTAAAGCATGCGTTGAACTACTCAACTTTGCACCTTCGAGGTCGTTGTGTATCTCTAACAAGTGCACAACAACAGACTCTACGCGCATGACGGTCGCACGGTCTATTTCTCGGTATGATAGATGAAAGAACTAAGGGAAAAACGTTCTCTTACAATCCCCTCAAGTGTGAGTGGGAGATGTTGGATATGGAAGACGTTTGTACACCCTTGTGGGGGATGTACGAGGGAATACGGACCTCGAACGTCGCGCACACGAAGTCGTGTGCAAAGGGAATCTGTTCCCTTGCGGAGACGATCTCTGTATGAGTGGGAAAGTCGCATTATATATGCATAAATGTATGCGACATATGGCTAATAAAGGGGGAATATCTTAAGCTTATGTTGTACCATGCATATGGTACAACTTAAGCTTATAATGTGCCATGCATCATGGTACACCTTAATTAAGTTGTTCCAAAGGAACAACTTACCCTAAAATAACTACCTTGGGGGCTATAAATAAGACCCAAGGGTAGCCATTTTCTTTACACCTTTTGCATGAAATTCATGCATGCATCTTCATCCTAGCGAAGCTCTGCAGAAATATTTCCTCTCCCTCCATCCAAGTTCTTAATTTAAAATAGAGATTTAGATTGTGGATTTAGTAGCCTTGCTCCGTTCGTGAGTAGACTCGATCCGTCGTGGCGAATCCGAAGGCGAAGTTCGTAGACTACCGTGCAGCGTACGCAAGCGTAAGTCTAAACTTCATATTATCGATCCTAACTCTGTTTTGGACAGGATCCTACAGGCCCTGCCCCAGAGGTCTTGAGGGGGGGGGGGGAGCGGGCACGTCGCCCGGCCCGGCCCGTGCCCTTCTCTGGTTTGGGTGGCGAGGGTTGGCCCTGCCCCAGAGGTCTCGAGGGGGGAGCGGACTCGTGGCCAGGCCCGTGCACTTCTCTGGTTTGGGTGGCGAGGGTTCGCCCTGCCCGAGAGGTCTCGAGGGGTGGAGCGGGTGCGTGGCCCGGCCTGTGCCCTTCTCTGGTTTGGGTGGCGAGGGTTGGCCCTGCACCAGAGGTCTCGAGGGGGGAGCGGGCGCGTGGCCCGGCCCGTGCCCTTCTCTGGTTTGGGTGGCTAGGGTTGGCCCAGCCCCAGAGGTCTCGAGGGGGGAGCGGGCGCGTGGCCCGGCCCGTGCCCTTCTCTGGTTTGGGTGGCGAGGGTTGGCCCTGCCCCAGAGGACTCGAGGGGGGGAGCGGGCGCGTGGCCCGGCCCGTGCCCTTCTCTGGTATGGGTGGCGAGGGTTGGCCCTGCCCCAGAGGTCTCGAGGGGGGAGCGGGTGCGTCGCCCGGCCCGTGCCCTTCTCTGGTTTGGGTGGCGAGGGTTGGCCCTGCCCCAGAGGTCTCGAGGGGGGAGCGGGTGCGAGGCCAGGCCTGTGCACCTCTCTGGTTTGGGTGGCGAGGGTTGGCTCTACCCCAGAGGTCTCGAGGGGGGAGCGGGCGCGTGGCCCGGCCCGTGCCCTTCTCTGGTTTGGGTGGCAAGGGTTGCCCCTGCCCCAGAGGTCTCGAGGGGGGAGCGAGCGCGTGGCCCGGCCCGTGCCCTTCTCTGGTTTGGGTGGCGAGGGTTGGCCCTGCCCCAGAGGTCTCGAGGGGGGAGAGCGGGAGCGTGGCCCGGCCCGTGTCCTTCTCTGGTTTGGGTGGCGAGGGTTGGCCCTGCCCTAGAGGTCTCGAGGGGGGGGGGGGAGCGGGCGCGTTGCCCGGCCCGTGCCCTTCTCTGGTTTGGGTGGCAAGGGTTGGTCCTGCCCCAGAGGTCTCGAGGGGGGAGCAGGCCCGTGGCCCGGCCAGTGCCCTTCTCTGGTTTGGGTGGCGAGGGTTGGCCCTGCCCCAGAGGTCTCGAGGGGGGGAGCGGGCGCGTGGCCCGGCCCGTGCACTTCTCCGGTTTGGGTGGCGAGGGTTGGCCCTGCCCTAGAGGTCTCGAGGGGGGGAGCGGGCGCGTTGCCCGGCCCGTGCTCTTCTCTGGTTTGGGTGGCGAGGGTTGGCCCTGCCCCATAGGTCTCGAGGGGGGGAGCGGGCACGTGGCCCGGCCCTTGCCCTTCTCTAGTTTGGGTGGCGAGGGTTGGCCCTACCCCAGAGGTCTCGAGGGGGGGAGCGCGCGCGTGCCCCGGCCCGTGCCCTTCTCTGGGTTGGGTGGCGAGGGTTGGCCCTGCCCCAGTGGTCTCGAGGGGGGAGCGGGCGCGTGGCCCGGCTCGTTCCCTTCTCTGGTTTGGGTGGCGAGGGATGGCCCTGCCCCAGAGGTCTCGAGGGGGGAGCGGGCGCGTGGCCGGGCCCGTGCCCTTCTCTGGTTTGGGTGGCGAGGGTTGGCCCTGCCCCAGAGGTCTCGAGGGGGGAGCGGGCGCATGGCCCAGCCCGTGCCCTTCTCTGGTTTGGGTGGCGAGGGTTGGCCTTGCCCCAGAGGTCTCGAGGGGGGGAGCGGGCGCGTGGCCCAGGCCCGTGCCCTTCTCTGGTTTGTGTGGCGAGGGTTGGCCCTGCCCCTGAGGTCTCGAGGGTGGGAGCGGGCGCGTGGCCTGGCCCGTGCCCTTCTCTGGTTTGGGTGGCGAGGGTTGTCCCTGCCCCAGAGGTCTCGAGGGGGGGGAGCGGGCACGTGGCCCGGCCCGTGCCCTTCTCTGGTTTGGGTGGTGAGGGTTGGCCCTGCCCCAGAGGTCTCGAGGGAGGAGCGGGCATGTAGCCCGGCCCATGCCCTTCTCTGGTTTGGGTGGCGAGGGTTAGTCCTGCCCCAGAGGTCTCGAGGGGGGGAGCGGGCGCGTGGCCCGGCCCGTGCCCTTCTCTGGTCTGGGTGGCGAGGGTTGCCCCTGCCCCAGAGGTCTCAAGGGGGGGAGCGGGCACGTAGCCCGGCCCATGCCCTTCTCTGGTTTGGGTGGCGAGGGTTGGCCCTGGCCCAGAGGTCTCGAGAGGGGAGCGGGCGCGTCGCCCGGCCCGTGCCCTTCTCTGGTTTGGGTGGCGAGGGTTGGCCCTGCCCAAGAGGTCTCGAGGGAGGAGCGAGCGCGTGGCCCGGCCCGTGCCCTTCTCTGGTTTGGGTCGCGAGGGTTGGCCCTGCCCTAGAGGTCTCGAGGGGGGAGCGGGCACGTGGCCAGGCCCGTGCCCTTCTCTGGTTTGGGTGGCAAGGGTTGGCCCTGCCTCAGAGGTCTCGAGGGAGGAGCGGGTATGTAGCCCGGCCCATGCCCTTCTATGGTTTGGGAGGCGAGAGTTGGTCCTGCCCCAGAGGTCTCGAGGGGGGGATCGGGCGCGTGGCCCGGCCCGTGCCCTTCTCTGGTCTGGGTGGCGAGGGTTGCCCCTGCCCCAGAGGTCTCGTGGGGGGGAGCGGGCGCGTGGTCCGGCCGTGCCCTTCTCTGGTTTGGGTGGCGAGGGTTGCCCCTACCCCAGAGGTCTCGAGGGGGGGAGCGGGCGCGTCGCCCGGCCCATGCCCTTCTCTGGTTTAGGTGGCGAGGGTTGGCCCTGGCCGAGAGGTCTCGAGGGGGGAAGCGGACTTGTGGCCCGGCCCGTGCCCTTCTCTGGTTTGGGTGGCGCGGGTTGGCCCTGCCCGAGAGGTCTCGAGGGGTGGAGCGGGTGCGTGGCCCGGCCTGTGCCCTTCTCTGGTTTGGGTGGCGAGGGTTGGCCCTGCACCAGAGGTCTCGAGGGGGGAGCGGGCGCGTGGCCTGGCCCGTGCCTTTCTCTGGTTAGGGTGGAGAGGGTTGGCCCTGCCCCAGAGGTCTCGAGGGGGTGAGCGGGCGCGTGGCCCGGCCCGGCCCATGCCCTTCTCTGGTTTGGGTGGCGAGGGTTGGGCCTACCCCAGAGGACTCGAGGGGGGGGAGCGGGCGCGTGGCCCGGCCCGTGCCCTTCTTTGGTTTGGGTGGCGAGGGTTGGCCCTGCCCCAGAGGTCTCGAGGGGGGAGCGGGCGCGTGGCCGGGCACGTGCCCTTCTCTGGTTTGTGTGGTGAGGGTTGGCCCTACCCCAGAGGTCTCGAGGGGGGAGCAGGCCCGTGGCCCGGCCCGTGCCCTTCTCTGGTTTGGGTGGCGAGGGTTGGCCCTGCCCCAGAGGTCTCGAGGGGGGAGCGGGCGCATGGCCCGGCCCGTGCCCTTCTCTGGTTTGGGTGGCGAGGGTTGGCCCTACCCCAGAGGTCTCGAGGGGGGGAGCGGGCGCGTCGCCCGGCCCATGCCCTTCTCTGGTTTAGGTGGCGAGGGTTGGCCCTGGCCGAGAGGTCTCGAGGGGGGAAGCGGACTTGTGGCCCGGCCCGTGCCCTTCTCTGGTTTGGGTGGCGCGGGTTGGCCCTGCCCGAGAGGTCTCGAGGGGTGGAGCGGGTGCGTGGCCCGGCCTGTGCCCTTCTCTGGTTTGGGTGGCGAGGGTTGGCCCTGCCCCAGAGGTCTCGAGGGGGGAGCGGGCGCGTGGCCCGGCCCGTGCCCTTCTCTGGTTAGGGTGGAGAGGGTTGGCCCTGCCCCAGAGGTCTCGAGGGGGCGAGCGGGCGCGTGGCCCGGCCCGGCCCGTGCCCTTCTCTGGTTTGGGTGGCGAGGGTTGGGCCTACCCCAGAGGACTCGAGGGGGGGAGCGGGCGCGTGGCCCGGCCCGTGCCCTTCTTTGGTTTGGGTGGCGAGGGTTGGCCCTGCCCCAGAGGTCTCGAGGGGGGAGCAGGCCCGTGGCCCGGCCCGTGCCCTTCTCTGGTTTGGGTGGCGAGGGTTGGCCCTGCCCCAAAGGTCTCGAGGGGGGGAGCGGGCGCATGGCCCGGCCCGTGCCCTTCTCTGGTTTGGGTGGCGAGGGTTGGCCTTGCCCCAGAGGTCTCGATGGGGGGAGCGGGCACGTGGCCCGGCCCATGCCCTTCTCAGGTTTGGGTGGCGAGTGTTGGCCCTGCCCCAGAGGTCTCGAGGGGGGGGGGGGGAGCGGGCGCGTGGCCCGGCCGTGCCCTTCTCTGGTTTGGGTGGCGAGGGTTGGCCCTGCCCCAGAGGTCTCGAGGGGGGGTGCGGGCGCGTGGCCCGGCCCGTGCCCTTCTCTGGTTTGGGTGGCAAGGGTTGGCCCTGTCCCAGAGGTCTCGATGGGGGAGCGGGCGCGTGGCCCGACCCGTGCCCTTCTCTGGTTTGGGTGGCGAGGGTTGGCCCTGCCCCAGAGGTCTCGAGGGGGGGAGCGGGCGCGTGGCCCGGCCCGTGCCCTTCTCTGGTTATGGTGGCGAGGGTTGGCCCTGCCCCAGAGATCTCGAGGGGGGGAGCGGACTCGTGGCCCGGCCCGTGCCCTTCTCTGGTTTGGGTGGCGAGGGTTGGCCCTGCCCGAGAGGTCTTGAGGGGTGGAGCGGGTGCGTGGCCCGGCATTTGCCCTTCTCTGGTTTGGGTGGCGAGGGTTGGCCCTGCACCAGAGGTCTCGAGGGGGGAGCGGGCGCGTGGCCCGGCCCGTGCCCTTCTCTGGTTTGGGTGGCGAGGGTTGGCCCTGCCCCAGAGGTCTCGAAGGGGGGAGCGGGCGCGTGGCCCGGCACGTGCCCTTCTCTGGTTTGGGTGGCGAGGGTTGGCCCTGCCCCAGAGGACTTGAGGGGGGAGCGGGCGCGTGGCCCGGCCCGTGCCCTTCTCTGATTTGGGTGGCGAGGGTTGGCCCTGCCCCAGAGGTCTCGAGGGGGGAGCGGGCGTGTAGCCCGGCCCGTGCCCTTCTCTGGTATGGGTGGCGAGGGTTGACCCTTCCCCAGAGGTCTCGAGGGGGGAGCGGGCGCGTGGCCTGGCACGTGCCCTTCTCTGGTTTGGGTGGCAAGGGTTGGCCCTGCCCCAGAGGTCTCGAGGGGGGAGCAGGCCCGTGGCCCGGCCGTGCCCTTCTCTGGTTTGGGTGGCGAGGGTTGGCCCTTCCCCAGAGGTCTCGAGGGGGGGAGCAGGCGCATGGCCCGGCCCGTGCCCTTCTCTGGTTTGGGTGGCGAGGATTGGCCTTGCCCCAGAGGTCTCGATGGAGGGAGCGGGCACGTGGCCCGGCCCGTGCCCTTCTCTGGTTTGGGTGGCGAGGGTTGGCCCTGCCCCAGAGGTCCCGAGGGGGGAGCGGGCGCGTGGCCCGGCCCGTGCCCTTTTCTGGTTTGGGTGGCGAGGGTTGGCCCCGCCCCAGAGGTCTCGAGGGGGGGGGGAGCGGGCGCGTGGCCCGGCCCGTGCCCTTCTCTGGTTTGGGTGGCGAGGGTTGGCCCTGCCCAAGAGGTCTCGAGGGGGGGAGCGGGCGCGTGGCCCGGCCCATGCCCTTCTCTGGTTTGGGTGGCGAGGGTTGGCCCTGCCCCAGAGGTCTCGAGGGGGGGGTGCGGGCGTGTGGCCCGGCCCATGCCCTTCTCTGGTTTGGGTGGCGAGGGTTGGCCCTGTCCCAGAGGTCTCGATGGGGGAGCGGGCGCGTGGCCCGGCCCGTGCCCTTCTCTGGTTTGGGTGGCGAGGGTTGGCCCTGCCCCAGAGGTCTCGAGGGGGGAGCGGGCGCGTGGCCCAGCCCGTGCCCTTCTCTGGTTTGGGTGGCGAGGGTTGGCCCTGCCCCAGAGGTCTCGAGGGGGGGAGCGGGCGTGTAACCCGGCCCGTGCCCTTCTCTGGTTTGGGTGGCGAGGGTTTGCCCTGCCCTAGAGGTCTCGAGAGGGGGAGCGGGCGCGTAGCCCGGCCCGTGCCCTTCTCTGGTTTGGGTGGCGAGGGTTGGCCCTGTCCCAGAGGTCTCGAGGGGCGGAGCGGGCGCGTGGCCCGGCCCGTGCCCTACTCTGGTTTGGGTGGTGAGGGTTGGCCCTGCCCCAGAGGTCTCGAGGGGGGGAGCGGGCGCGTGGCCCGGCCCGTGCCCTTCTCTGGTTTGGGTGGCGAGGGTCGGCCCTGCCCCAGAGGTCTCGAGGGGGGAGCGGGTGTAACGACTGGTTTTCATTTATCTGGATTTATTATATTATAATATATGTTTTGGTGGATTTTCTCCTCATGTGTGGTTTTCGTCTCCGTAACTTTCATTTTCGATCGTTTCGTCGTGTTTTCTCGTTTCTTCCTTAGGATCGTCGATTTCGGAGTAAGTCATTCATGACGGGCTCCATAACGGTCGTATCTTACTATTAGATCAAGCCTAGGAGTCTTAGGAATTGATCCCGGGGCTCCGCGCTACGTATCGAAACTTTTGGTGCTAATTAGCCGGTGTAAGAAGGGCCACCGACCGACTAGATGACGATCCAGTCGGTCGGCAAACCTTCTTGAACCGACTAGTTGGCTTTCTAAATTATTCTGGAGTTACTGTTTATCGTTAGTCGGTCTAAGAACGTTGGTTGACCGACTAGGTTGCAAACTAGTCGGTCGGCAATGCTTCTTTAACCGACTAACTCATCAACTATTTTTGACACTAGTTACTGTTTACTCTTAGTCGGTCTAAGAATGTTCATCGACCGACTAGATGTCAAACTAGTCGGTCAGTAGTTGTTCTTGGACCGACTAACTCTTAGTTCAGGTTTTCGACTGGAGTTACTGTTTACACTTAGTCGGTCTGCGTTGTTCAACCGACCGACTAGATCTCAAACTAGTCGGTCAGCAGTTGTTCATTGACCGACTAAGCAGTGCAGGAAACCCTAGTTTTGCCCTAGCCGCCACCAAACTCTATAAATACCCCTCCAAACGTTTTCTTCTCCTCCCTCACGACCTAAAACCCTAATTTCTCCCCCATTGAGCCCCCATCTCCCTCAAACCATTATTCCTTCATCCCAAGCTCATCCTCCATCATCCAAACCCTCCCTCAACTCATTCCACCTCTCATCTTCCCCAAATCTCCATCAAAATCCCCAAAATCCCTCAAAACCCTATTTCTCCAAACTTCTCCAATCATTTCCAGATCTGAACCCTAGGTTCCCCGGAGCGTTTCTTCCGTCGCCGTGGTTGCTCGGCGTTATTCTCCCGTTCCCTACACGGTAATACTCGATTCCTTTTAGTTTTAACATAACCCACATTGACATTGTGAAGCCCTAATAAAATGGATTGTTAGATGATTAGGGTTCTCATTAGAAACCTATTTAGAATCATTGCGCTAATGATTGTTTTGCCATAACAGTGGTCCATTCCGTAGTTAGCTTGTGTGACGACCTTCATTGCTCGTCAATCCCGGTATCAGGCAAGTGAAACTTGCATCTCTTGATTTGGGCCATGTCTTTGGCCATTTACCTTGCTTTAGCGTAAAAGAGGCTAGACGGTGAAAGGATAGCCGTTTAGACGCCATTGACCTAGCTTGACAACGAAGCTTGGTCCGTCACCCTCATCATGCTTGTATGTCACGTTTACTTTCCCTTAACGGTACGCGAATTAACTGTTCATGTCATCCATGCATCCTTAACTGTTATTGCATTTTAACTGCCATGTTTAATTTAAATTAACGGTACGCGAATATGTTCATGTCATAGCATTTTGCCTGTCACGTTTAAATACGATTAACGGTACGCATATTAACTGCTCATGTCATTGCATGCTTGAATACTCATCGTGAATGCGTTGCTTTGCTACAGACTTGTACTATTTGTTCCGGCTAGGCACCCACCTTGCGTGGGCACAATCCTATGCCAATTTCACTTTCTGGCTCGTGTTCCAGAAGACGAGCTCAACACAGCCTGCGGGCAATAGGGCACTCGTTGAGTGATCCCTTGTACTTGATACTTGAACACAGCCTGCGGGCAATAGGGCACTCGTTGAGTGATCCCTTGTACTTGTACTTGTTACTTGACATTACATGTCACAACAACCACTTGCCACTTGTACTCTACTTTACTTTACTTGTTACCACCTTACTTTACTTGCCATGCACCATACTTTAACTGCTAGGTTGCTAGTTTACCTTTCTTCCGTTTCCTTGCCCAAGTCTTTCGACTTGCTGACATGTGCCCCTTTTCTCTTTTGGGTGACACATGTTAGAGCCCGAGCCCGAGTTACTTGCTGAGGACGTGTTGTTCGCTGACGCTGAATCAGAAACCGCGTTGATCGAGGACTACATTGACACTGGGGATCAGTCTTAGTGTCTTCGTTTAGCTTTTGTTAGGCTGCTTAGTTGTCGGTGCGTGGCACCTAGTTTGATACTCTGTTATGTTTGTGTTGCTTTTGTTTGGCCTTGTTCTGGGCCTTAGACTCTTTCCTGTTAGCCTGGTGGCTTTTCTGTGACGTTGAATATTTTGTGGACAAACTTTGGGATTGGTATTTCATATCCGTCTCTTTATTATTATTGTTGTTGTTGTTCCTTTTGCGATTACAGGGACCTGCTTATACTAAATTGACGCTTATCAGGCGTGCAGCTTCACAGCTCCACGTCTGAGCGGACCTTCTCACGTCTCGCCTCCATTTTAGGAAGCGGGTCGTGACAGGTTTTAGTGGTGGCCCATGCAGGTCCCTCTGTAACTGCAATTATCGGGGACAACAATAATAATATAAGATTGTCCAACAAATAAGTTCGATATCCGAGTCATAAGCTATGATTCTAATCTGCTTAGTTTTCTGTGTCATTAGATGGCAGGAAGGCGATTCACCCGTGGTGGGGGTAGTGGTGCGCTCCCTCATGATGAGGAGCCTGAGCGGGAACCCACCAATGGAGAGATGATGCGGATGATGCTTCAGATGATGCAAGTGCAGCAGGGCGTGCTCCTGCAAGTCCAGAATGCTCCACTTGCTCGAGCTGCCCGGGGCACTTCCAGATGTCCCTCGCTCCGAGCCGGGAGCGAAGCAATTTCGGGAGCTGGGTCCCGCATATTTTGATGGGTCTGAGGGTCCTCTGGCTGCCGATGAGTGGATTCGGAACATTGAGGATAACCTGGCGATGGCGAAGATTAACCCGGCTGGAAGGGTTGATCTGGCTAAGAGGCAGCTGAAGGACAATGCCAGAAATTGGTGGGATGCTGAAGAGAAGATGCTGGTGGAGCCGATAGTTTGGGCTACCTTCAAGTCCAGATTTGATGGAGAGTTCTTCCCGAAGGCTGCTAGGTAGGTGATGCTGCAGCGCTTCATAGATCTGAAGCAGGGGAGCTTGTCGGTGGATCAGTACCACCAGGAGTTCACAAGGCTTAGTCGGTTTGCACCAAAGATGGTGCAAGATGCCGATGAGAAAGCTCAGCGATTTCTTCAGGGACTTGCCTTGGAGCTTCAGAGCTTTGTGACCTCTTCTGACCTGGAGACATATCCGAAGGTTCTGATTGCTACGAGGCGGCAAGAGTTGAATTTGAACCAGAGGAAGGGACATGTTTCCGGTGCTGGGAGGAGGCCTATGGAGCAGGCCAGGGCGGTGGTTAGGCCTGGTTTCAAGCCTAATCATCCGGTGCAGTTCAAGAGGCCAGGAGGGCCTATTCTGAAGACTTGCCATTTCTGTGGCAAGACTGGACACCTCAGGGATCAGTGTAGGAGGTTTCTAGGACAGTGCATTGTCTGCGGAGATCCTGCCCACACCATCAGGGAGTGTCCGAAGTCGAAGCAGCCTTGGCGGGCTCCTATTGCAGCACAGCCGTTGCAGCAGCGAGCTCCTGTGCCCGTTGGACGTGGAGCGCCTCTTGTTCCACAGAGACAGGCCTTTCGGCAGGCTGTTTCGCCGAGAGGGCAGGCCTTTCTGATGACTGAGGAGGAGAGCATGGCCGTGGATGAGGTTATTACAGGTAACGCTCATTCTAGCTATTTTTCTTCCTTAGTTTGATTGTTGATTTTGTTGGTTGCTTGCTCATGCTTGTTACTAGAATAGGATTTGATTGTTAGATTGGTTGCTAGGTGTGGTTTTGGTTTGCACATTTCCTGCACGAGTCCTCTTTGACTCTGGTGCGTCGATGTGCATTTTGGCCCGGAGCTTCGTGGAGAAGCATTCCTTGTCGACGTCCTCTCTCCCTAAGAGTTGGAATATCGTCACAGGGAACGGTGTAGTCTCGGTGCATCGTGGGTGCAATTCTTGCCCGTTGGTGGTTTGTGGACGTGAGCTTTGTGCTGATTTCATTGTCCACGACATCATCAATTACGATGCGGTCCTTGGGATGGATTGGCTTGCGAGCTTCTATGCTACGATTGACTGTCGGAGGAAGAAGGTGGTGTTCGAGATTCCCGGACATCCGGTATTTGAGTTTAGTCGTGGTAGCAGTTCGCTGGGTCCGGTCAGATTTCGGGCCAGACCAGTGGATGTCGTGGCTATGCAGATGGAGTTGGAGTGGCCAGCGGTGGTGCGAGATTTTAGTGACGTCTTCCCCTAGGAGATGTCTGGATTGCCGCCTGATCGAGCTTTGGAGTTTTCTATTGATCTTATCCCAGGTGCACAGCCCATTTCGAAGGCACCATATCGTATGGCGCCAGCAGAGTTGGAGGAGTTGCGCAGGCAGTTGGATGAGCTTATGCAAAAGGGTTACATCAATCCTAGTGTGTCCCCGTGGGGAGCACCGGTGTTGTTGGTAAAGAAGGATGGTTCGCGTCGCATGTGTGTGGATTATCGGGAGTTGAATGCGGTGACCATCAAGAATAAATACCCGTTGCCTCGCATCGATGATATCTTTGATCAGCTGGGAGGATCGAGGGTGTTTTCTAAGTTGGATTTGAGGAGTGGTTACCATCAGTTGAAGGTGAAGAAGGATGATGTTCTGAAGACAGCTTTCAGGACGAAGTATGGACACTATGAGTTTGTGGTTATGCCTTTCGGCGTAACTAACGCACCCGCAGTTTTCATGAATCTGATGAACCTAATTTTCTACGACTTTTTAGATAAGTTTGTCGTTATCTTTATTGACGACCTTCTGATCTATTCGAAGTCGGAGGAAGAGCATGCCTCGCACTTGAGAACGTTATTGGAGATTCTGAGGAAGCATCGGTTGTATGCTAAGTTTTCGAAGTGCGAGTTTTGGCTGGACAGAGTTGCTTTTCTGGGGCATGTGGTGACTGGAGATGGTATTTCGGTGGATCCCGAGAAGATTAGGGCCATCAGAGAGTGGCCCGTTCCGTCGTCAGCGTCTGAGATTCGGAGTTTCCTTGGGCTTGCTGGTTACTATCGGCGATTCATTAAGTACTTTTCCCGTATTGCTGAGCCGATGACCAGGTTGACGCGGAAGGATGTTCCTTTTGTTTGGTCGGGTGATTGTGAGAGTGCTTTTGGTGTTCTGAGGGAGAGGTTGACGACTGCCCCTATTCTTGTTGTGCCTGATCGCAGCGGTGGATTTGAGATCTTTTGCGATGCTTCTGGCAAGGGTCTCGGTTGTGTGTTGCACCAGCACGGGCATGTTGTGGCGTATGCGTCTCGTCAGCTTAAGGTTCATGAGAAGAATTACCCGACGCATGATTTGGAGTTGGCTGCCGTTGTGTTTGCTCTTAAGATTTGGAGGCACTTCCTGCTGAGTGAGAGGGTGAAGATTTTCACCGATCACAAAAGCTTGAAGTATATTTTCACTCAGAAGGAGCTCAACATGCGACAGCGTCGATGGTTGGAGCTTATGGCAGATTATGATATTGATTTGCAGTTTCACCCTGGCAAGGTGAATGTGGTTCCTGATGCGCTGAGTAGGCTTCCAGCGGTGATGATTTTGACCTCGCAGTGGAGATTGCAGCCGGATTTTTGCGGGTCTGGTGTTGAGATTGTTCTTCCTGGGGAGGCTTCTTCGTTGATGTACATGCAGGTACAGTCGACGATCGTGGATCGGATTAAGGCTGGCCAGGCAGAGGATCCGAAGCTGGTGAGGATTCGGGAGCAGGTGGAAGCCGGTCTGCGGACTGACTTTTTGATTCATGAGGATGGCTCGCTGAGGTTTGGAGCCAGGTTGTGTGTGCCGGCTGGAGATATTAGAAAGGAGTTGATGGTGGAGGCACACAGTTCGCCGTATTCTGTGCATCCTGGTGGCACCAAGATGTACCAGGATCTTCGTCTGAATTATTGGTGGCATGGTATGAAGAGGAGTGTGGCTCGGAGTGTGGCCAAGTGTCTGGTTTGCCAGCAAGTGAAGGCGGAGCATCAGCGTACGGCCGGGTTGCTACAACCGCTTCCGATTCCGGAGTGGAAATGGCAACACATCACTATGGATTTCGTGACTGGACTACCTCGGAGTCCGAAGTAGAATGACGCGATTTGGGTGATCGTGGATCGATTAACCAAGTCCGCGCACTTTATTCCATTCCGAGTGGGACAGTCCACTGAGGCGCTAGCGAGGAGATATATGGAGGTAAAATTCTTTTACCCTCCGTTTTTATTTCCTTTTCCTAGTTTGGATAGTGATGTAACGTGAATCGTACAGGAGGTTTTGCGACTTCACGGAGTCCCCGTGAGCATCGTGTCGGACAGGGACACGAGGTTCACATCTCAGTTCTGGCAGAGTTTGCAGAAGAGCTTGGGTACGCGTCTGAGTTTCAGCACGGCGTACCATCCGCAGACGGATGGCCAGTCCGAGAGGACGATTCAGATTTTGGAAGACATGCTTAGGGCGTGCATGTTGGATTTCAAGGGTTCGTGGGAGGACCATCTGCATTTGGTGGAGTTCTCCTACAACAACAGCTTCCAGGCGAGTATTGGCATGGCGCCTTTCGCCGCTCTTTATGGGAGGAAATGTCGATCGCCATTGAGTTGGGATGACGTTGGTGATCGTGAGCTGTTGGGACCTGAGATGATCGTGGATGCTGTGGATATTGTCAGGAACATTCGGGAGAGGTTGAGGATTGCTCAGGACCGTTTTAAGCATTGGGCGGATGCTAAACGTCGTCCTTTGGAGTTTCAGCCGGGCGACCATGTGTTCTTGAAGATTTCCCCGAATCGCGGTGTGATTCGTTTTGGGAAGCGAGGGAAGTTGAGCCCGCGATACATTGGACCGTTTGACATTTTGGAGAGGGTTGGCGAGGTAGCTTATCGCTTAGCCTTGCCGCCATCTTTGGAAGGAGTTCACAATGTTTTCCATGTGTCGCAGCTTCGTCGATACATTGGCGATCCATCTCATGCGGTGGATTTTTCGGAGATTACCGTTCGCCCAGATATGACGTATGACCAGCATCCAGTGCAGATTCTGGACAGGCGTCAGAAATCGCTTCGGAACAAGATTGTCAATCTTGTGAGGGTGATGTGGCGACACGGCTCACCTGGAGAGTCTACTTGGGAGAATGAGGATGAGATGCGAGAGCGTTTCCCACTTTTGTTTCCGGACACGTGAGTGTTTGGAAATTCCGAGGACGGAATTTTTCTTAAGTTGGGGAGGATGTAACGACTGGTTTTCATGTATCTGGATTTATTATATTATAATATATGTTTTGGTGGATTTTCTCCTCATGTGTGGTTTTCGTCTCCGTAACTTTCATTTTCGATCGTTTCGTCGTGTTTTCTCGTTTCTTCCTTAGGATCGTCGATTTCGGAGTAAGTCATTCATGACGGACTCCATAACGGTCGTATCTTACTATTAGATCAAGCCTAGGAGTCTTAGGAATCGATCCCGGGGCTCCGCGCTCCGTATCGGAACTTTTGGTGCTAATTAGCCGGTGTAAGAAGGGCCACCGACCGACTAGATGACGATCCAGTCGGTCGGCAAACCTTCTTGAACCGACTAGTTTGCTTTCTAAATTATTCTAGAGTTACTGTTTATCGTTAGTCGGTCTAAGAACGTTGGTTGACCGACTAGGTTGCAAACTAGTCGGTCGGCAATGCTTCTTTAACCGACTAACTCATCAACTATTTTTGACACTAGTTACTGTTTACTCTTAGTCGGTCTAAGAACGTTCATCGACCGACTAGATGTCAAACTAGTCGGTCAGTAGTTGTTCTTGGACCGACTAACTCTTAGTTCAGGTTTTCGACTGGAGTTACTGTTTACACTTAGTCGGTCTGCGTTGTTCAACCGACCGACTAGATCTCAAACTAGTCAGTCAGCAGTGGTTCATTGACCGACTAAGCAGTGCAGGAAACCCTAGTTTTGCCCTAGCCGCCACCAAACTCTATAAATACCCCTCCAAACATTTTCTTCTCCTCCCTCACGACCTAAAACCCTAATTTCTCCCCCATTGAGCCCCCATCTCCCTCAAACCATTATTCCTTCATCCCAAGCTCATCCTCCATCATCCAAACCCTCCCTCAACTCATTCCACCTCTCATCTTCCCCAAATCTCCATCAAAATCCCCAAAATCCCTCAAAACCCTATTTCTCCAAACTTCTCCAATCATTTCCAGATCTGAACCCTAGGTTCCCCGGAGCGTTTCTTCCGTCGTCGTGGTTGCTCGGCGTTATTCTCCCGTTCCCTACACGATAATACTCGATTCCTTTTAGTTTTAACATAACCCACATTGACATTGTGAAGCCCTAATAAAATGGATTGTTAGATGATTAGGGTTCTCATAAGAAACCTATTTAGAATCATTGCGCTAATGATTGTTTTGCCATAACAGTGGTCCATTCCGTAGTTAGCTTGTGTGACGATATTCATTGCTCGTCAATCCCGGCATCAGGCAAGTGAAACTTGCATCTCTTGATTTGGGCCATGTCTTTGGCCATTTACCTTGCTTTAGCGTAAAAGAGACTAGACGGTGAAAGGATAGCCGTTTAGACGTCATTGACCTAGCTTGACAACGAAGCTTGGTCCGTCACCCTCATCATACTTGTATGTCACGTTTACTTTCCCTTAACGGTACGCGAATTAACTGTTCATGTCATCCATGCATCCTTAACTGTTATTGCATTTTAACTGCCATGTTTAATTTAAATTAACGGTACGCGAATATGTTCATGTCATAGCATTTTGCCTATCACGTTTAAATACGATTAACGGTACGCATATTAACTGCTCATGTCATTGCATGCTTCAATACTCATCGTGAATGCGTAGCTTTGCTACAGACTTGTACTATTTGTTCCGGCTAGGCACCCACCTTGCGTGGGCACAATCCTATGCCAATTTCACTTTCTGGCTCGTGTTCCAGAAGACGAGCTCAACACAGCCTGCGGGCAATAGGGCACTCGTTGAGTGATCCCTTGTACTTGATACTTGAACACAGCCTGCGGGCAATAGGGCACTCGTTGAGTGATCCCTTGTACTTGTACTTGTTACTTGACATTACATGTCATAACAACCACTTGCCACTTGTACTCTACTTTACTTTACTTGTTACCACCTTACTTTACTTGCCATGCACCATACTTTAACTGCTAGGTTGCTAGTTTACCTTTCTTCCGTTTCCTTGCCCAAGTCTTTCGACTTGCTGACATGTGCCCCTTTTCTCTTTTGGGTGACACATGTTAGAGCCCGAGCCCGAGTTACTTGCTGAGGACGTGTTGTTCGCTGACGCTGAGTCAGAAACCGCGTTGATCGAGGACTACATTGACACTGGGGATCAGTCTTAGTGTCTTCGTTTAGCTTTTGTTAGGCTGCTTAGTTGTCGGTGCGTGGCACCTAGTTTGATACTCTGTTATGTTTGTGTTGCTTTTGTTTGGCCTTGTTCTGGGCCTTAGACTCTTTCCTGTTAGCCTGGTGGCTTTTCTGTGACGTTGAATATTTTGTGGACAAACTTTGGGATTGGTATTTCATATCCGTCTCTTTATTATTATTGTTGTTGTTGTTGTTCCTTTTACGATTACAGGGACCTGCTTATACTAAATTGACGCTTATCAGGCGTGCAGCTTCACAGCTCCACGTCTGAGCGGACCTTCTCACGTCTCGCCTCCATTTTAGGGAAGCGGGTCGTGACAGCGGGCGCATGGCCCAGCCCGTGCCCTTCTCTAGTTTGGGTGCCGAGGGTCGGCCATGTCCCTGAGGTCTGGAGGGGGGAGCGGGTGCGTGGCCTGGCCCGTGCCCTTCTCTGGTTTGGGTGGCAAGGGTTGGCCCTGCCCCAGAGGTTTCGAAGGGGGAGCGGGCGCGTGGCCCGGCCCGTGCCCTTCTCTGGTTTGGGTGGTGAGGGTTGGCCATGTCCTAGAGGTCTCGAGGGGGGGAGCGAGTGCGTGGCCCGGCCTGTGCCCTTCTCTGGTTTGGGTGGCGAGGGTTGGCCCTGCCCCAGTGGTCTCGAGGGGGGAGCGGGCGCGTGGCCCGACCCGTTCCCTTCTCTGGTTTGGGTGGCGAGGGTTGGCCCTGCCCCAGAGGTCTCAAGGGGGGGAGCGGGCGCGTTGCCTGGTGATCGCTCCGGGATGTGTCCCAAAGAACGGTTGTAGTTTTACCGCAAGCGCACGGTATAGCGGCAAGCGGGTTATCGAACACAGGGAGGACGAATGACCGTGCTTGTTCCAATCAACCTGGCTATTTAAGAGAGAAATTTGCATTTGGCAATCCTGTCACAATCGTCAGACAAAAATGCGGAAATATCAAATCAAATAAAGAACGTCTAGGGAATGGGGAATCCCCGCTACTCACCGTATTTCATAAATGCGGTTTATCGGTATCAAAATTGCTTGAATGAGAATTTGGATGAACTAGTTGCAACTGAATGTAGAACCAAGCTCACGCTCTCGCGCTGTTGCCGGTCTATAGCTATCCTAGGTTTGGGTCCAATCTCTTGCAAACCCTAGCCTAGGAAAGCTAGCATTAGGATCAACATCATCGTCCAGTCGCGCACCGAGCCCAATCTCTTGCAAACTCGGTCCACGACCTAGATTGGGATAGTTCCTACCCGTCCAATCTCTTGCAAACGAGTATCGGTATGGAATTGCAATCGGAAATCCTAGTATCGGCCCAATCTCTTGCAAACCGATACTTCGAAAATCCGACTCCAACCCAATTCGGATTTCTAGGGTTTCCTATCAAATTGGGATCCAATCTCTTGCAAATCCCAATTGATATGAATACCTAGCCATCCGTAGTAAATTGATCCCAATCTAATCCCTAATAACAATTCTAGCACAATTTCTACCAATTTATCACAAATATGAAAATGGGCTTGTAGGGTTCATCCCCACGCCCCAAGACGTGGAGACTACTCACAAATCATAGCAAGATAACAAAAATAATCGTTGAAATAGGCAATGGAATTCATCACAATATTGAGATAAGCAATAAAAATAGAATTTTAAGGAAAAGAGATGCAAACCAATGGAGTTCTTCAATTAATCCAACAAAATTCCAATCTTTGTCTCCTCTCCAATCACAAGAATAAAGCTAAAAACTAATCTAGAAAGCTGCAAAAAATCTAAGAGAGAGGCTCTCTAACCTAGGGTAAAAACAGGGCTTAAATAGCCCTCAAAATCGTCCAAAAACTGTGACCAAAATACCCCTGCACAGCCTGTTTTCCGCAGTTTTCGCTACAGGCAGCGCATCGCTCTCGGCCGAGTGACAAAAGTCGCTCGGCCGAGTGAAAACCCTGTAATTTTCCAGTAAGTCGGGGCTTTCAGGGGTCTCTACTTCGGGGGCGGCTCGGCCGAGTGAGTTGTCGTCACTCGGCGATGGCTTCATAGTACTCGGGCGGTCGGGATTATCCACTCGGCCGAGTGGGTCTTCTGAAGTTCAGGCAGCCGAAAAACAGTAACTTGGATGTTTTGGAAGGGCTTCGTCTGGGCGCCACTCGGGCGGACGTGATGTCGTCACTCGGCCGATGTGGTCTTCAGTGCTCGGCCGAGTGCACAGGTAAATCGTGTCTGATCTGGTCGGCCGAGCAGTGTCTCGCTGGTCGGCCGAGTGGCTCCTCCACTCGGCCGAGTGGGACACAAAAAATGCCCAATCTGCTTATTTTGGCCTCCTCGTCGCTCCTGCGACGTCCGTTCTTCTTCCGCTCCTCTCCAACAGCAAAATACCCCTCGGGGAGGTCGTTGGTGACCGTCTAGAGTAAGCGCATCTCGAGATCACTCCAAATCGCACCAAATCACCTGAAATGCGACAAAAAACAACAAATCGTGAAAAGCATCGCAATATCGTCGATATATCGTGAAAAACATGATTTGGGCGATCTAAATGGCATGCAAACATGCGGAAAAAAGGTGTAAAATAAGGAGTGATCAAAATCCCCCAAGCTTGCCTCTTACTCGTCCTCGAGGAAGATAAGTAAATGGCGAACCCGGTGGATTCGGAAAACGAAAACGGTGAAAAACGAAAAATGAAAAAAACGAAGAAGAATGGAAAACGAAATGAAAATAAAGAAGAAAGAAAGAAGCGAAGAGGTAGGGCACTAGATCATTTTCTCAGGACGGGGGTTTCACTTACTCGTATAGCATGCACTGAACGAAAAAAATACACGTCAAAGGATTTTATTTTGATATCATAGTATAATAGTGCAAATAGAAACGGAAAACCCACGAACAACGATATAATCATGAAAAACGGAATAATTCTAAAATTAACATCGTCTGAATCATTTAAAGCGGTATACAAATCACAGATCACACACTTTTCAATTGAACGCTTTCTATCTGGAGTATAAGAGTATCACACTATAGAATAGAGAGAATAGAAAAGTATGGATTTCATGAAATGAATGCTAGGCTTAGATTTTTGGATTTCGTAAAGCTAAAAATAATCTCACCGAGTATAGAATATTACTTAGCTTAGGTCGTCGTGCAACGTCAAGTAGTCACTCTCTCACACATCAATGGATCACCTCCCCCAAGCTTATCTATAAACGTGGTGGCATAAAAAATATATTTACATCCCCATTTTTATATAGCTCCAAATGTAATAAGAAGAAAGAAGAAAGGAAGAAAGTGAGATGGGATCTTTTATTGAGGATTTTTCCTCTTTCTCTCTCTCTCTCTCTCTCTCTCTCTCTCTCTCTCTCTCTCTCTCTCTCTCTCTCTTTTTTTCTTTTTGTTATAGCATATGTACACAATGATCCCAACTCAAAGAGAGATAATGATATACAAGAATATTTTCTCTCTTCTTTTTTTAGAATAAGAGGTTTGGAGCTAGGAATTATTAGCGGGGGAAATGCCATATAATAGAATCGCTTAAGGGGAGATTCACCAATGATTATAAAAGTAGAGAAATGATGTTCGAGATTTGTGGAGAAAGAAATAAATGTATCTCTCGGTTCACTCTATAAGACATGCACGACAACTTCAGCGGGGTAATCTAATCTACTCAGTTTTGATCACAAAAAAGCTAACTAATCCAGATTTATCATGGCTAACATCATTCAATCATCCTGAAGTGAAGTGTACAATTCATGCATATAGAAGCGATATAGGAAAAAGAAATCAGTACTCCAGATATAGGCATTCAATGCGTGAATCTTGGTGTGTTTTCTGTGATAGCATACATATGAATTTTCAGATTCAGCTAATAATAGAATTTCATCCATTTTCATGTGGCAAAAGTGTGGGTTACTATCTCTAGATGCAAGGCAAGTCACAGCATATGATATCAGGAATAAAATCTAAGACATGACAAATATAGCATGCATATAGAATAAGTTAAATCCAACGTCATCATCATCACAGAAAAGTCATCTCTAGCATGAGATGAAAAAAAAGAAAAGAAATAAAGATAAAGGGAAAATAGAACTATTTATAATGCGGCACACAGAAAAAATAAGAAAAACGTGATGCATGGCAAAATAAAAGAAAAATAATGAAAAATAAGTGCAAATGCGAAAAATGGTGTGAAAAACTAAAAATAAAGGTGGCAAATCGAAAAAGAACGTGAGAACTCACTCCCCCAAGCTAAATGGCACAGTGTCCTCAATGTGCAAAGTGTGGCACACCGAGAGACAAGAAATGTGAGGGGCAGGTGAGGATGCATGCATGGAAAAGTGAAAATAAAAAGAAAAATAAAGAAATGAAAATATGATGCGGACATGATGCATGCACAGATAGGAGTGATACAGATATAAAGGTGGCACCAAAAACTCTCCCTCTCTCCCAAAAAGGATATATAAAGATATGGTCAAAAAAAGAGAATCCCAAAATAAGTGAGGGGAGGGGGGGTGGACAAAAATGCATCAGGACCCAGCAGAAACGGGCAGCACAACGGCAAAAGGAATCGATGGCATCAAGGGTGCCTAGGAAGGTGGTGCTGCACCGTGTCCGTCCTGAGGCGGAGGTGGTGGTGGTGGCTGGACAGGCCGCTGAGCGGGTGTGGGTGTGGAAGTGGTAGCAGGTCGGGTGTGTATGGAAGTGTGGGCGGGAACCTGCTGGGTGGGTGGGGGTACGCGCGGGAGACGCTCCAGAACCTGGGTGAGACAGTAATGGATCTGGGGGATCAGCTCGAAGCGGCCAGCCATCGCAGAGACGGTGGAGGACAGGGTCCTAAGGTCGCCTCTGAGGCCATTCACCGCCCCCTCGAGAGCACGAATGCTCTGAAGTACAGTGTCAGGGGGAGGTGGTGCAGAGGGACGCACCAGTCGGGGCTGTGCAGGGCGCGGCTGGCGAACTCTGGTCGCGTATGTGACTGGCTCAGCGGGGAAGGGAACAAAAGGTGCTGCGCCTGCAAATGTGGGCATGGCCTCAGTGTGAGGCCGGGGCACCGGCTGGTGGGAAGTGGAGGCAGCAGCAGCGAAAGAAGAGTGCAAAAATGGCAGCGAGGTGGCCAGAGAGGTCAGTGGCACAGAAGTGTGGACAGACGCCACGACGCTCTCGGAAAATACAGCAGGGGTGGAGACAGAGGTGACTACCGCTGGGGTGGAAGTGTGTGGACCAAAAGGCGCAACCCCAGCGGAGATCATGCTAGCCATGGTCTCCACGACCGCGACAAACGAGGGCTCTCCACTCTCAACAAAGGTCGACGGGCGCTCGGGGAGTGCGGAGCAAAGAGGCTCGACGGACAGAGGGCCAGTGGTGGTGGTGGGAGTGGTGGTGACAGCCTCGGAAGTGGTGGAGGTGGTGGAAGTGGGCTCAGCTGAGGTGCTCTCGACACCGACAGAGGTGTCAAGAGCAGCGGAAACGTCAGGTATGGGCTGAGGGGCCACTGGGTCAACAGGCTCGGCAGGGTGTGCAACAGGGTCTACAGGGGCAGCATGGGCCTGCTCGGCCTCCTCGGCCTCGAGCACGTAAGCAGCAGGGATGAGAACATCCATCGCAGGGAGCCAGTCAACGTGGACCGGTGCAATCAGAGTCCGAGCAGGGCTCGGGAGAATCATGTAATTGGCCCCGTAAGGGCCGTGCAACCAGACCCAGTGACGCTCACCGTGTGGACGAAGCATCTTCATCCGGGCCATGACATCTATCGACAGAGAAGTGGGGCCCGGGACGCGTCGCAAGTCGTCGGGGAAGTCCTCGCCGGTCATAAGAGCAAGCAAGGTGATCAGGCCGCCGCAGCATATCGGTGAGCGAGCGCCCACCGATACGATGATGCGGTCTAAAAACCATGCCGCGATATCGATCACGACGGCGGGGACAAGCTCATCGCCATCCCTAGATAGAGCTCTGGGACGCGTCATCGCGTAGAGCATGTAGAGCTCTGGCGTAGACATCGTGCCCGGCTCATATCTGGCCAAGAAGGTCGTCGCCATAAGGCGCTGAGCAATGCGGAGGCAGGGATGGACAATGGCCGAGGCCTTGGCCCTACTAGGGTCGAAGGCAGCGTGAAGACCCGTAATCCGGGCCCAGAAGGCACCGGCGTCGAAGGAAGGTGGGGGGATATGGGTGAGGCCGTAACCGCGATCGGCACCGGGGACAGCGGGCCACGAGAAGAACGCTCTCATCATATCGAGAGTGACCTGGCACTCTCGATCCATGGACCGGAACGAGCATCCCTCGTCGGTCCGGGCGATCGAACTCAGAACCTCAAGTGTCGGGCGGGTAAACGTATCCGCCGACACCTGCAGAAAATCTCGCCAGCCCACATTGTCGTACAACGTGAGCATCCCCTCTAGTACCCCCAGGCGTCCTAGGTCAGCGAGGTGTGCAAACCTGGAGGGTACGATCGAGCGCTGGGAGATACAGTCGAAGACGGCACGGTGTGCGTCATCTCGGAACGTAATCCTGAGCGGCCCGACCAGTGGAGCCGATGGTGGTGGCTGTGGAGCGGCAGGGAGAGGCTGTGCGGGCTGTGGGTGCACTGCAGGCTGTGCGGGGTGTGCGGGGCCTGCAGGCTGTGCTGGGTGGACGGCGTGTGTGGGAGACAGTGGAGGAGAGTCCTCCAACTCGTGGGAGGGGCCGGCATCATCCGACCGCTTCCGCTTGGCGGAAGCTCTCTTCGACCGCGGCCGTGTCCGGGGCGGTATATCGGCCCCGAGCGCGACGAAAAGTGTAAAAAGTGCGGTGTGTGTAAAAGAGTGGAAGGAGTATACCTAGACACGCCGCGAGTGCTCAGCAATGGAAGCGTGCGAAGTCAGCGCCTCCACGAAGCTCAAATCAGTCCCGAGAAGCTCCCCTGGGCTCCCCTAAGCTCCAAAAAGCAACCTGCGCATGAAATGGCGATATCAGTGGGTAATATTCAAAATGTATGGAGCATTAGGGGTATCATAGATAGATATAGGAATTGATTTGGGTTTGGGGGTTGTTTAACGCATGGATCCTCAAAAAATACTCAAAAAGAGGTGAAAAAGGCGAAATAGGGGGTACCGGAGGTGGCCGGAGACACGGCCGCCGGCGGTGACTCGGGCGAGGTGCGGCGAGTGGTCGGCCGGCGGTGGCTGGCCGAGCGGCGGCGCGGGTCGAAGGATCGGGCGAGTGGGCGAGGGGTTCGGGCGCTGGGGGAGTCGAAAAGTCGGGCTGTTTGGGTTTCGCTCGTTTCGAAAAATGCGCCCCCCGCGGCCCCTTTTATAGCAGAAGTTACGACTCGGCCGAGTGACTAGGTCACTCGGCCGAGTAAGGTCAATAGAAAATTCCTCCCTGCTTACGCATCGGCCGAGTGGCCTTGCCAGCCTCGGCCGAGTGGAGTAAGTCCATTCGGCCGAGTGACTCAAGCTACTCGGCAAGACTCGCTCTAGGAGGGTATCCGTTTTACTCGGCCGAGTGAATATATATACTCGGCCGAGTAGCAGTTATATTGGAATAAGGAAAATAAACAGAGAGTTGGGTACAGCAGACTTCCCTCGTTCGTGAGCGGCTCGGCCGGACGAACTTCTGTACTCGGCCGAGTGACTAGTATGCTCGGCCGAGTGAGCCTTGTGTTCTGCTGTTTGTCTACGTTTGGGCTCTAAACTCCGTCTTTCTTCCTCCAGTCGATTCCATCTTCCTCCTAAGCGTCGAGCGCCTTCTTGGGGCGCTCCTCGTCGTCTCGTTCATCCTCCTCATGATGGATCTACCTATCTCCTCTCATGTCAAGAAAAATAGGACCCGTTATCACAAAATTTTTGGGCGAACGACTCAAAACACTAAAAATTTCTAAAACGAAAATAAAGAAAAAGTGAAAATAAAGCAAAAAACATCGGGTTGCCTCCCGACAAGCGCTCGTTTAAGGTCGTGAGCTCGACCCCCTATAATTTTCAATCAATGCGGGATGTTTGGCGCATATGAGATGCACCCATCAAACTTTCCAGGGAGCGCGCTTGGATTTGGATGTGGCGGCGTGTTCTCCCGCGGTGGTCTCCCGTCTCGAATAGTGTTGGGGGGAGGCTCCCCCAAGCTAGCATTTGCTCCGGTCAACGGCTTTACCGGTGACGCCGATCTCCGTGTCGGCGGAGCTTTCTTCGGAGACTCCAATTTCGAGAGCTTGCAGAGCTCTCGAATCCTTGCGACATCAGCGTCGCCTTCATCATTTTCAGCGGAGAGGTCGGGGGAATCATCTATCTTCTCATCTTGGCCTAAATCCGGGCCTTCCTCTAAATCTTCATCGAAAAGAGCGCCAATTGAGTGGGGGATCGCCTCCTCAATTACTTCATCAAGGAGGTCCATGTAGTCAAGTTCCTCGTGGTAAGGCATGTGCTTCATAGCCTTAGGAATGTGGAGCTCCACCTCGATGTTGCCGACATTTAAAGTTAGGGTACCTTCGCGCACGTCGACAATCACTCCGGCGGTGGCGAGGAACGGGCGTCCAAGTATCAATGAAGTATCTCCCTCCTCCTTAACGTCCATGATCACGAAGTCACATGGCAAGCATATTCCCCCCGGGACTTGTAGCGGGATGTCTTCGGCGATCCCCACCGGCCTTGTTATCCGTCCATCGGCTAATTGAATGCGCATGTCGGTGGGTTTCAACTTTGTCCCGGTGTTTAGCCTTAAGAACATGGAGAGAGGCATGAGGCTCACACTAGCCCCTAGATCAACCAACGCCTTTTGAAGAGGGACGCCGCCCAAGGTGCAAGGAATCCGAAAACTCCCTGGATCTTTAAATTTGGCTGGCTCCTTTTCTCTCTTGGTAAACCAAGAGCCCTCCTCGGCTAGCATGATCTTCTCCTTCCTCTTTCTCCCCGAAATCAAGTCCTTCAAGAATTTAGCATATGTGGGGATCTCCACGATGGCGTCGAGGAAGGGAATATTGAGGCTAACTCCTGTTAGATACTCGAGGAACTTCGCTAGCCTTTTCTCCATTTTCGCTCTCGCTAGTCTTTGGGGGAATGGGACCAGCGGTATGAAGCGCCTCTCCTCGATCAATTGCTCAGCTCTAGATTTCTCCTTGTCTTGTGGCTCCTTCTCCTTTTCAACTTCAACTACCGGCTCAATCGGCTCCAAACTTTCCTCCACGGGTTCCTCGGTAGGGATCATGGTGGGGGTGGTGTCCTTTCCGCCTCTAGTGGTAACGGCAACTACGGCATTGATGTGGCCGGTGTTGCCCCGTGGGTTTTGTTCGGGTTGCGCCGGCAATCGTTGAGTGTTCCGATTGAGCAACGCCAATTGCTCCGATATTTGAGCCACAACGGTATTAAGAGAGTCTTGCCCCGCCTTCAAGGTAGCATTTACCTTATTTTGCTCGACCATGAACGCCTCCACTCTAGCTTCGAAGTCGGATCGTTGTTGAGCTTGTGGAGGGTTTTGATTTTGATTCCTCCACCCTTGATTGTAACCGGGCGGCCTATATGGTGGAACTTGTTGCTTCGGTTGAAAGTTTTGTTGAGTAGGCCCCCTCGGTGGATAGTTTTGTTGTTGGGGTGGTGGTGGTCGAGCTTGTTGAGGCGGTGGTTGTGGCGGGTTCAAAGCTCCTTCATTGTTGGCGTAGGAGAATCCGGGATGATTTCTTGCGGCCGGATTGGCCCAATATCCTTGGTTCCCTGCAACATATTGTACTTGCTCCAAGGATCCTTCTCCTTGCTCTCCTCCCACGTACATGGCTTGAGATTGGTCTTGCCAATCACACATTTGGTTCATTGGAGTGGAGGTAGAAGGGGCTCCTTGGGGCTCCGTGATAAACTTCTCCAATCTCTCCACCACCTTGTGGAGAGAATCAAACTTGCTCGTAAGCTCCGCTACGGCCTTCGCCTCATAGATACTAGTCGGCTTCAAGGAGGACGTAGAGTGTCCTCGCTCATCGCCCCATTGTTGATTATTTGAGGCCATCTCCTCAATCAGGGCCGTAGCTTCCTCGGGAGTCTTTGACAAGATAGCACCATTCGCCGCGGCATCAATAATTTGTTTGGTCCCCGGTTGGAGACCATTGTAGAAGCTATGCACTAGCTCCCAATCTTCTATACTATGGTGCGGGCATTGATGCTGCAAATCCTTAAAACGCTCCCAAGCTTCATAGAGCGTCTCCTGTGGTCCTTGCTTGAAGGACATGAGAGCGCTTCGGATCTTCACCGTCTTGGATGGCGGATAGAACTTGTCGATGAATGCACTCGCCAACTCGTCCCAAGTGGTGAAGACACCCTCAGCTTGCATCCTCAACCAGTATAGTGCCTTGTCCTTTAGCGTGAAAGGGAAGAGACGCAGTCTGATGGCATCGATGGAGACCCCCGACATCTGAAATGTGGCGCACTTCGACAAGAATAATTGGATGTGGTAGTGGGGGTTCTCATGGGCGTTCCCATGAAATGGGTCTTGTTGCATCAAAACCACCAATCCAGTCTTTAGCTCGAAGTTCTTGTCGGCCGCCAACTCCGGCATGGCAATGGATGAGGTAGTGGAAGAGGTCTTAGGCCGAAGCCTATCTCGAATAGAAATTAGCCTCGCCATCCTTGCCGCCAATTGATCCGCAGTTTCCGGGTTGGTCATTAACCGCCCTTCCGGATTTTGTCTCCTTTCCGCTCTAAGTCTCCGCGCGGTACGTTCAATCTCGGGATCAAATAATAAAGCTTCAGGGTCCGCCGTAGATCTCGTGTACATGCACAGGGGAAATAGAGTTTCAAAGAAATGATTAGTACCGTGGAAGGGTTGGGTAAGAGATAAGAAATAAAAATAATGATAATAATAATAGAAAAAAGGAATAGCTAGGGTGAGAAAGAATCAAACGCAATCGCCTCCCCGGCAACGGCGCCAAAAACTTGATCGCTCCGGGATGTGACCCAAAGAACGGTTGTAGTTTTACCGCAAGCGCACGGTATAGCGGCAAGCGGGTTAGCGAACACAGGGAGGACGAATGACCATGCTTGTTCCAATCAACCTGGCTATTTAAGAGAGAAATTTGCCTTTGGCGATCCTGTCACAATCGTCAGACAAAAATGCGGAAATATCAAATCAAATAAAGAACGTCTAGGGAATGGGGAATCCCCGCTACTCACCGTATTTCATAAATGCGGTTTATCGGTATCAAAATTGCTTGAATGAGAATTTGGATGAACTAGTTGCAACTGAATGTAGAACCAAGCTCACGCTCTCGCGCTGTTGCCGGTCTATAGCTATCCTAGGTTTGGGTCCAATCTCTTGCAAACCCTAGCCTAGGAAAGCTAGCATTAGGATCAACATCATCGTCCAGTCGCGCACCGAGCCCAATCTCTTGCAAACTCGGTCCACGACCTAGATTGGGATAGTTCCTACCCGTCCAATCTCTTGCAAACGAGTATCGGCATGGAATTGCAATCGGAAATCCTAGTATCGGCCCAATCTCTTGCAAACCGATACTTCGAAAATCCGACTCCAACCCAATTCGGATTTCTAGGGTTTCCTATCAAATTGGGATCCAATCTCTTGCAAATCCCAATTGATATGAATACCTAGCCATCCGTAGTAAATTGATCCCAATCTAATCCCTAATAACAATTCTAGCACAATTTCTACCAATTTATCACAAATATGAAAATGGGCTTGTAGGGTTCATCCCCACGCCCCAAGACGTGGAGACTACTCACAAATCATAGCAAGATAACAAAAATAATCGTTGAAATAGGCAATGGAATTCATCACAATATTGAGATAAGCAATAAAAATAGAATTTTTAAGGAAAAGAGATGCAAACCAATGGAGTTCTTCAATTAATCCAACAAAATTCCAATCTTTGTCTCCTCTCCAATCACAAGAATAAAGCTAAAAACTAATCTAGAAAGCTGCAAAAAATCTAAGAGAGAGGCTCTCTAACCTATGGTAAAAACAGGGCTTAAATAGCCCTCAAAATCGTCCAAAAACTGTGACCAAAATACCCCTGCACAGCCTGTTTTCCGCAGTTTTCGCTACAGGCAGCGCATCGCTCTCGGCCGAGTGACAAAAGTCGCTCGGCTGAGTGAAAACCCTGTAATTTTCCAGTAAGTCGGGGCTTTCAGGGGTCTCTACTTCGGGGGCGGCTCGGCCGAGTGAGTTGTCGTCACTCGGCCGATGGCTTCATAGTACTCGGGCGGTCGGGATTATCCACTCGGCCGAGTGGGTCTTCTGAAGTTCAGGCAGCCGAAAAACAGTAACTTGGATGTTTTGGAAGGGCTTCGTCTGGGCGCCACTCAGGCGGACGTGATGTCGTCACTCGGCCGATGTGGTCTTCAGTGCTCGGCCGAGTGCACAGGTAAATCGTGTCTGATCTGGTCGGCCGAGCAGTGTCTCGCTGGTCGGCCGAGTGGCTCCTCCACTCGGCCGAGTGGGACACAAAAAATGCCCAATCTGCTTATTTTAGCCTCCTCGTCGCTCCTGCGACGTCCGTTCTTCTTCCGCTCCTCTCCAACAGCAAAATACCCCTCGGGGAGGTCGTTGGTGACCGTCTAGAGTAAGCGCATCTCGAGATCACTCCAAATCGCGCCAAATCACCTGAAATGCGACAAAAACAACAAATCGTGAAAAGCATCGCAATATCGTCGATATATCGTGAAAAACATGATTTGGGCGATCTAAATGGCATGCAAACATGCGGAAAAAAGGTGTAAAATAAGGAGTGATCACCTGGCCCGTGCCCTTCTCTGGTTTGGGTGGCGAGGTTGGCCCTGCCCCAGAGGTCTCTAGGGGGGGAGCGGGCGCGTGGCCCGGCCCGTGCCCTTCTCTGGTTTGGGTGGCGAGGGTTGGCCATGCCCCAGTGGTCTCGAGGGGGGAGCGGGCGTGTGGCCCGGCCCGTGCCCTTCTCTGGGTTGGGTGGCGAGCGTTGGCCCTGCCCCAAAGGTCTCGAGGGAGGAAGTGGGCGCGTGGCCCGGCCCGTACCCTTCTCTGGTTTGGGTGGCGAGGGTTGGCCCTGCCCCAGAGGTCTCGAGGGGGGGAGCGGGCGCGTAGCCCGGCCCGTGCCCTTCTCTGGTTTGGGTGGTGAGGGTTGGCCCTGCCCCAGAGGTCTCGAGGGGGGGAGCGGGCGTGTGGCCCGGCTTGTGCCCTTCTCTGGTTTGGGTGGTGAGGGTTGGCCCTGCCCTAGAGGTCTCGAGGGGGGGAGCGGGCGTGTAGCCCGGCCCGTGCCCGTGCCCTTCTCTGGTTTGGGTGGCGAGGGTTGGCCCTGCCCTAGAGGTCTCGAGAGGGGGGGAGCGGGCGCGTGGCCCGGCCCGTGCCCTTCTCTGGTTTGGGTGGCGAGGGTTGGCCCTGCCCCAGAGGTCTCGAGGGGGGAGCGGGCGCGTAGCCCGGCCTGTGCCCTTCTCTGGTTTGGGTGGCGAGGGTTGGCCCTGCCCCAGAGGTCTCGAGGGGGGGAGCGGGCACGTGGCCCGGCCCGTGCCCTTCTCTGGTTTGGGTGGCGAGGGTTGGCCCTGCCCCAGAGGTCTCGAGGGGGGGAGCAGGCGCGTAGCCCAGCCCGTTCCCTTCTCTGGTTTGGGTGGCAAGGGTGGGCCCTGCCCCAGAGGTCTCGAGGGGGGGAGCGGGCGCGTGGCCAGGCCCGTGCCCTTCTCTGGTTTGGGTGGCGAGGGTTGGCCCTGCCCCCGAGGTCTCGAGGGGGGGAGCGGGCGCGTGGCCCGGTCCGTGCCCTTCTCTGGTTTGGGTGGCGAGGGTTGGCCCTGCCCCCGAGGTCTCGAGGGGGGGAGCGGGCGCGTAGCCCGGCGTGTGCCCTTCTCTGGTTTGGGTGGCGAGGGTTGGCCCTGCCCCAGAGGTTCGGAGGGTTGGGACTAAAACACTCATGTGGAAACAACAAAGTTTGGGAAAGTGGGCATATGTAGATCTTGTGTGTGTGTGTGTGTGTGTGTGTGTGTAAGAAAAACTCACAACTATTTGTAGAACTTTAGCAGGTGCTTCGCATTCCAAGGGTGGGCTAGCTCGCTTCCATCTGGGGTTGCCAAGATGTACGTGGCCGGTCCGATGATATCGATGACCTTGTAGGGCCCTTCCCATTTGGCGGCTAGCTTCCCTCGGCGGGCGGTCTCGGGTCTGTAGGTGGCGTCTCTAAGGACCAGGTCGTCGATTCTGAAGGTCCGCTTCTTCACCCGGGAGTCGTAATGTCGTACCCTCCTCTGGCTGTGCCTGATGAGGTTCGTCAGGGCTCGGTCCCTTATCTCGTTCACTAATTTGAGACTGAGGCCGAGCCCCTCTCCATTGATATCTTCGTCGAAGAGTTTTAGCCGGAGCGTCTCTTCTCCAATTTCCACGGGAACGACCGCCTCCGATCCATATGCCAGCATGAATGGGCTTTCTCCGGTCGAGGCCTTGTGGGTGGTGCGGTAGGACCAGAGGATTCCCGGTAGCTCGTCGACCCATGCCCCAAGGGCGGCGTCCACCTTTTTCTTCATAGGATTCAACATGCATTTGTTCGTGGCCTCCGCCATTCCGTTGCACTGCGGGTGGGCAGCTGACGTGAAATGGAGCTTGATCCCCTAGCCCGAACAGAAATCACGGAAGCCTTCGCAATCGAACTGTCTTCCATTATCCATGACTATAGAGCGGGGTATCCCGAAGCGACATATAACGGACTGCCAGATAAAGCCCTTCATGTCCGTCCACGTGATGCGTGCCAGCGGCTCGGCCTCCACCCACTTCGTGAAATAGTCCATGGCGACGACTAGATATTTTCTTCCCCCGGAGGCTTTTTGGAAAGGCCCAAGGATGTCGAGTCCCCATTTGGCGAATGAGATCGGGCTCACAATGGGCACCAAGTTAGTCGGAGATGTTGTCGTACGTCGGCAAAATTTTTGGCACGCCTCGCACCTTTTGACATACTGAGCCGCGTCCTAGATCATTGTCGGCCAGTAATACCCCTGACGCATTATTTTGTGGGCGATGGTGCGACCGCCATGGTGGTTTCCGCAGAAGCCTTCGTGCACTTTGCGGATGACTTGCTCAGCCTGCTCCGGACCCAAGCACTTTAGATAGGGCAGGACGTCGAAGTTGGCGCGACGGCGGCGGTATAACACTCCGTCGAGGATTACGAATGATAGGGCCCGTCTCTCCATCTTTTTAGCCAGCATCCGCTCCTCGGCAGGTCCCCTGTCTCAAGGTACTTTATAATGGGGGTCATCCACGTTGTCACCGAGCCCACACACATTAGTTCTTCTTCGTCAATGGTGGGGGTCAGTAGGCTTTCGACGTAGATGGCCTTCCCGATCTCGGCCGCGGAGGAGGAAGCCAGCTTAGACAGGGCGTCCGCCCGGAGGTTGTTGGAGCGGGGCAGGTGCCGGACGTCCGCTCTCTTGAACTTGCAGAGCTCGATCTGGATGCGCTTAAGGTAGCACTTCATCGTTTCCTCTCGGGCCTCGAAGCTTCCTTGGATCTGTTGAATGACGAGCCGTGAGTCGCTAAGGAGCAACACGTTCGTCGCCCCCACCGCCCTACTGAGCTTCAGCCCATTGACCGCGGCCTCATACTCCGCGACATTGTTGGTTGCCGGAAAGTTGAAGCGCAAGGCGTACTCCAACGAGCATCCGTCAGGGGTTTGAATAACGATACCCGCCCCCATCCCGGATCCCGTCGCTGAGCCATCGACGTGGATGGTCCATAATTTGTCCATGTCCCCCTGGGAGGGCTCTGAGGGTTCCGCCACCCCCGTCATTCGTGGGGACGCGGTCGCCGATGGTGGCTCTGGTTGGTCCCCCGGGGCGTCCCAAGTGGTGCACTCTACCACGAAGTCCGCCAACGCCTGGCCTTTGATCGCCGTCCGGGCCTTGTATGTTATGTCGAACTCGCTGAGCTCGACGCTCCAGTTGAGCATCCTCCCCGACCGCTCCAACCTCTTCAGGTTCTTCTCGAGGGGCATGTCAGTGTGGACGGCGATGGGATGGGCCTGGAAGTATGGTCGGAGCTTCCTAGCCGTTGTGATCAGGTAATAGGCGGCTCTCTCGATGGGACTGTAGCGAGTCTCCGCCTCCCGGAGAATCCGGCTGGCGTAATATACAGGGTGATGTACGCCCCCTTCCTCCTTGATTAAGACGGAGCTAACGGCCTCTTCATTGGTTGCCAAGTACAACCCTAGCGGTGCGCCTTCTTCCGGCCGTGCGAGGAGCGGCGGACTTTGTAGGTAGGTCCTCAGCTCCACGAACGCTCGAGCACAGTCGTCGTCCCATGGGATCACCTTCCTTTTGTCTTTTGCTTCGCCAAAGGCAGTGCGCAAGACCCTGAAGAAGGGGAGTGATTTCTCCGCGGATTTTGACAGGAATCACCCCAGAGCGGCGATCCGGCCGTTCAGTCGTTGCAAATCCCGAATCGTCCGTGGTTCTGCCATATTGACGAGGGCCGTCACCTTATCGGGGTTCGCCTCGATCCCCTGCTTCGTTATCTTGAAGCCTAGGAATTTCCCCGACTGCACGCCGAAGATGCACTTCGCGGGGTTCAGTCTTAAGTCGTATTGGCGGACCCTTTGGAACGTTTCCTGTAAGTCGGCGAGGTGGTCTGGGGCTCTCCTACTCTTTACCAGCATGTCGTCGATGTAGACCTCCAAGTTCTGTCCGACCTGTGGGCTGAATATCCGGTCTACCATCCGCTGATAGGTCGCCCCGGCGTTCTTCAGCCCGAAGGGCATCTTAGTGTAACAGAAGGTGCCCTTATCGGTGACGAAGGACGTTTTCTCCTCATCCTCCTCCGCCATCGGTATCTGGTTGTAACCCGAGAAGGCGTCCATAAAGCTTAACAACTCGTAACCAGACGCCTGGTCCACCAAGTGGTCGATCCGCGGGAGGGGGAAACTGTCCTTCGGACACACCTTGTTAAGGCTGGTGAAGTCGACGCACATGCACCATTTTCCACTGGGCTTCTTCACCAAGACGACGTTGGTGAGCCAGACCAGGTAGTCCACTGGCCTGATAAACTTGGCTTTGAGGAGCCACTCTACCTCCTCCTCGGCCGCCCTCTTCTTCTCGCCCCCTGCGCTCCTCTTCTTCTGCCAGACCGGTCGGGCTCCTGGGTCCGCATTCAACCTATGGGAGATCACCGTCGGGTCAACCCCCAGCATGTCTGCAGGCGACCAGGCGAATATGTCCACATTTTCCCGGAGCAGGCCGACGAGGGCCGCCCTTAGGGCGGCCGGGAGTTTCGTCCTGATGGAGACGATTTTTCCTTCCTCCGCGGCTACGGGTACCTCTTTGACCTCCTTGGCAGGGGTCGGTCGCTGGTCACAAAAGTCCTCCCTCTCGTCGAGAATGAGGACCGTCAAGGCCCGCTTCGGGCTCCGGTGCCTGACTGGCCCCTCGTTGCGGCTTCCAGGCAGCACCTGGTTTCCCCGCACCAGTCCCACCCCTCGTGGAGTCCAGAATTTCATCATCTGGTGTAGCAGGCTGGGGAGCGCCTCTATGGCCGTCATGTATGGGCGCCCTATGATTCCGTTGTACGCCGACGCGATGTCGACGACGACGAATTGCGTCCCCCGGGTGACGACCCTCGGTTCCTCCCCCAGAGTCATCGGCAGGGTGATCATCCCCACCATGGGGATCATGTGGCCGGTGAAGCCGACAATGGGCCCTGTGCAGGGCCTTATGTCCGCCCGCCTCCACCCCATTTTCTCGACCGTTGACAGAAACAGGATGTCGCAAGAGCTTCCGGTGTCGATCAGGAGCCGGCTGACGATGACCGTCCCGATCTGAGCATCGACGACGAGGGCGTCATCACGCGGACACTCAACCTCTCCCAGATCTTCCTCGGTGAAGGTGATATGGGGTCGATTTATCCTTCTCAGCTTCGACTTGCTGTTGGCACCCGCTACCATCACCTGTCGGACACCTTCCTCTGTACTCGTGGTCAACGCCTCACCTGGGGTGGCCCCCTGCTTATCACATCTATGCGCATGATCGCCCCAGGGTGGCGCGGCTCCTCCCGACCGTGGTCCGCTGGCGGCTCCGGCCTCCGTGCCTCTCGGGGGGCTCTTTCTCCTTGGATTGCCTGACTGTTTCCCACGAAGCCTCCCAAGTGTCCCGCCTGGATCAGCCGCTCGATCTCCCTCTTAAGAGTGTAGCAATGGTCGGTATCGTGGCTGTGGTCCCGGTGATATCGGTAGTACTTCCGGAGATCCCGCTTTGCCGGGTCCGACCTCATCCCCCGGGGAGGCTCCGGCAGCAGTCCGGCCCTTGTCACCACGGCCAGCACCTCTAACATAGGGGCATTGAGCTGTGTGTAGTGGGCCCGCGGGGGCCCCTCCAGCCTCGGGATGGCCCGGGCGGGCTCCTGGGCTGGGGCGAACGCTCGGGTCTGGCCAGGACGGTCCGGTGGGCGACGCCCCGTCGGGTCACGCCTTGGTTGGGTCGGCTGGTCGCGCCCCCGACGCCCGTTTTCTTGCCTCGGTCGTAGGTGCGATCGAAGCTCGTCCAGGAGCGGCCTTGCCGGGGGGAATAATTTCTTCGTGCCGAGGGTCTCCTCGGCCAATGCATGCCTCTCTGCCATAGCAATCAGCGCTTCATAATCGGCCGGCGGATCTCAGAACAGGGATTTGTGGAGGCTCCGAGTCCGTAATCCCGTCTTGAAGGCCAGCATGAGCACCTCATTGTCGCAGGTCACCACCACCCGTCTCTCATCCTGAAAGCGGCACATGTATCTCCCTGTCGTCTCTCCTACCCCTTGGACTATCGTGCTGAGATAGTCCAGGGGCTTCTTCTTTGTCCGACCGGCCCGGAACTCCTGGCAGAGTTTGTGGGACAGTTCGCCAAAGCTCCCAATGGATCTCGCGGGTAGGCCGAAGTACCAATCTAACGATGTATCCCTCAAACTTTGCGAGAAATACCGGCACAGGAATGCCTCATCCACATCCTGCGCCTCCATTGCCCCCCGGTATTGTTGCACGTGTGAGAGAGGGTTGGTAGCTCCGAAATAGTGCTTCTCTCAAGCGCAAGAGTCCGTACAAGTAATATAATCTGGGAGTCCAGATGTCGAATCCTCGGGAGGAAATCTGTTGCAACCACAGCTCAAATCAAATAGAAATCCGACGAAAAGAAACTAACCACTTCAATAATGATGGTGATGATGGTGTGAAAGTGCGTGATGGTGATGTGCGAACAATACGAACAAAGAAGAGTCGTTTATGAAAGTATCGACGAAAAGTATGCACATGGTATGGGTTCGTTAGGATCAATAATTCGTATTAACTTGGTTGACGAATATAACACAATGAATTCTCTTTTTGAGAGCAATTCACCGGAAAATACTCAATATAACTCAATGAATTCTCCTTTTGGGAGCAATTCATCGGAGGATACCCTTTTGGGGGTTCAAGCACTATAAGAATAAAGTCGTTGCTAAAGTTATAATCTTACAACTACGGTATGAAACTCTCTTTTGGAGAGATCAAAGCTCACCCTTGTGGGGCGATCATCAACTTAATCACTTCTTTTGGAAGATGAAAAAGAGGATTTAATAATAAAAATTACAACTTTAGCGACATTATCGATTAAGCACAATGAAATTCAACCAAACAAATACGATTCACATCCCCTAACTACTCCATACCATGCACAAATAAGATTTAGCTACTCATAATGCAGAAATAATCAAAGATCATAGCAAAATACATGGTTCTAATAGCAAAATACAATGAAAAACACCCAAATACGGGGGTATGAGTTTAAGAAACTATCACCAAATCTCCAAGCTAAGCCTCAAAACTCTCTGGAAATACTAAGAACAGCCTCTGGAAATTTACAGAATTTTTCAGAGAGGAAATTCGGCTCCTAGGTGCTCCAATACGCCAGCATACGCCCAAAAACCCTAGAATACGCTTAAATAATAGGCTTGCGGGTTTAATGGGCTTATCGGGTCTAAAACCGCACCCGCTTCACGTTATAACCCGATCCGCAACCCGCGTTAGTATCCGCCGTCCATCAAAATGTGGGATTGCCTGTGGGGAAGACACGTGTGCTTTAAAACTCACGCTCACGTGAATCCGATTCCAAATCGGGGTAGCTCCTGTCCGTCCGATAGCCGATCAACGCACACGATGAATCCGAATCGCCGCTCCGTGTTTCTTCAGGCGGGAGAGCTCTCAGCCGTTGGATGTGGATCGTGCGGCCAAGAAATTGCCGCGTGGCCCGCATTTGGTCGCTCCGCTCCGCTGATTTGAATCCGAGCAGGCGGCTTGTGCGTCGCTCGATCGAAATCGAACGCTTACGAAATTGCCACGTCGCCCCCGTAGTTTGATCCGAGCGGGATTGATCAGCGGCGTTGGATGCGGCGGGACTGAGTGGATGAACGCCACGTGTCAGCTCTGGATTGGCCGCCGACCGTATATTTGTATTTTTAGTGTATTTCTTCATTTAATTTGGTATTCTGCATTCAAAAATTCATAGTAATTAGAACAGATCTCAGAAAAATACAAATAAATAGTCGATGGAATCGTGAGATCGAGACCAAGCTATGAAAAATATAAAAGTGCAGAAATACTCCATTAATTGCTGTTTTGTGCTCAAATAAGGTGTTTTCTCTAATAAATAATTGTGTACAAAATACGTATGTATTAGAGAACAATATAGCATCTAATGAGCACAAAATAGGACTAAATGGGGGGTTAAATATGTAATATTGAACCCGAATCACACCCCCCAACTAGCGATTTGCTAGTCTCTAGCAAAAAGAGCAAGTAATACGGATGACTAATAGAACAATAAATTCTATCAATCGCTTATGGCTTGGCTCAATAATGCGCTTTTCAACATGATCTAGACTATCAATATACATCATCCATGAATAAAATCAATCACATGATATTTTCTCTAATTTAGTTTGAATAAATAGCATGCAAGCATCGTTTTGCGCAAGCGAAAGTATAACACGTCGATATATTCTAGTCTTCTCATTTCTAAGGAATTGGCCTATCCAAAAGTAACCGTTCAAATCATGGGTATTGAGATTGCTTTAGTATATTCACCATTTCTTTTCTTTTATTAGTTCTGTGTAACGCGCATCAAGCAACATTCGCAGAAAAATGTATAACTTGGATCGCTCCATCAAATGAGTGAGTTTCCGGTCAATGGCTCCCAAATCAGACGATAATAGGGCATTAGGCCAAGAAGGACCCCTCAGACTGTACTACTCGAGCCAACCAAGTTATTTATTAGTGACATACTTATTCATTCATTTTTTTCTTCTTTTTGATGTTTCTTCATTTCTTTCTCTCTTTTTTCTTTGTAAGCAACTCAATACCCATCAATATGAATATAAACATTAATAACCATGGCCACATTCCTCTTCAACTTGAAAACTTTTCTAATAAATCATGTATACTTAAGCTTTTTCATCACATTAGCATGCATGAAATAAATTCAAACTATTTCGAGATATTAATCATGGCAATTGAAAATTTTCATGAATAGCATATTAACGGTAATTCCATGAATGAAAAATAATTTAATCAAGCCATAAACAATTTTTAGAACTCAATTAATGCGTAATCATCCGTATTTGTGGCATGTGAAGGAGTTTTAAAATGATGAGATTTGGTGATTTATTCTTCTCAAAAAAAATCCTAAGGTCTCATGCACACCCCCCATCTAAAGATGGACATTGTCCTCAATGTCGAAAGGGGTACGAGTTTATTCAAGCAAGCATCCTAGAAAGCATATAAAAATCTACACTACTAGAAAGAACACACCGTGATCAAATGGCGGATCCCGAATCTTTGATGGTGGAGGAAGTTGTTCAATTTGCTCCTTGTGCTCCTCGGCAAGTATTCTTCCTCCAGAAGCTAAATTGGACCCCAGCAACATAACTCCAAGCATCTCTATAAGCTGTATACCAATGTCCTGCAAGAGATGAGTTATGTCAGTCCAAATTAGTTTAAAATTCTTCGCAATAAAAATATTCCAAATGTAGTCATCAAAGTAGGTGAAATAAATTAAAGCATGTTGACGAATACTCCCTGAAAAATATGCACTACTCTCTGTATGATGCTCGATCAATGGGGAGAGGGGTAAATGATTTTGGGACAAAACTGGAGGAGGGCATGGTTCTGACTCCATGGCGATAATCTCAAAACCCTTGTCCATAGCTGTCTCCTCCTCTCGTTCATCCAAAATTGCTAGCTCGTCCTCTCTTTTGCACACACTTTCTGCCATGTAGATATTTTTATTCGTGTCCTCAACGTGACATGGCTTGCTCGGTTTTCCTGCAATAGAAGATAAATTCGTATTAGATTCTTGAAGTTGAATTTCAAAAGAATTATTTTCTTCTAAGCAAGTGGCAATCAGAGTAAGATTTTCAAAGGATTTCTGAATCTGCCGACTCCGAGCAAGGAAATTCTCTTGGAATTGGTGGGATGTAGCCTCCTGTGTCTGAATAATCGAGTGAACTTCCTCTTTCAAGGATTGCAAAGGTACGTCTACGCTTTGCTCTTCTTGATCAAGGCACGAAGGCTCCATTGAATCGCTCTCTGATGTCTCTTCCATGGTTTCTTCATTTTCTTGCAGAGACTCCATGTATTCCCACACCTCTGTCGGCGTCATGCCTCCCAATAATTCCTGCAGCTGTGGTCGTAGTCCATCTAGGAAGGACACCATAAGCTCTTCATTTGTGTACCCATGCTGCGGATAGCTCGATACTATGTTTGTGAACCTACTCCAGGCCTGAAAGAAAGTTTCACAGTCAGTTTGATTAAAATTAACGATCTTGAGGTTCTCCATCCTATGTTTGTGTGCATTAGCATATCTTGCATCATACAGATTGTTTGTGCAATAGAAATTCATATACTCCATTTTTAAAAAGAAAAACAAAAGTTTATGTACAATAAAAATAATATATACAGTAAAGTGGAAAGATCTCACCGAAGGTCATCTAAATGAAATAAACCGTAGTCACAAACCATTCCTCCCCGGCAACGGCACCAAAAACTTGGTAGCTCCGAAATAGTGCTTCTCTCAAGCGCATGAGTCTGTACAAGTAATATAATCTGGGAGTCCAGATGTCGAATCCTCGGGAGGAAATCTGTTGCAACCACAGCTCAAATCAAATAGAAATCCGACGAAAAGAAACTAACCACTTCAATAATGATGGTGATGATGGTGTGAAAGTGCGTGATGGTGATGTGCGAACAATACGAACAAAGAAGAGTCGTGTATGAAAGTATCGACGAAAAGTATGCACATGGTATGGGTTCGTAAGGATCAATAACTCGTATTAACTTGGTTGACGAATATAACATAATGAATTATCTTTTTGAGAGCAATTCACCGGAAAATACTCAATATAACTCAATGAATTCTCCTTTTGGGAGCAATTCATCGGAAGATGCCCTTTTGGGGGTTCAAGCACTATAAGAATAAAGTCGTTGCTAAAGTTATAATCTTACAACTACGGTATGAAACTCTCTTTTGGAGAGATCAAAGCTCACCCTTGTGGGACGATCATCAACTTAATCACTTCTTTTGGAAGATGAAAAAGAGGATTTAATAATAAAAATTACAACTTAGCGACATTATCGATTAAGCACAATGAAATTCAACCAAACAAATACGATTCACATCCCCTAACTACTCCATACCATGCACAAATACGATTTAGCTACTCATAATGCAGAAATAATCAATGATCATAGCAAAATACATGGTTCTAATAGCAAAATACAATGAAAAACACCCAAATACGGGGTATGAGTTTAAGAAACTATCACCAAATCTCCAAGCTAAGCCTCAAAACTCTCTGGAAATACTAAGAACAGCCTCTGGAAATTTACAGAATTTTTCAGAGAGGAAATTCGGCTCCTAGGTGCTCCAATACGCCAATAATACGCCAGCATACACCCAAAAACCCTAGAATACGCTTAAATAATATGCTTGCGGGTTTAATGGGCTTATCGGGTCTAAAACCGCACCCGCTTCACGTTATAACCCGATCCGCAACCCGCGTTAGTATCCGCCGTCCATCAAAATGCAGGATTGCCTGTGGGGAAGACACGTGTGCTTTAAAACTCACGCTCACGTGAATCCGATTCCAAATCGGGGTAGCCCCTGTCCATCCGATAGCCGATCAATGCACACGATGAATCCGCATCGCCGCTCCGTGTTTCTTCAGGCGGGAGAGCTCTCAGCCGTTGGATGTGGATCGTGCGGCCAAGAAATTGCCGCGTGGCCCACATTTGGTCGCTCCGCTCCGTTGATTTGAATCCGAGCAGGCGGCTTGTGCGTCGCTCGATCGAAATCGAACGCTTACGAAATTGCCACGTCGCCCCCGTAGTTTGATCCGAGCGGGATTGATCAGCGGCGTTGGATGCGGCGGGACCGAGTGGATGAACGCCACGTGTCAGCTCTGGATTGGCCGCTGACCGTATATTTGTATTTTTTAGTGTATTTCTTCATTTAATTTGGTATTCTGCATTCAAAAATTCATAGTAATTAGAACAGATCTCAGAAAAATACAAATAAATAGTCGATGGAATCGTGAGATCGAGACCAAGATATGAAAAATATAAAAAGTGCAAAAATACTCCATTAATTGCTGTTTTATGCTCAAATAAGGTGTTTTCTCTAATAAATAATTGTGTACAAAATACGTATGTATTAGAGAACAATATAGCATCTCATGAGCACAAAATATGACTAAATGGGGGGTTAAATATGTAATATTGAACCCGAATCAAGGGTCGCCTCTTCCGTTGTAGGTGGCCAGGTGGGGGGGTTTGAACCGTACGGGCCTCGGGGCGAACGTGATCCACCGTGCCAACGGCGTGGCCTCCTCCGGGTAGGTAGAGCGCTCGGGCGCGTGCCCCCTTCGCCATTCGGGGGTCTGGCTCCGGTCGCGCCTTGGCTGCCGACGGTCTTCTTGCCCCGGGGAATAGCTTAGCGGTCGCCTGGTGGGACTCCTTCCACGGGTAGAGGATTCAACGGGTTGCGGGCTACGGTCCTCCCAGTACCGCCACCCTCCGGCCGTCTCCTCCCGGATCCCCCTCCACTCCTGATTCTCCCTCAGGAGCCTTTCGCGCTCGACGGTGAGGAAGCGTAGTTGTCGACAAACGGCTTCCTCGTTCAGACGATCGGGGGAGTGGCGCTGACGAGGCGGACTCCCCCTCCTAGTAGGGATTTGGCCAACGGCGGGCCACGTCCGTCCAGGGGCCGCCGGCCCATCGCCGACACCTCCGGGATCTCCCGGTAGTCTTCGTTCTCCCTCCAGAGCCTTTCGCGTTCTGCGATGATGAAGCGGAGCTGGTGTCGGGCGGTTTCTTCGTCCAGGTAGGCCCGCCGGGCGGTCTCGGCCGCTTCGTCCAAATGCCTCTGCGCGGCGGCCGCCTCCTCCCGATGCCTCCGTAGCCGCGCGACCTCCATTTCCTCCTCCAAGAGCTTCCGTTGGGCCGCAATCTCCCTGGCGAGCCCCTGGTCTCCCCCTCCTCCTCGAACTGAGGGTGAAGATTTCGTTTCACGTTCGGGGGCTCCGAGGGGCCGGGAGGTGCCTCCGTTCCTGTCGTTGCACAGCCTCCCATCGCCTTAGTAAAGGCCTCGAAGCTCTTATGGATCGCGCGGGCCGAGGCCTGGACTGTCTCGGCCTCTATCCCCAGAGGGGGGTCAGTCGCCGGAGTGATTGGTAGAGAGAGTGGCTCCTGACCCACGGGATCCTTGCCGTGGTCAGGGTTCCGGGCGATCGGCATGGGGTCTAACATGGGTGTGACCCTTCGTTCCCATAGACGACGCCAATTGTTGCGGGGTGGAACTCGCGTACAATGAATTTGTATTAGGGGGAACCAAGGGCATTGTGATTATATTGAAAAGAGGATTTAGGCAGGCTTTTTGACAAGTGATTAGTGGGGTGATGAGGCTAAACTTGCCGCTGGAGCAGACCACAGAGTCGAATCCCGCCGGATGCGGTGGAGGAAGATCGGGTGGTGGGAGCCGAAGGCGAATCTCGGCCAAGGGGCGAGCTACCCTGCACAACGAGCAACTCGTCAGAAAGGCCGGGTTGGGGTCCAACCCTTAGCCTCTCCGATGCCTAAGTCAGTAACTGGACTTAAAACGGGGGCTAGACATGCAGGTCAGACTGTGGATAAGCCGACCGTACGTGACGAGCTATGTGTGGGAGAACAAAGATATGGACGACCTTTGTTCTCGTGTGTGGATAATGGGATTGAGAGTGAATTTGCCAACCCCCTCACCGTAAGAAGTGAGGGGGTATTTATACCTGGTGGGAGACGATTAGGTGGGCTGACCTGGCACGCTGACTCGTCGTGCTGAGCTGGCCCGACTGTCAGCGGAAGCTTCGGACGAGGATGTCAGGAACAGGAGTGTCAGCCTCGCTTTTGTCAGAAGGCGTAACGGCCAGGGGCGCTTTTGTCAGGGCGTCTGGGCCGAAAGCATTAAGTGTCAGGGGTCGCAGCGTCCAGGGGTGCTTTGTCAGATGGTTGGGTGGTGCTAGTGTCAGTCATGTCCTTATACAAGGTTGTTTGTCGTGTGTGATGAATCAAGGGTCCGGTGGTGCTATTTCCCACAGCTGGGTTCGCACGGGGCCGCCGGGCTGACCTGTTCGTGGGTTGTTCGGCCTGGCCGCGCACCTTTTCGGGTGCGGATCACGGACCGCCGGTAGGGAGGGGTACGGATGTGCCTCTGTCAGCATCCAAGGCTGCGCTGTTCGGGTATATCCCTAGCGCACTGCCCCTGGCGGGCCGAGCGAGAGCGGTTATGCACCTCTGCCGGGAAAGGGGCACTGCGAGGTGCGCCCATTCCCATGTAGCCTCGGACCCCCGGGCCGGCAGTCTGTTCACAAAGGGGCGAGTCAGTGAGGTATATTAGCGGTTATGGGCAGAAGCCGGACTCCCACGATCTTTAGGTCGTAACAACTGCCCTGGGTTCCATAGGTTGGCCGGGCTTGGCTACCGTCCCTCTGAGGCACAAGCACTCCCTCCTGTTCTTTTCGATCTCTTGGCTCGCAGCCAAAATTGGAAATCTGCAGGAGGAAAGGGACAATTATGATCTGCTTCATCCACATTCAGATTTAGCCATTTGGCTGTGAGCCAATAGATCGAAAAGAATAGGATGGAGTGCTTGTGCCTCAGAGGGACGGTAGCCATGCAAGGCCAACCTATGTGACCCAGGGCAGCCATCCAGGGCCCAAATGCCAGGGGGCCATTCTTCTCTTTGTAGACCAGGAAAAGGAGAATATTTGGGAGATGACTGCATAAGCTTGTACTCCTCCAATTTCATACGCATCTTCAGGGCACCCAGGGCATTCACGGTCCATTTATAGCGAAATTGACCATTCAAATTGATGAGTATAAGTCCGTTATACTACAGTAATGCCAGGGATCTCGGGAATGAACATCTTATTTACTCAACGCGTAATCCCACCGACAAAAACGCGTAATCCCAAGTATTTTAGGCTCAGCTGAAAAAGAGGTAAATTACTCTCTGCACAAAATAAGGAAACTGAACCGTTTTGTGCCTTGAGCAAAATTGATGCTATTAAGAAAATTACTCTCCGTCAAAAACTCGTAAAATTCTTTATTTTCCAGCACAACAAAAACAATCAAATTTTTTCCGTTGTGCGTGCGGATTAATTGGTTCCACTATAAGCCCGTGTGTGTACAGTGGTATTATCAGATGTGAGACCGTGTTTGTACACTGTACAGTGGAGTCCGAGTGATTTTACATAATAGAGCCAGTAAAACAAAACGTATCAGACTTTACTCAGCGCGCACAACAGAAAAGATTGGAAAATTACTCACCGTGCAAACCCATCCAATCGGTTTGTCGCTTTGTGTGCAGTAAGAAATATGAGATTACCCGCAAAAATTACCCACAGTGCAAAATCTGTATATTCTGCATATTCACATCTGTATATTCTGCATATTCACGAGCACAACTGTAGACTTACGGGCTCTTTCCGTAGACTCACAGTAACTCAACTGTAGTCGCATCCTCATCCATGGGCAGTCCAACTCGTCTATAAATGGCGTCCATACCCACAAGACCTCATCAACCACTACACTTCGTGATGATAGTATTCTATCTGTTTCTATCTGATTCTACTTGTACAATATTTTTTCTTCAACATGCTATTTTTTTTGTTCATGACTGCTTCGGCTACAACACACAAAGATGGCCAATATACTAGAGGCAAGTGACGTGATGCTGAAATTGAATACATCACTTATATATGGACTCGAAGATGTTCTTTGCTTCTTCATATTTTCTATTCTTCTTTATTATAAAGCCAGTAGTTTCATTTTCCATCCTAAAGCGCTCAACTGGCATCTTCCCTCTAACTGTGCATACAATGTCTCTCTAACTGTGCACTTAGCGGCGCTATTTTATCTGGACATATTAAAATATGTTTGTTTCACAGTTTAACAGGACAAATTCTAACCATTACTTTGTTCTGCTCGATGTAGATATATACCATGGTAATGGAAGACAAATTGAAAGTTACTCCTACAATTTCAATGTGGACAATATCCTTCATGATGTAGATGCATGTAAAGAGAATGGAAAGGCGGTATAAAATGACTCCAATGAAATCAGGCTAACTACGCAAAGAAAATGCACCTTCAAATCTTCCCAGAAGATCTCAGCGATCAGCGGACCTTCTAGGATAAAGGATCATTTGCTTGCTTTCAGGCGTTTGAAAGTAATGATTTTCGAGATTTGCCATTTGGTAAGTATATACTTTTAAGTACACTGTAGTTGAAATTCTTATTCAAATGGGTAGAAAATGATGTAGAAATTTGGTGATTTTACATGCATGCAGATACGGTTGAGTTTGATGGAGAAGGTACAAAAATCCAAGGTTCTATTGATTTATCTTTTCTGCGATAATGCAGTACATCATTGATTCCAAGTCCAATTAGGTGTATGAATTGTTTGATACAGGATAATGTGGATTTTACAAAATAATTTACTACCGGGCAAAATTTTAAGAGTAGAGACGAGTTGTTTGAGTGGATAAAGACAGTCGGCCATGTGATTGTTACCATGTGGACGAGTTTGAGTAAAACTTCCAATAGGATTCCTGCTGTTTACTTTGCAAGTGAAAGATGATGGGTTTATAAGGGACAACAAAAGGAAAAAAAGACCGACCGGCCAGTTAAAACCAAGAAGTGTCAATGTCCGTTCTCATTACGTGGTAATATGGTGGGCATTTGCGTTGGTGTTGAGGAGTGGATGTTAACAGTCGTTGATGGCAGGCACAACCATCAAGCTGCTAATTATGTCGAGGGCCATTCCGATGAAGGGAAGTTGCAGAGAGTGGAGATGGAATCATTGAGAGATTTGGCAAATAGCACGCTGAGACCGGCTGAAATTTTGAAAGTCCTGAAGGAAAATCCAACCTTCAATGCAACCTCCAAGGGCATCAATTTATAATGCATGCCATCGATGAAAACGGGACAAGAATGTTGATATTGAAAAAAAGTTGAAGGAGTTAGCATCGCCGTTGAATCCTGGAGGGTAACCGCTGGTCCTGTCCCTCCGACTTCAGTTATTTGGCAAAGAATCCATTACGCTATGGCAGCAGGATGGCCTGCTGGGTGAGAGAAGGATGCAGAAATTGAAAGAAATGTTAGTAGGTATTGATGACATTGTTTTATTGTAAGAAATTAAAAGATATGTTACCCATATTGCTACCATTGATGACATTTATTTATTGTAAGCTATAACGTTGTATCAATGTAATAAGAATTTTTGTATCATATTGTCCACATGGTAGCATAAATTTTATCTTGTCTGTCGAAATGTGCACATGTATCATCTGTATGTCTTGATGTTGTTTATCAAACAAATTACTCGTCGTGCGCACGACGTGCACAACGGGGAGTAATTTTACCAGTCGTGCGCCAGGATGGATATTGCTTCACACTAGTCCTTTTAAGCCCCGCGCACGACGCGCACAACGGGGCGTAATACTCCCCGTCGAGCGTGCGGATGGATATTGCTTTGGACTAAGTCTTCTAACCCCCGCGCATTACGTGCACAAGGGGGTGTAATTTTACCGGTCGTGTACGTGGATGGATACTACTTCAGACTTGGCCTTTTAACGCCCATGCACTACGCGCACAACGGCGCGTAATTTTGCCCGTTGTGCACGCGGATAGATATTGCTCCACACTAGGCGTTTTAACCCTCGCGCACGACGTGCACAACGGGGCGTAATTTTGCCCGTCGTGCACGCATATGGATATTCCTTCAGACTAGGTGTTTTAACCCCCCGTGCACGACACGGACAACAGGGCGTAATTTTGCCGGTCGTACGCACGGATGGATATTGCTTCCGACAAGGCCTTTTAACCCCCGCACATTAGGCGCACACCGGGACGTAATTTTGCACGTCGTGCGCACGGATAGATATTGATTCAGACTAGGCCTTTTAACCCCCGCGCATGACGTGCACAACGGGGCGTAATTTTGCCGATCGTGTGCGAGGATGGATAGTGCTTCTGACTATGCCTTTTAACCCCCGTGCACTACGCGTACAAGGGGGCGTAATTTTGTCAGTCGTGCACGTGGATGGATACTTCTTCAGACTTGGCCTTTTAACCCCCACGCACTACGCGCACAACGGCGTGTAATTTTGCCCGTCGTGCGTGCGGATGGATATTGATTCACTCTTGGCAGTTTAACCCCCGCGCACGATGCGGATAACGAAGCGTAATTTTAATAGTCGTGCGCGGGGATGGATAGTGCTTCACCCTTGGCATTTTAACCCCCGCGCACAACGCACACAACGGGGCGTAATTTTGCCGGTCGTGCGGGCGGATGTATACTACTTCAGACGCCTTTTAATCCCCGAGCACTACACGCACAATGGGGCGTAATTTTGCCGGTCGTGCGCGGGGATGGATAGTGCTTCACTCTTGGCATTTTAACCCCCACGCATGACGCGTACAACGGGGCGTAATTTTGCCCGTCGTGCGCACGTATTGATATTGCTTCACTCTTGGCATTTTAACCCCCGTGCACGACGCGGACAACGGGGCGTAATTTTGCCGGTCGTGCACGCTTATGCATATTGCTTCACTCTTGGCATTTTAACCCCTGCGCACGACGCAGACAACGGGGCGTAATTTTGCCGGTCATGTGCGGGGATGGATAGTGCTTCACTCTTGGCATTTTAACCCCCGCGCACGACGCACACAACGGGGCGTAATTTTGCCCGTGGTGCGTGGGGATGGATACTACTTTAGACTTGGCCTTTTAACCCCCGCCGCACGATGTGCACAACGGCGCTTAATTTTGTCTGTCTTGCGTGCTGATGGATATTGACCCACAATAGGCGTTTTAACCCCGCGAATGACGTGCACAACAAGGCGCAATTTTGCCCATCGTGCACTTATATCTTCAGACTTGGCGTTTTAACCCCTGCACACGACACGGACAACGGGGCTTAATTTTGCCGGTCGTGCGCGTAGATGGATACTGCTCCACACTAGGCATTTTAACCCCCGCGCACTACGCGTACAACGGGGCGTAATTTTGCCGGTCATGCGCGAGGATGGATACTGCTTCACTTTTGGCATTTTAACCCCCTGCGCACTATGCGCACAACGTGGCATAATTTTGCCGGTCGTGCCCGGGGATGGATAGTGCTTCACTCTTGGCGTTTAACCCCTACGCACGATGCGCACAACGGGGCGTAATTTTGCCCGTCGTGCGCGCGCATGGATAGTGCTTCAGACTTGGCGTTTTAACCACTGCGCACGACACGGACAACGGGGCGTAATTTTGCCGGTCGTGCGCGGGGATGGATAGTCCTTCATTATTGGTGCTTTAACCGTCGTGCACGACGCGCACAACGGGACATAATTTTGCCCGTCGTGCGCGCGTATGGATATTGCTTCAGACTTGGCGTTTTAACCACCGCGCACGTCGCAGACAACGGGGCGTAATTTTGCCGGTCGTGCGTGCAGATGGATATTGCTTCAGACTAGGCATTTTAACCCCCGCGCACGACGCTCACAATGGGGCGTAATTTTGCCCATCGTGCGCACGGATGGATATTGCTTCACTCTTGGCATTTAACCCCCTCGCACGACGTGCATAACGGGGCATAATTTTGACGGCCATGCATGGGGATGGATAGTGCTTCACTCTTGGCGTTTTAACCCCCACGCACGACGCGCACAACGGGGCGTAATTTTGCCCGTCGTGTGCACGTATTGATAGTGCTTCACTCTTGGTGTTTTAACCCCGGCGCACGACACGCACAACGGGCCGTAATTTTGCCCGTCGTGCGCACGGATGTATATTGATTCAGACTAGGGCTTTAAACCGCCACACACGAGGCGCACAACGGGGCGTAATTTTATCGGTCGTGCATGCGAATAGATATTGCTTAAGACTAGGCATTTTAACCCCCGCACACGACGCGCACAAGGAGGCGTAATTTTGCCGGTCATGCGCGGGGATGGATAGTGCTTCACTCTTGGCGTTTTAACCCCCGCGCATGACACAACGGGGCGTAATTTTGCCCATCATGCGCGCGCATTGATATTGCTTCAGACAAGCCGTTTTAACCCCCACGCACGACGCCGACAACGGGGATAAATTTTGCCGGTTGGGCGCGGGGATGGATAGTGCTTGACTTTTGGCATTTGAACCCCGCGCACGATGCGCACAAGGTGGCGTAATTCTGCCGGTCATGCGCGCGGATGGATACTGCTTCAGACTTGGCCTCCGCACACTACGCGCACAACGGCGCGTAATTTTGCCCGTCTTGCGCGCGGATGGATATTGCTCCACACTAGGTGTTTTAACCCCCATGCATGACGCGGACAACGGTGCGTAATTTTGCCGGTCATGCGCGGGGATGGATAGTGCTTCACCCTTGGCGTTTTAAGCGCCGTGCACGACGCGTACAACAGGGCGTAATTTTGCCGGTCGTGCGTGCGTATGGATACTGCTTCAGACTAGGCCTTTTAACCCCACCCCGCGAACGACGCAGACAACGGGGCGTAATTTTGCCGGTCGTGCACGGGGATAGATAGTGCTTCACTCTTGGCGTTTTAACCCCCGCGCATGACGCGTACTATGGAGCGTAATTTTACCTGTCGTGCGCGCGGCTGGATATTGCTTCAGACTTGGCGTTTTAACCCCCATGCACGACGCGGACAACGGGGCGTAATTTTGTCGGTCGTGTGCGGGGATGGATATTGCCTCACTCTTGGCATTTTAATCCCCGTGCACGATGTGCACAACGGGGTGTAATTTTGCCCGTCGTGCGCGTATATTGATATTGCTTCACTCTTGGCGTTTTAACCCCCGCGCACGACGCGCACAACGGGCCGTAATTTTGCCTGTCGTGCACGTGGATGGATATTGATTCAGACTAGGCCCTTTAACCACTGCGCACGACGCGCACAACGGAGCGTAAGTTTGTCGGTCGTGCGCACAGATGGATATTGCTTCAGACTAGGCGTTTTTATCCCCGCGCATGACACGCACAAGGGGGCGTAATTTTGCCGGTCGTGCACGCGGATGGATACTGCTTCAGACTTGGCCTTTTAACCCCCGTGCACTACGCGCACAATGGCGCGTAATTTTGCCCGTCTTGCGCACGGATGTATATTGATCCACACTAGGCGTTTAACCCCCGCGCACGACGCGGACAACGAGGCGTAATTTTACCAGTCGTGCATGGGGATGGATAATGCTTCACCCTTGACGCGCACAACGGGGTGTAATTTTGCTGGTCGTTGACGTGTGTGTATGTTTTATATATCCACGCACGTCTTCTTTGTGTTTTTCCGCTATTTTCTGCCGTCTCGTATCCATTTTCTCGTATTTTCTCGTTATCTTTCACTTCTCCGTGTGTTTGCATGTTTGTAGGAGTTTGCCAGCGTAGGGGACACATAACGACGATATCATAAGTCCCCGGAGCAATGGGAGGAGTCACGCGTGATCCATGAGGGTCTGACACAAAGATTTCGATCTTTCAGCCCCTCACCCGATCGGTTGGATACAGCCAACCGATCGGGTGATGCATGCGTGCACGACCCGGACAGCAGCTGAAGCGAAGTGAGCGTCAACCGACCGGGTCGGAGACCGGTTCAACCCGACTAATCTCTCGGGAATTTGAAGCTGAACTCCAACCGATCGGGTGACCATCACCCGATCCGTTCACATGTAGCCAATTTCCCCAAAGAGATGACCCGGAGAGCTCACCCGACCGCCAGCAGACCGTGCCAAAACGTCCGAAGTTTCTGTCTTTTTGGGCGACAATTCCAACCGATCGGTTAATTTATCAACCGATCGGTTCACCCGACGACGCCAAGATCCAAACGGCTAGAAGCTTCCACCAACCGACCATGTCACCTGACCGGGTGAAGTCCTGAAGATCGCTGCCGAAGTTCGCAGCAGGTCACCCGATCGGGTGATTCTTCACCCGATCGGGTGATGTCGTTTTCTATAAATATAAACCCTAGGTTTCCAGAAACAGGGCTGTTGTATTTTTTACTTTTTTTCTCTCTTGCAACGGCTGTAATTTTCTAGTTATTTGTAAGTGTTCCGATCTTTACCAAACTTTAATATAGTGTTATTTGCATTGCTTTTACTGCTTTTCAATCGTCGGATTATGTTTTTAACGGTCGATTTTCATTTAGATCGCCTTTTAGCTAATATGTGTGAGTAGTTCCCAAATCTGGGATTTTGGTGAAAACCCCGTCGTGGGTTCTCCCTGATGCGTCCATAGGACTAGGAAATCGATAAGGATTAGGAATCTATCGGTTACGCGGGGTGTTTCATTTTCATCGGCTAGAAAAAGACCGCCTTTGACCGTTGGGCCAAGGGGGAATAAACTTGGCGGTTGACTCCCTAGACATAGCTCACACCCTTAGCGTAGACATCGAATCCTAGCGCGCAGGAGCGGTAGGATGAGATGTTGGGAGTTATCATTGCGATCTGAGTGCTCCCAGAGTCAGTCAGTGTTAATGGACATGGGAATGCCCACTGACCGAATCCGGGAAGTCCGGCGTATCATCCTGGGCACCGACCGGAATATCGGGCCCATGGGACGCTTGTATCACTCATAAAGGCAACATCTCACCATTGGACCCTAATTTCGATCGTTATCCTATCCATCGGTCGTGTTAGCGAGAATCACATGATAGGGTGGAAACCGAAGTCCTAGGTTTCCCTTTATGTCACGCCCCGCTTCCCATTGTACTTAGGAGCGAGGGCGCGACGAAGGTCCGCATGTGCTTAAAGCAAGAAGGAGGTATTTTTTTCTTTTCTTCCTCCTTGGTTTAAGCACATTACGCGTCTGTGTGATAACATACTGCAGATTCTTGCATGCAACTCAAACAACACATATAATTAATTTATTTACAATCTCGAATCTCAAGAGAGTTTACATCAATGAAAGAAGTAAAAGCGGAAGGAGGGTCATAAAGCCCATACAAGTAGTAGAAAAGAAAAGTACAAGGATGCTGCGAAGGTACGAAGCTTCTCAGCGGGGAAAACACATCGACAAGGCACTCCTGTCAACCTGCTCAGTCTCTAAGCAACTCCTCTGTAAACATGTCTAATACCTGACGTATATTTCACCAGACAAGAAATATACGTCAGCGAGGGTCGCTCGGCAAGATTTAAAGCATTAAGTATAAAAGACCCTCGGCAAGGTTTTCAAAATCATTTCATGATTTCAATAATTTAAACATAACAGCGTAAGAAGCAGTGAGCATGACAAGTGTGGTGTACAAAGTAATGAACATGACAAGTGTAATGTGTACATCAATAAGCATGGCAGGTGTATGTGTGTACAGCAATAAGCATGGCAAGAGTGATGTGTACAACAAGTAGCGTAGCGAGTGTAATGGGTACAGTAGTTATCATGGCAATAGTGATGTGTACAGCAGTAACGTGACAAGTGTAGTATGTACATCAATTAACATGGCAGTTCTAAGCAAGTTGAATTAAAGTAATGACTTGGCAATTCGTAATTTCACATCTGTGGTTTCTATTCACTCCTAGGGTTCACGCCTGTAGGTCGTGATGAGAAGGTCGTTCCTCTCACGGGGGCTTACCGTGATTGACGCTAACCCACCGCATGCGGGTGGTGCTCTTGAGGAGAGTACCTTTCATACGCCTAGTGGCCGCTCAACCCTAACCCCACCCAAAAGTTTTCCGGAACACGAGCCGGCCTAGGCGTATTTCAAGCACGAGCTTGTCAACTCACATGACACTCACGAAAAGTCACGATTTCGCCGCTTGGGCGCATGAACTCACAATTTCACGATTTTCAAGTATTCCTTCAATCCGTCAATAAGTTCTATCAATACGCATTCCATCATAACCATTCAATAGAAAGTGTACAAGAATGACGTGCGACGTGACATAAGGCAAAACTAGCAATTCTTGATTCAGCATTTAAATGTAACGATGTAAAAAAACTGTAAATGCACACTTGCACATCACAATACTTCAGTTTAAGCAATTTAACGTACAATATTTTAAAAACAAGGAAAATTTACACTTGCCTGTCTTGTCGAGTTCGGGTGCCCAAGCAATAGCAGGGACAGACACGACACGACGTAACACTCTGCGGTCATTAAGTAGAGATATTAAGCTTAAAGGTGTTTAACAAAAAGATATTAATGTACCATAATTATAATATAACTAGCTGATAATAAAATCACTAAAGTACTTATAATAGGTCTACTGTCATGCACTAACTTTATTAGAAGCTAACCAACATATATTTTATAGTTATCTAACTTATGAGCTATACAGCCTAATATAACGTATATATATTATAGCATAGAAAGTAGCTTGCAGTACACATCCTAGCTATCATAATTAACACATCTCACGAGATGTACTCATTTATAAAACTATACTTTAATGTATAAGTAACTTACTCCTCTTTCGTTCTCTTCTCAGCCTTGTTCTTTCTTTCTTTCTTCCGTTGGGTTGCAGCAGGGAGAAGGAGCGGCTCGATTCCAGTGGAGCCGAGATCAGCGGCATGGGGCAGAAGGCGGAAGCAACGGTGATCTACCGGCGGAAGGCAAAGGTCAGTGGGGCGGAGCTCTGGAGGTAGCCGGGGTTGCGTGGGCGAAGATGGCGATCGAGGTGGTCGGAAGGAGGCTTCGGAGATGGGCGGAGCTTGAGGGTGATGCCGCCGAATTCTGGAGGCGGGAGGAAGGGAGATGGGTGGCTCGGGAAGATGGACGGGACACAGCTTGGTTGCGGCCGGATGAGAGGTCAGAGCAGCGTTCGGTGGACTTGGCGCTGTTGAGCTGAGCGAGTCGGGCTCGACGGGTGACCTGAGAAGGGGAGGGCGATGCTGGACGGCGGGAAGGAACGGGGCGAGGTGCGGGCTGTGGAGTCCTCTGTTTCGAACAGAGGAGAGGAGGGGGAGACAGGGGATGTGGGGTGATGATCGGAGTTGATACGGCGCTGAGGGTTTGGGTTCGACGAGGAGTCGCCAGGCGGGGGTTATTGGGGCCGCGAGTTCAGGCAAGGAGGCAGGGAGCTCGAGGGTCAGGGGTGGGCTCAGGCGGCTCGGTGGGTTCAGGAGCTTGCGAGGCTTCTCCTGAACATAGAGGACGATGAGCGGTGCGAGGTGAGACAGGGGACGGGAGATGTGCTGGGGGCGGACGGAAGGGAGGGTGCGCCGGCGTTGCTTGGGGTGTGGCGTTTTCTGCAGGCGGAAGGAGGCAGGTGGAAAGTGGCCGTGCGGCCTGCGGTTGCCGTGAGTAGGGGTGTTACGGAGATCTGGGGAGGCCGTGGGTCTTGACGGCGGGGAGGAGCAAGTCGCGGAGGTGGTGGAAGGGGTGTTCGACGTTGGATGTGGTCTGGGCGTCGTTTGCGAGGCCAGGGGGTCGTGCTGGCATTGCGAGGGAGGGGGAAGGTGGCCCCGGATGTGTTGGCACGCGAGGAGGCCATAGATGGCGATGAGCGGGTTGCTGGGCGTTGGGGATGAGATGGCCGGCGTTGGGCTCTCGGAAGGGACAAAGAAGGAGATAGGGTCGCGGGTTACTGGTGTGGAGCTGTGGCAAGGCGAGGTCGTCACCGGTGTGGGGGGAGGGCTGAAGGCGGTTTGCGAGGGAGGGGAAAGCTGCAGTTGCGTGGGGAGAGAAGATTGGGCAGCGGCGGCGGCTAGCTTGTGTAGGGGAGAGGAAAGAAAGTAACCTAGGTTTTTAGTATATAGAAGTAGGGTTCTGTAGATGCCTATAGGGCTGACGTTGTAGGGTGCAGAATTAACATGTTTAGCCTAGGTTTGGTTGCACACATGAAGGGCCAGGATGCGGGTTCTCTGCTAGGGTTTATTTAATTATTGTTATTATTATATAAGCTTTAGGTGTAGGTGCCTTAGGGTTTACTAAAAGAAGTCTAGGGGTGTGGGTTAACAGCACATGACCTGTGTCTAAGGGTTGGAGTTGTACAGCACGTGAATGGCCATGGGTTCCTATATGAAGTCAATAAAAATAACAGGGCTCCTATAAAAACAAGTTGCGTGTGGGGCTTGAGAAGGCCATACGTGAGCTAGCATGTGTGTTTGTGTCTAGTTTTTATACATATATTTTTATATAACATATAAACTTCTCCCTCAAACGGTGTGTGTGAGAGAGTATCGATTGGGTCGTGCGTAAGTTGGGTTCGGCCTGGGGGGTTTCCGAAAGGGGCTAGTGTTATAATAGGAAGGGTTTAAGGAGAAATTAAAAGGAATTATAATAGGAAGGAAAAAGTAATGGAAATGATTAAATAGGTTAATTAGGAAAATCTAGCTATCAATTTGATTCAAGGAGTTCTAAAGAGGAAATATTTCATTTGACTTTAAAAGATTAGCAATTCGAAATCAAATTTGAAAATCGAAAACAATTTAATTAGAGATACTCAACATTAATAATAATACAAATATTAATAATAATAAACATTATAATAAATTGACTAAGTGCCAACAAATAATAATAGTGATAATAATAATAATAATGAGAAATTAACTTTGTATCATAAAATAATAATAGAATTAATCAACATGAATAGGTTGGCCCGTGCACTGAGGCAGACACGCTAATACGGATACAGACAAAAACATACTAGAGAAAAACAGATAATATCATCAAAAGACTGGTCGTTACATCCTACCCACCTTAAAGACGATTCCGTCCTCGGAATCTCATCGGCTAAGACACGGCGAAAACGTAAAGGTAACACTCGCATCTCTTTCTTAATGTACACACACTATAAACAACCATCATGCCAAATCCAAAAGTATTTCTAATATTCGTATCGGCACTAAATGTATTACCGTGTATCTTATATACTCACAATCTACAATGATATAGTACCACCTGTCACGTAGACATACCACTAATGCAAAACACAATCATTCTTAGTCAATTAACACTTCAATCGTATAATCACTTTTACATACTGCATATTATCACATACTCATTATAGTACATATCACTACACATATATACGTGCACGTATTACCTTACACCATACACAGATTTACATACGCCTTACTCATATCACTAGGGTCGTCGTAATCTACCCACCTTAGGATCAAGTCCGTCCTCAGACTTCCTTAAATAGGTCGACATAGGAGTGAGCGGACTTAGATACTAAAGTCATTATATCCAAGCCATACATACATTATAATCAACCAATACACATCCATATGCATATACTTACCCATATATCACACATTTCCAAGTACTTATGGATGCATTCATTTCACATACATATACCTACTTACTCTACTACACGGCCATCTTGTATCTATATAGGGCAAATATACACACACCGGATATACAACCATGGTAGTTTACATAGGACTATTACACCAGTACATACATCCGTATACGTAGTCACAACATATGGTTAGAACCTAAATATTATCAGATTCAGTTGTCGTCTCATTTTTAACCTAAATTAGATTTGAATACATTTGAGTTAACAGAATGGTCTAATAGGATTTATAAAATTAGTTAAGATATTTAGCTGGTTGGTTTAGCTCAGGTATGATTGGGAGGATCCGACAAGATGTTTAGATCGGGATCAGATTGGATGATCGATTCGGTTAAGGTATTCTCTTGATTGGTAAGATCCGTTTGGCTAGGACAATTAGACGATCACGATATCCAAAATTATTAGAATTTGGGTCGGTTATGATTTTATTCGTATAAAAGATACGATTTGTTAAGATATTAGGAATGTTGGTTTGATCAAGTTTTGATTATAAAGGAGCAAGTTTAAGATTTAATAGGATCATCTAAGATTCGATCGCTCTTGATTTGGAAATCGATCCGGTTAAGATCGACATCGATAAGATGTTTAGATTTGGCTTGAATGATTCGTCAAGATATTTGGTTTTGGAAAATTTAGTTGATTAACTCTATTAAGATTGGGTTAGGGGAGTTCGATGTGATCAACTTATTATTACGGTATCGAGTTGGTACATATTGTTGTTTAAGATATTTAGAGTTAAGATTTGGAGATCAGATAGAATCAATTGTTAGGATTCGTTAGGTCACTTGGGTTAAGATTTGATCGATTTATGAAACGTATTAAGACTTGGATTAGAAAATCGATATACGTTAAGATATTTAGATCTGGTCTAGTTTTGATTAAGATGAGATTTGAGGAATCATCTGATCAGGATAATCGGATCATTATGATCCCACCTCTACAATCAACATCAACCAACTTAAAGGAGATATTATCGCGGTTGTTAAGTTGCGTTCTCGAACTATGAAAATAACAATAATAACAACAATAATAATATATATTAATACCCTAATAATTCACCATCCTAATTGAATACATGAAAAATACGTATAAACGGAAACATGCCGTTACATTCCCCGTTAGGCTACCTGCTTGACCGAAAGACTCAAATGAGTTTTAAGATATGCAAAGACGGAGAGGACCCAAATGGATAATATGAAGTAGAAAGGTGGTGGCATAGACGTCACGATGGGAATCAAGTGAATCATTAATAAGGAAAGGATATGATCACAAAAGTAAAGATGACCAGGGAGTGGTATTATGTATCTACTACTAGGCATTTCTATGGTTGTCGACGAAAGAACGTTATGTCAAATATGATTTCAAGATTGAGGGGAGACTTATTGGGCCAACTATCGTTTAGAACCTTAAGACTAGGATTTCTTAGGGAACAAGGATATGATAGAGAATTCGAAAAGTGGTGTTCTTGGGAATTAAGATTGTAATCTTATCTATGTTGTCTGAAGTATTTTGCATAGCATGACCTGCATGGGCCACCACTAAAACCTGTCACGCCCCGCTTCCCATTGTACTTAGGAGCGAGGACGCGACGAAGGTCCGCATGTGCTTAAAACAAGAAGGAGGTATTTTTTTCTTTTCTTCCTCCTTGGTTTAAGCACATTACGCGTCTGTGTGATAACATACTGCAGATTCTTGCATGCAACTCAAACAACACAGATAATTAATTTATTTACAATCTCGAATCTCAAGAGAGTTTACATCAATGAAAGAAGTAAAAGCGGAAGGAGGGTCATAAAGCCCATACAAGTAGTAGAAAAGAAAAGTACAAGGATGCTGCGAAGGTACGAAGCTTCTCAACGGGGAAAACACAGCGGCAAGGCACTCCTGTCAACCTGCTCAGTCTCTAAGCAACTCCTCTGTAAACCTGTCTAATACCTGACGTATATTTCACCAGACAAGAAATATACGTCAGCGAGGGTCGCTCGGCAAGATTTAAAGCATTAAGTATAAAAGACCCTCGGCAAGGTTTTCAAAATCATTTCATGATTTCAATAATTTAAACATAACAGCGTAAGAAGCAGTGAGCATGACAAGTGTGGTGTACAAAGTAATGAACATGACAAGTGTAATGTGTACATCAATAAGCATGGCAGGTGTATGTGTGTACAGCAATAAGCATGGCAAGAGTGATGTGTACAACAAGTAGCGTAGCGAGTGTAATGGGTACAGTAGTTATCATGGCAATAGTGATGTGTACAGCAGTAACGTGACAAGTGTAGTATGTACATCAATTAACATGGCAGTTCTAAGCAAGTTGAATTAAAGTAATGACTTGGCAATTCGTAATTTCACATCTGTGGTTTCTATTCACTCCTAGGGTTCACGCCTGTAGGTCGTGATGAGAAGGTCGTTCCTCTCACGGGGGCTTACCGTGATTGACGCTAACCCACCGCATGCGGGTGGTGCTCTTGAGGAGAGTACCTTTCATACGCCTAGTGGCCGCTCAACCCTAACCCCACCCAAAAGTTTTCCGGAACACGAGCCGACCTAGGCGTATTTCAAGCACGAGCTTGTCAACTCACATGACACTCACGAAAAGTCACGATTTCGCCGCTTGGGCGCATGAACTCACAATTTCACGATTTTCAAGTATTCCTTCAATCCGTCAATAAGTTCTATCAATACGCATTCCATCATAACCATTCAATAGAAAGTGTACAAGAATGACGTGCAACGTGACATAAGGCAAAACTAGCAATTCTTGATTCAGCATTTAAATGTAACGATGTAAAAAAACTGTAAATGCACACTTGCACATCACAATACTTCAGTTTAAGCAATTTAACGTACAATATTTTAAAAACAAGGAAAATTTACACTTGCCTGTCTTGTCGAGTTCGGGTGCCCAAGCAATAGCAGGGACAGACACGACACGACGTAACACTCTGCGGTCATTAAGTAGAGATATTAAGCTTAAAGGTGTTTAACAAAAAGATATTAATGTACCATAATTATAATATAACTAGCTGATAATAAAATCACTAAAGTATTTATAATAGGTCTACTGTCATGCACTAACTTTATTAGAAGCTAACCAACATATATTTTATAGTTATCTAACTTATGAGCTATACAGCCTAATATAACGTATATATATTATAGCATAGAAAGTAGCTTGCAGTACACATCCTAGCTATCATAATTAACACATCTCACGAGATGTACTCATTTATAAAACTATACTTTAATGTATAAGTAACTTACTCCTCTTTCGTTCTCTTCTCAGCCTTGTTCTTTCTTTCTTTCTTCCGTTGGGTTGCAGCAGGGAGAAGGAGCGGCTCGATTCCAGTGGAGCCGAGATCAGCGGCATGGGGCAGAAGGCGGAAGCAACGGCGATCTACCGGCGGAAGGCAAAGGTCAGCGGGGCGGAGCTCTGGAGGTAGCCGGGGTTGCGTGGGCGAAGATGGCGATCGAGGTGGTCGGAAGGAGGCTTCGGAGATGGGCGGAGCTTGAGGGTGATGCCGCCGAATTCTGGAGGCGGGAGGAAGGGAGATGGGTGGCTCGGGAAGATGGACGGGACACAGCTTGGTTGCGGCCGGATGAGAGGTCAGAGCAGCGTTCGGTGGACTTGGCGCTGTTGAGCTGAGCGAGTCGGGCTCGACGGGTGACCTGAGAAGGGGAGGGCGATGCTGGACGGCGGGAAGGAACGGGGCGAGGTGCGGGCTGTGGAGTCCTCTGTTTCGAACAGAGGAGAGGAGGGGGAGACAGGGGATGTGGGGTGATGATCGGAGTTGATACGGCGCTGAGGGTTTGGGTTCGACTAGGAGTCGCCAGGCGGGGGTTATTGGGGCCGCGAGTTCAGGCAAGGAGGCAGGGAGCTCGAGGGTCAGGGGTGGGCTCAGGCGGCTCGGTGGGTTCAGGAGCTTGCGAGGCTTCTCCTGAACATAGAGGACGATGAGCGGTGCGAGGTGAGACAGGGGACGGGAGATGTGCTGGGGGCGGACGGAAGGGAGGGTGCGCCGGCGTTGCTTGGGGTGTGGCGTTTTCTGCAGGCGGAAGGAGGCAGGTGGAAAGTGGCCGTGCGGCCTGCGGTTGCCGTGAGTAGGGGTGTTACGGAGATCTGGGGAGGCCGTGGGTCTTGACGGCGGGGAGGAGCAAGTCGCGGAGGTGGTGGAAGGGGTGTTCGACGTTGGATGTGGTCTGGGCGTTGTTTGCGAGGCCAGGGGGTCGTGCTGGCATTGCGAGGGAGGGGGAAGGTGGCCCCGGATGTGTTGGCACGCGAGGAGGCCATAGATGGCGATGAGCGGGTTGCTGGGCGTTGGGGATGAGATGGCCGGCGTTGGGCTCTCGGAAGGGACAAAGAAGGAGATAGGGTCGCGGGTTACTGGTGTGGAGCTGTGGCAAGGCGAGGTCGTCACCGGTGTGGGGGGAGGGCTGAAGGCGGTTTGCGAGGGAGGGGAAAGCTGCAGTTGCGTGGGGAGAGAAGATTGGGCAGCGGCGGCGGCTAGCTTGTGTAGGGGAGAGGAAAGAAAGTAACCTAGGTTTTTAGTATATAGAAGTAGGGTTCTGTAGATGCCTATAGGGCTGACGTTGTAGGGTGCAGAATTAACATGTTTAGCCTAGGTTTGGTTGCACACATGAAGGGCCAGGATGCGGGTTCTCTGCTAGGGTTTATTTAATTATTGTTATTATTATATAAGCTTTAGGTGTAGGTGCCTTAGGGTTTACTAAAAGAAGTCTAGGGGTGTGGGTTAACAGCACATGACCTGTGTCTAAGGGTTGGAGTTGTACAGCACGTGAATGGCCATGGGTTCCTATATGAAGTCAATAAAAATAACAGGGCTCCTATAAAAACAAGTTGCGTGTGGGGCTTGAGAAGGCCATACGTGAGCTAGCATGTGTGTTTGTGTCTAGTTTTTATACATATATTTTTATATAACATATAAACTTCTCCCTCAAACGGTGTGTGTGAGAGAGTATCGATTGGGTCGTGCGTAAGTTGGGTTCGGTCTAGGGGGTTTCCGAAAGGGGCTAGTGTTATAATAGGAAGGGTTTAAGGAGAAATTAAAAGGAATTATAATAGGAAGGAAAAAGTAATGGAAATGATTAAATAGGTTAATTAGGAAAATCTAGCTATCAATTTGATTCAAGGAGTTCTAAAGAGGAAATATTTCATTTGACTTTAAAAGATTAGCAATTCGAAATCAAATTTGAAAATCGAAAACAATTTAATTAGAGATACTCAACATTAATAATAATACAAATATTAATAATAATAAACATTATAATAAATTGACTAAGTGCCAACAAATAATAATAGTGATACTAATAATAATAATGAGAAATTAACTTTGTATCATAAAACAATAATAGAATTAATCAACATGAATAGGTTGGCCCGTGCACTGAGGCAGATACGCTAATACGGATACAGACAAAAACATACTAGAGAAAAACAGATAATATCATCAAAAGACTGGTCGTTACACTTTATATTGTTTAATCCCGTACCTACAATTTGTGACAACCCATCATTCGATTCGGGCTAGCTCACCCCTAGGGTGAATCCGGTCCTTTCTGACACAAGCACAACCGCGCCTCCCTGTGTTTGACCCCCAAGCCACACTACAACACCGTGCGCTTGCGGTTATAAATATTTAAATCTCGCGCCCCCAATTTCCTATTGCACACATTGCACACACAAAATGCGGGGGACGTCAAGCTCTATGGCGCCGTTGCCGGGAGGCAACGTGTTGTTATTTTAGGATCTCATGAACCCTTGAGTCTAGCTCATATCCCTACCTCGCGATAATTTTCGCATTCTTCTTTTTCATTTTTCCTTTTTATTTTCTTATTTTTATTTTCTATTTTATTCCCACTTTTCGCTTCATGGGTGTTTGTTGCTTTTATGCGCAGGAACACAAGAAGTCTTGACGACTTGATTCCTGTTGATCCTGAGATAAACGCCACCCTAAGGCGTCTGGCCACAGAGAAGCGAAGAAGAGAAGAGTCCGAAGCCATGGGGGAGAACACCCCACCTCACAAGTCCCTACTGGAATACTCGATGCCATCCATCGAGTCCACATCCGCCATCCGACCTCCTGCTATTACGGTGCAAAGCTTCGAGCTTAAGCCATCTTTGGTGACGTGGATCCAGCAGGATCAATTCTCTGGGGCACCCATGGAGAGCCCCATCGAACATCTGGACTCCTTCCTCGAGAAATGTGACACCTTCCGGATAAATGGTGTCACAGCTGAAGCTATCCGTCTGAAGTTATTCCCCTTCTCTCTGCAGGATAAGGCCAAGCTGTGGCTTAGGGGGAAGGACCCAAATACGTTCAACACTTGGGAGAAGCTTTCGAATGCATTCTTGACAAAGTTCTTTCCTCCGGGGAAGACCATGAAGCTGAGGAGTGAGATCTCCTCCTTCTCCCAGGCCAGCCACTAGTCCCTGCATGAAGCTTGGACAAGATTTAAAGAGATGCAGCGAAGATGCCCTCATCACGAGCTTCCGAAGTGGCAGATAATTAATCTGTTCTATAATGGACCGAGGGATGATTTAAAATCTTCGATGGACGTGGCGGCTATGGGGTCCTTCATGTCTAGAATTGAAGAAGATGCCGGGAACATTTTAGAAAACATGGCATCGAACAACGAGCGGTGGTGTGACGAGAGAGCCACACCTAGATCTGGGGGTATCCATAGGGTCGAGGACGTCGACAAATTATCCAGCAAGTTTGACTTGCTGTCGACCCAGATCTCAGCGCTGATGGTAGGAGCCGGTGGTGCTGGTACACAACATATTGCGGCGGCGGAATCCGAAGTCATGAGAGACTTCGAGGGTGGTGACATCTCACCTCCGTTGGACCAAACGAGCGCACTATTCTATAATCCTACGGGAAATGCGCCATACCCTCCACGGACATGCTCCAACCCGGCCTACTCTCCAAACAACCGGAATCACCCCAACCTTAGCTACCGGGCACCGTATCAGCCGCCGCCGCCTCAGCAACAACAACAACAGATATATCAGCCGGCTAGGCCTCAACAACCGCAGTTTCAGCCGCAGCAGCAATTTCAACAGCAGCAACCTCCACAATAGTATCAGCAGTACCCCCCAAGGAACCAGCAGCCCATTCAGCAACAGCAGTATGGCCAGCAGAGGGCCATCTCTCCGGTTGAGTCCCTCTTGACTCAATACATTACCAATCAGGAGAAGATCAATTTGAAGCTGGAGATGGGTTAGCGGGCTCTCACTGACCAAGCAACCCAGCTGGGGTTACACGTGGCGAACCTTCAAAGGTCGCAAAATCTATTGCCGCCACAACCAAAAGTGAACCCGAGGGGAGCAAATCAGACTTTGGCACTCATACACGAGAATGCGAATGTGTCCGCTATCGTATTGAGAAACGGAACACAAATCCCCACAAGAGTGCCCACCAAGGAACCGGAAGCACCGTTGGTCGTAGAGCGACCAATTGAAAAAAGCCAAAGACAACGGTGCTTCGTCGCCAAAGCCAACGACTCCAGAGGGAGTCCCTGAAGAGGAGAAGAAGAAGGACGAGGAAGGGTGCCTCAAAGTGTTCAAGCCCGTTGTGCCTTTTCCACGACGGCTTGCCCAAGCCAAGATAGACGAGAAGTATGGCAAATTCTTTGCCATGGTCAAGGATCTAAGCTTGCAAATCTCCTTCCTTGAAGCTATCGAGACGATTCCCTCATACGCAAAATTTCTAAAGGATTTGGTGACAAGATGGTCGAGAAAGGAGAAGGTCGTATTAACGGCGGAATACAGCGCTCTCATTCAGAGAGCAAATCCGCCTAAGCTTAAAGACCCGGGGAGCTTCTCTATCCGTTGTACGATCGGGGAGGTAAAGATCCATCTCACACTCGTCGACCTTGGAGCGAGCGTCAGTTTGATGCCCCTGTCGCTGTATAAGAGGATAGGGATGGGCGACTTGGAGCCCACCGGTATGCCCCTACAGCTTGCAGACCGTTCGGTCAAATATCCAGTGGGGGTTGTAGATGACCTGCCTGTCAAAGTAAGTGGGGTGCATGTGCCAGTGGACTTCGTTGTCATGGACATGCCTGAAGATACGCATACCCCCATCATCCTTGGACGGCCTTTCATGGCCACTGCCGTCGTCTTAATAGATGTGAAGAAGGGGAAGCTTTCCCTCAACGTCGGCGATGAAAAAGTCGAGTTTGACTTGGGGTTATCAATGAAGCACCCCAACCCCCCGGATGATCCAGGATGCAATATGCTGGAGTTAGAAGAAGAGAGAGTCGTGGAAGCCGCGGCCTGGGAAATTCTTTCAAGGAATCCCCCCGACAGTTTAGGGGACCTTGAAGAACGTGTCGGCCTGAAGGAAGATGATATTGCTGGGAAAGCGGATGCGGCACGTACGGCCCCTCCCGGATTTCAAAAATCTCCTCCGACAAGGAGGAAAGGGAAAGAGCCCATGGGGCTCACCGGTGAGGAGATCCGGATCTTGAAACGAGTGGCAGTAGACGCCAATATAAGGGAGAAACCCCCGGATCCCATCAACGAAGGGATGGTCGTCGAGCAAGTCTTCTTGTCGCCGCCGACGACACTAAAAGCCACCAACTCCGAATCTGGAGCGATGCCGATCTTAGGGCATCACCCCCGTCCGCCTTGAATATCAGCTACGGGCGTCGAGCAAATGACGTTAAACAAAAGCACTTCATGGGAGGCAACCCATGCTCTAAACTTTTATCTTTGTTTTTGGGTTTATTTTCAGCTTTATTTTTCTTATTTTAATAAATAAATCCAGCCGCGGGAACTTCCGTCGAGAGACTAAGGCCATTAATGAATTTTTGCAGGAAACAAGGCCTCACCCGATCGGGTAATTATTCAACCGATCGGGTGAGACATATCAGACAATGGTCGTATCTGTTCTCCAACGAACCGGTCGGGTGAAGCAAGCTGAGACCGGGTGGCAGACCGTGTGAGCTGGGCGAAGTCTCGGAAAATTTTGGGATTTGATCAACCGATCGGTTGATACGAAGCGTGGTCGTGTGATTGAACGCATGAGCTGTACTGAACTTTCGGGAAAAATTTGTGAAGCGGCCAACCGATCGATGAGTTATCACCTGATCGGTTCGCCTGTAGCCTCTTTTCAACAAAAAATTCGACCTACTTGTCAACCGATCGGGTGAAAACTCACCCGATCGGTTCGACTTAAACCCTATATAAACCCAGTGCCCTCACCCGTTCATCTCCCTCGCCCGATCTCGATTCTCTCTCACTGATTCGACTTCCTCTCCCTCACTCGACCTCGTTTCTCCCTCAACCGACCACAAAACTCCCCTCAATCGATCTCTCCACTCCCCATCTCCTTCCCTCCTTTGATTTCACTCTCCCCACCTTCGATTTTACCCATTCAAAAACCCTAATTTCCGCCCAACACTCGACCATTTCGAAATTTCGCTGAAAGGAGTTGCCGCGGCTTCACATTTATTCCTATTGCATTGCGTTGGGACATCTACGAGCAAGGATCCTCGACTCTACTGGGTAACTTCGCTCCTTAGCTCAATTTTATATTTTGCCCTAGAAATTTCTATTTGCTCGATTGCCTGTGTGTGTGTACATTCATCACATCTTGCATACACTCACTCACACACGCTCACATGGCCAAAGATAAAGATAAGAGTAAGGGTATTATGCGAGAGGAGGATTCTTCTCGTAAGAGAAGCAAGACCACACGCCCACCACACTCACACCCTCCTCCTGCACAGCCTGCACAACCCCAACCCCAACCCCAACCTATCATCCCAGTTGAGGACCCACTGATGGGCCCGCGTGGCTACTGCTTTAGGAACCAGGAGCATAAGGATTTCTATCATAGACTTGATGCTCGGGGGAATCTATCGACCAAATTTGCCCACACCCAAACGCTTATCGATCTCGGTGTATTCACCGAGGTCGAGACTCTCTTCGCAAATTTAGGTTGGTTAGCTTTCCTAAACGCCTCCGCGGTGTCCTACCCCTCCCTCACCCTCGAATTTTTATCCACACTTGTCTGTGAGTCGGGGTCGGTCGTCATATTTCGGGTCCGTAACAGAACCATTCACACCCACCTGGATACCATCAATGACATCTTTGGTTTTCCCATCCTTGGGGACGACGCTATCCGTCCCTACGGGTATCCCCCCGAATTTGATGTCGATCAGTTTTGGTTCCGCCTCACCCTACACCCTCACTATCCCTGAGGTAAGGCCAAGGCCTCCTCCATCATTCACCCCATCTTCCGTCTGGCCCACCGAATCATTTCCTGCACGTTTTTTCCCAGGGATGAGTCCGGCACCGTGACCATCCCCGATCTCTTCATTTTGTGGGCCATGACCTTTCCTTTCGTTCTGGGTGATGATGGGATTTCTTTTAGGGCCACAGTTGTTCCCGTCCATGCCGGTGCTTGGCTTTTTTCCAAGCTTCTTGAGATTAGCTGTGCCGGCAAGGGCAAGCTTTGTTGCGGGGGCCTTATCATGATCATAGCTTCTGCTCCCAGGTATAATATTGTCATCCCCCGAGATCTGCCCGCTGCCGCAGGACCCTTACGTCTAGACCTCGACGTCCTGCAGCATATTCACATGATTAAGCCCCGCCCCGATGGCCGTTTCACCTTCCATTACGGGCACCCCCCATCTCCCTATACAATTCTGCCCAACCCCGCTCACATGACCATCCAGCTTGTGGGAGACTGGACTTTCTTACCTGATGCTGAGTTTCTTGGGGGGTTGCGCCTTCCATTCATCCCGGGCGCACCTAGACTGTAATGACCCTACTTTTCATATACGCGTATTTGTACGTATTTTTGACATAGATACGTCCGTATATTTTTGGGAAGTATGCCCATATTTTTCTTTTAATTATTTGATGTAGGAATTTATTTTAAAATATTTTAAACTCATTACTTGAATTTAGTAAATGAGAGTATTTGGAGAAATACATGTATTTGGAGTGTATGAAGTATTTCTTCAAGTATTTTTAATTTCTTAAAATACAAAAATCCACATTTTTATTACCATGACAACACATCCTATTAGGTGTCATGTTTTTAGTTAATTAGAGACACATGGCTTATTAGGTGTAAGAAGGAGATGGATTTGGGGATTCCTAAAACCTATGCATGAAGAACAAAACCAAGAAAAAGAAAAAGAAAATCTCATTTCACTCTCTCCCTCACTCCCCATTTCTGGCCAAAAATTAGCATGCCCCCTTTCTTTCATTTTTCTTCATCCTCTTCCTTAGAAAATACTTCCAATTAGCTCCCCTCTTCAACCTCTAAAAAGCCCCAAAATTCCTTTTCATTCCAACACCAAAAACTAGCCAAAATAGCCAAAAATCAACCATATGGAGACAAGATTGGAGCTTGAAGAATGAGACTAGGAGCTCAAGTTCTTCAAGGAATAAGAAGAGCCAAAGAATTTTTGGTGGACTTTATAAGGTAGAAATTCCTTTCACCTAGGTAGAATTTAGTTTTAGGACAAGGAGAATTGAATTAACTTTCATGAAACACATTTGTTCTTCATGCTGAAATTTGATCCAGAAAAACTGAAACTTTGACTAAGTTCTGGGGTTAATTGGCTAATGGGAATGCTTTGGAAATTTTATATGTTGGGTATCTCATTGTTATGAACAACTTTCATTCAGATCATTTTGCCAAATTCTAACTGTATGATTTTATAAAAATTCGGATATGCACACTGGTTTTCAATCAAAACTGTTCTGAAATTCCAGTATTTTTATTCTCTGTTAAACTGAGCATATCTCCCAACGTAGATGAAAGAAAAATATGAAAAATATATATGTTACTCATATTGTAGTCCTTAATAACTTTCATGTTTACAAGTTTTGCAAATTCGGACTGAAAACTAGGGTAAAAATTCAGTTTCTAAAACTGGTCTGTTTTTAGACAGTTTTGACATCTTTCAGTAAAACGAGTAGAACTCCATGCACACTTAATGAAATGAGATGTTCTTAGTGCCGTTGGAAAGCTGACTTCAAGATCTTCAACCCATAATTTTTTTAGATTTTAATTCTGTCTGTAACTTGTAGAAAAATGGACTTGAACTGCACTCAGTTTCTGGTTCAGAATTCTGAAATTATACATGTTAGGAGAAAATCCACCATAAATCACATATGTCAACTGAGCTTATGAAAATTGGTCAGTGAAAGGAAAACACCCATATCTACAACTTTCGTGAAGGGACCAGACATCAATTCTGACTATAGATAGGCTAAAAGTGATATTCTTTCTGCTGTAACAGTTTTGACAGATTCAAATGCTAATTTTGCTTAGTGCTTATCATGGTGTAGTTTTGTTTGAAGTTAAGTTTGTTTGTGCTAATCATGTTCTCAATGACATGCTCTTGATACATGTAGTTATGCAGATGGTTCATGAAATATTCAATAATATTTAAGTCCAATTTGTTTATGCTTTCACATTAGTATGTTCATAACGATGAGTTTGTGATGATATTCCATGCAATTCTTTAATTGAGATGATGATGATGATGATGATGATGATATTTGTTAAAAGTTGGTTAAAAGCGGTATTCAAGTCCGCTAGATGATTCGTTGACAAACGAAGTAATATCTTGAAAACTGAGAGTGAGAATGAGGAATGTATCAGTCCTCCTAAAGGAGGGTGACACGGGTTTGGGGGAAAACGGGTAAACTTTAGGAGTTAAGGAGCGGACATATGATATGAATTCTCACCCGCTGTATCACTCCCAGAAGGGCGAGTTGAAAGGGTTGGAGAGGCCGCTGATGTACTCGTGATGCATCATGACGGTAATTGATGGTTTGCTCCGTTTGTCCCACAGAAAAACCGAGTTTGTCTCACTCCCATACCTTGTTCCGTTCGGGTACGGAGAGTTGCGAGAGGCCCCCTCCGGTGCTCGTGTTGCTGGTTGGGGTACCACTTTTTCACCCACCCTGGGTGAAGTCCGCCTCCTTAGCGTCCTACGGTTTACACGGGTTCCAAATATGTGAATCAACAACTTATAGTACTTGTCTTTAATTTATAAATGTTGTTATCTCATGTCTCCTTACTTTTGTTTACTTTAATGCTGCTATCCCATGGTAATATGTTCATATGCTTCCTTTCAATATCTGCATTTCATAATATGGTTTCTATGCATGTTTTGCACGTTCTCATAACTAGGTTCGCATGTTGGAATGTGATTACTTTTATGCACCATGAACCTTACTTGTTAGACCACCCTCCCTAGATGGGTAGACCAATTCTAAAACTGGGTCCTACTAGAGTGTTAGGAATTTCTACTGGGTCACGCGTTGACGTGTCCCCGTTGATTTTCAGGTCATGTGAGTTGGAGATAGCGGTTGGAGCTTTGGAGTTGGTGATCTGTTGTAGTATTGGGTGGTGAGGGGTATGATGAGAGACTTGTACTTTTGGTGTTTCTTTTCGGGTGGACCTTTGTACTTAGAGTCGTGAAAATGAAGATGTTGGTGTATGTATAAGATGTATCAATGTATCAATAAAATGGAATATTGTACTTTTGTTATTTTCTCTGTGTTTTTATCTGTGATGGAGTTTTACTTGTACTTCCCAGCACGTGCGTAGTACCTACAACATTCTTTTGTTCTCTTCCTTTCTCTCTTTCTACGTAACACTCGTTGATCTAGGAATACTTAGGACGGATTCGTACTTCCCGGGTATCCTGGAGAGCGGGTCGTTACATAGACCACCTTCCCCTGCCGCCCACTTAGGCGTGCAGGATATCACTGCGTCCCGGGGAGATTCTGAGGCTGGGCCTAGTAGTGCCGTCCTGGCTTCCCTTCCCACCACCACTGTCGCCACCTCTCCGATCCGTACGACCACCACCTCCACCTTTCGTCGAGCTGCCTCTACTCGCCTCCATCTCGAGGCTGAGTTAGCTGCCTTGCGCGCTGCCGCTTCCTCTTCCACCTCCTCGGTCCCATCCTCTTCCATCTTCACTCACCCACGTTTCCTCGCACTTGAGAGGAACGTGGCCGCCATCCTCCGCCTTCTCACACACGTACACGGACCTCCTCCACCCACACCACACCCCTCACCACCACCTTCACCCCCTCGACGATTTTCACCTCCCCCATCACATCTTTCACCTCCACCATCACCCCCTAGGCGACCATCTCCCCTCATCACCACTTCCACTCCCACCACCTCATCTACTCCCACCGTTTCCATTCCCTCCACTGTCGTCCCCACAGATCCACCACCCTCCACTTCCATCACTCCATACGTGCGCCGCAAGAAATTACAGGTGCGATCACGATCACTTACCCCACCATCCTCTTCTATCACCGTATCCACCCCATTCACCGCCGTTTCTACCCCATCTACCACTGCGTTGGTCGCCCTTTCACTCCCATTCACCATCACCACCACCACTCCACCTATCATTCACACCTCCACACCCACCGATCCATCACCCCGACCACTTTCTCCACTTCTCCGCACCCCAGTCAACTCTCCCGCCCACTCCATCGCATCCCGCACATCTTCCACCGAGGAGGACGAGGGTGACTCCTCTCCTGCTTTTTGATTTCTTTTTGTTTTTGACCTCCCCCTTGCATATCTTTGCATTTTCATGATCATATTATTTCGCTAGCATTGTCATGTCTAGCTTGGGGGAAGTCGATTTTTCTGTGTGTTGTCGCGTGATGTTTTTCTATGTGTGTTTGTTTATTTGTCGTGGTGTGATTTTCCTTCTCTATTTTCTGTTTATTTGTCGTATGATGTGATTTTCTTTATTTTTCAGTTCCGTAGGTGTGTTTTTCTTGTTTTTCATTTATTTTTGTGTCGGTGTGTACTTCCCCCCCATTTTCATTGCCCTCCCGTACTCACCTTTATTGCATTGAGGTCAATGCAAGTTTCAGCTTGGGGGAGTCGCACTTTGTGCGTCATTTGTGTCTTTTTCCTCGTTTTTTGAGTCATTTTTCTCCGTGGTTTTCTTTTTTCTTTTCTTCTTTTTATCTCTTTCTCCTAAAGATGAACCCTATGATGAATTGCCACAAAAATCACACACACACCTAGCATGGCTTCGATAATCACGTTCACTAACCCTAGGAAGCCGAGTCCTCTTGCATTTCATGCATCGTGGGTCCACTTGCTTTTATGTGAGTCCTGTGTCGTGTCTAGCGTTTGGTGTGCTTCTACTTTATGATTTTGATTTATATACCTGTCCAGGAATGACCCCTAAATTATCATGCTTCGATTTGAATATGCGGTATTTGCTTCTCTTATCTGCTTCTGTCTGCATGAATATATATATCGTATGCTTCATGTCGCATGTGTCGGGATTCCACAGTTAGGACTAGGACAACCCATTTAGCCTATGCTCTGATTAGCAAAAAATCTCCCTTGCCCAAGTGTTTAGAGTCCGATTTCCTTTTTATTTTACTTGTGCAAATCCCCTCGTCGTGTACCGTTCTCCCACTTGGGAGAGTACACACGTGTATATACCCCAAAATCCAAAAACCTAAAAAAAAGAGAGAAAATAGAAAAGAAAAAAATATATATACATATGTATAGCCAAAAATCCAAAAAAATACAAATACCCAAAACCCAAAAAAAAATTGCGTGTGAATATTTCCCTACCTATCGAGAATAAAGGGAAGGCGAGAATTTGCACCGAGTGTTCTACTCCACATCATCTCAACCCCCATCACTTTCGAAAACACTTGGAATATGGAATTTCTAGCTATTATCTAGGCGATAGTGTGGTGACGTCCGAGTCCCTAGCTATGGAGTCCCTGACACATGATACGTTTCTATTCTCATACTCTTCTCATGCATGCTTGAGCCATATATTCACAGCTTATTCCAAATCGAATCGATATTTGGGTCATTTCTTGGATTTGTGTATATGGAGCTTATTGCATGATGTAGATAGTGACACCGTCTGCTGGCGCACGACCACACTCACTCGCGCTTCACTGCGTGGGCCCACGACACTTGTTGGACTCGTATTCCTTGGTTTAGTGTTGTGATTCGTTGTTTGCTCGCTTGGTGTGTCGTTTTTGATTTTGTTGGCCCTGACGGGCGATTTAGGATTTAGAGTTCTCTTTTTCTCTCTTTCTCTCTATTTCCTCCCTCCGAGCTCCCACTCTCACTCGTCTTCCTCGAGGACGAGGAAGGGTTTATCTTGGGGGATTTTGACGTGTGTGTATGTTTTATATATCCACACACGTCTTCTTTGTGTTTTTCCGCTATCCGCCGTCTCGTATCCATTTTCTCGTGTTTTCTCGTTTTCTTTCACTTCTCCATGTGTTTGCGTGTTTGCAGGAGTTTGCCAGCGTAGGGGACACATAACGACGATATCATAAGTCCCCGGAGCAACGGGAGGAGTTACACGTGATCCATGGGGGTCAGACACGAATATTTCTATCTTTCAGCCCCTCACCCGATCGGTTAGATACAGCCAACCGATCAGGTGATGCACGCGTGCACGACCCGGACAGCAGCTGAAGCAAAGTGAGCGTCAACCGACCGGGTCGGAGACCGGTTCAACCCGACTGATCTCTCGGGAATTTGAAGCTGAACTCCAATCGATCGGGTGACCATCACCCGATCGGTTCACCTGTACCCAATTTCCCCAAAGAGATGACCCGGAGAGCTCACCAGACTGCCAGCAGACTGTGCCAAAACGTCCGAAGTTTCTGTCTTTTTGGACGACAATTCCAACCGATCGGTTGATTTATCAACCGATCGGTTCACCCGACGACTCCAAGATCCAAACGGGGCGTAATTTTATCCATCGTGCGCGCGTATCTTCAGACTTGGCGTTTTAACCCTCATGCACGACGCGGACAACGAGGCGTAATTTTGCTGGTCATGCGTGTAGATGGATACTGCTCCACACTAGGCATTTTAACCCCAGTGCACTACGCGTACAACGGGGCGTAATTTTGCCGGTCATGCACGAGGATGGATACTGCTTCAATCTTGGCGTTTTAACCCCTGCGCACTATGCGCACAACGGGGCGTAATTTTACCGGTCGTGCCTGGGGATGGATAGTGCTTCACTCTTGGCGTTTTAACCCCCGCGCACGACGTGCACAACGGGGCGTAATTTTGTCGGTCGTGCGCGCGTATGGATACTGCTTCAGACTAGGCCTTTTAACCCCGGGCACTACGCGCACAACGGGGCGTAATTTTACCGGTCATGCGCGGGGATGGATAGTGCTTCACTCTTGGCATTTTAACCCCCCGTGCACGACGCACACAACGTGGCGTAATTTTGCCTGTCGTGTGCGCGCATGGATATTGCTTCAGACTTGGCATTTTAACCACCGCGCACGACGCGGACAACAGGGCGTAATTTTGTCGGTCGTGCGCGGGGATGGATAGTCCTTCACTATTGGTGTTTTAAGTGCATGACGCGCACAACTGGACATAATTTTGCCCGTCGTGCGCACGTATGGATATTGCTTCAGACTTGGCGTTTTAACCCCCGCACACGACGCAGACAACTGGACATAATTTTGCCCGTCGTGCGCGCGTATGGATATTGCTTCAGACTTGGCGTTTTAACCCCCGTGCACGACGCGGACAACGGGGCGTAATTTTGCCGGTCGTGCGCGCGGATGGATATTGCTTCAGACTAGGCGTTTTAACCCCCGTGCACGACGGGCACAACGGGGCGTAATTTTGTCCGTCGTGCGCACGGATGGATATTGCTTCACTCTTGGCGTTTTAACCCCCTCGCACGACGTGCACAACGGGGCGTAATTTTGACGGTCGTGCACGGGGATGGATAGTGCTTCACTCTTGGCGTTTTAACCCCCACGCACGATGCGCATAACGGGGCGTAATTTTGCCCGTCGTGTGCGTGTATTGATAGTGCTTCACTCTTAGTGTTTTAACCCCTGCGCACGACACGCACAACGGGCCGTAATTTTGCCTGTCGTGCGCGCGGATGGATATTGATTCAGACTAATCCTTTTAACCCCCATGCACGTGGCGCACACTGGGGCGTAATTTTGTCGGTCGTGCGCACGAGTAGATATTGCTTCAGACTAGGCGTTTTAATCCCGGCGCACGACGCGCACAATGAGGCATAATTTTGTCGGTCGTGTGCGGGGATGGATAGTGCTTCACTCTTGGCGTTTTAACCCCAGTGCACGACGCGCACAACGGGGCGTAATTTTGCCCGTTGTGCGCGCGTATGGATATTGCTTCAGACAAGCCGTTTTAACCCCCGCGCACGACGCCGACAACGGGGCGTAATTTTGCCGGTCGTGCGCGGGGATGGATAGTGCTTCACTCTTGGCGTTTTAACCCCGCGCACGATGCGCACAAGGTGGCGTAATTTTACCGGTCGTGCGCGCGGATGGATACTGCTTCAGACTTGGCCTTTTAACCCCCGCGCACTACACGCACAACGGCGCGTAATTTTGCCCGTCTTGCGCGCGGATGGATATTGCTCCACACTAGATGTTTTAACCCCGCGCATGACACGGACAACGGGGCATAATTTTACCGGTCATGCACGGGGATGGATAATGCTTCACCCTTGGCGTTTTAACTGCCGTGCACGACGCACACAATGGGGCGTAATTTTGCCGGTCGTGCGCGCGTATAGATACTGCTTCAGACTAGGCCTTTTAACCTCCGCGAACGACGCGGACAACGGGGCGTAATTTTGCCGGTCGTGCATGGGGATGAATAGTGCTTCACTCTTGGAGTTTTAACCCCCGCGCACGACGTGTACTACGGGGCGTAATTTTGCCCGTTGTGCGCCCGAATGGATATTGCTTCAGACTTGGCGTTTTAACCCCTGCGCACGACGCGGACAACGAGGCGTAATTTTGCCGGTCGTGTGCGGGGATGGATATTGCTTCATTCTTGGCATTTTAACCCCCGCGCACGACGCGCACAACGGGGCGTAATTTTGCCCGTCGTGCACGCGTATTGATATTGCTTCACTCTTGGCGTTTTAACCCCAGCGCACGATGCGCACAACGGGCTGTAATTTTGCCTGTCGTGCACGTGGATGGATTTTGATTCAGACTAGGCCCTTTAACACCCGCGCATGATGTAACGGTCACTTTCTGACCGAGCGTATTTTAGCGCATATCTTGTTTAGTGTGTGTATTTTCGTCTTTGATTTTTTATTATTGTCTTTCGTAGCTCAGACGCGTGACCGAACCCCGTATTTGCGATCCTCGAAGGCCCGAGCGTTCCGGTATTTTTCATTGCATTTTTCGGACGCCGAGGGACCAAACTGCTATGGTGCGATATTAATTATTAAAATTTACTTTATTTGGAATTTCCAAGAACTCTTACGTTTTTTTAAAAGAAAAAAAAACAAAGCAAAACTCATTAATAATTTTTAGTTTTTAAAACTAAACCATAATTAACTAATTCTTAATAACCTAAATACTGCTTGGTTGTTTAAAAAAGGGTATCTTTTTGATAATGCTATGGGATTTTACGTACTAACCTTATAACAACCAGCTATACCTATTCCTCTTAAATATCCTAACAACCCAGATCACCCACGTTCCCCTCTCTCACCCCACGTCATCAGTCTCTCTCCTCTACCCTACCTACTAAAAGCTAACAGTATCATTCCCTGGGTTTTCACGCACAACTCAGCCTCCTCTAAATTTTTATAAAACCAAACAACTCAAAACATCTCCAGGCCGCCATCTTTAGAGCTTGCCCCTCTCTTCGTCTTCTCCGATGAGGTTTTCATCACCCTTATGACGTCCTTCCTCCGGCCGCCTGCACCGCCCTCTCCTCTCGCCGCCAAGAAACCATCCCAAACTCTCCGCTGCCCTGCCAATCTCCAGGCCGAGCCACTCCCTCGGCATTGTCCTTGTGTAAACATTATGTTTTTCTATATATTCTATTATATTAATATATATAAGTTATTGTTTAAATGTTAACAGTAGATGGTTAAGTATATTGTTATTACTAAGAGTAAATCACCTCTATTTTGATTTTGCGATTCCGATGTCGCAGATCTGTTTTCCGCTCGCTGCCCTCACCTTCCGTTCGCGGCCAGGACGTGTCTTACTATGTTCACCGTAGCCGAGACGCCGTAGATGACGAGGAGATCCCACCGTTCAGACCCTACTTACGTTCTACGTCAAACACCGGAGAGGTTGGTCCCCCTAACTCGTAGCGAACCCACACCGTAGTTAAAATCAAACCCTAAACTAAAATTTGACAACTGGAACTAAATTTATTTCAGCATCTGTAAAATGATTGCCCACCGTAGGAAGTTTGACGAACGGACTATTTTTCTGTGCACATAGGGTAGACGTCGATCTAGACTGAACAAAAACATCAAAACGTGACTTTTTGACTGATAGGGTAGTCCCGTCAATTTTAGAAACAAACCCTAATAGGATTTGTTGAAAACGAGACCAGACACCGTTGCCGTGACCCTGTTTCAGACAGACTACCCCGGACGGGACGCTTGGACGGTACCCTCCGGACGGACGACACACTCGCCACCGCAGGCAAGTGTACTCACTTGCACTTTCGGCTGTGTTTAGGCCTTAGACTTCTAGAACTGTTAGAATGTGAACAAAGAGAACCAGACGTGAAATGATAGCGTCCGGGACGCCCTAGATAGCTTAGACTTGACGACGAAGTTTAAGCTCAACAACAACTTTTTGACGCCTTAGGGTTATCTTGTGTGTGCATACGTGTGGACCCCCTAGAAGAACCATCCCCGTCTTGTCATGTCGCGTCTTGTTTTGCACAGCCCGAGGGCAATATGGCACTCACCAGTGAGTGGGTGATCCCTTGTACTGATACACAACTTGCGGGCAATAGGGCACTCACCAAGCTAGAGTGAGTGATCCCTTGTACGGACTTGTCTTGTGCACTTGGGTTGGGGTAGGGTTGAGCGTGCGCACGGAGAGAGGTCTGATCCCCTGGAACCGTAAGGCGTGAACCCTTTGAGTCACACGTGTCTTGTCTTGTTCCCGTGCACAAGGTTGAGAGTTCCCTCGGTTGAGAAGGTGCTGGCCGCCTTCTAACCGAAAGGCGTGAACCTTAGTGACACACTTCTTGTCTTGTCTTGTCTTGTGCACAAGGTTGAGCGTTCCCTCGGTTGAGAAGGTGCTGGCCACATTCTAACCGAAAGGCGTGAACCTTAGTGACACACTTCTTGTCTTGTCTTGTCTTGTGCACAAGGTTGAGCGTTCTCTTGGTTGAGAAGGTGCTGGCCGCCTTCTAACCGAAAGGCGTGAACCTTGGTGATACACGTCTTGTCTTGTCCTGTCTTGTCTTGTCTTGTCACGTCTTGTCTGGACCCGTTTAGGTTAGTCCCGTAGTCCGTAGCACACGCTACGGCTACTACTTGACGCGTTTTACTTTTCCTGCTCAGTTTTACTTTCTATAGCAGCCATGTTATAACCCCAGCATGTTAATCAACCAGTAAAATGTTGCTTTAAATTTCAGTACACTTGCAGTAAAGTCTAACCCTCCTTATAGACTTTACCTGACGTACAGTTCCTTTTCTCTTGGGTGCTGTACGTCAGGTGTTCAGCCAGAGCACGTGGATGAGCCGGACATTCCTGAGTACATGGAGCCAGAGGACGTCGACCCGGAGTACGTACCTGACGAGGACCAGACTTAGACGTCCCGCACCGCTGCGGACTTCCAGAGGTTACTACTTTTTAGTTTGGGTGGGTAGCACCATTTTACTCTTTGCCTAGGTTGGGTACTTCGCACTATTAGTTTCCTTTCCTGCAGTTTGTTGCGATGCTTAGGCTCCCTTTATTAGATTTGTCATATGCTGGATATTATCTCTATTTTAAATGAATGCATTCTTTTCCTTCTGTACTTTTGTTGTTCCGGATTTCATAAATGCAAGAAACTAAAAATTTTAAAATGGTACCCCTACAGACGCTTATTGGGTCCGAGTTTCACAGCTCCGGCCTAAGCGGGCCTTATCAAGTTTCGCTTCCGTCGTTTTGGGAAGCGGGGCGTGACACACGACGCGCATAACGGGGCGTAATTTTGTCGGTCGTGCACACGGATGTATATTGCTTTAGACTAGGCGTTTTAACCACCGCGCATGACGCGCACAAGGGGGCGTAATTTTTCCGGTCGTGCACGCGGATGGATATTGCTTCAGACTTGGCCTTTTAACCCCCGCCACTACGCGCACAACGGCGCGTAATTTTGCCCGTCTTGCGCACGGATGGATATTGCTCCACACTAGGCGTTTTAACCCACGCGCTTGACCCGGACAATGGGGCGTAATTTTGCCGGTCGTGCACGGGGATGGATAGTGCTTCACCCTTGGCGTTTTAACCCCCGTGCACGACGCGCACAACGGGGCGTAATTTTGTCAGTCGTGCGCGTGTATGGATACTGCTTCAGACTAGGCCTTTTAACCCTCGTACACGACGCGCACAACGGGGCGTAATTTTTCCGGTCGTGCGCGGGGATGGATAGTGCTTCACGCTTGGCATTTTAACCCCCGTGCACGACGTGCAGAACGGGGCGTAATTTTGCTGGTCGTGCGCACGTATGGATACTGCTTCAGACTAGGCCTTTTAACCCCCGTGCACGACGCGCACAACGGGACGTAATTTTATCGGTCGTGCACGCGTATGGATACTGCTTCAGACTAGGCCTTTTAACCCCCGCGCTCTACGCGCACAACGGGGTGCAATTTTGCCGGTCGTGCGCGGGGATGGATAGTGCTTCACTCTTGGCGTTTTTACCCCTGCGCACGACGTGCACAACGGGGCATAATTTTGCTGGTCGTGCGCGAGGATATATATTGCTTCACTCTTGGCATTTTAACCCCCGCGCATGACGCACACAACGGGGCGTAATTTTGCCCGTCGTGCACGCGTATGGATATTGCTTCAGACTTGGCGTTTTAACCCCCATGCACGACGCAGACAACGGGACGTAATTTTGCCGGTCGTGCACGGGGATGGATAGTGCTTCACTCTTGGCGTTTTAACCCCCGCGTACGAAGCGCACAACGTGGGCGTAATTTTGCCAGTCGTGCGTGTGTATGGATACTGCTTCACTCTTGGCGTTTTAACCCCCGCGCACGATGCGTACAACGGGGCGTAATTTTGCTGGTTGTGTGCAGTGATGGTTATTGCTTCACCCTTGGTGTGTAACCCCTGCGCACGACGCGCACAACGGGGCACAAGACGCGTTAGACTGTAGTGCGTTGTGCGCGGTGAGTAATTTAATCCACAGTTTTTACTCGACGCGCACAACGGTCCCGTATAATTTTTAAAATAGCAGTTTGTAATTGTGTACAAAGTTGTTTTGAAAATGGCTTAAAGGGCGCGATGGTAATTGCACCAATAGTTCCTACAAAGTTGCTTTGAAAAGGGCATTAAGGGCGGGATGGTAATTGCCCCAAAAGTTCCGGTTGCTTAAAGGGTGTGCTGGTAATTGCACCAAAAGTTCCGCAGGTTCTGCTTTTAACATTAGCTGGGGGATCGAATCGGACGGTAGGGAGGGGTCGAGCGCTGGAATCCCATCTGAGCTTGAGCGCAGGCGCATTTTACCCATACACACACACACACACACACACACACACAACATCATGACCTGAGGCTATACTTCCTTGCTCTGTATTCTCTTGAGTCCATGTGATAGAGTGCTCATGTAATATTGTGGTACCTGATACACTTTCTAGTGTATGTTGCATATTCTCCTTGAAAGTATCCATATCACATGTCACATGTTTTATTTACTCATTATCCTGGGAATATGGAGTGTTTCTGATTCCCGTACCTGGCAAGCACCCATCCTCCAGCAATATGACATGATCAACATTACTCCCCCCATCCCAGAGGAAGCCAGACCCCCTGTGTTACACCTCATCCCTTGGTTAATTAACATTGCATTTTCCCCCGACAGATTCGTAACTTGTTGAACCCCAGTACCCTTATGTTCCTGTCCCTGCACTGCAATTGCATGCAGTAACCCCTTCTTATCCCCAACAACATCAACTGGGATGTGCTCTTGTCCAACCCCTACACCATTAGAAACCAGCTTGTCACCTGGGGCTAAGCCTGTACACTCATTAGTGCTTGCTAATCCCTCAGTGTTGGCAGCTCCCATGTTTCCAGTAGAGCTAGAACTCGCCCCCTTCCATTGTTGAAAACTCCTGAGTATCTGAATCATCTCCCTTTGATACCCGTATTTCCTTCCCCTTGCTATGTCTGGCAGTTTCCACATTTCCATCTCTTAGATTGAAGGGAGCTTTTCCGAATCAGGGCATTGAAAGTCTGAGTGGCCAAAGTATATACATTTCTTACATCTTGGTGGTTCCCCCTCAATTTTCACATCTATAGAGACTGTAGAACCATCTTCAATCTCAACGACAACCTTTTTTGGGATTGGCTTCTTTGCGTCTATTTCAACCAGACATCTGGCATATGATATTCTTTCCAGTTTGGCCTTCAGCCTATCTAAGCAAAGGGGGTTACCTATTCCTGAAGCAATAGCATTTAGGATTTCCAGATTCCACATACACAGAGGGACCCCATGTAGTTGAACCCACACCGCACAGATGAGAGGATATCGCGTTCATGCTTGAGCGTTAAACTCCAGCTCTGAAATACCACGGGCCTTCCATCAAACATCCACGGCCATCCATGCAAAATTCTTTCACACTCCCCACCATCTTCAAATTTGAAATAAAAGAACCCATTTTCCCGGCTATATATCCGAATTCTCTTCTTTAAGTTCCATAGTCTTTCAACCCAAGCCCGGATCTGTCCGTAGTATGGCATATCCCCTAGGACATATCCCACAAGTGTGTTTTTCCATGCGCGGCTCCCCTCTCCACCTGAGAGTTAGCAATACTAACAACTTCAGAGCCATCTTCCTTCACCAATGGTGGAACATATGACATTGCAATGTTAGTACCATATTTTCTCTTATTCGCACAAATATCCGACCAAGTTTGCCTAGCCCCATTTGTAACTATCTTTATTTCACCCTTTGGTCGTACTGCCTTTTCTCAAGCACCTGGCATGCAATCCCCTGAATCGAAGGTGGCCTGTAATTGTTAGGTTTAACTCGAGAGATATGACTAACCTGATCTCCTCTGAGCGCTACCCCCTAAAATAATTAACCCTGCCTCCTCAATGCTGCTTCCCGGCACCACCCAATCGGACGTTTCTCCTCCTAGAGACAGTCTTCTAACCCCCCTTATCATTCGAAACGACCTCTCCTTCCTGATGGGCCATAGGTCCCGTACCGTCATCCTGTTGTTTCCCCCGCTTCGTGCAAGGCATGTCTGTTGGTTCCGAAACCCTAGAGGAGTCTCCCCCAGCTTCACCCCCTTCGCCTGTCTCCCCCAGCTCCATTATATTTTGATAGGATTCCAGGAAGACTTCATGTTGGTAACCCAGAATGGGCTATTGAGGAAGCAAGCTGGATGAGCCATAATAAAACAGACAAACAAAAGAAAGCAAATGAGCAAATAACAATAGCTGAAGCTAACACTAGGAGAAGTTCAAGACTGAAGGAAGGCAGTCTTGCTAAACCACCCAAGCCCCATCAATGATAGTTTTCCTCTGGAATACACGGGGCCTCAATAGTTCGGTGAGGCGCAGAGACCTCAGGGATAGGCTACGTAATTTAAAGCCTACTATTGCTGTCTTACTGGAGACTAAATTGAAGGTTGATTCCATTCACAGGAAGAAGTGCTTGCCTAATAAATGGCTCACCATTGACACTTTTACAACAGATAAAGGGGGCAGAATACTGTTAGGGTTTGACACACAGGTGTGGCATGCTACCCTAGCTGCTAGTTCCCCTCAACACATCACCGTGCAATGTCGGAATGTGGGGGGTTTCACCATGATTCTTATTGCTGTCTACGGCTTTAACACCAGCTCAGATCGTAAGAAGCTATGGCATGACTTGAAACTGGACTCTTGCAATATACAATCTGAAGCCTGGGTGGTAGGGAGGATTTCAATTGCGTCCTCTATTCCAAGGATAAAGTCGGAGGTCGCAAGTTGATGGCTAACATGATGGAGGACTTCCACAACTGTATCAAAGACTGCTCACTTAGGGAGCTCAAAAGCCTGGAAAACTGAGTATCAGCCACGGATTATCTGCCACAGACTAAATCCGTGGCAAATGTGCAAAATATTAGCAACGGAAAGGCTGTGACAAATAATCTGTGACTAATTATTATTACCCATGATAAATGTCGTGGCAAAAATATATTAGTCTCGGAACATCCATCTACTCTGTTAGCTGTAACAAAAACGTATCTGTGAGGGAATTTCTGTGGCAGATATTGCTAAACAATCAGGAAATTTCCGTGGCAATTAGATAATAGCACGGACCCATTTGCCTCGAAAAAATTAGCGGGCCTCTTATTTTTTTTCGCGCCACTTTTTTCATCGTGTTAAGGGTTTCATCCGAACTGGGGTTTATTCTCCTCACGTCTCTCTCGCGTTTCATTTTGAGCGGTTCGAATCAGCGAAAGGAGAATTAGGGTTTAGCATTGGCGGACGGTGGACGGCGATTACTTGAACACAAGGTATCTCTCTTCCCTCTCTCTCTCCCCCTTATCTCCTTCATTTTAGGGTTTGCGTGAGACGGGTTGCGGGGTCTCAGAGTTGATCGCGAGAGAGAGAAGAGGGTCACGGTGGCATGGGTTGCAGGGTCTCAGGGTTGGTGCATCACAATATTTGATTCAATCGACCTCTTCGCATGAAATAATCCGAAAGAGAATACAAGAAGGTTTTCTAATATAAGGTTATGGCTCGATATTGTAGATGTAATCTAAAGATATTCTTTATTCCTTTCATTATTGGTTTCAACATGATAACCGTTGAGACATATATCCTTAAAGCCTAGTAAATTTCTTCTAGATTTAGATGAATATATGCTTTGTTAATACACAATTCTGTTCCTTCTGGGAGGATGATATGAGCTCTTCCAGAGCCTTCAATTAGGTTTGATGGACCCAATATTGGTATTGACTGTTGCTTTGGATTATGCTAAAATTTCAAAATATTTTTTTCTTTTTCAGGATTTGTATGTGTTGTTGCAAAGTCTGCTAGATAAAAACCATCTTCGTTCATTTTGAAATTAATCAATCTATTAGTAGAATCCATGTCACTTCAAAAATGCTAAAAAATTATGTTATTCATAATCATAAAACACATTAGAAATAATGCTACGTTAATACATTGGAACATCATCAATGAAATGATTAATTTTTTGAAAGGATCCTCAAAGAAATCCGAAACATTAAGATGAGTAATATCAACTTCATCAACATTATCGAGAGAAAGGAGATCCAACACATCTCCCGGTGGTAAGTTTCTCGCCACCCGATCAAATCAAAATTTCATCTTTGATATTCAATTAATGGATTTGGCTGCTATATGCAATTCTGTTTCATCAAACTTGAACTAGAATTGATGGTTATAATGATGCTGTGTTTTGAAAGGTGGCCTCTAGAGATACTAATCGAAATTTAAGAAAAAATGTGCTAGTCTGTTTGTGAAATTGAAATTGAAATTGTAATGATGTTGTGTTTGTGAAATTTAAGAAGTTGAAAGGTGTTTTGAAAGGTGGCTTATCCGTTTGTGAAAATTCTAGCACTAAACATTGTTTAGAGATATCCTAGTCTCTAGATCATCTCGGTTGGTAGGACCAAACCAACAAATTAGAACTCTCACAATCCAACTTGTTATGAATAGATATACAAATGAACCCAAGGCTTGAAAACCCATTTGGACATTTACGAATGCTAAGTTATCAGAGATGATATCAACATAAAATAAAGGAGTTACATCAGCAACAGATCAGAGATGATACCAACAGAAAACAAATCTCCTCCTCCTTCTTCTTCTTGGTTTTTTGTTTATTTATGTTATCCAGACATTAGCCTTCTATACATAATCTTTTTGACACTAGTTGCAAATGAAGTTAGAGCATTCACTTGCTTTCCTTAAGATTAAAACACCCATACCCACTTTTTTTACACCGGAAAAACTTTTTTAATTTAGTTTAATTAGAGTTCATCTGAAATCTTGGCATATATGTCCTTTCTACCAATTGGATCGCAGTCTTGTACACTACATGCTAATTCCTTTCATTAACATTTTGGCCATTATTTCTCTCTCTTTGCCCTTTCTGTTTACATAAAACTCTGGCTTAATCTTTATAAAGATTCACCATGCAATCTTTTTTGCACGAAACGAGAATACCATATCGATCAATATGATCTTTGTTTGTTTCATGTTTACTGTTATTTATTAATAAGAGTAGAGTTAAACTAAAGACTGTGTTGATGCCAGCAATTCAATACGTTAGTTATCATATTCCATTCTATATAATTATCATAAACTGATCCCTTCTCTTTTCCTTTTTCTCCTGAATGAATTATCTTATACTTGATTCCATTTGCATTTGACACTACAAGTGACATTCTCTTTTCAGGTGATAACCAACTTTACACATACATATGAAACTGCATGAAGAAAGATAAAAATTCAACCCACACAATTTTCCAGCAATTATCCTTCTCAATTTTCTTATTTTTTCTTCAACATCATGCCTCTCTCTCTAAGAGTTGAGGCCTCCTAAGTCTTTTTTACTGTTACCCTTTTGGATAGAAAAGTATATTTAGAGTTAGAGTTTGGCATTTGTTACGAGGATGTGTTTTGAGAAGTGAGTTATTCTATTCTGAAGTTTGTATACGAAATTGGAGACAAAGGGACAAAAAGGTCCATAGGAGTGCCAGAAAAAAATTCAACTGGCCTCAAATCCAATTCATTGCCCTTTTTGTACAGGCCTAATCCAAGAAGAGAAAATTGATCGATGTCCACTTCATTCCCTTTTGCATGCTCCTCTCTCTTGAAGTTGAAACCACAAGTTAGCACATGCTATTTTTGTATGCTTATATTTCTATTTATTGCGACGTCTGGTGCATGTTTTGATTAAGAGCATAAAGAGCAAGGTTAAACCATTCTAAGATAAGAAAGTCGAAAAGAAATAAAAAAGCAGAAGTGGCGTAGCTGTAAAAGTGTGAATGTTTCCACGCCTTTCTATATGTGCACGTGAAGAGACCCCTCAGACATCATTTGATCATCAATAATCAATTAGAAGAAATATCAAGAACAACAACCATGAAAGCTCTTGACCACAACTTAAAGATAGGAGTAGAACCTGGGGCGAGTTCTGGACAGTTGGAAGGCTTGAAATCTTGAACTGAAACTTTAAAAACGTCTGTGGGTCTCTAAAAGAACAGCCCTCTCTTAAAAAATGCTGAAAACTTGAGTAAAGCTTAAGCACGTAACAGAGAAGAAGATTGGTAGTAAACAGGGAACAACATCGATAACAGACATTACAAGCTATAAGCCATGAGGAAACATCACAGACACACATATACTCATCAGAATAAATGATATACTCATCAGAATAACTGATACTGAATTCCCAAGCCTCACATTACTCGACTACACCATGTCATACAGGTCTGAAATTTGCAGTCTGACTAATATATCTACAGTTGAAAACTTGTACGACGATGCAGATAACATGCGCAGCTTCTACTACGGCGCATAGTATGATACCATTCTTGCAAAGTAATAATCATGCTGCTAGTAAATGATGGGAGACCAGCCTGCAGCCTTGAATTCTTCGTTTAGCAGTTCATTTTGCCTACAATTTACATACACATTTGATCACATCTGATACGATCCGGTGGATCGAATCAATAAAGTTCAGATTTTTAAAGTAGGAAAAATATAAAAAGAGGATTTTTAGTGGACTTGAGATTGTGAAGAACGATATTTTGAGAGATAATGAGTCTCTTTCGAGAGAAGACTCGCTCTCCTAGCTTTGGTTGCACGGAACAAAGCCTAAATCCCTCACAAAAGATGCCTACAAATGTCTTCACAAAATAAGCATAGCCTTAACAATGGCGGCTAGCCCTAATAAATAGAAGAAAATGGGGAATTACTAATTTAGCCTGAAAGGACTAAAATACCCCTTAACCTACTAGACCCACTAAGTCGCGATCCCGCGCTTCCTGCGCCGCACGTACGTCACGATGGGTGGGACCGCGTCATCGGGAAGTGCAGGGGGGCCTTGCGGGGGTGCGTCCACATCAATACCCCCCCTAAAAGCGCCACCTTGTCCTCAAGGTGGAAATCTGGAAACTGCTCCTGAACCACGTCATACGCCTCCCACGTGGCATCACAATCTGGCAGACCCACCCAATAAATCAGCACCTCTCTGCGTCGCCCTGGCCCCTGTCGAACTGCCCGCACATCTAATGGCTCCAGCAATACCTCCATGTCCTCCGTCAGTGAAGGTGGCAGCGTCGACGTCGCTAACTGGTCTCCAATCGCCCTCCGTAGCTGCGACACATGGAACACTGGATGTATCCTCGAGGAAGGAGGCAGGTGTAGACGATACGCCACCTTCCCAATCTTGGCTGCAATCTGGTAGGGTCCGTAGTAGCGAGCAGCTAGCTTCTCATTCTGCCTACGAGCTAATGTCTTCTGCCTATAGGGTCGCAGCTTGAGATACACCATGTCGCCCTCCTGAAAATGGACCTCCCTCCGATGCCCGTCTGCCCGGGCCTTCATAACCTGCTGTGCCCTCAATAGGTGTCTCCGGAGCTCCTCCAACATCGCATCCCTGTCCCCCATGTAAGCCTCTACCTGCGCCACCGGTGTCTGCCTGTCACCAAATCGGAGCAAGGACGGTGGGTCTCGCCCATACAGGATCCGAAAGGGAGTCGTCCCTGCGGCCGAGTGGTACGAGGTGTTGTACCAATACTCCGCCCATGCCAACCACCTGTACCACTGTCGGGGCTTATCCGAGGCGAAGCACCGCAGATAAGTCTCTATGGATCTGTTCACCATCTCGGTCTGCCCGTCTGTCTGCGGGTGGTATGCCGTGCTCCTCTTTAGGACCGTGCCCTGTACCCTGAAGAGCTCCCGCCAGAACCCGCTCAAAAACACTTGGTCCCTGTCGGACACTATAGACCCCGGGATCCCATGCATGCGGATCACCTCTCAGATGAACGCTGTGGCCACCGTGACCGCTGTGTAAGGATGCCTCAAAGGTATAAAATGGGCATACTTACTCAGATGGTCCACTACGACGAAGATCACTGAATACCCCTCGGACCGCGGTAGCCCGTCGATGAAGTCCATCGTGACTTCCTCTCATACTCGCTCCGGTAACTCTAACGGCTGTAGGAGTCCTGCCGGAGCCATGACCATGTACTTGTGACGCTGGCAGACGTCACAAGTCGCTACTAACTGGGCAATCCTCCTGCGCATTCCGGGCCAGTACACCTCTCTAGCCATCCTCTGGTATGTCTGCTGCACCCCGGAATGTCCCCCCGTCGCCGACCCGTGGAACTCCTGGAAGAGGACGAGTATGAAGCCTGAAGCTCGTGGCAGCACCAACCTCCCCTGAAAAAGCAATCGGCGCCCCTGCAAGGAATACCCGGTCGGCCCCTCCTGTCCTTGCTGCAACAACTCGCGGATCCGCCCCAGCTCATCATCACTCTCCGCCTCCTGAAAGATGGGCTCCTAGTCTAACCACATAGGTCGTGACAGAGCTCACAGATCCACGCTCTCCTCCCGACGAGACAAGGCGTCAGCTGCCTTGTTCTCCAACCCTGGCCTGTACTCGATAGCGAACCGGTACCCCCACCAGCTTAGACAACCAACGCTGGTGCTCCTCAGTAACCAACCGCTGCTCTAGCAGGTACTTGAGGCTCCGCTGGTCTGTCCTGACCACGAACTCCCGACCCAACAGATATGGCCGCCACTTTGCCACCGCAAGGACAATGGCCATCAACTCGCGCTCATACACCGATTTCAGTCGTGCTCTAGCTGACAACACATGACTGAAATAGGCGATGGGTCGCCCCTCCTGCATGAGCACCGCTCCCAACCCGTATCCCGATGCATCGGTCTCCACCACGAAAGGTAGGCTGAAGTCTGGCAAGGCCAGAACTGGTGCGGTCGTCATGGCCACCTTCAAGGCCTGAAAGGCCTTGGTGGCTTTCTCCCCCCAATGGAATCCGTCCTTCTTGAGTTGTTCGGTAAGGGGCCAGGCTATGGTGCTGTACCCCTTAACGAACTTCCGGTAATATCCGGTCAGTCCCAAAAATCCTCGGAGAGCTCGCAGTGTAGTAGGAACGGGCCAGTCCAGCATGGTCTCTATCTTCGATCTGTCAGCGGCTACACCCTCGGCTGACACCACATGTCCTAGGTACTCAATCCGTGCCTGGCCAAAACTGCACTTCTTCCGGTTGGCGAACAACTGCTGCGCCAACAACTCCCGGAAGACCACCTCCAAATGGCCCAAGTGCTCCCCCAAGCTCCTGCTGTAGACGAGGATATCGTCAAAGAACACGAGAATGAACCTCCGCAAGTAGGGCTGGAACACCTTGTTCATCAAGGCCTGGAAAGTGGAGGGGGCATTCGTCAAGCCAAAAGGCATGACTTTGAACTCATAATGGCCCTCGTGGGTGCGGAAGGCAGTCTTCGGCACATCCTCAGACCGCATTAAAATCTGGTGGTACCCGGCTCTCAAGTCGATCTTCGAGAAGATCGCTGCCCCATGAAGCTCGTCCAACAGCTCGTCGATCACCGGAATAGGAAACTTGTCAGCGACAGTTTCCTTATTGAGCGCCCGGTAATCAACGTAAAATCTCCAACTCTCGTCCTTCTTCTTGACCAGCAAGACTGGGCTCGAAAAAGGACTCACACTAGGCTGGATGATCCCAGCCTGCAGCATCTCCAGCACCATCCTTTCTATCTCATCTTTCTGAACATGCGGGTACCGGTACGGCCGTACACTCACCGGTGCTGCCCCATCCCTCAATACAATCGCGTGCTCGTGCCCTCTGGATGGTGGTAGCCCCTGCAGGTCCTGGAAAACCTCTTGGTACTGCTCCAGTACCTGCTCAACCTCCGCTGCGATCTCCTGCTGCTGCTGCTCACAGTCCGCTGTCAGCCCCTGATACTCCACAAGGAACCCCTCCCCCTCGTTCCGCAGCGCCCGAGTGATGGCCTTGAAGGCCACCAATGAAAAGCAAAGGGTCGGGTCCCAGGTCAACACGACGGTCCTCTCCCCATCTTGGAACTCCATCCTCAGGAGCTTCCAATTCACCTTCATCTCCCCCAACTTCTTCAGGCAATGCACCCCTAAGATGCTATCCACGTTGCCCAACTCCAATGGCAAGAAGTCCTCCATAATCTGGACCCCCTGCAAGGTCAAGCATAGACCCTTGCAGAGCCCCTTACTCTCCTCCATCTTTCCCGTCCCCAGCAGAACGGTAAACTTCTCCAGGGTGCTCAGCTGTAGACCATGTCGCTCCACTACTCGGCTGGAAATAAAGTTGTGGGTGGCCCCACTATCGATCAGTACCGTCACCGCTGTGTCTCCCAGCTGCCCTGACAACTTCATGGTGTGGTTCGGGGTGAACCCCACCACAGTGTTCAGGGATACCTCTGCGAAGTCTAGGTGAGACTTCTCCTCCTCTACCGGTGGCTCCTCCTCAGACTCCTCCTCCTCAACCACGTACCCCTCCTCGTCGGGTACCATGGTGATCAGCAGCAGGCGGCTCGCACACCTGTGCCCAGCGGTGAACTTCTCGTCACAACGGAAGCACAACCCCTTGGCTCTCTTCTCCCTCACCTCGGCCTCCGTCATCCGCCGCCCCAAGGTAGCTGGGCGGCCCTCTCCTCGAGTCTCAGGAACGGCCGCAGGTGGTCTCGGTGTCGTGGCTGGTGGAGTGGGGCGGGAGCCCTGTGCCCCCCAAGCGCCCCGTATCCGTCTCTCCTCTGTGTGCTTCTCCTCCGCTTTATGTGCTAAGCGAAGGACGTCCTCCAAGGTAGCCGGGCTCTGCATCCGTAACTCAGCTCGTATCGACAGTTTCAGCCCCCTCATGAAGTTCCCGATCATCACCTCGTCGGTAACCCCCTTCACCCGGCTATTCAGCATTTCAAACCTCTCTACATAGTCCCTCACGGTCCCCTCCTGCCTCAGGGCCGACAGCTGCTCGTAGAAATCCCCACATGCCGTCTCCTGAAACCGGTCCACGATCATTGCTGACAACTCCTCCCAGGTCCGAAAGGGGGACCGTGCTATCTTCCACCGGTACCAGGCCAGAGCCTTCCCCTCAAAGTAAATCCCGATGGCCTTCAGGACCTCCTGCTCCGTTAGACCCATCACCTGGAAATACCTCTCCGCTCGGTATATCCACCCATCAGGGTCGGTGCCGTCAAAGGTGGCATCTTCAGCTTCATCAACCGCCGATCTGCGTTGATGTCGCCTAGCTGCCCCTATCTTCACCTCGGTCGCTACCCCTGACCAACTCGCCACCCCGAGCCTCCCTCGGGCCTCCCCCGTCAACCCCGTACAGCTCCTCTGGCCATGCAGGTCTCTCCCGCGCCTCGGGCTGGTAGTAGTGCCCCGGAAACTCTGGCGGCCGTGCAAAATTGGGCCTCGGCCCAGGCGGAATGGTCTCTGCTCTCCAAAACTGGCCCGCTGGGGCCCCAATAACTGCTCCTGAGGCCCATCCGCCTCTCGTTGCCCCCAAAGTTCCTCCAGATTGGGGTACGAACCCCGCAACACCGCCAAACACCCCCCCGTGCTCGCCGCGCCTCCGGAGAAGTCGCCCGGGCCCGCTGACCCCTGCCCGGGGTCCAGCGGACCCGCCCGGCCCCAAACAGGGGCCGAGCCTCCAAAACCGCCCCCGCCTGGGGCTGCCGACCCCCAGGCGGGGGTCGCGCGGCTCGCCCGACCCCCAGAGGGGGTCGGTGGGCCCTGGGCACCCCCGCAAGGGGGTGCCGGCCCTCCGACGGCCCCAGTTTGGGGCGCCGAGGGCCGGGGGTGGCCGACCTGACCCGCCCAGGCCGTGGCTGGGCCGGGCGGGTCGGTCGACCCCCAAAGAGGCCCGCCAGTGCCCGTGGATGTGGATCCGGGCCCTGTCGCGCCAAACCCTAGCCCGCCGTCTAGGGTTGTAGCCGCCGCCGTCGCATGTGACTCCCCGTGGCTCGGGGGTCCTTGATTTGTTGAATCGACGCCGGAATCGCCTTGGATCTCTTCCGTTGCTCTCCCCTTGTCGCGATCCGCCGCCTTCTCCTTGGTCAAACCTTGCAACAACTCCATTATCGCCGGAATCGCCGCCGTTGCATCCTTCAAACTTTTAAGATCCCATCCCGTCTCCGCGGTTTCCCTTCTCATGATTTGAAGCTCCGTTTGAATGTCCTCTTGGGTGTGTGCGTGATCCTTGATCGAAGCCTCCATCGCCTTCCTCAAACCCTCGATCTCGTGATTGAGATCGTCGCGTAGACCTTGGATCTTCTCATCCACGGAAGCCCTTGTTCCCGTTGCCATGGAATCGTAGTGCTCTGATACCAATTTGATACGATCCGGTGGATCGAATCAATAAAGTTCAGATTTTTAAAGGAGGAAAAATATAAAAAGAGGATTTTTAGTGGACTTGAGATTGTGAAGAATGATATTTTGATAGATAATGAGTCTCTTTCGAGAGGAGACTCGCTCTCCTAGCTTTGGTTGCACGGAACAAAGCCTAAATCCCTCACAAAAGATGCCTACAAATGTCTTCACAAAATAAGCATAGCCCTAACAATGACGGCTAGCCCTAATAAATAGAAGAAAATGGGGAAGTACTAATTTAGCCTGAAAGGACTAAAATACCCCTTAACCTACTAGACCCACTAAGTATCCCGCGCTTCCTGCGCCGCACGTACGTCACGATGGGTGGGACCGCGTCATCGGGAAGTGCAGGGGGGCCTTGCGGGGGTGCGTCCGCATCAACATCATGGAATTGTTTTAATTAGAATTAGAACTAAATGACATCATGTACTTAACTTCACCTTACATTGTATTCAATTATTTCTGGTTGTTGAAGTAAAACATGTGTAATTGAGTTGTGTATGACATGTTGGCATTAATGATATTTTCAAAGTGGCATCACATGTCCAATTATTTCTGATATGGACTATACAAGGTCGTGTGAATTTGACGATGGTTTTGGAGTATGACATATCGAAACGTGAATAAACAAAGATCATATGGCATTAAACATTAATTTTCCGGCATCCAATACTGTTTCCTTGAATTTTATAGAGGTCCCTGTCTCTGGCTCAGGACATGTTTTCAAGTCCAATATGCAATTAGTTTCGTTTCGTTTTTATTATTTTATTATTATTATTTTGTTAAAGTATGGTGTGAGCAGGAAGCTCTACATGGCTTTTGTGCACTGACTTCAAGCGTGTTGGATGAGATAGAGAATTTGCTCAAACTTAACCATTGATCTGGCTTCCAGCTTGCCTTCTGCCAAATGTTTTGGATGATTCCTTTGTTTTGGTTCTATCCTTCAGTGATCATTTGTCTACCTACCTATTATTATTATTCTTGAGTCGCAGTCTTAGAGTTGCAAGTGTGATCTAGTAGATATCTAAATTCCTTATTGATGATTTATTGACCATATTTCTGGGATCATCTAAAAGATATCTAAATTCATTCAAGACTGTTCTTAGCCATAGCCAAGCCATTTCACACATAAGTGATGATCCCACAGTTGTGCTTAGACAAGTCGCATGTCACTGCTTTTTTTATGACCAAGAGAAAGTTGTACCAAGGTGAAACACACCTAATGTAGTGCTGGTTCTTTCATTTTGATCTTAATATCTGAATAATTGACTCGTGTTGCTTCTTCTTTTTCATGGAAGCGAGCATAATTCATAATGCCCTTGACATATCAAAAATTCTGTTTGCTGCAAACCTGTGGAACCCTTTTAGCATCTTCTTGTACATATCAGAAATATCATTAACATGTATAGTCCATATTAGAAATCAGTTGATCATGCCGAGTGATCAACATGTAATGCCATTGAATGTTAGTATCTGATTGGTTGGCTTCATGTAGTTTAATAAGTTACAGTGTGGTTTAGATTGTTTTGTCAGCTTAGTTCTGTGATATCAAATAAACTTATATCTCATTCTGAAATTTATCATAGATGCGGCCGGTTCCTGACAAGTCATTTATGGAAATATCAAATGATGATATGTATACAGACAAACGATACCAAGATGGGATAGACGCATTTTTAGCATTCTATGACAGTAACCCATTATGATTGTCAACTGTCGAAATTTATTGTCCGTGCAAGAAATGTCAGAACAATTTTAAATATCACAAGGTTATTGTTCGTTTCCACTTGTCTGTGAACGGATTCAATCCCTTCTACAAGTTTGGAGTAACCACGATGAAGGCATGGTAACTGAGGAGATGCTTCAAGCAGAGCCACGGATCATGCATGCAAGTCAACGTGCAGATGACAAAGGTGCCATGCTGGAAAACATTCTTGCCCTGCCGTTTGCGACTGATAATTTTTCAGAGGATGCAGAGACATCAAGTGACGTTGATTGTTTGATTAAATTAGTGAACAACAACGAGTCAGATTTATACGAAGGATGCGAGTATACGAGGCTATCATTCTTGATCAGACTTCTTCATATCCAAACTCTTAGCAGAATGGTTGTTACACATTTTGAGATGTTGTTGGATCTGTTGAGAAGGGCAATTCCTGGAGGTGAAAATAGCATTCCTGCAACTCATTATGAAGCTAGCAAGATCATTGATACATTAGGGCTTGATTATAAGAAAATTGATGCATGTCCCAATGATTGCATCCTTTATTACAAAGAGAATAAGGATTTAAACGAATGCCCAATCTGTCATGTACCACAGTGGAAAGTGCAACAAAGTATAGGTTCAAAAAAGGAAGGTCAAACAATCCAAAAGATGAAGAAGAAGATTGCTGCAAAGGTTCTCCGTTATTTTCCTATTATTCCTAGGCTGCAAAGGTTATTCATTTCTGCTGAATTAGCTGGGAAAATGCGATGGCATGCAACTGGATGTGTAGATGATGAAAAACTGAGGCATCCTGCTGATGGTGTGGCATGGAAGCATATAGATAGAATTTATTCGGACTTCTCAAGAGAGCAGCGAAACGTTAGACTCGGTCTCGCAAGCGACAGATTTAATCCTTTTGGGGTGATGAGCTCTGGATGGTTGACCTGGCCCATTTTAGTGACCCCGTATAAACTTCCTCCTCATATGTGTATGAAGCAGCCATACATGATATTGTCACTCTTGATCCCTGGAAAATATTCACCGGGTAATGATATCGATGTTTTCATGCAACCATTGATTGATGATTTGAAGCTTTTATCGGAAGAGGGTGTGAAACGCATTCGACGCCTTTACAAAGCAAAACTTTCGCATGCGGGCTATTGTTTTATGGACAATTAATGACTTTCTCGCATATGGTAACTTATCTGGTTGGTAGACAAAGGGTAAATTTGCATGTCCAGTTTGCACAACAGGCTATGAGGGGAAATACTTGAAATTTAGCCATAAACAATGCTTTTGGCAGCACAGAAGATGGTTGACTGCAGAACATAAATATAGAAGACAGAGAAGATTATTTGATGGTGAAATCGAATCGCGAAGAGCACCAAAACAGCTAAGTAGAGAGGACATATTTGAGGCGCTTTATCCTTTGCCTAGAGTAAAGTTTGGCAAGAAAAGAAATAGTAAAGAGAACCCTCTTGGAGTGAGAAGGAAAATTGCAAAGGGAAAGGGAACGGGAAAGAGAAATGAGAAATCAAGAACAAGAAAGCAACGAAAGTCTCGACCAGAAGAAGACACATCAGAGAGGACAATACTCCCAGTTGGATGGACAAAGTTCAGTATTTTCTTTCAGTTTCCATATTGGATGAGTTTGAAAATACGTCACAACCTGGACGTATGCACGTAGAAAAGAATATTTGTGAAAATCTCTTATACACCATTTTACAAGACTCGACCAAGTCGAAGGATGGATTAAAGGCGAGACTTGATTTAAATCAATTGGAGATACGTCCTGAATTGCAAGCCATTCAGAAGGAAAATAAAAGGTATGAACTGCCACCATCATGTGTTACACTTTCTACAGATGAGATACATAACCTTCTTGTGTTTCTTAAGTCCGTAAAGACACCAGATGGATATGCTTCAAATATATCTAGATGTGTGCATGTAGATGAAAGGAAAATTTTCGGTCTGAAAACCCATGATTACCATATCTTGCTGCATCAGATGCTTGCGGTTGCAGTTCGTCATGTCGATAAGAGGCTGGCTTCAGTTTTGATACCATTCTGTGGTTTCTTTAAGCAGGTATGCTCTAATATGATAGATGTCGCTGAATTTGAGGAGTTAGAGAGACGTGTCATCCTTACATTATGCAATATGGAAAAAATTTTCGCGCCATTCTTTTTCACGATCATGGTCCATCTCACTGTGCACCTGGCACAGGAGGCACGTGTTGCAGGACCAGTACAATATCGGTGGATATATCCCATCGAGAGGTACATGCTTGTTCCAGTTAATGCTCTTTGATGGAGACAATCAATATACATATATATTTAATTATTTTTATTATTTTTAACCCACAGGTTCTTAGGGTTCATGAAACAACTAGTGCACAATCGTGCAAAACCTGAAGGTTCTATATCAGAAAATTATTCATCACACGAGACCCTGATATTCATCTCTCATTACTTGCGGGAAGTTGAAAGAAAGCTCAATCGACAGCCAAAAGTGATGGATGCCATCTTCTATAATGACCGTGGGGAGGACACACGATTTAATATGATGGATCTTGGCCAAGCCCATGCATATGTTATAAACAATCTAACAATATTTGACTCATATCGCAGGTAATAAAGCTGAGTTTTGCGCCGATTATATCTACCGATGTTTTAAATCATATGTTATATTAGCTTTCTTTATTTGTATTACAGCCGTCATAAGATAGAGGTCATGAAAAATATGAATGCCAAAACTTTTGGCAAAAAAGTTGCGGACGCACATTCCAAAGAATTTCCTGGATGGTTGAAAATTCAGGTATTGGCGCAGATTAGACATGTTAACTATATTCCTATAGGAAAATTAATATTGAGCTTATTAATATAGTAATATCTTTCATCCTTTTCATGAAGGTTCAATGGCAAATTGATGGGGGTGCAAAACTAAGTGATGACATTCAAAGTTACGCCAGAGGTCCTCATGGCACCGTACATCGTTATGGAGGGTATTGTATCAATGGTTTTAGATTCAATACCATTGACGTCGAGAAGGAATGATGCACACAGAATAGTTGAATCTTCTCATCTTTCTCACAATTATCGTATCCTAGTAGCAAAGATCAACAACCCAAAGAAGGCCAAATCTTCTACTAGGGACAGGTTGAAGATGTTATTGAGATTTTTTATGGCTATCAGAAGGATGTTAGCCATGTGTTGTTTAAGGTTCGTTGGTATGAGCAAGGCAAACAAAAGGACCCATTTGGCTACACGGTTGTAAATCTAAACAAGGAAATCTACAGGAATGACAAGTACATGCTTGCTACCCATGCTAAACAATGTTTTTACGTAAAAGATATAATGGTAGATGATGCTTGGGATGTTCTTAAAAATCCGCCAAAAGCCTATGCATACGAAGATGTTCCTGAGGATGATAATGAAGACTGCGACGACGACGTTGTAATCTTAACAGATGAAGTTGTGGCCGAGTTTTCAATCGAGCAGAATAATGAAACGTCTGAGGATATTATACTGCTGTATATTGATATGCCAAACTTGGAGATACAGGAAAATGTCATTGAAGATGAAGACGACGTAATCATAAAGAAGAAAGCCCAAGTATTAATTTAAGAAGTAGAGTTGAAGATCTTTCAACTGGTGTTCGGACTCGATCACAAATGGCGTCAACATCAAAATCATGAAATCGCTTTTGTAAGCAGCGTAGAAGATCTTAAACTGGAGTATCCTAGCTGGATTTTGTCTCCTTTAATCACAACCACTATAACACTATACATCATGCTCTAGCTGTTGGGTTTCAACAGAATCTGGTTTTTTTCTTACATCAAAAACCAAAAATCACGTCGAACATAGATTTTCTTTCATATATAAGCGAAAGAAGCATGTAAGCCTTGAATTCAATTCCATCTTTTGCTTGCACCATCCATATCATATGATAAAAAATGACTTCACCCTTCTGTTCATGTTGACGTGCACATATTAAATACACCAAATTTTGAAGCAATACAGTTCATTTTTATGTTGGAATATTTATGTTGGCATGTATTTAGGGTTCAGTAACCTAGACTGCCATAGGTTCACTTTTTTTCTTTTGACATGAAAATGAATATTTTATTAATTGACATGAAAAATGATCAAAATCATAGAATTTTTTTAACAGTGCAGATGAAAAGATTTAGGGATGCTCTTAAATCTGGAGCATCATCCCCCTCCTCTCGGCCCACCGGGTCAGGTACACATATATGGGTATTATATCATGTCTTCAGCTTAATTTACACTTATTACTATAATGGATGACTAATTGCTAATTCATGCATTTCAGGCCAGCAGTCGACAGCGGGCCAGGCCGCTGCCCCATTCTCTCGGCCCACAGGGTCAGGTATGCATATATGGGTATTATATCATGTTTACAGCTTAATTATTGCATTTATTACTACGTTGGATGACTAATTGCTAATTCATGCATTTCAGGTCAGCAGTCGACAGCGGGCTAGACCGCTGCCCTATTCTCTCAGCCCACAGGGTCAGGTATGCATATATGGGTATTATATCATGTTTGCGGCTTAATTATTACGTTTATTACTACGTTGGATGACTAATTGCTAATTCATGCATTTCAGGCCAGCAGTCGACAACGGGCCAGACTGCTGCCCCCATTCTCTCGGCCTACAGGGTCAGGTATGCATATATGGGTATTATATCATGTTTGCGGCTTAATTATTGCATTTATTACTACGTTGGATGACTAATTGCTAATTCATGCATTTCAGGCCAGCAATCGATAGCGGGCCAGGCCGCTGCCCCATTCTCTCGGCCCACAGGGTCAGGTATGCATATATGGGTATTATATCATGTTTGCGGCTTAATTATTGCATTTATTACTACGTTGGATGACTAATTGCTAATTCATGCATTTCAGGCCAGCAGTCGACAGTGGTTCATATGGATGCATGTGGCTTAGAGGATATACCGATAGGTACTCGGTCCATTGCCTCCTCCCATGCTGCCAGTTATTCCACACAGATTCCTGTCGAGACGGTACAGTTTGTGCCGTATGACGCCAGTGTAGGGGACTCTCCTTTACAACCTACTGCAGAGGCTTATAGATTGGCACGGTCCCAGAAGACTGCCATGTATGCACGCCAGGAGGTTTTAGATTTGTTTGCATCTGTGGCAAATGCTAGGATGATTGCTGCCAGAGAGGAATGCTTCCAGCGAAAGAGTATGAAAACATATTTCAATTATGTTAATTAAGAAGAACATGTTATATAACATTTTATTTATATTGTATGATAATATCATTTTTTTCGTAGGCAGGGAGAAGCCACCCAAGGATGTACGAGGATACACCATGATCTCACACATGATTCCACCAGAAGGGCAGCGAGTTATCATCCAGTGGAGCTATGGTGCCCCCATTGGAAAGTGGTGGGGGGCACGTTTATGAGATTTTTGGCTGCATTGGCCAAAAGGGCCGATTTCTTCAACATTTTCCTCGGTTGGTCCAATCAAAGATTTGAAAATTTGGTCATATGTTGGCGCTACATTAACGTAAGTATGATATATTTCAATTTATTACTTTCATTATGTATATAATTTGTATATGTGTTTTTTGCAGAGGTATTACGTGCTGGATGGAAACCCAAACGCATGGGAGTTTTGTTTTAAGAAGAAGATGAAGGATGCGTTGGTCCAGTGGCGTAATTACTTGAAGGATAGGATCTGGTCGGGTTACACAGCAGACTGGGAGCGCTGGTGGCATATGGATACCCGAGCAGATCCCCTCCAGTTCTTTGGATCATGTAGTCTATTGGGAGTCTCCAGATGGGAAGGTATGGTTCAATTTTGATTCATTTTAATATGTTTTAATATCCATTTGGCTGACATGCTTTTTTATAGAGGATTTCGGATATCGCCAAGGTGAACCGCGAAAAGACACGAGAGTATGATCATCATGCCGGCTCCAAGAGCTACACTAAACATGCCCACGATTTGGCGCTGCAGGTTATATGTTCAAATTTAATTTTTAGCATATATTATGTTATAATGGGATATATGTCTAATGTCTGTCTATTTATTTCTCTATTTGTTTTTAGGGCAAGCTGGATTTGGTGTCATTGGTGGAGCGCACCCTTACGAAGGCCCACCCCAAGTATGCTGATATGAATAAGCTGGAAAAGAATAAGCATCTGCTTGTAAGCAATAACTTATGTTTAATAATATTGTTCATATTAAGTATAAATTTAATGTTGGTTGCATTTGTTTCAGTCTCTTTTGCGTCAGGCTGCAGCAGAACTCAGGTCACACTCTGAGGCAGGCTCGAGTTGCTCTGAACCGTTCACCAGGGAGGATGAGGATGCCCTCATTGCAGGGGTGCTCGGAGGGCCGAGGAAGAACCTGTATCAGTATAGAGGTTCAGAGAGTTGAGACTATGGACAGTCGACTAGTTCGTCCTCATCAGGTCATGAGAGTACCTGACGCCCAGAGCCCACCGATCCACCAACGGACATGCATGAGTTCATTGACATGTTAACCAAAATGATAGAGAAGATGGAGAAGTATGACCAAGATTACCAGTTATTGCTCGCTTGCATGCCTCCAGAGATGCAAGAGAAATATCGTCGGCTCTGTACTGATCTGGTAAGAATTTATATTAATTATTGAATTATGTGAATCTAATGGTATTTAATTAGGATTAGGGTTAGTGTATGTGTAGGGAAAGAATATATATGATATGGGAATATGTATCAGATACAAGATTTCAAATATATATGCATTCCTCAGATACGAGATTTCATTTTGATAACATAAACAATTGCCATTGATCGGAATGCACATTGAAGACAGACTAAGTTTGCCTGCCCTAAAACAAACAAGCCAAGCAACATGCATATGGTTCATGTCACCTAGCTTTATGGATACACTAGGACAAAGTTGCTTCCGTGTCCCCCTCTTCTACTCTTTTAAAAATATTCAGTGCCATCAGCATCATAGAAGTGATTAATGTACAATGCAGTTCAATATGTAGTTTATGGTTGTATGTATGTCTTTGGCATTCCCCTTGATAATATATTTACCTCTGGAACTCATAACCTAATGTCTGATCAGGTTCAAAGATCTGCATGTGCATGTGTATTGTTATTTGACTGATTGAGATATTGATTGAATATTAAAGAAAGTAGAAATGTATGTTGAACCCCTGGAAACCAAATAGTGGTTATTGCGTTAAGATGAAAATAATGGAATCAATATTTGATAATGCAAAAACCCTTCATAATAGAAACACAGAATTGAAAGAATTAAATATAGAGAATACAAATGTCCATTGTATAATCCCGTATTGCACAGAGAAGAAATTTCTAAGCCGATAAGCATAAACATCTATCAAGCTGATTATAGTTTGGATGTGTATGCTGTGTCAGCAATATTTATAAGTCCTAACAAGTAACATCCGATGCTAGATGAAACTGAATGTATGCAATGCTATTCTATAGCATAATCGTTAAATAAATTAAAAAGGCAAAAGAAAATATGCTAGAATATGTACAAAAAAAATTACCATCAAAGGGTTCTGATGAGTAATATAAAGACACCATCATTAAAAGAATTGTATCAATGCTGAAGTGATTTAGATACAACACCTCCTCATGTTTTAGGCATAAATACTAAGAAATTATATTTTGCAGTGAAGACATATCTCAAGGAAATTTGCAGTTTTTTTCAGTGTGTCCTGCCATACTAACCGTACATGCTTAGTAGAAGTATCACAAGTCATTTTATCAACATGAAGTTCTTTTTAATCAACCAACTATTAACAATCAGCATGCAGTTTTGAATGGAGCAGATATAGGAGGATTGCGGGTTTTAGATTGATCTTTTTCCTGCATGCAAATTTCTGATTTATGCTGAAATTCTAACTTCAGACATGTGGACATTATTGGTTTGTGATATGTATGTGCAACCTAGAAATCGTGTCAGGTGAGAAAATCCTGCATGCGGGCCTAGTGACTGCAGGTCATGCCAGATGCAGTTGAATAATTTCCTTTCAAATTCTGTCAAATTGTTTTTATAGGGAATCAATTGCTTGACGGATGGTTAGGTCATTGTGGTGACAAGATTTTGCAAGGGAACGACAGTCAGTGCTAAGATGAGTGATAAAAGTTATCGATTCATGTGTTCGTCAATTCAAACTCTTCTGATCCTACTCAATACTTCTTTTTTTTTCATCTGATGCTTCTGTTTAGCTCCTTTTTGCATATTCACAATCATAGACCACCACTTGCCTTTGAGGAAATTACGTTGGTTTCTGTTACCTTTGGATATAAAATCTGACTCCTCAAATTTTGACTCTTCCATTGTCATTAAGAAAGAAAGTGCCAGGGGGCAGCTTCCTATCATTGTTGATTTGTCCTGGAAATATTTCTTGTGTGCAAGTGTGATAAGATAATAGGATTAGGTGATATCAAAAACACATGCACATCAAAGTAGCTTTCATGGCATATGATACACAGAGGGCAGCTATTTCTCTCCACCCACTCTTCTCAACATGAAACCAACTCGAATACAATCGCCATTGCAGATCGGATGTGTGTGTCATTGCGTCGTGTCGTTCCTACTTCAGATGTCTGTGTTCATGCAACATAGCTAGCTATGCTTGCATTTGTGTATCTAGTATACGATGATGATCCCTATAATCTCTTGATGATGAGAACCATGCATCTTCTTTGGCCTGACATCAATTTAAGACTTTGTTATCTTCCTGTAAATTAACTTGGTGATTGATTGAGACTAGGATCTTTGTTATGTCCCTAAATGACCTGATGGTTATGTTATGGTTTTGGAGTGACATGAGGAATTTAAATGCCCCACCCCCACATGATTTGTCACGCCCCGCTTCCCTAAAATGGAGACGAGACGTGAGGAGGTCCGCACGAGAGTGGAGCTGTGAAGCCCCAAACCCGATAAGCGTCAATAAAACATAAGCAGGTCCCTGTAACCACAACGGAGCAACAATAATAATAAAAAGAGAGACAGAAATAAAATTCTCATATCTCATAAATTGTCAAACATGAAAATAAGTTCAACATCCAGAAAAGCCACCAGGCTAAAGAAAGAGACTAAGGCCCAGAACAAGGCCAACAAAACCAACAGCATAACAAGGTATAGGTGCCACGCACCAACAACAAAACAACAGACTAAATAAAAAGGGAAACACAACGAAAACACTAGGACTGGTCCCCAGTGTCCACGTACTCCCCGTCAAACACAAGCTCGGGCTCGGCGTCAGCAAACACCTCGTCCTCAACAAGGTACTCAGGCTCAGGATCTAACATGTGTCACCCAAAAGAGTAAAGGGGCACATGTCAGCAAGTCTAAAAGACTTGGGCAAGGAAACTGAAAGTAAGGCAACTAGCAACCTAGCAGTTATAGTATGCATGACACGGCAGTTATAACATGAGTGCACAAGTACGACATGGTGAACAATAAGTACATGAGAACAATTATCGGTACAAGACAAGAGTAGCCAAGCTACTAACAATCTCAATCAATTCACTATTCACGTTTCACGTTGTTTGTAGATGTTTACGCCCTTCAGCTGAATGGTACAACATTCATGCCGATCGGCACTAAACACTACCCCACCCCAGAGTTTACGCCTTACAACTGTAGTTGCTGATCGGGCAGACTCCCAGTTGAATGGCCGCTTAACCCTTACCCCATCCCACACGTAAACAAGCCAGGGTCCCTGTACATGAGCCCAGCAAGTGAGCCAGGGTTGCCCCGCACGGGAGCTTGTTTCTTAGTTCACAATTCAATATCGAGCGTTGGGGTTAGCAACTCATTATGCTCGCTTCTGGTCACGAGCCAGGAAACACAAGTATTGTAGCGATGCTACGCAATCACGGGATCACTTAAAGAATGCAATGACATGACAATTAATTTGCGTACCGTTAATGGAATTTAAACATGACATGGTAATTGCGCAACATGATATATGTCGGATCTAGCTTCGTTGTCAAGCTAGTTCCTAAATTTGCGCCTAGACGAGTATCATTTCGTCGCCTAGCCTCTTTTACGCCTACAACAAGCAAAATGGACTAAAACATGGCCTAAACCCTAAGTGGCAAGTTTCACTTGCCTAGCACCGGGGATGACGATCACGAAGGTTCGTCTCGCGGATGCTAATCTACGGGGAAATCGCTGTTATGGGGAAACAATCATCAAAATAACATTCATTTCATTAGGGTTTCATAAAAATACAAATATGTTATGAAAACATCAAGAGATCGATTTCTTACCGAGAGGAGGCGGAAGAAACACTCCGGAGAACCTAAGAACCAGATCTGGAAACGAATGGAGAAGTTTGGAGAACTAGGGTTTTTGGGGGATTTTGATGAGATTTTGGGGAAGATGAGAGGTAGAATGAGTTGATGGAGGGTTTAGATGATGGATTTAGGGCTTGGAATGAAGGAATAATGGTTTGGGGAAGAAGGGGGCTCAATGGGGGAGAAACTAGGGTTTTGGGTCGAGTGGAGGAAGAAGAAAACGTTTGGAAGGGGTATAAATAGCTTGGGCTGGCGGCTGCCCAGAAATTAGGGTTTTAACACAGACTAGTCGGTCAAAGAGCAACCACTGACTGACTAGTTTGGCAACTAGTCGGTCGGTCGACCAACGCAGACCGACTAAGTGTAAACAGTAACTTCTGAACGAAAATAGAATTTAGATTTAGTCGGTCGATGAACAACTACTGACCGACTAGTTTGACAACTAGTCGGTCGAGATATGAACTTAGACCGACTAAGAGTGAACAATATTGATACCAAAAATAAGATGATGTGTTAGTCGGTTAAAGAAGCATTGCCGACCGACTAGTTTGCAACCTAGTCGGTCAACCAACGTTTTTAGACCGACTAACGATAAACAGTAACTCCTGAATAATTTAGAAAGCCAACTAGTCGGTCTAAGAAGGATTGCCGACCGACTGGATCGTCATCTAGTCGGTCGGTGCCCCTTCTTACACCGGCTAACGTGCACCAAAAGTTCCGATACGGAGCGCGGAGCTCCGGGATCGATTCCTAAGACTCCTAGGCTTGATCTAACAGTAAGATACGACCGTTATGAAGCCCGTCATGAATGACATACTTCGAAATCGACGATCCTAAGGAAGAAACGAGAAAACACGACGAAACGATCGAAAATGAAAGCTACGGAGACGAAAACCACACAAAAGGGGAAAATCCACCAAAACATATATTATATTATTATAGATCCAGATACATGAAAACCAGTCGTTACATCCTCCCCAACTTAAGAAAAATTCCGTCCTCGGAATTTCCAAACACTCACGTGTCCGGAAACAAAAGTGGGAAACTGTCTCGCATCTCATCCTCATTCTCCCAAGTAGACTCTCCAGGTGAGCCGTGTTGCCACATCACCCTAACAAGATTGACAATCTTGTTCCGAAGCGATTTCTGACGCCTGTCCAGAATCTGCACTGGATGCTGGTCATACGTCAAATCGGGGCGAACGGTAATCTCCGAAAAATCCACAGCATGAGATGGATCGCTAATGTATCGACGAAGCTGCGACACATGGAAAACATTGTGAACTCCTTCCAAAGATGGCGGTAAGGCTAAGCGATAAGCTACCTCGCCAACCCTCTCCAAAATGTCAAACGGTCCAATGTATCGCGGGCTCAACTTCCCTCGCTTCCCAAAACGAATCACACCGCGATTCGGGAAAATCTTCAAGAACACATGGTCGCCCGGCTGAAACTCTAAAGGACGACGTTTAGCATCCGCCCAATGCTTAAAACGGTCCTGAGCAATCCTCAACCTCTCCCGAATGTTCCTGACGACCTCCACAGCCTCCACAATCATCTCAGGTCCCAACAGCTCCCGATCACCAACGTCATCCCAACTCAATGGCGATCGACATTTCCTCCCATAAAGAGCGGCGAAAGGCGCCATGCCAATACTCGCCTGGAAGCTGTTGTTGTAAGAAAACTCTACCAGATGTAGATGGTCTTCCCACGAACCCTTGAAATCCAACATGCACGCCCTCAGCATGTCTTCCAAAATCTGAATCGTCCTCTCGGACTGACCATCTGTCTGCGGATGGTTCGCCGTGCTGAAACTCAGACGCGTTCCCAAACTCTTCTGCAAACTCTGCCAGAACTGAGATGTGAACCTCGTGTCTCTGTCCGACACGATACTCACGGGGACTCCGTGAAGTCGCACAACCTCCTGCACAATTCACGTCACATCACTATCCAAACTAGGAAAAGGAAATAAAAATGGAGAGTAAAAGAATTTTACCTCCATATATCTCCTTGCTAGCGCCTCAGTGGACTGTCCCACCCGGAACGGAATAAAGTGCGCAGATTTGGTCAATCGATCTACGATCACCCAAATCGCGTCATTCTGCTTCGGACTCCGAGGTAGTCCAGTCACGAAATCCATAGTGATGTGTTGCCATTTCCACTCCGGAATCGGAAGCGGTTGTAGCAACCCGACCGTACGCTGATGCTCCGCCTTCACTTGCTGGCAAACCAAGCACTTGGCTACACTCCGAGCCACACTCCTCTTCATACCATGCCACCAATAATTCAGACGAATATCCTGGTACATCTTGGTGCCACCAGGATGCACAGAATACGGCGAACTGTGTGCCTCCACCATCAATTCCTCTCTAATGTCCCCAGCTGGCACACACAACCTGGCTCCAAACCTCAGCGAGCCATCCTCATGAATCAAAAAGTCAGTCCGCAGACCGGCTTCCACCTGCTCCCGAATCTTCACCAGCTTCGGATCCTCAGCCTGGCCAGCCTTAATCCGATCCACGATCGTCGACTGTACCTGCGTGTACATCAACGATGAATCCTCCCCAGGAAGGACAATCTCAACACCAGACTCGTAAAAATCCTGCTGCAATCTCCACTGCGAGGTCAAAATCATCACCGCTGGAAGCCTACTCAAAGCATCCGGAACCACATTCACCTTGCCAGGGTGAAACTGCAAATCAATATCATAATCCGCCATGAGCTCCAACCATCGACGCTGTCGCATGTTGAGCTCCTTCTGAGTAAAAATATACTTCAAGCTTTTGTGATCGGTGAAAATCTTCACTTTCTCACTCAGCAAGAAGTGCCTCCAGATCTTAAGAGCAAACACAACGGCAGCCAACTCCAAATCATGCGTCGGGTAGTTCTTCTCATGAACCTTAAGCTGACGAGACGCATAAGCCACAACGTGCCCGTGCTGATGCAACACACAACCGAGACCCTTGCCAGAAGCATCGTAAAAGATCTCAAATCCACCGCTGCGATCAGGCACAACAAGAATAGGGGCCGTCGTCAACCTCTCCTTCAGAACACCAAAGCACTCTCACAATCACCTGACCAAACAAAAGGTACATCCTTCCGCGTCAACCTGGTCATCGGCTCAGTAATACGGGAAAGTTCTTAATGAATCGTCGATAGTAACCAGCAAGTCCAAGGAAACTCCGGATCTCAGACGCATACGACGGAACAGGCCACTCCCTGATGGCCCTAATCTTCTCGGGATCCACTGAAATACCATCTCCAGTCACCACATGCCCGAGAAAAGCAACTCTATCCATCCAAAACTCGCACTTCAAAAACTTAGCATACAACCGATGCTTCCTCAAAATCTCCAATACCGTCCTCAAGTGCGAGGCATGCTCTTCCTCTGACTTCGAATAGATCAGAATGTCGTCAATAAAGATAACAACAAACTTATCCAAAAAGTCGTAGAAAATCAGGTTCATTAGATTCATGAAAACTGCGGGCACGTTAGTTACGCCGAAAGGCATAACTACAAACTCGTAGTGTCCATACTTCGTCCTGAACGCTGTCTTCGGAACATCTCCCTTCTTCACCTTCAACTGATGGTAACCACTCCTCAAATCCAATTTAGAAAACACCCTCGAACCCCCAAGCTGATCAAAAATATCATCGATGCGAGGCAACGGGTATTTATTCCTAATGGTCACCGCATTCAACTCCCGATAGTCCACGCACATGCGACGCGAACCATCCTTCTTCTTCACCAACAACACCGGTGCTCCCGACGGGGACACACTGGGATTGATATAACCCTTCTGCAAGAGCTCATCCAACTGCTTCCGCAACTCTTCCAATTCAGCAGGTGCCATACGATACGGCGCCTTCGAAATCGGCTGCGCACCCAGAACAAGATCAATAGAAAATTCTAGAGCTCGATCAGGTGGCAAACCAGACATCTCCTCGGGGAAGACGTCACCAAAATCACGCACCACAGCTGGCCACTCCAGCTCCATCTGCATAGCCACAACCTCCACCGGCCTGGCCCGAAATCTGACAGGACCAAGCGAGCTGCTACCACGACTGAACTCAAATACTGGATGTCCGGGAATCTCGAACACCACCTTCTTCCTTCGACAGTCGATCGTAGCATAGAAGCTCGCAAGCCAGTCCATCCCAAGAACTGCATCATAGTTGATGTTGAATATTGGACTCCCCGGATTTGGTTTTGATGATGAGCAAACATAAATAATTCATGAACTAACATTTTGTGAGCGCAGTATTGGAGATCGTCGCCAATTTCACGAGAATATTCAAAGCGACATCTCAACACTTCCAAAAGCTCGTATTCAAGCCTAAAGCTTCGTTGAAGCTCCTGCAGCGCTTTGGAAGTTATGAAGATTCAATCGAAGCTCTCAAAGACCGTTTATTAAGGTTTTATTTATAGTCTTTTAGTTTCGATTGATAGAATGTTAAGCCTTGAGTATATCTTACGTTTCTATCTTCATTACGCTCATTTCGTAGCTCTAGGATTCTTGCACAAGTTCATTCTAACTTCCTCGAAGCGTCGCGCTTCGATTCGGACTTTGTTGTGCATGTTAGTTGGTACAAGAACAAGTACTGACCGACTAGATGGTGATCTAGTCGGTCGGCAACTGTTCTTGGACCGACTAGTTTGATTCCTTAATTTCTTGGACTTTACTGTTTACAGTTAGTCGGTCTACGTTGACTCACCGACCGACTAGTTTGTGAACTAGTCGGTCAGTGATGCTTCTTTGACCGACTAGTTGTGACTTACTGTTCACTCTAAATTTCTCCTAAGCTACTGTTTACCGTTAGTCGGTCTAAGAACGTTTGATGACCGACTAGTTGACAATCTAGTCGGTCAACTTCTGTTCTTGGACCGACTAAGTCAACTTGCCTTCAGACTATGTTGTTTTGCCTCTTAGTCGGTCTACGTTCATTGGATGACCGACTAGTTGTGAAACTAGTCGGTCAGATAGTCTTCTTGGACCGACTAGTTTTCTAGGTCTGAAATTCTATCTCTTCTCAGATCTGCTCTTAGTCGGTCCATGCTTTGTGACTAACCGACTAGTTGATGAACTAGTCGGTCAGTGAGTGTTCTTTGACCGACTAATTCTCACAGATTTCTTTCCGTTGGAGATTGACCTAACTTGTTTTTATGGGACCCTATAAATACGAACCTAGATCATTTCTATCTTCAACAGAGCTGCCATTAAGAGATTCATTGAGTTCTAAAGAGATAGCTATTCTCCCTCAAATCTAAAGCTCTCTTCCTCACAAGAAACACATTCTCTCTCTCATTTCTAGATCTAGAGAGAAGGTTGTTCTTGGTGAGCTCTTCAAGCTATTGCTTGATCCAAGTCTCCAACTCTTCCCTAGGCACCCATTGCTGCTCATTTCCTTGGTGCTAGGGCTTGGTGACTTCATCTTCCTCAAATCCTTCATTCCACCTTTTGGGTAAGAAAAACTCAAGGTATAGGATTTTGTGGTAAGAGTATTTTATTTCATATAAACTCTTTATATTGCTTATTGGCTCTCTCGGTTGTGAGAGAAGTTTGTGATCCCGGGTTGTGGGATTCACTTTGCCATTGCATGTATGATTTGATCTTGTGAAGGTTTTTCACAAGATATTCATAGTGGAAATCTTGAGTTAGGGTTTCTAACTCAAGTATCCGGAGGGGATCCGGGTGGTTGGGACGTAGGATCACCGGGAACAAGTCGGGGAGACTTGGGTGGATCCGAACCCATTAACATCGTTTGTTTGCATTGTCAATTTCGTTGTCGTCGTTCAATTTAAGCTTCCGCAAATTGATTTGGTAGTTGATTGCAATTTAATTTGGAATTATACTCCTTATTATTTTAAAGTACTATTCACCCCCCCTCTAGTACTTGTGCAGTAGCTGGTAGGGCATTACATTTGGTATCAAAGCCAGATACTCAGCTATGTCTGCCAACGACAACAAGACCGTGCCTCCACCTTCCAACTATGACACCTTCAGGAACCGTGAAGGAGCGTCATCGGTGATGGAAGGACATTCCTCTACGAGGCCTCCATTCTTCAACGGTACCAACTACGGGTACTGGAAGTGCCGGATGGAGACTTTCCTCCGGCGTGCATCTTTATGGAGGACTACAATGAAGGAGTACAACGAGCCCGAAGAAGAAGATTTTGAGAAATGGACTACCGCGGAGGTCGCCGCGGAGGTAAGCAATGCCAAGGCAATGAACGCCTTGCAATGCGCATTGGAGCCCGAGGATTTTAATAAGATATGCACATGTAAGAGTGCATATCAAATTTGGAACTCTCTTCTCATACTACATGAAGGGACGAGTCGGGTAAGAGACTCTAAACTCGTAGTTGTAACCAAAGATTACGAAATGTTTCATATGCAACAGGGCGAGAAGATGAAAGAATATTACGCTCGCTTCGTTGACATAATAAACGAGTTAGAGGCCCTCGGCAAGATCTACACTCAAAAGGAGAAGTGCTTAAAGCTTATTGAAGGACTTCCCTCTTCTTGGGAAAAACGTACCTTCGCCATTGAGGAAGGTAATGACATGAACAAATATACCGTAGTTCAACTAATGGGTACTTTGATGTCATACGAGGTACGCAAAGATAGCAAGGTGAAGCTACAAGAAAAGATGAAGTCATATTTGAACCTAGATGCGCCTAAGAAAAAGGCGATTGCATTCAAGGCGGCTTCATCCACCTCTACCGATGATGAAGAATCGGAAAACGAGTTGGACTTGGAGTCCATGGCACTCATGGCCCAGAAGTTCAACCGTTTCTTCCGAAAGGGTAACTTCAAACAAAAATCTAAGTTTACTTCTACTAACGCCTCTCCACCTTTGTGCTTTAAATGCAATAAGCCAGGACACATCAAAGCGGATTGTCCTCAAAACAAGCAAAAGGAGAAGTGGAAGGCGCCAAAGTATGACAAGTCCAAGAAGTACACGAAAGGAAACAAGAAGGGACTTGTCGGAGCTACCTTCACCGACTCCGATGATTCCTCAAGCGGAGAGTCGGATGATGAGCAAGTGGAGCAAGCACACATGTGCTTCATGGCAAGAGAGGAGCACGATCAAGGATCCTCCTCTTCCGATGATAGTGATGTAGAAAGCGATGAGGTAACGATGGATGATCTTAGGGATGCTAACACTCAACTATGGTCAAAATACACTAAGTTACTAAATAGATATACTAAGGTAAAAGATGACCTAGCTAGCATTCAAACATCGCCTAAGACTATCATCACCAACAACGACACCGTTGTTGAAGAGTTAAGAAATGAGATTGTAAATCTCAAATCTAAACTTGAACATGTTAGCATTGAGGATGCGGAAGAACATGAGATAGCGGATTTAACTTCTCAAAACTCGACTTTGAGTATTGAGAACGAGAATCTTAAATCTCGTGTTTATGTGCTCACATCGCAAATATCCACTTTGGATACTTCTTTGCGTTCTCTCAAAGAGAAATATGAGGACACATTGGGCCGAATCAACAAATTCAACAAGGGTAAGGGCCATTTGGATAATATCCTAAAAGATTTACTTCCGGCCAAACACCACATTGGCTTGGGGTATATGATGGGAAATTCATCCAAGTCGGTCACTACTTTTGTTAGGCCAACTTCCGAAGCCTCAACGAGTGGGAGCAAACACTCTATTGGTAGTTCATCTACCAATGGTGCTTCCACCTCGTCCACACCCTCTTTCGGAAAGAAACCCACTTTGGGTGGACCTCCAAAGAAGGGGCATGCCTACATGTACACTAATAACATGCCACGTAGGAACACACGTCCTACTCCACCGGCTCACACATATGATGATTTTTATGCAACACATTCTCAGGCACGTGCACACCAAGTGAGACACCCTCACGCACGTGTTTCCACACATGCATATGTACACCCACCTCATCATATGAATAATTCTTTTCGTGCACCATTCCATCATGTCCCGTATGCCTATCCACAACATGCATCACGTAGAAATCAACGTAGCATGCATGCACCCAATAGGATGATGGCTCCCAAAATATTCACTATTTGGAGCCCAAAGGACACAAGCATGGACGAAAAACAAATGTACATGAATGCTTATTTTTCGGATGTTGTGCATAGTAAGAATTATGTGGGGAAGTCTAAGTCCACTTGGACTTGGCTTCCAAAGGTCTAATCTCTTGGACCCAATGACCTTGGGTACCATGATATGAAAGTTTCTATCTTTAGGTACTCAAGGAAAAGAAAAAGAAAAGGAGCATCAAATTTAAATTTAGCTCCAAAGGGAATTGGATACTCGATAGCGGGTGTTCCAAACACATGACGGGTGACGCTCGTTTGCTCTCCGGAGTGGTTCCCATTGCGAATGGAAACCGCGTCGTATTTGGAGGCAACGAGAGCGGAACCATCATAGGTGTTGGTAAAGTCGGTAACCCTTCTAAACCATTAATTAGTGATGTTTATCTTGTTAGTGGTTTAAATCATAATCTTATTTCAATAAGCCAACTTTGTGACAAAGGTTACAAAGTTAGCTTTGCGAAAGGATTGTGTCATATTTTAAGAAAGGATAATGAAAAATTATTATTTTCCGGAACTCGTCGTAAAGACATTTATATTTTGGATCTTCCTAAGTCATATGAACAATGTCTCGTTGCCAACACAAGTGAACAACACTTATGGCATCGACGCTTTGGACATGTGAACTTTGGAACACTATATAAGCTTTCAAAATTGAATTCTATTAAAGGTTTTCCGAAGCTTGTTTTTGAAAAGAAAAGTTTTTGTGATTGTTGTCAACGTGGCAAGCTTCCTAAATCTTCATTTAAACCTAAGAAAAGCATCTCTACTAAACGGCCACTAGAACTATTACATCTAGATTTATTTGGGCCAACTAGAGTAGCTTCCTTAGGAAATGCAAGGTATGGACTTGTCATCGTAGATGACTATTCAAGATTTACTTGGGTATTTTCATTGTGTAATAAAAATGAAGCTTTTGAAAACTTCACAATTTTTGTTAAGAAAGTACAAAATCTCTTAGGAACCACCATTGTCACTATTCGTAGTGATCATGGAGGTGAATTTGAGAATGAGTCTTTTGAGACATTTTGTGATGAAGTTGGTATTACTCACACCTTCTCCTTCCCTCGTGCACCTCCTCAAAATGGTGTAGTTGAGAGAAAGAATAGGACGCTAGTGGAGTGTGCTCGCACTATGCTTGATGATAGCCAACTTGGCCATCAATTTTGGGCGGAAGCGGTACACACCGCTTGCTATGTGTTTAATAGAATACTTTTGAGGCCCGGCACTAAACAAACTTGTTATGAATTGTTGTTTGGTAGGTTGCCTCAAGTTAAACATTTTCATGTTTTTGGTTCGAAATGTTTTATTAAGAACACATATGGTAGTTTGGACAAATTCGATCCGAGATCCGATGAGGGAATCTTTGTTGGATACTCTACGCGTAGCAAAGCCTACCGGATATTCAACAAACGAACCTCAACGATCGAGGAGTCGCTTCATGTCTCATTTAATGAAGGATTTGTTCCAACTAGAATTTCAAATGATAATGATTCTATGGATGTTTTATGTGATTCGTTTGATAATTCTAAGTCTAATGATTCTATTGATTCTATTGAGACTAACCCAACTAATGAAGTTGTTGAGAATGTTCCAAGTGATCAAGGTATTCCCAAACGGCTTCATTCGGTTCGTGACCATCCCCATGAGCAAGTCATTGGCAATATCTATGATAGTGTCAAGACGAGATCCCAAGTTCACCGCTTCGCAAATTGTGCCTTTGCCTCATCGATAGAGCCAAAGAATATTAATGAAGCATGCGAAGATAGCGCTTGGATCTTAGCCATGGAGGAGGAGCTCATTCAATTCGAGAGGAATGAAGTTTGGGAGCTTGTTCCATTGCCATCGAAGAGCCACACCGTCATAGGGACAAAGTGGATCTTCAAGAACAAAACCGACGAAAACCAAGTCGTCGTCCGGAACAAAGCCCGGTTAGTAGCTCAAGGCTATCGTCAAGAGGAAGGTATCGATTTCGAAGAATCTTTCGCTCCGGTAGCTAGATTAGAATCAATTAGATTACTTTTGTCTTTTGCATGCCATAAGAATTTTAAATTATTTCAAATGGATGTTAAAAGTGCATTTTTAAACGGAGATGTCGTTGAGGAAGTTTACGTTTCTCAACCTCCGGGCTTCATAAATGAAAAATTTCCAAATCACGTTTTTAAACTAAAGAAAGCTCTTTATGGTTTGAGACAAGCTCCTCGAGCTTGGTATGATCGCCTAAAGAATTTTCTTTTGGATTTGAATTTTAAAATGGGCGAAGCCGATTCAACACTTTTTATTAAGCATGCGAATAATGATATTTTATTAGTTCAAATTTATGTTGATGATATCATTTTCGGTGCTACTAACTTCGCTCTTTGCGAAGAGTTTTCTAATGTGATGAAGGAACAATTTGAGATGAGCCACATGGGCGAACTCAAATATTTCTTAGGTCTCCAAATTCGCCAAATGAACGATGCAATCTTCATCCACCAAACGAAGTACACGGTGGAGTTGCTAAAGCGATTTGGAATGGAGAATGCCTCCGGGAAAAAGACTCCGATGAGCACGACTACGCATCTTGACAAGGATACGGGCGGTAAGGATGTAGACATTCGTCTATATCGAGGTATGATAGGTAGTTTGCTTTATCTTACCGCAAGTAGGCCCGATATTATGTTTGCCGTATGTATATGTGCTCGTTATCAGTCTCAACCTAAGGAGTCTCACTTAGTAGCGGTAAAGCGTATTTTTCGCTATCTAAGTTACACTTTAGATTTTGGATTACTTTATCCGAAATCTAGCACGTATGAGTTAGTCTCATACAGTGACGCTGATTATGCGGGATGCAAATCCGACAGGAAAAGTACTAGTGGCACTTGCCATTTTCTAGGAAATTCTCTTGTCTCTTGGTTTTCCAAGAAGCAAAATTCGGTTTCACTTTCAACCACCGAGGCGGAATATATTGCCGCCGGTGCCGCTTGTGCCCAGGTTCTTTGGATGAGACACACATTGAAGGATTTTGGTATTCATTGTAATACTAGCCCTATCATGGTGGATAACCAAAGTGCTATCTGTCTTTCAAAGAATCCGGTGCACCATTCCCGATCGAAACACATAGATGTCCGACACCATTTCTTAGATGATCATGTTGCTAAAAAGGACATCATTTTAGTGTACGTTGAAACCCAAAAGCAAATCGCCGATATTTTCACGAAACCCCTGAAGGAGGACTCCTTTGTGCGGTTGCGTCGAGAATTGGGGATTATGGGTGAATCCGAGATATAGGATTCATATTTTAATTCAATCATCTTGCATGCTAATATATTTCGCGATATTTCATTCATGCTAGATTAGTTGAATTTTTGGGAATTTTATGTGATTTATTTGAATTTATTGCTCGAATTCGTATTTCAATGTCGTATTTAAGATTTCGACGTTTTATGGGGTAATTTAGATGACTAATGAGTGAGTTAGGATGTTTCATCCAAGTGGTTTGTGAAGAGAAATCAAATTTCTACTTTTGGACTCTTCTAGTCGGTTTCAGTTCACTTATCAACCGACTAGATGCTCATCTAGTCGGTCAGCAAATGAACTCAGACCGACTAGATCATGCAAATATCCATCTCCTATTTTTTTTCTTTCGTTAGCCGGTCATAGTATACTTTCCGACCGACTAGATTGAAAACTAGTCGGTCAGTAAATATACTGCGACCGACTAATTCTTGCCCTAGAAATTCTTCTGAGCTACTGTTTCGACTTAGTCGGTTCAAGCTCATTGACCGACCGACTAGATCGTAATCTAGTCGGTCAGTACTTGAACTGTGACCGACTAAGTGTGTTAGGGCAGCTGTGTCTTTTCGCATCCCGACCGACTTATACTCGATTTCATCCGACTAAACTCTCATTTAGTCGGTCTTCTCTCTTGCTCCAGCCCGAAAACCCAAAACCCTCAACTCGAAACCCTTCAGTCTTCAGAGCCTGCTGTTGACCCTGTTGCTGAGCCTGCTGCTATTCCAGTTGACACTTCTGCTGTCGAGACCCTTGCTGCTGTAGAGCCTGTTCCTGAGATCTCGACTCCTGCCCCGACGATTCCATCTGTTGAGACGCCTCTTCTCCCTGCAGAGCCTGAGTCCACTCCGTCGACTGGACCCACGGACGCTGCAGATCCTGCCTCCTCCTCGTGATCGTTGTTCCGAGGACTCTCCATATACGCTTTGGATGATATATCTTAGCGAGAGTATTATGGGTTAGGATAGGGTATGAGGGTTATTATGTTTTGATGTATTTTGGATGTCGTCGCTGCTGCTGTATTTATTTTGATGAGAATGATGATGATGATGGTGTATTTCATTTTGATGGGTATATTGTATCGATGATGTTGATGTATTTCTTTTTGATGATATGTAGCGCTTGATATGATGTATCTCATATATTCGATGTGATATCTTCTTGGATATACTCATGTTGTCTCTGCATATATATATGTTCATCGTCATTCACTTTGTCTTTTATTCGTCGTGCAAATTTTAATATTCGTTGAATGTATTTGAAATGAGATTTCGTCGCTCGACGCATAAAAACTTGGTTAAATAGATTTAAATTCTATAATTGTATAGAATTGTTTTCCATGCACAAAATTAACCAAGTATATTGAATATTGAAGAGTATGTTTCTTTATTCAATTAATGAATAATTATTTGGTATTTTTGATGATTTTGATTTTCACTTTGTGATAATGGACAATTGGCACACTTTGAATTGATTTAATCGTTTTTCCTTTGGTGTCAATTAGCTCCATCGTCATTGTCTACGACTCCCGATGTTGGATTTTACATTTCCTAATTGTTGTCGTTGTATGCCCCCCATTTTTGGGATAATGCCAAAGGGGGAGAGATAATGATAATAAATAGTGCAAATGAAAAATTTAACTCAATTTCCAAGAATCTAGTTTGATATGTTAGATTCAGGGGGAGTTAAGATACATATAAGGATTTTCAAAATCCGATATTTCAAAAATCAATTCTCATTATATATCTTACTCGTCTGATTGATGCAATTCATATATATTCATTTGGGAATTAACGTGTCATCAATGCAGGGGGAGTAAGTATTTTACATTTGAATTATTATTTTTGATTATTATTTATGTTGGTTTGTCATCACCAAAAAGGGGGAGAATGTTGAATATTGGACTCCCCGGATTTGGTTTTGATGATGAGCAAACATAAATAATTCATGAACTAACATTTTGTGAGCGCAGTATTGGAGATCGTCGCCAATTTCACGAGAATATTCAAAGCGACATCTCAACACTTCCAAAAGCTCGTATTCAAGCCTAAAGCTTCGTTGAAGTTCCTGCAGCGCTTTGAAAGTTATGAAGATTCAATCGAAGCTCTCAAAGACCGTTTATTAAGGTTTTATTTATAGTCTTTTAGTTTCGATTGATAGAATGTTAAGCCTTGAGTATATCTTACGTTTCTATCTTCATTACGCTCATTTCGTAGCTCTAGGATTCTTGCACAAGTTCATTCTAACTTCCTCGAAGCGTCGCGCTTCGATTCGGACTTTGTTGTGCATGTTAGTTGGTACAAGAACAAGTACTGACCGACTAGATGGTGATCTAGTCGGTCGGCAACTGTTCTTGGACCGACTAGTTTGATTCTTTAATTTCTTGGACTTTACTGTTTACAGTTAGTCGGTCTACGTTGACTCACCGACCGACTAGTTTGTGAACTAGTCGGTCAGTGATGCTTCTTTGACCGACTAGTTGTGACTTACTGTTCACTCTAAATTTCTCCTAAGCTACTGTTTACCGTTAGTCGGTCTAAGAACGTTTGATGACCGACTAGTTGACAATCTAGTCGGTCAACTTCTGTTCTTGGACCGACTAAGTCAACTTGCCTTCAGACTATGTTGTTTTGCCTCTTAGTCGGTCTACGTTCATTGGATGACCGACTAGTTGTGAAACTAGTCGGTCAGATAGTCTTCTTGGACCGACTAGTTTTCTAGGTCTGAAATTCTATCTCTTCTCAGATCTGCTCTTAGTCGGTCCATGCTTTGTGACTAACCGACTAGTTGATGAACTAGTCGGTTAGTGAGTGTTCTTTGACCGACTAATTCTCACAGATTTCTTTCCGTTGGAGATTGACCTAACTTGTTTTTATGGGACCCTATAAATACGAACCTAGGTCATTTCTATCTTCAACAGAGCTGCCATTAAGAGATTCATTGAGTTCTAAAGAGATAGCTATTCTCCCTCAAATCTAAAGCTCTCTTCCTCACAAGAAACCCATTCTCTCTCTCATTTCTAGATCTAGAGAGAAGGTTGTTCTTGGTGAGCTCTTCAAGCTATTGCTTGATCCAAGTCTCCAACTCTTCCCTAGGCACCCATTGCTGCTCATTTCCTTGGTGCTAGGGCTTGGTGACTTCATCTTCCTCAAATCCTTCATTCCACCTTTTGGGTAAGAAAAACTCAAGGTATAGGATTTTGTGGTAAGAGTATTTTATTTCATATAAACTCTTTATATTGCTTATTGGCTCTCTCGGTTGTGAGAGAAGTTTGTGATCCCGGGTTGTGGGATTCACTTTGCCATTGCATGTATGATTTGATCTTGTGAAGGTTTTTCACAAGATATTCATAGTGGAAATCTTGAGTTAGGGTTTCTAACTCAAGTATCCGGAGGGGATCCGGGTGGTTGGGACGTAGGATCACCGGGAACAAGTCGGGGAGACTTGGGTGGATCCGAACCCATTAACATCGTTTGTTTGCATTGTCAATTTCGTTGTCGTCGTTCAATTTAAGCTTCCGCAAATTGATTTGGTAGTTGATTGCAATTTAATTTGGAATTATACTCCTTATTATTTTAAAGTACTATTCACCACCCCTCTAGTACTTGTGCAGTAGCTGGTAGGGCATTACAGTTGATGATGTCGTGGACAACGAAATCAGCGAAAAGCTCATGTCCACAGACCACCAACGAGCATGAATTGCAACCACGATGCACCGAGACCACGCCATTCCCTGTAACGATATTCCAACTCTTGGAAAGAGGGGACGTCGACAAGGAATGCCTCTCCACGAAGCTCCGAGAAATAATGCACATCGATGCACCAGAGTCAAAGAGGACCCGTGCAGGAAATGTGCAAACCAAAACCACACCTAACAAGCAATTAACAATCAAACCCTAGTCTAACAAACAACTATGTTCAAGCAAACAACACAATCTAATCAATCAAAACCAACTAGGGAAGTAACAGCCAGATTGAGGATTACCTGCAATAACCTCATCCACAGCCTCGCTCTCCACCGCGGTCATCAGAAAAGCCTGCCTCCTTGGCGGAACAGCCTGCTGAAAAGCCTGTTTCTGTGGAACAAGAGCTGCTCCACGTCCAGCAGGAACAGACGCTCGCTGCTGCAACGGCTGCGCTGCAACAGGTGCCCTCCGCAGCGGACCCGCATGCCGACAATCCCTCGCGACATGGGAAGCATCACCACAAACCAGACACTGGCCCAAAAACTTCCGACACTGATCCTTGATGTGGCCAGGCTTGCCGCAGAAATGGCAAGTCTTCAAAATAGGCCCTCCTGGCCTCTTAAACTGAGCGGGCTGATTAGGCTTGAAACCAGGCCTAACCACCGCTCTGGCCTGCTCCATAGGCCTCTTCCCAGCACCAGAAACATGCCCTCTCCTCTGACTCAGGTTCAGCTCCTGCCTCCTGGTAGCGACCAAAACCTTCTGATAAGAGTCCAGATCGGAGGAAGACACAAAACTCTGGAGCTCCAAAGCAAGTCCCTGCAGGAACCTCTGAGCCCTCTCATCAGCATCCTGCACCATCTTCGGTGCGAACCGACTCAGCCTAGTGAACTCTTGGTGGTACTGGTCCACCGTCAAGCTCCCTTGCTTCAGATCAATGAAGCGCTGCAGCATCTCCTTCTTCATAGCCTTCGGAAAGAATTCCTCATCAAACCTGGACTTAAAGGTAGCCCAAGCTATCGGCTCCACCAACATCTTTTCTTCCGCATCCCACCAGTTCCGAGCATTATCCTTGAGTTGCCTCTTCGCCAAATCAACCCATCCAGCCGGGGTGATCTTGGCCATCTTCAGATTGTCCTCGATGTTCCGAATCCACTCATCGGCAGCCAGAGGACCCTCAGACCCATCAAAATATGCGGGACCCAGCTCCCGAAATTGCTTCGCTCCCGGCTCAGAGCGAGGGGCATCCGGAAGAGCTCGGGCAGCTCGAGCAAGTGGAGCATTCTGGACTTGCAGGAGCACGCCCTGCTGCACTTGCATCATCTGCAACATCATCCGCATCATCTCACCGTTGGTGGGTTCCCGCTCAGGCTCCTCATCATGAGGGAGCGCACCACTACCCCCACCACGGGTGAATCGTCTTCCTGCCATCTAGTGACACAGAAAACGAAGCAGATTAGACTCATAGCTTATGACTCGGACGTCGAACTTAGTTTATTGGACATTCTAATATTATTATCGTTATTCCGATAATTCGCAGTTACAGAAGGACCTGCATGGGCCACCAACAAAACCTGTCACGCCCCGCTTCCCTAAAATGGAGGCGAGACGTGAGGAGGTCCGCACGAGAGTGGAGCTGTGAAGCCCCAAACCCGATAAGCGTCAATAAAACATAAGCAGGTCCCTGTAACCACAACGGAGCAACAATAATAATAAAAGGAGAGACAGAAATAAAATTCTCATATCTCATAAATTGTCCAACATGAAAATAAGTTCAACATCCAGAAAAGCCACCAGGCTAAAGAAAGAGTCTAAGGCCCAGAACAAGGCCAACAAAACCAACAGCATAACAAGGTATAGGTGCCACGCACCAACAACAAAACAACAGACTAAATAAAAAGGGAAACACAACGAAAACACTAGGACTGGTCCCCAGTGTCCATGTACTCCCCGTCAAACACAAGCTCGGGCTCGGCGTCAGCAAACACCTCGTCCTCAACAAGGTACTCAGGCTCAGGATCTAACATGTGTCACCCAAAAGAGTAAAGGGGCACATGTCAGCAAGTCTAAAAGACTTGGGCAAGGAAACTGAAAGTAAGGCAACTAGCAACCTAGCAGTTATAGTATGCATGACACGGCAGTTATAACATGAGTGCACAAGTACGACATGGTGAACAATAAGTACAGGAGAACAATTATCGGTACAAGACAAGAGTAGCCAAGCTACTAACAATCTCAATAAATTCACTATTCACGTTTCACGTTGTTTGTAGATGTTTATGCCCTTCAGCTGAATGGTACAACATTCACGCCGATCGGCACTAAACACTACCCCACCCCAGAGTTTACGTCTTACAACTGCAGTTACTGATCGAGCAGACTCCCAGTTGAATGGCCGCTTAACCCTTACCCCATCCCACACGTAAACAAGCCAGGGTCCTTGTACATGAGCCCAGCAAGTGAGCCAGGGTTGCCCCGCACGGGAGCTTGTTTCTTAGTTCACAATTCAATATCGAGCGTTGGGGTTAGCAACTCATTATGCTCGCTTCTGGTCACGAGCCAGGAAACACAAGTATTGTAGCGATGCTACGCAATCACGGGATCACTTAAAGAATGCAATGACATGACAATTAATTTGCGTACCGTTAATGGAATTTAAACATGACATGGTAATTGCGCAACATGATATATGTCGGATCTAGCTTCGTTGTCAAGCTAGTTCCTAAATTTGCGCCTAGGCGAGTATCATTTCGTCGCCTAGCCTCTTTTACGCCTACAACAAGCAAAATGGACTAAAACATGGCCTAAACCCTAAGTGGCAAGTTTCACTTGCCTAGCACCGGGGATGACGATCACGAAGGTTCGTCTCGCGGATGCTAATCTACGGGGAAATCGCTGTTATGGGGAAACAATCATCAAAATAACATTCATTTCATTAGGGTTTCATAAAAATACAAATAGGTTATGAAAACATCAAGAGATCGATTTCTTACCGAGAGGAGGCGGAAGAAACACTCCGGAGAACCTAAGAACCAGATCTGGAAACGAATGGAGAAGTTTGGAGAACTAGGGTTTTTGGGGGATTTTGGGGATTTGATGAGATTTTGGGGAAGATGAGAGGTAGAATGAGTTGATGGAGGGTTTAGATGATGGATTTAGGGCTTGGAATGAAGGAATAAGGGTTTGGGGAAGAAGGGGGCTCAATGGGGGAGAAACTAGGGTTTTGGGTCGAGTGGAGGAAGAAGAAAACGTTTGGGAGTGGTATAAATAGGTTGGGCTGGCGGCTGCCCAGAAATTAGGGTTTTAACACAGACTAGTCGGTCAAAGAGCAACCACTGACCGACTAGTTTGGCAACTAGTCGGTCGGTCGACCAACGCAGACCGACTAAGTGTAAACAGTAACTTCTGAAGGAAAATAGAATTTAGATTTAGTCGGTCGATGAACAACTACTGATCGACTAGTTTGACAACTAGTCGGTCGAGATATGAACTTAGACCGACTAAGAGTGAACAGTATTGATACCAAAAATAAGATGATGTGTTAGTCGGTTAAAGAAGCATTGCCGACCGACTAGTTTGCAACCTAGTCGGTCAACCAACGTTCTTAGACCGACTAACGATAAACAGTAACTCCTGAATAATTTAGAAAGCCAACTAGTCGGTCCAAGAAGGATTGCCGACCGACTGGATCGTCATCTAGTCGGTCGGTGCCCCTTCTTACACCGGCTAACGTGCACCAAAAGTTCCGATACGGAGCGCGGAGCTCCGGGATCGATTCCTAAGACTCCTAGGCTTGATCTAACAGTAAGATACGACCGTTATGAAGCCCGTCACGAATGACATACTTCGAAATCGACGATCCTAAGGAAGAAACGAGAAAACACGACGAAACGATCGAAAATGAAAGCTACGGAGACGAAAACCACACAAAAGGGGAAAATCCACCAAAACATATATTATATTATTATAGATCCAGATACATGAAAACCAGTCGTTACATGATTCTTTGGTCATGGTTGGCTCTTGAGGGGAACATGGAATAGATGTAATCATCATGTTCAAATGAAGTTTCTACTGAAGTTGCTTATATTGTGTTTCCCAATTTTATTTCTTTCTTATTTTTCCTTAGGCCAACCCACTCGATCATTATTCTTTTTAATATTTCTTTTTTTTTGTTTCAGGAATTGCATATGCAAGGCAGGAGAGGGTGGAGGACAAGGTGGACATCAACATTGAGGGTTTAATTGTTTTTTTCTCAGTGTGATGTTGAGGGGGTCGAGGGGCTGTTATGTTTAGTTATATTGAGAGTTTACTTTTTGTATTGAGGAGGCCGAGGGGCCGTTGCGTCGATGACTTATGTGGAAACCTTTTGTGTTTAGGGGACCGATGGGCCTTTACTTATGTGGAAACGTTGTTGCTATGTTTATTAGAATTTGTTGATGATGCTGTGTGAATTTTGATTGCACATGGATGTTTCTTGTTTTCTGCGAATTTTGTGAATTGCGAATTTTGACTCTACAGTGATTTTTTTTAGATTTTCTATTTTTTAAAAAGAAAAAATAAATACATTAGCCACGGATAGTCCGTGGCTAATAGATATTAGTGATGGAAGTCATCTAGGAAATTACTCCGTGGCTAACTTATTTTTGCCACGGTATACCCGTGGCATTTAAAACTACTATGGCCACAGATTTCCGTGGCTAATTTATAGTAGCCACAGAACATTTTCTGTGGCAAAAGGGGGGTTTCCACAACAATTTCGTGGCAAATTAAATGTGTATTGCCACGGATGTCCGTGGCTAATATCTTTTAGCCACAAAAACATTAGCCACGACAGCCCGTGGCTAATGTTTCCGTGGCTAATGTTTCCGCCACCGAATTGCTTCCGTTGGCCACAGAATTTTTCGCATTACCAACTGCACTTTTCCCCATAGAACATTAGCGGCGGAATTTCTAAAAGTCCGTGGCTAATGGCTTTTAGCCATGGATTTCAGGTTATTAGCCATGGATTTGTCCGTGGCTAATGCACAATTTTCCAGTAGTGTTGGTGCAATAAGCGACTGGGAGGGGGTCGAATTGCTGCCCAGATTGACCGGGTCTTATGCAATGTTGAGTGGACTTCTAGACTTTTTGCGTCTTTTGTTGAATATCTTGATCCCCACATTAGTGGCCATTCAGCTATGGTGCTCAACCTACATCCTCAGGTACACACTGATCCCAAACCTTTTAAATATTTCAACCATTGGTCGAGGATACCAGGTTTTAAGGAGTGAATGGAACAAATCTGGAGCACGAACATTCATGGCAACCCCATGTACTGCATCACCCAAAAACTCTACCGACTGAAGCATGCACTACGGGAATGGGCAAAAACCAATTCTGTGTCCAGCAACATCACCAAATGCCGATAGGAGCTTGAAGCAATTAGAAGCCAGTCTGCCATTCATTCCTCAGCCGAACTCCAGATCAAAGAACAAAATCTTGCAGTCGAGTTTGCTAGGCTTCTGTGATTGGAAGAAGAGATGTTTCACCAGAAAAGCAGGCAGGCATGGTTATCCCTGGGTGATAGAAACACGAAGTTTTTTTACACTGTCACCAAAGCTAGGCAGGGGCATAATAACCTTTACCATATCGTGGATGCCACCGGGAAACAAAACAAATCCTACGAGGATCTGAAACATGAAGCTCCCTTGTACTACAAAAATCTATACAACCAAGATAATTATTGGCAGGTGTTCCCTAAATTGGTCCCAAGAAGAAAGGTCTACACTGAGGCAAATATCTGGCTAGATAGGAGGGTGTCGAATGAGGAGGTGAGAGGGGCCGTATTCCAGATAGGGGCTGACAAAGCGCCATGTCCTGATGGCTATAATGGACACTTTTTCCAACACAACTGGAGCTTGGTTGGTGAGGACGTCACTAAAGCAGTCCAATCTTTTTTTAGGAAAGGGGTGATGGTTCAACAGGTAAACCATACCTTTTTAACACTGTTGCCCAAGAATTCTAATGCAACAGGTTTGGGGGACTACAGACTTATAGCTTGCTGCAATGTGCTCTATAAAGTCATTAGCAAGATAATATGCAACAGGCTGAAGGTAGTTATTCACGAGCTCACCTCTCCAAATCAGGCGGCTTTCTTAAAAGGAAGACTCCTCTCAGATTGTTCCCTGCTTACCTATGAACAGATAAGGGATTTTAGTAATCCAATGGGAGCCAGAGCTTGTATTAAGTTGGATTTGAGGAAGGCGTTTGATAGTGTTAATAGAGAATTCGTCTACTTTATGCTACACCAGCTGGGTTTCAGTCATACCTTCATCAACTGGATCAAGGAATGTATATCTACTCCAACTGTTTCTGTTATGATTAATGGTAGCCCCTCTGGATACTTTGAAGGGAACAGAGGATTGCTACAGGGAGACCCCCTATCCCCATATCTCTTCGTTATTGTGATGGAGGCATTCTCTCTCATGGTAGCAAAGGTAATCACGACACGGTCCATCCTGCCCATGAGACGGTCGGGATCCATTTCTCACCTGTTGTTCGCTGACGATCTGCTTGTCTTTTGTAGAGCTACTGGCCCCTCTCTTAGTGGGCTCAAAAAACTTCTCGACAATTTCAACCTTCACACTGGGCTTCAAGTCAATTGGGATAAGAGTGCGGGCATCTTTAGCAAAGGTGCTAAAAATCCTGCTAATTTAGCAGGCAACATGGGGATTAAGATGGAAATGACAATCACTACTTATCTGGGGCTTTCCCTTTCATCTAAATACCCCAAATATCCAATGTTTAGTAGATTGGTTGACAAATGCAAGAAACATCTGATGGGATGGAGCTTGACATCTCTATCTATCTCTGGCCGTATTGAATTGGTGAGATCTGTAATTTATGGTATGGTCTCATTCTGGATGCAAGCGTTCCACATCCCTCTTTCTATTATTCGCACAATATCTTTTGCTTGTAGGAAATTTGTTTGGGGTTCATCTGGTTTATGGTCATGGCGTGATGTATGTACCCCCAAAACGGAAGGTGGAGTGGGGCTTAGACTACTATTAGATCTTAATCTTGCGTCGGGAGTAAGGCTTACATGGCATTATCTATCAGGGAGGGGTTTATTGGCTGATTATATGAAGGATACGTATGGGGATCCAAAAAAATTTTTTGCGGCTGAAGGAAGGCCTACGCAATCGGGGACTTGAAAATTCATGTTGCATTGTAGAAACATCTCTGAGAAGCTTATCAAAAAGGAAGTTCGAGATGGAAAGACAATGCTTTTCTGGCATGACCATTGGCTTCCAGGGGGCTCTCAAACATTCTCATTCGATTTCGGCTGGTGAAAGCAACAAATCTATTGCTGACTACTGGAGTGAGGGTAAATGGACAGTCGGCCAAGGTAATCAGCAGCTGTGTGACAAGCTACTGCACGTAAAAATAACGGCAGGTACTGACCTCTGGAGCTGGAGCCCAACGAGCCAAGCAGCTGACGTCCCCCGCTTATGCGTGCTAGATGTGAGCAATAATACGACTGGGGGCGTGAGATTTAAATATTTGTAACCGCAAGCGCACGGTGTTGTAGTGTGGCTTGGGGGTCGAACTCAGGGAGGCGTGGATGTGCTTGTGTCAAAGAGGATCAAATTCACCCCATGGGCGAGCTAGTCCGGATCGAATGATGGGTTGTCACGGTAAATGGAATGCAAGGTATAGACAATATAAAGGAAAAACCCGGGACTTTGGTTTCCACCCTATCGTGCGATTCTCGCCGATACCGCCTACGGGTAGGATAGCGATCGGAATTAGGGTCTAATGGTGAGACGTTGCCTCTAAGAGTGATACCAGCGTCCCATGGGCCCGATATTCCAGTCGGTGCCCAGGATGATACGCCGTACTTCCCGGGTTCGATCAGTGGGCACTCCCGTGTCCATTAACACTGATCGACTCCGGGAGCACTAAGCTCGCAACGATAACTCCCAACATCTCATCCTGCCGCTCCCGCGCGCTAGGATTCGGTGTCTACGCTAAGGGCGTGAGCTATGGCTAGGGAGTCAACCGCCAAGTTTATTCCCCCTTGGCCCAACGGTTAAAGGCGGTCTTTTTCCCGCCGATGACAATAAAACACCCCGGGTTGGAGTTGGTTCGTGGTGGAAAAGGCGCATTCCATGTAGGATTGTAAAATAATGCGCTCGCCTGATCCAACGGTGGTGAGATGTCACCACCATCGAATTCTCCAAAAACTTCGGATTCCACCGCAGCAATTTGTTGTGTACCGGCGCCATCGGCGCCTACCATCAATACGGAGATCTGGGTCGACAGCAAGTCAAACTTGCTTGACAATTTGTCGACGTCCTCGACCCTATGGATGCCCCCAGATCTAGGTGTGGCTCTCTCGTCACACCACCGCTCATTGTTAGATGCCATATTTTCCAGAATCTGTCCGGCATCTTCTTCGCTTCTCGACATAAATGACCCTCTAGCCGCGGCGTCCATGGAAGATTTTAAATCGTCCCTCAACCCATTATAGAATAGATTTATGATCTGTCACTTGGGGAGCTCATGGTGGGGACATCTTCGCTGCATCTCCTTGTATCTGGTCCAGGCTTCGTGCAGAGACTCGTGGCTGGCCTGGGAGAAGGAGGAGATCTCACTCCTCAGCTTCATGGTCTTCCCCGGAGGAAAGAACTTCGTCAGGAAGGCATTTGAGAGCTTCTCCCATGTGTTGAGTGTATTCGGGTCCTTTCCCCTAAGCCACAGCTTGGCCTTATCTCGCAGAGAGAAGGGGAACGGCTTCAGTCGGATCGCCTCAGTTGTGACACCGTTTATTCGGAAGGTGTCACATTTCTCCAAGAAGGAGCCCAAGTGTTCAATCGGGCTCTCCATGGGTGCACCCGAAAATTGATCCTGCTGGATCCACGTCAGCAAAGATGGCTTAAGCTCGAAGCTTTGGGCCGTAATAGCTGGAGGACGGATGGCGGAGGTGGACTCGATGGAAGGCATCGAGTACTCCAGCAGGGACTTGTGAGGTGTGGTGTTCTCCCCCATGGTTTCAGGATCCTCTCTTCTTCGCTTCTCGGCGGCCAAACGCCTTAGGGTGGCGTTTATCTCTGGATCAACGGGAATCAAGTCGTCGAGACTTCTTGAACTCATGCGCATGAAAAACAACAAACACCCGTGAAGCGAAAAGTGGGAAAGAAACAGATAAGATAAAAAATAAAAATAAAAATAAAAAAAAAGAAAAATAAAAAGGAAAAAGAAGAATGCGAAAATTATCGCGAGGTAGGGATGAGAGCTAGACACAAGGGTTCAGGAAATCCAAAAATAACAAGCACATTGCCTACCCGGCAACGGCGCCATAAAGCTTGATGTCCCCCGCTTATGCGTGCTAGATGTGAGCAATAATACGACTGGGGGCGTGAGATTTACATATTTGTAACCGCAAGCGCACGGTGTTGTAGTGTGGCTTGGGGGTCGAACTCAGGGAGGCGTGGATGTGCTTGTGTCAAAGAGGATCAAATTCACCCCATGGGCGAGCTAGCCCGGATCGAATGATCGGTTGTCACGGTAAATGGAATGCAAGGTATAGACAATATAAAAGAAAAACCCGAGACTTTGGTTTCCACCCTATCGTTCGATTCTCGCCGATACGGCCTACGGGTAGGATAGCGATCAAAATTAGGGTCTAATGGTGAGACGTTGCCTCTAAGAGTGGTACCAGCATCCCATGGGCCCGATATTCCGGTCGGTGCCCAGGATGATACGCCGAACTTCCCGGGTTCGGTCAGTGGGCACTCCCGTGTCCATTAACACTGACCGACTCCGGGAGCACTAAGCTCGCAACGATAACTCCAAACATCTCATCCTGCCGCTCCCGCGTGCTAGGATTCGGCGTCTAAGCTAAAGGCGTGAGTTATGGCTAGGGAGTCAACCGCCAAGTTTATTCCCCCATGGCCCAACAGTCAAAGGCGGTCTTTTTCCTTCCGATGACAATAAAACACCCCGCGTAACCGTTAGATTCCTAATCCCTATCGATTTCCTAGACCTATGGACGCATCGGGAAGAGCCCACGAAGGGGTTTCCGCCAAAATCCCAGATTTGGGAACTACTCATACGTATTTAGTAAAAAGTGATCTAAACAGAAATCGACCGTAAAAATCATGATCAGACAATAGAAATGCAATGGTAGTAAAGCAATTAAGATAATACTAAAGTTTGACAAAGATCTGAAAACTTACAAAAACTGGGAAATTACAGCCGTCACAAAATGAAGAAAACAGTAAAAAATAACCAACTCTCGTTTCTGGAAAACCTAGGGGTTCTATATATAGAAAATGATATCACCTGATCGGTTGACAAGTCAACCGATCGGGTGATCTGCTTCACTCATTTACAGCGCAATGCGGGACTTCACCCGGTCATCTTCACCCGGTCGGTTGACATATGAATGTGACCGGTTGGATCTTGGTGCCGTCGGGTGAGGAGGCCGGTTGAGCTGACCGTGTCTTGGCTCTGGGGATTCGGCTACAGATGAACCGATCGGGTGAAGGTCACCCGATCGGTTGGCAATCATAATAAAAATCCAGAGACTTTGGGCTTTAGAACCGGCCTACGAACTGACCGGGTGACTTCTTGTGAGCTCCAAGCTGCGTCCAGGTGGTGCACGCATGCATCACCCGATCGGTTGAAGATGACCAACCGATTGGGTGAGGGGCTGAAAGATGATATCATCGTCGTTTGACCCCCTGGATCACGCGTGACTCCTCCCGTTGCTCTGGGGACTTGCGATATCGTCGTTTTATGTCCCCTATGCCAGTAAACTCCTGCAAAATACGGAAAACACGGAAAAGTGAAAGAAAACAAGAAAACACGAGAAAACGAATATAAGACGGCGGTAAATAACGGAAAAACACGGAAGAAAACGTGCGCAAATATATGAAATATAAACGCACGTCAAAATCCCCCAAGCTGAACTCTTCCTCGTCCTCGAGGAAGACGAGTGAGAGTAGGAGCTCGGAGAAGGAAAATAGAGAGAAAGAGAGAAAAAGAAAACTCTATATCCTAGATCACCCGTCAGGGCCAACAAAATCAAAAATGACACTCCAAGCAAGCAAACGCCAAATCACATCACTAAACCAAGGAATACGAGTCCAGACAAGTGCCGTGGGCCCACGCGGTGAAGCGCGAGTGAGTACGGTCGTGTGCTAGCAGACGGTGTCACTATCTACGATGTGCGAAAAAGCTCGATATACACAAATCCAGGAAATGACCCAAATATCGATTCGAATTGAATAAAGCGGTGAATATATAGTTCAAGCATGCATGAGAATAGAGAGAGAATCGAAACATATCATGCGTCAGGGACTCCACAACTAGGGTTAAGGAAATCACCACACTATAGCCTAGATAATAGCTAAAAAGTTTCTAAGCCAAGTGTTTTCGAAAACGATGGGGGTTGAGATGATGTGGAGAAGAACACTCGGTGCAAATTCTCGCCTTCCCTTTATTCTCGATAATGAGAAAAAAATATTCACACGGGAATTTTTTTGCTTTGGGTTTTGGGTATTTGTATATTTTTTGGATTTTTGGTTATACAATTTTTCTTTCTTTTATTTTCTCTTCTTTTTGGGTTTTTCTTTTATTTTCTTTTTTTTTTGGATTTTTGGGTTTTTGGCTATACACATGTGTACTCTCCCAAGTGGGAGAACGGTACACGACGAGGGGATTTGCACCAAGTAAAACAAAAAAGAAATCGGAATCTAAACACTTGGGCAAAGGAAACTATTCTTGCTAGTTAGAGCATGGGCTAAATGGGTTATCCTAGTCCTTAATTATGGAATCCCGACACATGCGAAATGAAGTTCACGATATATATATATAGCATGCGGAAGAAGCAGACAGTAGAAACAAATACCACATATTCAAATCGAAGCATGATAATCTAGGGGTCATTCCTGGACAAGTATATAAAGTAAAGTCACAAAGTAGAAGCACACCACACAGCTAAGCACGACGCACGACTCACAAATAGCTAAGTGGACCCACGATGCATGAAATGCAAGAGGACTCGATATCCTAGGGCTAGTGAGTGTGATTATCGCTGCCATGCTAGGTGTGTGTGATTTTGTGGCAATTCATCATAGGGTTCATCTCTAGGAGAAAGAGATAAAAAGAGGAAAAGAGAAAGAGAAAGAAAAGATGGAGAAAAACGACTCAAAAAACAAAAAAGAAAGACTCAAATGACGCACAAAGTGCGACTCCCCCAAGCTGAAGCTTGCATTGCCCTCAATGCAATAGAATTAAATACGGGAGGGCAATGAATATGGGGGGGAATACGCACAGACATAAAAACACATGAAAGAAAAGAAAATCAAACAAACGAAAACGAAAATAAGAAATAAAGATAAAAAGCACACCACACGACATTAAAACTGAAAATAAAAATAAAAATAAAAATAAAAATAAAAGAAAGAAATAAAAAATCACACGACACGACAAATAAGCAAACACACAAAGAAAAAATAAAACACGACAGCATACAGAAAAAAGTTGACTTCCCCCAAGTTAGACATGACAGTGCTAGCAAAATGATATGATCGTGAAAATGCAGAGATATGCAAGGGGGATGTCAATAAACAAAAAGGAAATCAAAAAGCAGCAGAAGGGGAATCCTCGCCCTCCTAGGAAGAGGGAGTGGATGGGTGGTCGGGGGAGGCTGGGGGTGTGCGGAGAAGCGGGGAAAGAGGCGGAGGAATAGGTGCAGTGGTGGTGTGAATGATGGGTGGAGTGTTGGTGGTGGTGGGTGGTAGTGGAAGTACGACGATCAAGGCGGTGGTAGAAGGGATAGAATTGGGGGGAGAAGACGTGATGGTGACGGTAGTGTGTGGCGGTGGAAGAGATCTGGAGTGCACATGCAATTTCTTGCGGTGCACATATCCAGTGACGGTGGAGGAGGGAGGAGGTGGTGGAGGGGCGACAGAAGTGGTCGTGAGAGGAGAAGTGGATACGGGGATGGGAATAGATGTGGGAGGGGGGATGATCGCCTAGGTGGGGGTGAAGGAGGTGGGGATGGGTGGGATGGTGGAGGAGAAGAGTGTGATGGGGGAGGTGACGATCGTCGAGGTGGTGAAGGTGGTGGTGAGGGGTGTGGTGTGGGTGGTGGTGGTCCGTGGATGTGGGTGAGAAGGCGGAGGATGGCGGCCACGTTCCTCTCAAGTGCGAGGAAACATGGGTGAGTGAGAAAGGAGGACGGAGATGGGTCCGAGGGGACAGATGACCTGGCAAGATCACGGAGGGCTGCGACCTCCCTCTCGAGAGCAAGACGGGCAGAGACCTGGCGGCGACCAAAGGAAGTGGACTGACGTGTAGCAGAAGTGGTGCCGGCAAGTGATGTGGAAGTAGTGCCGACGGCAGTGGTCATGCCGGCACTGGACACAAGGCTGGAAATGGCCGCAGAAAGATCCTCAGCAATGATAGGGCTATGAGCACGGGTGGTGTGACTCGGGCCAGCCCCGATATCTCCCCGGGACGCAGGAATATCCTGCTCGCCTAAGTGGGCGGCAGGGGAAGGTGGTCTGCGTGCGTCCGGGGGAAGGAAAGGAAGGTGTAACCCCGCTAGAAACTCGGGATCGGGCAGAAAAGTCCAATCCGCTACTACAGCAACAGTCATGCGAGCGGGGTTGGGGAGAATGGTGTAGGGGCGAGGGGGTGACTGTAGTTAAATTCGAAATGACGATCAGGAAGGGGCTTAATCATATGAATATGCTGCAGGACGTCAAGATCTAGACGTGAGGGTCCTGCGGCGACGGGAATACCACATGGAATGTTGATATTAAATTGGGGGATAAGAGGCAATGACAGTGATAATTCACCCACAACAAATCTTTCCCTTGCCGGCCCGACTAATCTCTAGGAGCTTATAAATAAGCCAGTCGCCGGCATGGACGGGAACAGTGGGGGGCCCTAAAGCTAATCCCATCATCATCACGAACAAAAGGGAAAGTCATGGCCCAAAGAATGAAAAGATCGGGGATAGTCACTGTGCCTGACTCATCCTGCGGGAAAAATACGGAGGATATGATCCTATGGGCCAGACGGAATATAGGATGGATGATGGAGGAGGCCTTGTCCTTACCTCGGGGATAGCGGGGGAGTATGGTGAGGCGGAACCAAAAGTTATCGACGTCAAATTCCGGGGGGTATCCGTAGTGTCAAATAGCGTCATTCCCTAGAATAGGGAAACCAAATATACCATTGATCGTATCCAGATTGGTGCGGATGGTTTTGTTACGCACCCGGAAAATGACAGTCGACCCCGACTCACAAACGAGTGAGGAAAGAAATTCAAGTGTGAGGGACGGGTAGGACACCGTGGTGGTGTTCAGGAAGGCTAACCAACCTAGGTTTGCGAAAAGAGTCTCGACCTCGGTGAATACACCGAGATCGATAAGTGATTGGGTGTGTGCAAACTTGGTTGATAGATGCCCTCGAGCATCAAGTCTATGGTAGAAGTCTTTATGCTCTTGGTTCCGAAATTGATACCCATGCGGGCCCAACATTGGGTCCTCATGGGGGATAATAGGTGGGGGAGGGCTGAGTGAAAGTGCACGTGGTGTATTGCGAGGAGGACGTGTTTGTTTGCGTCTCTTTCGAGACGGTTCCTCCACCCGCATGATACCCTTCCCATTATCTCTATCCCGGGCCATGTGTGCGTGTGAGTGATGCAAATGAGTGTAAAATACTATCGAAGTGCACACACACGAACAATCAAGCAAATTAAATATCTAGGGTAAAAATTGAAATTTGAGAAGTGGAGCGAAGTTACCCAGCAGAGATTCAAGTTCTTCGCTTGTAGTTGACCCAATGCCGTGCAATGGGAGAAGTGTGGAGCCGCGGCACTCTTCTTCAGCAAAAATTCGAAAGTAGGGGTGGATATTGTGGATTAGGGCTAGAAAATTGCGAAATAGGAGAGGGAGAGAGAGAAAGAGATGGAGAGATGGAAGGGGGAGGTGGAGAGGGAGGTTAATGGAGGAGTGGAGGACGTGGGAGAGAAGTTTTTGGCCGTTGGGAGAGAGTGGGAGGCAAAACGACGGTGAGAAAACGCGATCGGGCGAGGGGATGTGAACGGGTGGGTCGGAGGGGTATTTATAGGGTTTAAGTCGAACCGGTCGGGTGAGTTGTCACCCGATCGGTTGACTTAGTGGTCAAAAATTTTGGCTGAAGAGTTGCTACAGGTGAACCGGTCGGTTGACATGTCAACCGATCGGTTGACCGCTCCACACATTTTCCCGAGAGTTTACAGTTTCTCACCCGGTCCCTCAACCGGTCTTGCTTCTTGTCACCCGATCGGTTGACAAATTTTGAAATTTTCCTGAGAGTTTACCCCATGTCACCCGGTCTGCCAACCAGTCTCTTCTTTCCTCACCCGGTCGGTTCATTTAGTGGCAGACACGGCATCTACCTGATACATCCCAACAAATCGGTTGAGTTATCAATCGATCGGTTGCGTTATCAACCGATCGGTTGCGTTATCAACCGATCGGTTGGGGCCTTGTTTTCTGCAAAAACCCACAAATCGCCTAAGTTCCACCACGGAAGTTCTTGCGGCTGGATTTATTTATAAAAATAGATAAAATAAAGTTAAAAAAATAATCCTAAAAATTGAAACAAAAGTTTAGAGCATGGGTTGCCTCCCATGAAGCGCCTTTGTTTAACGTCGTTGGCTCGACGCTTGTAAATGATGTTCATGGTGGGCGATACGGGTGATGCCCAAAATCCGGCATCTCTTCAGCTCCAGAGCTTGTGCCTTTTGGTGTAGTCGGCGGCTGTAAGAAGATTCGCTCAACTACCCTCCCTTTGTCGACAGGATCCGGGGGCTTCTCCCTCAAATTGGCGTCTACCGCCATCTTTTTCAGGATCCGGACCTCATCACCGGTGAGGTCCATGGGTTCTTTCCCCTTTCTCCTCGTAGGAGGAGCCTTAGGGAATTCGGGAGGGGTCACACGTTGGGCGACCGCCTCGTTAGCATCTTTTTCATTAGGTGCGCCAACTCGCTCTCCAAGGTCCCCCAAGCTATCGGGGGGATTCCCCGAGAGTACTTCCCAGGCACTTGTTTCAACAGCTCTATCTTTTTTGTTCTCCAGCATACTGATACTAGGATCGTCCGGGGGATTTGGGTGCTTCATCCACAACCCTAAGTCAAATTCGACTCTTTCTTGGCCGACATTGAGGGAAAGCTTCCCATTCTTCACGTCTATCAAAACTCCGGCGGTTGCCATAAAGGGTCGTCCAAGGATAATAGGGGTATGCTTGTCTTCCGGCATGTCCATCACCACAAAATCAACCGGTACTTGTACTCCTCTCACATCGACGGGGAGGTCGTCTACTACTCCCACAGGGTACTTGACCGAACGGTCAGCAAGTTGTAATGTCATGCCGGTGGGCTCCAAGTCTCCCATCCCTATTCTCTTGTACATCGATAGGGGCATTAAGCTGACGCTCGCTCCTAGATCGACGAGCGCCCTCTGGATTCGCACTTCCCCAATAGAGCAAGGGATGGAGAAACTTCCTGGGTCTTTGAGCTTGGGCGGAGTCGCGCGCTGAATGAGGGCGCTGCACTTCGCCGTTAACACGACCTTCTCCTTTCTGGATCCCCGTGTCACCAAGTCCTTTAGAAATTTGGCATATGAGGGAATTGTCTCGATGGCCTTGAGGAAGGGGATTTGTAAGCTCAGATCTTTCACCATGGTAAAGAATTTGTCATACTTCTCATCGATCTTGGCTTTGGCAAGCCGTTGTGGGAAAGGCACAACGGGCTTGAATACTCTGAGGTTCCCTTCCTCATCCTTCTTCTTATCCTCTCCATGGACTCCCTTCGGAGTAGTTGGCTTGGGCGACGAAGCACCGTCGTCATTTAATTTCTCAATTGGTTGTTCCACGACCGACGGTGCTTCCGGTCCTTTGGGGGGCACTCTCGTGGGTATTTGCATTCCGCTCCTCACGACGATGGCGGACACGTTCTCATGCTCATGCGTGAGCGCCAAGGTCCGATTTACCCCCCTCGGGTTCACCTCAGGCTGTGGCGGTAATAGATTCTGCGGTCTCTGAAGGTTCGCCACTTGCAACCCCAGCTGGGTCACCTGATCAGTGAGGACTCTCTGTCCCATCTCCAGCTTCAGATTTATCTTCTCCTGGTTGGCGATGTATTGAGTCAAGAGGGACTCAACCGGAGAGATGGCCCTCTGCTGGCCGTATGCTGTTGGGTGGGTTGCTGATTCCTAGGAGCATACTGCTGATATTGTTGTGGAGGTTGTTGCTACTGAAATTGCTGCTACTGAAACTGCTGCTGAGGCCTAGCCGGCTGATATATCTGTTGTTGTTGCTGTTTAGTCGGCTGCTGATATGGTGCTCGGTAACTAAGGTTCGGATGATTCCGGTTGTTTGGAGAGTAGGCCGGGTTGGAGTTGGTTTGTGGTGGAAAAGGCGCATTCCCTGTAGGATTGTAAAATAATGCGCTCGCCTGATCCAACGGTGGTGAGATGTCACCACCGTCGAATTCTCCAAAAACTTCGGATTCCACCACAGCAATTTGTTGTGTACCGGCGCCACCGGCGCCTACCATCAATGCGGAGATCTGGTTCGACAGCAAGTCAAACTTGCTTGACAATTTGTCGACGTCCTCGACCCTATGGATGCCCCCAGATCTAGGTGTGGCTCTCTCGTCACACCACCGCTCATTGTTAGATGCCATATTTTCCAGAATCTGTCCGGCATCTTCTTCGCTTCTCAACATAAAGGACCCTCTAGCCGCGACGTCCATGGAAGATTTTAAATCGTCCCTCAACCCATTATAGAATAGATTTATGATCTGTCACTTGGGGAGCTCATGGTGGGGACATCTTCGCTGCATCTCCTTGTATCTGGTCCAGGCTTCGTGCAGAGACTCGTGGCTGGCCTGGGAGAAGGAGGAGATCTCACTCCTCAGCTTCATGGTCTTCCCCGGAGGAACGAACTTCGTCAGGAAGGCATTTGAGAGCTTCTCCCATGTGTTGAGTGTATTTGGGTCCTTTCCCCTAAGCCACAGCTTGGCCTTATCTCGCAGAGAGAAGGGGAATAGCTTCAGTCGGATCGCCTCAGTTGTGACACCGTTTATCCGGAAGGTGTCACATTTCTCCAAGAAGGAGCCCAAGTGTTCAATCGGGCTCTCCATGGGTGCACCCGAAAATTGATCCTGCTGGATCCACGTCACCAAAGATGGCTTAAGCTCGAAGCTTTGGGCCGTAATAGCTGGAGGACGGATGGCGGAGGTGGACTCGATGGAAGGCATCGAGTACTCCAGCAGGGACTTGTGAGGTGGGGTGTTCTCCCCCATGGTTTCAGGATCCTCTCTTCTTCGCTTCTCGGCGGCCAAACGCCTTAGGGTGGCGTTTATCTTTGGATCAACGGGAATCAAGTCGTCGAGACTTCTTGAACTCATGCGCATGAAAAACAACAAACACATGTGAAGGGAAAAGTGGGAAAGAAACAGATAAGATAAAAATGAAAATAAAAATAAAAAAAAGAAAAATAAAAAGGAAAAAGAAGAATGCGAAAATTATCGCGAGGTAGGGATGAGAGCTAGACACAAGGGTTCAGGAAATCCAAAAATAACAAGCACATTGCCTCCCCGGCAACGGCGCCATAAAGCTTGACGTCCCCCGCTTATGTGTGCTAGATGTGAGCAATAATACGACTGGGGGCGTGAGATTTACATATTTGTAACCGCAAGCGCACGGTGTTGTAGTGTGGCTTGGGGGTCGAACTCAGGGAGGCGTGGATGTGCTTGTGTCAAAGAGGATCAAATTCACCCCATGGGCGAGCTAGCCCGGATCGAATGATGGGTTGTCACGGTAAATGGAATGCAAGGTATAGACAATATAAAGAAAAAACCCGGGACTTTGGTTTCCACCCTATCGTGCGATTCTCGTCGATACGGCCTACGGGTAGGATAGCGATTGGAATTAGGGTCTAATGGTGAGACGTTGCCTCTAAGAGTGGTACCAGCGTCCCATGGGCCCGATATTCCGGTCGGTGCCCAGGATGATACGCCGTACTTCCCGGGTTCGATCAGTGGGCACTCCCGTGTCCATTAACACTGATCGACTCCAGGATCACTAAGCTCGCAACGATAACTCCCAATGTCTCATCCTGCCGCTCCCGCGCGTTAGGATTCGGCATCTACGCTAAGGGCGTGAGCTATGGCTCGGGAGTCAACCGTCAAGTTTATTCCCCCCTTGGCCCAACGGTCAAAGGCGGTCTTTTTCCCGCCGATGACAATAAAACACCCCGCGTAACCGTTAGATTCCTAATCCCTATCGATTTCCTAGACCTATGGACGCATTGGGAAGAGCCCACGAAGGGGTTTCCGCCAAAATCCCAGATTTGGGAACTACTCACACATATTTAGTAAAAAGCGATCTAAACAGAAATAGACCGTAAAAATCATGATCAGACAATAGAAATGCAATGGTAGTAAAGCAATTAAGATAATACTAAAGTTTGACAAAGATCTGAAAACTTACAAAAACTGGGAAATTACAGCCGTCACAAAATGAAGAAAACAATAAAAAATAACCAACTCCCGTTTCTGGAAAACCTAGGGGTTATATATATAGAAAATGATATCACCCGATCGGTTGACAAGTCAACCGATCGGGTGATCTGCTTCACTCATTTACAGCGCAATGCGTGACTTCACCTGGTCGGTTGACATATGAATGTGACCGGTTGGATCTTGGTGCCGTCGGGTGAGGAGGCCGGTTGAGCTGACCGTGTCTTGGCTCTGGAGATTCGGCTACAGATGAACCGATCGGGTGAAGGTCACCCGATCGGTTGGCAATCACAATAAAAATCCAGAGACTTTGGGCTTTTGAACCGGCCCTACGAACTGACCGGGTGACTTCTTGTGAGCTCCAAGCTGCGTCCGGGTGGTGCACACGTGCATCACCCGATCGGTTGAAGATGACCAACAGACCGGGTGGGGGGCTGAAAGATGATATCATCGTCGTTTGACCCCCTGGATCACGCGTGACTCCTCCCGTTGCTACGGGGACTTGCGATATCGTCGTTTTATGTCCCCTATGCCAGTAAACTCCTGCAAAATACGGAAAACACGGAAAAGTGAAAGAAAACAAGAAAACACGAGAAAACGAATATAAGACGGCGGTAAATAACGGAAAAACACGGAAGAAAACGTGCGCAAATATATGAAATATAAACGCACGTCAGCAGCCTCAAATGCGGGTGGAGGATCGGCTCCTGTGGAACAAAAGAATTTAAGTTTTGTGAAGCCTGGACAAGGCAGCAGGGTCCCAAGTTTGATTTTTGCGGCTTAGTATGGTACAGACATTATGTCCCAAAGTGGTCAATTGCTATGCTGCGCGCTTTCAAGGGTAAAATGCTGACTAGAGATGTGCTGAACAAATGGGGGCAGAGTGTCCCCCGGCATTGTGAGCTATGCAACGGCAAGGGGAGGAGTCAACACAGCACATCTTCTTCGAATGTGAGTATTCATCATATATCCTACGTCGAAGCCTTCTCAAATTGGGTGTCTTCTCCATCATTTCGCCACAATTAATGGATGTAGGCAACTATTACTTAAGACACTTTGGAAAAAAGAAGAATTTGAGCGTGCTTGCTAAATCAGCTCTGGGGGCCATGGTGTGTCATATTTGGAGGGAAAGAAATAGGAGAATTTTCGACAAGGCCATGAAATGTAAAACATTGCTTTTTGAAGATATCGCAGCAGACCTAAGGATTGCCCTGCATGATCTAGATAGAGAGGAGGAAGATTCCAAAGTTGCAATGTAAGGACAATGGTTAGGAGGAGGCATTTTGGTTTTTCTCATGGGATCACGGTTCTGATAGTAGGGAGTGACGGCGCTTGTGCCCTATCCTCACTATATCAGATCCTTAGATCCGTTGTCGCCTTTGTAAAATATTATGGTTGTTAATATAGATTTTCATTACCGTTCATATATATATATATATATATATATATATATATATATATGGGTAAAATGTGCTATATATATATGGGTAAAATGCGCCTGCACTCAAGCTCAGATGGGATTCCTGCGCTCGACCCCTCTCTACCATCCGATTCGATCCGCAATCATGGTAATATCTGACTTTTTGGTGCAATTACCATTGCGCCCTTTAAGCCCTTTTCAACGTGCCTCTGTACTAAATTACCTTTAAGCCCTTTTGTACTAAAATACAATCGCCACCAATTCTTTTGCTCACTCCCGCGCAAAACGCAGAAGCTGGAGTAGATCCCTAGTTTTGCACTAGGTCTTCGATTTCAATAGTCCACGCCTAAGATCGCCCCCAAATCCCGGCCATCACACGCTCATGGATTCCCCTCTTACTCTCCTCCATCGAGGTAAGGATTGTCATCCATAATTTACTCGACGTACTTATGTCAAGCACACACGAACTTAACATAGATCATATATTGATTCCCCTCCTACTCTCCTCCATCGAGGTAAGGATAGTCATCCCTAATTTGATGGACATCTCATATTGCTCAACACGCACAACAGGATAAATTTTTGAAGGGGTTTGCGTGGTGAGTAATTTACAACCTTTGGACGATTGGCGCTGGAAATTACTCTCCACGCACAACGGGCTAAATTTTTTAATCGGTTTGCGCGGTGAGTAATTTCCAACCTAGCGAAGTGTTGCGATGGAAATTAATCTCCGCACTAAACGATTCAAAAAACCTGCCATCACTCGCTCGTTGATTACCCTCCTACTCTCCTCCATCGAGTTAAGGATGGTCATCCCTAATTTGTTGGACATCTCCTATTACTCAACGAGCACAACGGGATAAATATTTGAAGGGGTTTGCACGGTGAGTAATTTCCAACCTTTGGACGATTAGTGCTGGAAATTCCTCTTCGTGCACAACGGGCTAAATTTTTTATTCGGTTTACGCGGCGAGTAATTTCCAAACTAGCGAAGTGTTGCGATGGAAATTACTCTCCGCGCAAAACGATTCAAAAATTTAGCCCATTGTGCACCTTGAAAAATATGAGATGTCCATCAAAACTTACTGAAGCCACTCATATAGCACAACAACATAGAGCGAATGGCGTACATAATATTGTCTACTGCGCAAAACGGGTGATATGTTTGATTTTTTGATGTATTTGATCTGTTCATCAAATATGATGGTAACAATTAGATCAGATTGAAAAAGAATAGCTATAATTCGCAAGGTTTTAACATGATTAGTAATAGTAGTGTGGTTTCAACTAACAAGATGATATATAATCTACTGCTACTTGGATAGACATATATAGTAGTCATGCTGCGTCAGTATTACTGATATTTTTATTTGTTTCTAAAGTAGAAAATGAAAATCGAAGAGAGTGAACCCTTTGTGCATGATCAGGAGATGCCAAATGAGATTGAAGTTGAAAATGACAGTACAAACAGCATATATGAAGAGGATAGGTATAGTGATAATGAAAAAGGCAGCCCACATATTGGAATGGAATTTCAAACAGAAGAAGATGCTGACCACCCGTCCGTTTGTCAATCAAATTGGAAGGGGGATACTAGGATTAAAATTTGTAACCGCAAGCGCACGGTGTCGAGGTGTGGCTTGGGGGTCGAACACAGGGAGGCGTGTGTTGTGCTTGTGAGCAACTTGGATCCTGATCGCCCGGTGGGTGAGCTATCTTAATCGCTTGATGGGCTGTCACGATAGAAAATTAATGCAAAAGGGTGTAAGATATAAAAAAGGTAACCTAGGACCTTGGCTTCCGTCCTATCATGAGTTCTCGCTATTGCGATCGACAGATAGGAATGTGATCAGATTGTAGGGTTTAGCGGTGAGACATTGCCTCTAAAAGTGGTACCTAGCGTCCCATGGGCCCGATATTCCGGTCGATGCCCAGGATGATACGCTAGGTCTACCCGGGTTCGGACGGTGGGCATTCCCATATCCTGCACCGCCCGACTCCAGAAGCACTAAGCCCACAACGATTGCTCCCGACATTTCATCCAAGTGTTCCCACGCGCGAGGAATCAATGTCTATGCTAGGGGTGTGAGCTGTGGCTATGGGATCAAACTCCCGTTTTATTTTCCCTTGGCCCGATGGCCAAAGGCGGTCTTTCTCCCACCAGAGACAATAAAACACCCCACGTAACCATCTAAATCCCTATATCCTATCGAATCCCTAATCCTATGGTCGTTCTAGGGAGAACCCACGAAGGAGCTTCCACCAATGTCCCAGATTTAGAAACTACTCACTAATTATGGCGATAGAATCAACAAAACAAATTTCAGCCATCAAAATGAGAATCAAACAATAAACTACTGTAGCAAAGGATATTAATAACAAAATATTAAAGTATCAAAACGATCAAGAAACTTACAAATGGAAATAAATTCACAGCAGCCAAAACCCCTAAAAACAGCTTAAGAAAATGGGGATTACGTTTTCTGGGAAACCTAGGGCTATTTATACATTTTGGCAAGATGCCAGGGAATATTCCCACTAGAAGACAAAAATAAACGCTCACCCGATCGGTTGAAACATCAACCGATCGGGTGAGGTAGCTGTTGGAATAGGTCTTCTGCTCTGAATAACCCCACCCGATCGCTGAACCAATCGGATGGGTCATTGGGTTCTCGAGATGGGGAAGCTTTCTGCTACAGGTGACCCGATCGGTTGACAAGTCAACCGATCGGGTGGAGTTGGCGCTCAAAAACAGAGAGTTGCCCCCCATCCACCCGATCACTGAACCGATCGGGTGGATTTGGCTTCTTCTTTGGGTCTGATACGGGGGCACGAACCGATCGGGTGGGACTATCCACCCGATCGGTTGAGAGCTGATACATGGTCTTTCATGATGACTTGCTCTCAGATCTCGTGTGACACATCTTGTTGCTCCAGGGACTCGTGATGTTAGCGTTGTATGTCCCCTGCGCTAGCAATCCTGCAAAAACACAAAAGCACAACGAAAGTGAAAAGGAACTAAAAATCACAAAAAGATGGACTCAAAATAACAAAAAACGACGGGAAATCACGGAGAAGATGTGCGTGAATATATAAAATATAAACGCACGTCAAAATCCCCCAAGCTGAACCCTTCCTTGTCATCGAGGAAGACGAGTGAGAATATAAGCTCGGAGGAAAAAATAGAGAGGAAGAAAAAGAAAAAGAAAAGGAAACCCTAGATCATCCGTCAGAGCCAACGAAAACTAACACGCCACATTAAGCAAGCATGCGATAAGTATCACACTAAACCCAGGAATATGAGTCCCTACTAGTGTCGTGGGCCCATGATCGTGGCCCCGGGAGTACACACACCCGGGACAGACGATGATGTAGTTTTACCGCAAGCGCACGGTGTAGCGGCGAGCGGGTATTGAACTCAGGGAGGACTAATAACAGTGTCTCCTTCCAATCACCTAGCTATCAAGAAGATCGAGAATCGTTTGGGGTAAACAGTCACAATCGTGTAAATATCAAGAAAAAGTATCAATTTAATAAAACGTCTAGGGATAGGGAATCCCCGCTACGGACCATCTCTCATCATTGTGATTCATAGGTTTCATCATTGCTAAACTTGAATGTGGGTGAACTAGTCGCAACTAAATGTAGAACCAAGCTCACGCTCTCGTGCTATTGCCGGTCTATAGCAAACCTAGGATAGGGCCCAATCTCTTGCAAACCCTAGCCTAAGCCGCTAGCGTGAAGAACGACATCATCGTTCAATCGTATCTCGAGCCCACTCTCGTGCAAACTCGAGCTACGACCTAGGTTGTGATAGTTCCTATCCGTCCAATCTCTTGCAAACGGATATCGGTATAGATTCACAATTGAAAATCCTAGCTTTGGCCTAATCTCTTGCAAACCAAGTCTAGAGGAATCCAATCGTCAATCTAAATCGAATTTCTAGGCCTTCTTATAAATTGGGACCCAATCTCTTGCAAATCCCAATCGATATGAATCCCTAGCTATTCGTAATTAATCAATCCCAACCTAACCCTAATCAATTCTAGCAACAATTTCACAATCGCATCACAATTTTAGAAATAGGGTCCATAGGGTTCATCCCTACGCCCTAAGACGATGGCACTACTCACTATTCATCACGTAATTCTCAGAAAAATCAATAATAATACCAAGAGAATTCATTGCAATAGAGAAATAGCTAATAAAAATTGAGTTTTTGATAGGAAATAGACAAACCAATGAAGATTCAATGATACCCAATGGGAATCCAATAAGAGTAGTCTTTTAATCTCCAAAAAGAAAGCCTAAATCTAATTAATCTAAAAAGCTCTGAAAAGTTCTGAAAAAGGCTGCCAAAAGCTCTTCTTACTAGGGCAAAAACTGGGTTTAAATACCCCCCAAAATCACCCAAAAAATCATGACCAAACTGCCCCTGCGCAGCCCAGAAATCGCAACTTACACAGCAGGCGGAGCGGCTCACTCGACCGAGTGACATTGTCACTCGACCGAGTGACAGACCCTGTAAGAAAACAGTAAGTCAGGGGGGTCTCAGGGTCTGCCTACGGAGGTGACTCGGCCGAGTATACTTATCCGTTCGGCCGAGTGGCTTTATCGTTCGGCCGAGTGACTTTCGACAGTATCTTCGAAAAATACAGTTACTTCAGCCTTTTTCTGGACAATTTCACTGTACCACTCAGGCGAGTGAGATTTCTCATTCGGCCGAGTGGGATTTCTTCGTTCGGTCGAGTATACGCTGAAATAAGCTCTGTGTGCGTATCCGTTCTGGTCGGCCGAGTGTGACTTCTTGTTCGGCCGAGTGAGTGATCCACTCAACCGAGTGGCGTGCTGTAAATGCCCAATCTTCTCCGTTTCTCCTCCTCGTCGCTCCTACGAAGTTCCTTCTTCTTCCACTCATCTTCCATCGCTGAATGGCCCTCAAATGAGCCGCGGGTGACACTCCTTAGCTCTTGCGAGCCACTTGATCTCAAAATCGCTCCGAATCGCTCCATATTTCTTGAAATATGACAAAAACAAGAAATAGTGAAAAGCATCGAAATATTGTCGAATAATCGTGAAAAACGCGATATGGGCGATCAAAACGGCATGCAAACATGCAGAAAAAAGGTGTAAAATATGGAGTGATCAAAATCCCCCAAGCTTACCTCTTACTCGTCCTCGAGGAAGATAAGTAAAAGGCGAGCCCGATGGAAAAAAATAATAAAAAAGAAAAGATGGAAGAGATAGAAAATAAAGAAAGCAAGCAAAGAGAGAGGTGCTAGAACATTTTCTCAGGACGTGGGTTTTGCTTACTCATGTAGCACACGGCGAATGTAAAACTCACGCCAAAGATTTTTTTCTCGATATCATAGTATATGGATGCATTCAAAATAGAAAAACCCGAGAATAGCAAAATAATATGAGATACGTAATCATTCTAGAATTAACATCGTCTAAAGCATCTAAAGTGGTTTACATAATCATAGATCCCACACTTTTCAATTGAATGCTTTCTATCTGGACTATAAAAGATATCACACAATATTGAGCAGTAAGAATAGAAAAGTGTGGTTTTCATAAAATATATGCTAAGTGTCAATTCCTGGATTTTGTAAAACTTTTAGTGATCTCACCAAGTATAGAAAATTACCTAGCTTAGGTTGTCATGCACAGTCAGGTAGTCACTCTCTCACACATCATTGGTTCCTCTCCCCCAAGCTTATCTATAAGCGTGGTGGCATAAGATAAATCAATAAACATATTCCCCATTTTTTAAACTCCAATAAAAAATAAAAACAAAAGAGGGATGAAATAGAGAAAGAGTATGATATGGGATCACGTATAAACATTTTTTTATTATGTATATACAACTTTTGATCCCAAATCAAAAGATAGAAAGATATACATGTATTTTTTTTATTTTTTATTTTTTTATTTTTATTTTTCTTTCCTTTTGATTTTGGGGGTAGTGGAGCATGGACTTTATAAAGCGGGGGAATTGCCAATATAGGATCCGCTAAAGGGAGATTCACCAATGAATATAAGTAGAGAATTAATGCTCAAGATATGTGGAGAAAGAAATAAATGTAACACTCGGTTCACTCTATAAGATGTGCACAACAAGTTTCAGCAGAGTAATGTAATCTACTCAGTTTAATCTTAGAAAGTAAACTAGTCCAGTTATATCAACCTAATATTCATTCATTCAACCTGAAAGTGGGGCATCCAATTTTCATGCAATAAGAAGTGATATAAGAAAGGAAAGCAGTACTCCAGATATAAGCAATCAATGCGTGAAGCTTGGTGTGTTTTCTATGAAGAGCATACATATGAATTATCAGACTTCAGCTAATAACAGAATTTCATCCATATTCATATACGAAAAGGTGGGTTACTATCTCAAATGCATATCATGACAAAGCATATGATATCTGAAATAAAAGCTACGACGTGACAAAATAGCATGCATACAGAGATAAGCTAATCACCACGTCATCGTCATCACAGAAAAGTCATCTCTAGCAAAAGATGAAAGAAACAAGGATAAAAGAAAATAGAAACCATTACGAAATGCAGCACACTCAAAAAGGGTAAGAAAACGTGATGCATGATAAAAAACGAAAAAGTGGGTGAGAATGGGTGCAAAAGTGGAAAATGTGAGAAAAGCAAAAATAAAAGGGTGACAAAAAGCAAAAGCGTGAGAACTCACTCCCCCAAGCTAAAGTGCACAGTGTCCTCAATGTGCGAAGTGTGGCACACCGAGAGACGTGAAATAGGTGGGGTGGGTGAAGATGCATGCATGATGAAAATAAAAGAAAAGGAAATGATATGGTAATGCAGGTGATGCATGCAGAGGTCAAAATGGTGCAGAATATCAGTGTCCCTAAAAATAAGATCCCTCACTCCAAAAGAGATATAAGCAGATATGACCAAAAAGGTACCAAAACGGCGTGTGGAGGAGGGGCGCAAAAATCACCAGGCTCAAAAACAACCAGCAAAAAACAAAAATATAGAAGGCATCCAGAGTGTGCCTAGGCTGGTGGAGGTGCACCAGCACCGTCCTGGGGCGGAGGTGGAGGTGGAGGTGGTTGGCGTGGTAGGTGCTGGGTGGGTGTCGGGGGTGGAGGTAGACGAGCCAGAATCTGGTTCAGGCAAGCCTGAATACTGGGAAGAATGTCGACGTGGGTCTGCACAGAACTAACTGTGGCGGAGAGAGTCCTGAAATCCCCTCTAAGTCCACTAACAGCCCCCTCAAGAGCACGAATGCTCTGAACTAGGGTGTCGGGGGGTGGTGGAGCAGAGGGACACACGGGTCAAATAGGTGAAGTGCGGGGCTGTCTCACGCGGGTAGTGTAGAGGATGGGTCTAGCAGGGAAGTGGGGAAGTGGTTCTGTGCTCACTAAGTAATGCCCAGCCTCTGTGAGAGGCTGGGACACAGGAAAGGTCGAAGCGGAAGCAGCAGCGGAAGTGGAAGTGAAAACAGACGACGAGGCGGCGTGAGAGGTCAGTGACACAGACGTGGGGACAGATGTCACGACACTCTCGGAAAAGACCGCAGCAGTGGGGACAGAAGGGCTATACATGTTCTTTCTTTTCTCCATTTTTTCTATTTTTTTCTTTTTTTTTTTGGATTTTTGGATTTTGGCAAAGTTGTGTACTCTCCTAAATGGAAGAACAGTACACGACGAGGGGATTTGCACCAAGTAAAACAAAAAAGAATTTGAATTCTAGACACTTGGGAAAAAGGAAAATTTTTCGCGAATCAGAGCATAAGCAAAATGGGTTATCCTAGTCCTATTGGTAGAGTCCTGACACATGCGAATTGAAGTGTAAATATATAAATGATTCATGCATAAAGAAGCAGACAGTGGAGGTAAAATACCATAAATTCGAAATTGAAGCATGATAGTCCAGGGGTCATCCAAGGACATGCATTTAAAACAGAACCACAACGTAGAAGCACACCAACTAGCTAGTCACAACACACAACCCACTCAAAATCAAAGTGAACCCACGGAGCATAAAATGCTGTAGGACTTGGCTTCCTAGGGTTAGTGAGAATGGTTATCGTAGCTAACCTAAGTGTGCGTGTGGTTCTGTGGCAGTTCATCATGTAGGGTCATCTCTAGGAGAGTGAGAATAAAAGGATGGAAAGAAAAAAAGAAAAACACGACGAAAAACGACTCAAAACGGTGAAAAGACGCAACTGACGCATGATGCGACTCCTAGCTCCCAAAGACTTCATGATGCACAATGGAGTGATTCTGGGAGCCGCTGCAATCCAATCCAAAGAGAACAGAAATTTTTGAAAATTCGGGGTTAGGGCTAGGGTTTCAGGCGATTTGTGGGTTGGAGGTGGTCGATGGGAGGGGTTGATGGTCGGAAAGTGGTGGAGGAAGTGGGAAAATGTGATTGGGAGTAGTGGGAGTGAGGAGGAGTTCGATTGGGAAGAAGGGGAGATGAACCACTCGAACGGGAATTTTGGGGTTGGGTGAAATGAAGTCGGTTGGAGGGGGTGGGTATTTATAGTGGTTGGGTGAACCGATCGGGTGAAGTTCACCCGATCGGTTGGATAATTTTCAAAAAAATTTGTTGGATCAGCTGCTACAGGTGAATCGATCGGGTGAGATCTCACCCGATCAGTTGACCGCTCTCCAAAAACATCCGAAGTTTCTGTTTTCACCACCCGATCGGCGACCCGATTGCTCTCTCCATCACCCGATCAGTTCGCTCTCCAACAGAAGTCTGCTACTTACTGAAACGATCCACCCGATCGGTTGATGTATGAACCGATCGGGTGGGGCAAATCCTGCACAAAAAGTATAAAAATTGCTAAGTATCCCCACAAAAGTCCCCACAGCAGTATTTATTCACAAAAATTAGTAAACTAATCCTATCTAAAACCGACATAAGTTTAGAACATGGGTTGCCTCCCATGAAGCGCTGTTGTTTATAGTCGTTTGCTCGACTCCCGTCATGATCTTCAGGGTGGTTTGTACGGGTGGCGTCCAACGGTCGGCGTCCTCTCAGCTGTTGGGGCGGAGTTCCTGATTGTTGGCGGTGACGACAGATGAATGGTCTCGACAACTCCCCCATTGGTGTTATCCGGGGGTTTTTCTTTTGTGCTGGCGACGCTCGCCACTCTCTTCAAAATCTGTATTTCTCCAGCAGTGAGCGTCAGAGGCTCTTTCCCCCTGCTCTTCGTTTGAGCTCTCTTTCCAGGTCCGGGGGGGGGGGGGGGGGGGGGGGGGGTTGTCGGTGAGACACATTCCGGCTCAAGAACTTTCTCTCCATCCAGACTAGTCTGCTCCTCGATTTCATCAAAGCCTTCAAGGGGTTCCTTGAAAGAACTTCCCAAGCTCCTGCTTCATTCACCCTCTCTTCTTCCATCTCCAGGAGGTTGCATTTGGGTTCCTCCGGTGGTGACTTCATCGACAGCGCCAAGTCAAATTCTACTTTCTGATCTCCGACGTTTAAGGACAACTTCTTCTTTTTAACGTCGATGAGTACGCCTGTGGTTGCCATGAAGGGTCTTCCGAGGATAATCGATGTGTGATTATCCTCAGGCATGTCCATAACCACGAAATCGACTGGCACGCGCACACCGTTGACATTGACCGGTAAGTCGTCGACTACACCCACCGGGTACTTCACTGATCTGTCTGCGAGCTGCAGAGTCATCCCCATGGATTCAAGGTCACCCATATTGATCCTCTTGTACAGCGATATGGGCATTAAATTGACACTCGCTCCCAGATAGACAAGTGCTCTATTAATTGACACCTCTCCTATGGAGCACGGGATAGAGAAACTTCCTGGGTCCTTCAATTTTGACGGATTTGCTCGTTGGATCAGGGCGCTACATTCTGCCGTTAGGACCACTTTTTCCTTTCTCGTCCCCTTCGTCACAAGGTCCTTCAGAAATTTTGCATACGAGGAGATCGTCTCGATTGCTTCCAGAAACGGGATTTGCAGACTCAGGTCCTTCACCATCCGAAGAACTTGCCATACTTCTCATCAATTTTGGCTTTGGCAAGCCTCTGTGGAAACGGTACTGAAGGTTTGAAAACCCTTGAGTCGTCGCCCTCATTCTTCTTCTTCTCTTTAGAAACTCCCTCCGGAGTCATGGGGCTTGATGTAGAAGCTCCATTGTTGCTCATTTCTATGTTTGGTCTCTCATTGACAATCGGTGCTTCATTGTCTTTCTCGGCCTCCCGCGCCGGAATCTTCGTTTCACTCCTCAGGATAATGGCGGAGACATTTGCTTGACCATGTGTCAAGGCTAGAGTTTGGCTTGGTCCCCTTGGGTTCACCTCCGGCTGACCCGATAGCTGTCCTTGTGCCCTCTGGAGGATGGCCACTTGTAACCCCAGCTGGGTCACTTGATCGGCCAAGGCCTTCTGCCCAAGCTGTAGCTGATGAGTGACCTTCTCCTGATTCGCAATGTACTGAGTCAGGATGTTCTCAATAGGAGAGACCACTCGTTGTTGTTGGGGCGGAGGCTGCTGATTTCGAGGAGGGTACTGCTGATACATTTGTTGTTGAGGTGGAGGGGGCTGATATAGCTGCTGCTGCTGCTGAGGTTGCTGGTACGGTGCCCTGTAGCTGAAATTGGGATGGTTCCGGTTGTTGGGGGAATATGCGGGATTGGAACTCGTCCTCGGTGGGTAGGGTGCATTTCCTGTCGGATTGTAAAATAGGGCACTAGCCTGATCCACAGGGGGCCAAGACGTCTCCACCATCGAAATCTTCCATTACTTCAGTTTCTACCGCTACTACATGCTGAGGGTTAGCGCCACTGGCTCCAACCATGAATGCTGAAATCTGAGTCGAAAGCAAATCAAATTTTCTTGACAGCTTATCTACTTCTTCAACTCGATGCATTCCTCCAGCTTTCGGTGTAGCATGTTCATCGCTCCACCTTTCATTGTTCGATGCCATATTTTCCAGAATATTTCCGGCATCTACTTCATTTTTTGCCATGAAGGATCCACCCGCTGCGACATCCATGGATGACTTCAAGTCGTCCCTCAGTCCATTGTAAAATAAGTTGATTATCTGCCAGTGGGGGAGCTCGTGGTGAGGGCATTTTCTCTGCATTTCCTTATATCTTACCCACGCTTCATGCATGGATTCATGGCTTGTCTGGAAGAATGAGGAGATTTCGCTCCTTAGCTTCATCGTCTTCCCCAGAGGGAAGAACTTGTTCAGGAATGCATTTGAGAGCCGCTCCCAGGTTGTGAACGTGTTGGGGTCCTTCCCCTTCAGCCATTGCTTTGCCTTGTCCCGCAGAGAGAATGTGAACAATCTCAACCGGATAGCTTCGGTTGATACGCCATTGATTCTGAACGTCTCACACTTCTCCAGAAAAGAGTCCAGGTGCTCGATCGGGTTCTCCATAGGAGCTCCAGAAAACTGGTCCTGCTGGATCCAAGCCACGAGTGATGGCTTCAGCTCGAAATTTTCGGTCGTAATGGCCGGAGGTCGGATGCTGGACGTGGACCCAATGGACGGCATCGAGTACTCAAGCAAGGACTTTTGAGGAGTGATATTTTCTGCCATGGTGGCGATTTCTTCTCTTCTTCTTCTCTCGGCGTTCAGACGCCTTACGGTGGCGTTGATCTCGGGATCTAAAGGAACTAAGTCGTCAAGACTTCTCGAGTTCCTGCGCATGAAAAATCAGATATACCTGTGAAGCGCGTATGGATAATGCCAAATAAAAACGAAAACAAAGAATAAAAAATAAAAATAAAAGCTGTAGAATGTGAAAATTATCACGGGGTAGGGATATGAGCTAGTCTCAGGATGACAGGGTCCTAAATGAAACAAGCACGTTGCCTCCCCGGCAACGTCGCCATAAAGCTTGACCGCCCGTCCGTTTGTCAATCAAATTGAAACGGGGATACTAGGATTAAAATTTGTAACCGCAAGCGCACGGTGTCGAGGTGTGGCTTGGGGGTCGAACACAGGGAGGCGTGTGTTGTGCTTGTGAGCAACTTGGATCCTGATCGCCCGGTGGGTGAGCTAGCTTAATCGCTTGATGGGTTGTCACGATAGAAAATTAATGCAAAAGGGTGTAAGATATAAAAAAGACAACCTAGGACCTTGGCTTCCGCCTTATCATGAGTTCTCGCTATTGCGACCGACGGATAGGAATGTGATCGGATTTTAGGGTTTAGCGGTGAGACGTTGCCTCTAAAAGTGGTACCTAGCGTCCCATGGGCCCGATATTCCGGTCGATGCCCAGGATGATACGCTAGGTCTACCCGGGTTCGGACGGTGGGAATTCCTATGTCCTACACCACCCGACTCTGGGAGCACTAAGCCCGCAACGATTGCTCCCGACATTTCATCCAAGCCGTTCCCACGCGCGAGGAATCAATGTCTACGCTAGGGGTGTGAGCTGTGGCTAGGGGATCAAACTCCCGTTTTATTTCCCCTTGGCGCGACGGCCAAAGGCGGTCTTTCTCCCGCCAGAGACAATAAAACACCCCGCGTAACCATCTAAATCCCTATATCCTATCGAATCCCTAATCCTATGGTCGTTCTAGGGAGAACCCACGAAGGGGCTTCCACCAATGTCCCAGATTTAGAAACTACTCACTAATCATGGCGATAAAAGCAACAAAACAAATTTCAGCCATCAAAATGAGAATCAAACAATAAACTACTGTAGCAAACGGTATTAATAACGCAATATTAAAGTATCAAAACGATCAAGAAACTTACAAATGTAAATAAATTCACAGCAGCCAAAAACCCCTAAAAACAGCTTAAGAAAATGGGGATTACGTTTTCTGGGAAACCTAGGGCTATTTATACATTTTGGCAAGATGCCAGGGAATATTCCCACTAGAAGACAAAAATAAACGCTCACCCGATCGGTTGAAACATCAACCGATCGGGTGAGGCAGCGGTTGGAATAGGTCTTCGGCTCTGAATAACCCCACCCGATCGCTGAACCGATCGGATGGGTCGTTAGGTTCTCGAGCTGGGGACTGCTACAGGTGACCCGATCGGTTGACAAGTCAACCGATCGGGTGGAGTTGGCGCTCAAAAACAGAGAGTTGCCCCCATCCACCTGATCACTGAACCGATCGGGTGGATTTGGCTTCTTCTTCAGGTCTGATACAGGGGCACGAACCGATCGGGTGGGACTGTCCACCCGATCGGTTGAGAGCTGATACGTGGTCTTTTGTGATGACTTGCTCTCAGGATCTCGTGCGACACCTCCTGTTGCTCCGGGGACTCGTGATGTTAGTGTTGTATGTCCCCCGCGCTAGCAATCCTGCAAAAACACAAAAACACAACGAAAGTGAAAAGGAACTAAAAATCACAAAAAGACGGACTCAAAAAAACGAAAAACGACGGGAAATCACGGAGAAGACATGCGTGAGTATATAAAATATAAACGCACGTTAGATGCATATCAATTTTATAATACATATGCAGCAATAAAAGGTTTTGCAACCTGAAAGGGATCTACGGGAAAGGGAAAATATGGCAATACCACGAGGAGGAAGTATACGTGCAACAAAGCAGTGTATAAAAGCTTAAAAGATAAGAGGGAAATAGGGAGGGACGTTAATCGAAGGAAAAATGAGAGAGAAGGCTGTATGGCTCGAATGACAGTTCATAAAATCACCGATGGAGTATGGCGCATAAACACCTTTGATGATGATCATAATCATGAGTTGATAAAAAGCCCATCGAAGATCCAGATGTTACGATTACATAAAAGATCGCATGTGGACGGAACATGTAGGAATTTAGTTGATCAGATGCGTGGCTGTCGAGTAGGACCTGCAAAGATGGCAAGGATTCTAAATGTCACGAGTAGTAGTGATGTCAATATTACTACGCAACAATGCATTTATCATGGAAGAGTAGCAAGAAAGAACAACATTGGGAAGGAATGCATTAGAGTAATAGAACAATTTATTAAAAGGCGAGCTACAGACTCTCATTTCTATTATGCTATTGGATTGAGGCGTACCTACTGGATACTTTCTTTGCAGGTATGAAAATGTTAATACGATAGAGATTGTGTAAAAATATATGATCAAAATAAACTCAGCACATGGTATTCATTTCTTGTTTTGTGTGTAGGCATGGCGTCCAGCCAAAGGAGTGAAAGCATGAACGCGTATTTTGATGGATACGTAAACTGTATGACTCCATTATACGAGTTCATTGATCAATATGATAAAGCCGTAAAATTTTAGCAAGACAAAAAGGAGAGAGAAGATACTTTTTGTATGAGGAACAAACCAAAATTTAGCGACATGCATGAGTTAGAGGTTCATGCCGCAAAGGTATATACTAGAAACATATTTTCCATTTTTCAAATTCGTTTCAAAAATACTTTATACTGTCGGCATGAAAGGGTGAGCATGAATGGGGATACGACCACTTATAGAGTAACTATGCGGATTGATGGAAAGAGCTACTTGCATAATGTTCAATGCAATATATCTAAGGGAATGTTCAGGTGTACGTATGCAAGGGCTGTGACTGAAGGTTTGCTATGCACGTAAATTTTATATATCATGAAGCAAAAGTTTGATATGCAAGCCATCCCTGAGAGGTATATTTTACCAAGGTGGACTCTAAATGCAAGACATAGCATCATGGGTCTTGGGGCCTCTTCGACTAGCACAGTACACGGACTGCGTCCAAATCAAATTACTTCACTTCAAGCCTGGAGGCTTTGTTCATCATTAGATAAAGTCGTGGAGGCGGTTACAAGAGATCCCCTTTTGTTTGATGACGTCTTTGGGTGGGCAAACAGTTTTTTGGACAACATAATATGAATGATAAAGCGCAAACTGCTTCTGAAGAGCCAAGCACTCAGGTGGGATCCAATGCACCTATCAAACAAGAAGTGGGAGTAAATGATGTTTTAATGCATGATCCTGCAAAAGCAAGAACTAAAGGCCGACCACGAGTGGCGTTAAGGATTCCATCTGGAATACAAGTCTCACAAGAACAAAGTCAAACAAGAACAAGGACTTGCAGTGTTTGTGTAGAAAAGGGTCATGACATGAGATCTTGTTGTATGAGTACAGCTAGTAGAAAGAAGGTATATTTGCTCAAACGGTTACTATTTTATATACTAGTATAAATTATTTTAACATCATTGCTCCATATTCTCTGTAGGAAAAATCTTCGTCCGATGACTTAACAAGGCTTTGATATAAAGGCCGACATTTTTATATAATATAGGTAACAATTTTGTATTAGCTTGGAAGAAATATACTACATGCATCTCTCATGGACATATCAGTATAAATGGGTTGTAAGTAAACTAGTTCTCTTTAAAAATGGTCATCTGAAAACGACATCCTCCTATATTTTAGTCCAAAATGCAGCCATCGTGGAGTTGAATTAATAGGGCTGGGGGTCCAAATTGAATCTTAAAACACAAAGTCTTGATTATAAGCGTATGAAGATGATGCCTATCATTCGAGACCTATATCCGATGCTGCAGATCTCATATTTTATAATTTCTCTGTTGCTACAGAACCTGACAATTGTCAAGAAAATTAATGTGCTTAAGGAGTAAGAAGAAGAAGAAGCAGAAGAGCTAAAGAGAATGAAGAGAATGAGGCATTTATCTGTCCGTGATGAGTAATTGTGGATAATTGTATACAGTTTAGCTCTGCGCACACGACGTTTACACCTTTTACCCATTGTGCGCGCTAAGCAAAACTTGGTAAATGTACAGGTTTGCTAATAAGCGCACACAACGTTCAATAATGTTGCGGATGTTCGCGCTGAGTAATTTGGGTAATTGTAAACAGTTATGCTCCACGTGCACAATGATTACTAACTTTGACGGTTATGCTCGTTGAGTAAATGTTGGTAATTGAAGACAGTTGTGCTCAGCTCGCACAACGTTCAATGCTGTTGCCGTTGGTGCGAGCTGAGTAATTGTGGGTACTTTAAGTTAGCATCACGAAATTTTGTAATGTGACTGTAACGACTGGTTTTTGTCTATGTATTGTCTATTATATATATATTATGGTTGTTCTCTTCCTTGTGTGTTTTCCCCTGTTGGACGTTTTCTTTCAGTTCTTTCTGATCTTCTACTTTCCGTTGCATATCATGATGGGCTTGGAGTAAGTATTTTTACGATGAGCTTCATAGCGTCCATATCTTAGAGCTAGGTTGATCTTAGAAGCCATAGGAATCTTTCCGAAGCTTCGCGCTTCAATTCGAGACTTTTCATGACTCTTAGTTGGTTCAAGAAGGAGAACCAACCGACTAGATTGCAATCTAGTCGGTCGGCAACTCTTCAGGAACCGACTAGTTCATCTTGATTATTTCAGCTGAGTTACTGTTTCCACTTAGTCGGTCTAAGCACATCCATCGACCGACTAGTTGTGAAACTAGTCGGTTAGAACTTGTTCTCAGACCGACTAATTCTGAGTTCTTTCTGACAGCCGAGTTACTGTTTACAGTTAGTCGGTCAAAGAACGACTATCGACCGACTAGTTGAGAAACTAGTCGGTTAGAGTTTCTTCTCAGACCGACTAACTCTCAGTACTTATTGTCTATCATATTCAACCCTTAGTCGGTCAATGAACATTCACCGACCGACTAATTCCCAAACTAGTCGGTTGACGAGCCTTCACAGACCGACTAAATCTGTCTACCCTGTATTGACCCTGTTCACTGTTTGCCTTTTAGTCGGTCACAGTTGGACGACCGACCGACTAGTTCCCAAACTAATCGGTCGACCACTCTTCACTGACCGACTAATCTGCACAGAAACCCTAGGTTAAGTTGCAGCCGCCGCTTATTCTTTCTATTTAAACCCTATACGTTTTCACTTCTTCCCTCACTTTTCCTAGCCGACCTTCTTCCCCAATCATCCCCCATCTTCCTCTTGCCTTTCCTCCTCCTCCCGTGCTCCCTCTCACCCCCATTGCGTCGGCAACCACCCCGCAAGCCGCCGGCCGACTCTAAAACCCCCCAATTCTCTTTTGCTCCAGTTTTTCCCCTTCATTCTCCCATCTCCAGATCCGTTATATCTCAGCCGCCAGCAGATCTCTTCAGCCGTAGTTTTCCCGGGATCGCTTCTTCCGTTGCCGTGCTAGATCAGATTTGGCGACGGCAATCCGGATACGTCGAGATCCTCTCCTACCTGCAGATTCGTAGGCGTCTTTGATCGTCGTTTCTTCCGCTTCATATACGGTTAGTGATCTACCCTTAATCTTCCCATAACCCACACTATAAATTTAGAAAACCTAATAAAAATGGATTACTAGACGTTGTAGGATTCCACTACAAATCCGGATTAGATCATCCAATTCTGATTTTCTGTTTTGCCATAACAGTGACCCATCCCCGTAGAATAGCGATTTTGAGACGACTCTCGTCGATCAACAACCTCGGTACCAGGCAAGTGAAACTTGCCAACCTTGTTTTAGGCCATGCTTTAGGCCATTTCCTTGCTTTTAGCGTGAAAGAGACTAGACCGTGAAATGATAGCGGTCTAGGCGCAATTTCAAGTTCTAGCTTGACAACGAAGCTAGAACTGCCTTTTGTCATGTCATGTCATGCATTTGCCTGTCACGTTTAATTTCTCTAACGGTACGCATTTTTATTTAAATATCTGCCATGCATTTGCATTTTTACATGTCATCTGATTTGCATGTTGCATCGTAGCACACGCTACAAAATACTTGTACAATCCTTGTTTCCGGCTAGGCACCTGCTATGCGGGCATAACCCTACGCCATACTTGTTAAAAACACTTCCTGGCTCGTGATCCAGAAGCGGGCCACATGTGTTGGTTGAAAACCAAAGCCCGATACACGTGGAGGGGTAGGGATAAACGATCACTTGAGCGTAAGAGTTGGCCCGTACAGCCTCTCTAGCCAAAAGGCGGAATCTCTGTGCACGACGTGCTACTAGACTAGGACATTCCTTGTGAATGTTTACTTGTTTCCATGTCATGTTATTTGTTTCCATGCCATGTTCTTATCTGCCATGCTATCATACATGCCATGTCATAACTGCTGTTTACTTTACTTGCTGCACTCATTATATAAATGTCATGTCATACCATACTTTAGAATTGCTAGGTTGCCTTTACTTTTCTACTAGTTTCCTTGCACAAAGTCTTGTAGACTTTGCTGACATGTGCCCCTTCTCTTTGGGTGTCGCATGTTAGTTGCTGAGCCAGAGACCGTAGTTGAGGGCGACGAGTTCGTGGAGTTCGTGCCTGATTCCACAGCTGACGTTGAGTACGAGGACACTGGTGACCAGTCTTAGTTCCTTCCGCAGTTTCTTTGTTAGTTGTTGTAGCTTGTCGGTGAGTAGCACCATCTTGTTAGTTGCTTTCCTTGTTGGCCATGCTGGGCCCTTTTAGACTCTTTTGTTAGCCTGGTGGCTTTTCTGGTGGTTGTTGAACTTTTATTTGGACATTTGAGATTGATAATTTATTATTCGTCTCTTTCTATTATTCTTGTCTTTGTTCCGTGTCACATTACAGGGATCTGCGTGGTATTTCTAGACGCTTTACAGGCTGAGAGCCTCACAGCTCCCAGCCTGAGCGGGCCTCGTCACGCCTCGCCTCCATTTTAGGGAAGCGGGTCGTGACAGGTTTTGTTGGTGGCCCATGCAGGTCCTCCCACTCTGTAACTGTGACTTAATCGGAACAACGATAAGAATTATAGAATGTCCGATAAATAATTTCGACACCCGAGTCATAGGCTGAGAGTCTGATTATTTCGTTTTCTGTGTCATTAGATGGCAGGAAGACGGAATACCCGAGCTGCTGGTGGTGTGCCCCCTCGTGTCGAGGAGCCGGACCGAGAGCCCACCAACGGGGAGATTATGCGGATGATGCATCAGATGATGCAGGTGCAGCAGGGCATGCTTCAGAATGCCCGGAATGTTCCGACTGCTCGAGGAGCGCAGCCAGTCCAGAATGTCCCTCGCTCCGAGCCAGGAGCGAAGCAGTTTCGGGAGCTGGGCCCCACTTACTTTGATGGGATCGAAGGACCTCTAGCTGCTGATGAGTGGATCAGGAATATGGAGGACAACCTGAAGATGTCGAAGGTCGACCCGGCTGGATGGGTTGACTTGGCGAAGAGGCAGCTTAGAGATAATGCTCGGAACTGGTGGGATGCTGAGGAGGAGATGCTGGTGAAGCCGATATCTTGGGCTACTTTCAAGTCCAGATTCGATGAGGAGTACTTTTCGAAGGCTGCCAGGAGGGAGATGGCGCAGCGCTTCATCGACCTGAAGCAGGGGAGCATGACGGTGGACCAGTACCACCAGGAGTTCACCAGGCTGAGCCGTTTCGCACCGAAGATGGTGCAGGATGCTGATGAGAGGGCCCAGAGGTTTCTGCAGGGGCTCTCTTTGGATCTTCAGAGCTTTGTGTCTTCTTCTGATTTGGAGTCCTATCAGAAGGTTCTGATTTCAGCGAGGAGGCAGGAGCTGATTGTGAACCAGAAGAGAGGATGTGCTTCTGGAGCTGGGAAGAGGCCTGTGGAGCAGGCCAGGGCAGTGATGAGACCAGGGTTCAGGCCCAATCAGCCGGTACAGTTCAAGAGGCCAGGAGGACCTCCTACTCCGAAGACTTGCCTTTTCTGTGGCAAGATTGGGCATGTCAAGGATCAATGCCGGAAGATGTTGGGACAGTGCTTGGTTTGTGGTGATCCAGCGCATGTCATGAGGGACTGCCCGAAGTCCAAGCAGCCTTGGAAGGGACCAGTTGCAGCTCAGCCGTTGCAGCAGAGGGCACCTGTACCTGCTGGACGTGGAGCACCTCTCGTTCCACAGAAGCAGGCCTTTCAGCAGGCCATGCAGCCGAGGAGGCAGGCTTTCCTGATGACTGCAGTTGAGACTGAGGCTGTGGATGAGGTTATTGCAGGTAACCCTCAGTCTAGTTGTTTCTTTTCTTAGTTAGTCTTGTTTGTTGGAATTTGTTTGGCTGCTTGTTATGTTTGCTAGAATAGGATCTGATTGTTAGATTGCTTGTTAGGTGTGATTTTGGTTTGCACATTTCCTGCACGAGTCCTCTTCGACTCTGGTGCATCGATGTGCATTATTTCCCGGAGCTTCGTGGAGAAGCATTCCTTGTCGACTTCCCCTCTTCCCAAGAGTTGGGATATCGTTACAGGAAATGGCGTGATCTCGGTGCATCGTGGTTGCAATTCTTGCCCTTTGGTGGTCTGTGGACATGAGCTCTACGCTGATTTCATCGTCCACGACATCATCAACTATGATGCCGTCCTTGGGATGGACTGGCTTGGGAGTTTCTACGCCACGATCGATTGCCGGAGGAAGAAGGTGGTGTTCAAGATTCCAGGCCATCCGGTGTTCGAGTTCAGCCGTGGCAGCAGTTCGCTTGGTCCGGTCAGGTTTCGGGCCAAGCCGGTGGAGATCGTTGCTATGCAGATGGAGCAGTGTAGACCAGCGGTGGTGCGTGACTTCGACGACGTCTTCCCCGAGGAGATGTCTGGATTGCCGCCCGATCGAGCTCTCGAGTTTTCGATCGATCTTATTCCGGGAGCGCAGCCTATCTCGAAGGCGCCCTATCGCATGGCACCAGCAGAATTGGAAGAATTGCGGAAGCAGCTGGACGAACTTCTTCAGAAGGGTTACATTCATCCCAGTGTGTCTCCGTGGGGAGCACCGGTCTTGCTGGTGAAGAAGAAGGACGGTTCGCGTCGCATGTGTGTGGACTACCGGGAGTTGAATGCGGTGACCGTCAAGAATCGATATCCGTTGCCTCGTATAGATGACATCTTTGATCAGCTTGGAGGATCGAGGGTATTCTCTAAGTTGGATCTGAGGAGTGGTTATCATCAGCTGAAGGTGAGGAAGGAAGATGTTCCGAAGACAGCATTCAGGACGAAGTATGGACACTACGAGTTCGTGGTTATGCCTTTCGGTGTAACCAACGCACCCGCAGTTTTTATGAACCTGATGAATCTGATCTTCTATGACTTTTTAGACAAGTTTGTCGTTATCTTCATTGACGACATTCTGATCTACTCAAAGTCAGAGGAGGAGCATGCATCGCACTTGAGGACAGTGTTGGAGATCTTGAGGAAGCATCGGTTGTATGCTAAGTATTCCAAGTGCGAGTTTTGGCTGGACAGAGTTGCTTTTCTCGGGCATGTGGTGTCAGGAGATGGTATTTCAGTGGACCCCGAGAAGATCAAGGCTATCAGGGAGTGGCCTGTTCCGCAGTCAGCATCTGAGATCAGGAGTTTCCTTGGATTGGCTGGTTATTACCGGCGGTTCATTAAGGACTTCTCCCGTATTACCGAGCCGATGACCAGACTGACGCGGAAGGATGTACCATTTGTTTGGTCTGATGGCTGTGAGGAGGCTTTTGGTGTTCTGAAGGAGAGGCTGACGACTGCCCCTGTTCTTGCTGTGCCTGATCGGAGTGGAGGATTCGAGATCTTTTGCGATGCTTCCGGCAAGGGTCTCGGTTGTGTATTGCATCAGCATGGGCACGTGGTAGCGTATGCTTCTCGTCAGCTTAAGACCCATGAGAAGAATTACCCGACGCACGACTTGGAGTTGGCAGCAGTCGTGTTTGCGCTGAAGATTTGGAGGCACTTCCTGCTGAGTGAGAAGGTGAAGATCTTCACCGATCACAAAAGCTTGAAGTACATTTTTACTCAGAAGGAGCTCAACATGCGACAGCGTCGGTGGTTGGAGCTCATGGCAGATTATGAGATCGATCTGCAGTATCACCCTGGCAAGGTGAATGTGGTTCCGGATGCGCTGAGTAGGCTTCCGGCAGTGATGTTGTTGACTTCGCAGTGGAGATTGCAGCAAGATTTTTGCGAGTCTGGTATTGAGATTATTCTTCCTGGAGAGGCCTCTTCGTTGATGTGTATGCAGATACAGTCGACGATCGTGGATAGGATCAAGGCTGGACAGGCTGGAGACCCGAAGTTGGTGAAGATACGGGAGCAGGTGGAAGCCGGTCTGCGGACTGACTTCTTGATTCATGAGGATGGCTCGCTGAGGTATGGAGCCAGGTTGTGTGTGCCAGCTGGAGACATCAGAGAGGAGTTGTTGGTTGAGGCACACAGTTCGCCGTATTCTGTGCATCCTGGTGGTACCAAGATGTATAAGGATCTTCGCCTGAACTATTGGTGGCATGGTATGAAGAGGAGTGTGGCTCGGAGTGTAGCCAAGTGTCTGGTTTGCCAGCAGGTAAAGGCGGAGCATCAGCGTACGGCAGGGTTGCTACAACCGCTTCCGATTCCGGAGTGGAAGTGGCAACACATCACTATGGACTTTGTGACTGGACTGCCTCGGAGTCCGAAGCAGAATGACGCGATTTGGGTGATCGTGGACCGATTAACCAAATCCGCGCACTTTATTCCTTTCCGAGTAGGACAGTCCACTGAGACGCTAGCGAGGAGATATATGGAGGTAAACCCCTTTTACTTTCCATTTCTATTTCCTTTCCCTAGTTTAGATAGTGATGCAACGTGAATCGTGCAGGAGATCGTACGACTTCACGGAGTCCCTGTGAGTATCGTGTCGGACAGAGACACGAGGTTCACGTCTCAGTTCTGGCAGAGTCTGCAGAAGAGTTTGGGTACGAGTCTGAGTTTCAGCACGGCGTACCATCCGCAGACAGATGGCCAGTCCGAGAGGACGATTCAGATCTTGGAGGACATGCTGAGGGCGTGCATGTTGGACTTCAAGGGATCTTGGGAAGATCATCTCCACCATGTTGAGTTTGCCTACAATAACAGCTACCAGGCGAGTATTGGCATGGCACCTTTCGCCGCGCTATATGGGAAGAAATGTCGATCGCCACTGAGCTGGGATGACATTGGAGACAGGGAGCTGTTAGGACCTGAGATGATCGTGGAGGCAGTGGATGTTGTGAGGAACATACGGGAGAAGCTGAGGATTGCTCAGGACCGTTTCAAGCATTGGGCAGATGCTAAACGGCGTCCTTTGGAGTTTCAGCCAGGTGACCATGTGTTCCTGAAGATTTCCCCGAATCGAGGAGTGATTCGCTTTGGGAAACGAGGGAAGCTGAGCCCGAGATACATTGGACCGTTTGACATTCTGGAGAGAATTGGCGAGGTAGCCTACCGCTTAGCCTTGCCGCCATCTTTGGAAGGAGTTCACGATGTCTTCCATGTGTCGCAGCTTTGTCGGTACATCAGCGATCCATCTCATGCTGTGGATTTCTCGGAGATCACCGTTCGCCCCGATCTGACGTATGACCAGCAGCCAGTGCAGATTTTGGACAGGCGTCAGAAGTCACTCCGGAACAAGACAGTCGATCTTGTTAGGGTGATGTGGCGACACGGCTCGCCAGGAGAGTCTACTTGGGAGAGAGAAGATGAGATGAGAGAGCGATACCCACTTTTGTTCCCTGACACGTGAGTGTTAGGAAATTCCGAGGGCGGAATTTTTCTTAAGGTGGGTAGGATGTAACGACTGGTTTTTGTCTATGTATTGTCTATTATATATATATATATTGGTTGTTCTCTTCCTTGTGTGTTTTTCCCATGTTGGACATTTTCTTTCAGTTCTTTCTGATCTTCTACTTTCCGTTGCATATCATGATGGGCTTGGAGTAAGTATTTTTACGATGAGCTTCATAGCGTCCATATCTTAGAGCTAGGTTGATCTTAGAAGCCATAGGAATCTTTCCCGAAGCTTCGCGCTTCAATTCGAGACTTTTCATGACTCTTAGTTGGTTCAAGAAGGAGAACCAACCGACTAGATTGCAATCTAGTCGGTCGGCAACTCTTCAGGAACCGACTAGTTCATCTTGATTATTTCAGCTGAGTTACTGTTTCCACTTAGTCGGTCTAAGCACATCCATCGACCGACTAGTTGTGAAACTAGTCGGTTAGAACTTGTTCTCAGACCGACTAATTCTGAGTTCTTTCTGACAGCCGAGTTACTGTTTACAGTTAGTCGGTCAAAGAACGACTATCGACCGACTAGTTGAGAAACTAGTCGGTTAGAGTTTCTTCTCAGACCGACTAACTCTCAGTACTTATTGTCTATCATATTCAACCCTTAGTCGGTCAATGAACATTCACCGACCGACTAATTCCCAAACTAGTCGGTTGACGAGCCTTCACAGACCGACTAAATCTGTCTACCCTGTATTGACCCTGTTCACTGTTTGCCTTTTAGTCGGTCACAGTTGGACGACCGACCGACTAGTTCCCAAACTAATCGGTCGACCACTCTTCACTGACCGACTAATATGCACAGAAACCCTAGGTTAAGTTGCAGCCGCCGCTTATTCTTTCTATTTAAACCCTATATGTTTTCACTTCTTCCCTCACTTTTCCTAGCCGACCTTCTTCCCCAATCATTCCCCATCTTCCTCTTGCCTTTCCTCCTCCTCCCGTGCTCCCTCTCACCCCCATTGCACCGGCAACCACCCTATAGGCCGCCGGCCGACTCTAAAACCCCCCCGATTCTCCTTTTGCTCCAGTTTTTCCCCTTCATTCTCCCATCTCCAGATCCGTTATATCTCAGCCGTCAGCAGATCTCTTCAGCTGTAGTTTTCCCGGGATCGCTTCTTCCGTTGCCGTGCTAGATCAGATTTGGCGACGGCAATCCGGATACGTCGAGATCCTCTCCTACCTGCAGATTCATAGGCGTCTTTGATCGTCGTTTCTTCCGCTTCATATACGGTTAGTGATCTACCCTTAATCTTCCCATAACCCACACTATAAATTTAGAAAACCTAATAAAAATGGATTACTAGATGTTGTAGGATTCCACTACAAATCCGGATTAGATCATCCAATTCTGATTTTCTGTTTTGCCATAACAGTGACCCATCCCCGTAGAATAGCGATTTTTGAGACGACTCTCGTCGATCAACAACCTCGGTACCAGGCAAGTGAAACTTGCCAACCTTGTTTTAGGCCATGCTTTAGGCCATTTCCTTGCTTTTAGCGTGAAAGAGACTAGACCGTGAAATGATAGCGGTCTAGGCGCAATTTCAAGTTCTAGCTTGACAACGAAGCTAGAACTGCCTTTTGTCATGTCATGTCATGCATTTGCCTGTCACGTTTAATTTCTCTAACGGTACACATTTTTATTTAAATATCTGCCATGCATTTGCATTTTTACATGTCATCTGATTTGCATGTTGCATCGTAGCACACGCTACAAAATACTTGTACAATCCTTGTTTCCGGCTAGGCACCTGCTATGCGGGCATAACCCTACGCCATACTTGTTAAAAACACTTCCTGGCTCGTGATCCAGAAGCGGGCCACATGTGTTGGTTGAAAACCAAAGCCCGATACACGTGGAGGGGTAGGGATAAACGATCACTTGAGCGTAAGAGTTGGCCCGTACAGCCTCTCTAGCCAAAAGGCGGAATCTCTGTGCACGACGTGCTACTAGACTAGGACATTCCTTGTGAATGTTTACTTGTTTCCATGTCATGTTATTTGTTTCCATGCCATGTTCTTATCTGCCATGCTATCATATATGCCATGTCATAACTGCTGTTTACTTTACTTGCTGCACTCATTATATAAATGTCATGTCATACCATACTTTAGAATTGCTAGGTTGCCTTTACTTTTCTACTAGTTTCCTTGCACAAAGTCTTGTAGACTTTGCTGACATGTGCCCCTTCTCTTTGGGTGTCGCATGTTAGTTGCTGAGCCAGAGACCGCAGTTGAGGGCGACGAGTTCGTGGAGTTCGTGCCTGATTCCACAATTGACGTTGAGTACGAGGACACTGGTGACCAGTCTTAGTTCTCTCCGCAGTTTCTTTGTTAGTGTTGTAGTTTGGCGGTGAGTAGCACCATCTTGTTAGTTGCTTTCCTTGTTGGCCATGCTGGGCTCTTTTTAGACTCTTTTGTTAGCCTGGTGGCTTTTCTGGTGGTTGTTGAACTTTTATTTGGACATTTGAGATTAATAATTTATATTTGTCTCTTTCTATTATTCTTGTCTTTGTTCCGTGTCACATTACAGGGATCTGCGTGGTATTTCTAGACGCTTTACAGGCTGAGAGCCTCACAGCTCCCAGCCTGAGCGGGCCTCGTCACGCCTCGCCTCCATTTTAGGGAAGCGGGTCGTGACAGTGACACAACTGTCTCAAATTTAATGACATTTTATTAAGGTATGTATTCCAACATGCTACAACATTTATGCATTGAAATATACGTACCACAACAAAGTAGAAACTACATCTAAATATTTTGCAACATCACAATTTTTGCACTGGTAAGCAATTCAAGCACTGGACTATACTAGGGATACATGGATTCCCACCATGAAAAAATTTCAACTTTATTGCCATTTATGAGCTGCTCTATCAGCTGTATCAGCGTAACTTGCTGCAACTATCTTGGCCATCTGTCACATGTATGTGTTGAAGAAGAATCAGTGGTGAACACGTAACAACGCATAATTAAGTAAAAATATTGTATGGGTAGACTTAGAATAAGATAGAACATTTATTATCATCAAGCAGTGATGTCTGCAACTAAGGATCAAAGAACATATACAAGCAGTGAAGTCTGCAATGAAGCGGGTGTGCATGGAAGGTGATAGCTTCAATGACGACAAACAGAACATAAGAAGGAGCAAAGAACATCTTCGAATCAATATATATGTGATGTGTTCAATTTTGGCATCACGTCACTTGCCGCTAGTATATTGTCCATCTTTGAGTGTTGAGGACGCAGCATGATGAAGGAAAAAATAGAATGTTGTAGAGAAAATATCATATAATTTGATTCAGATAGAATAAGATAGAATAATATCATCAAGAAGTGTAGTGGTTGAAGAGGGCTTGTGGGAAGGGAAGCCATTTATAGACGAATTGGAATGCCATTGGATGAGGATGAGACTATAGTAGAGTTACTGGGAGGCAACACAAGAGACCCCGTGAGTCCACATCAAATTGCTTGTGATTATACAAAAGAATACTCGTGAATCTACATCAAATTGTTAGCAGCCAGTGTTGTTCCTAATAATGTATGATCGTTGTGGTGTGCGCTGAGAAAAATTGACAGCCTCAAACAAAATAGCTTAACGCGCACAACCGGCAAAAATATGGCCGTTGTGCGCGGAGAGCAAATTATTTATGGTTTATCAAAACTGCTCAGAGCGCAAAACGGGCATATAGTTTGACCGTTGTGCGCATTGAGCAATAGGTATTTTGGATAAGACAATTGTTCAATCGACGTAAGTAAGAGTAATATTTCACCAACAATTTTGTAAACTTGTTTCAGCAGCGTAATGCTGGATATAGCAGAATACATTGACATCACAGAGAGATTGTCCATCACGATATACATCACCACTCCTTTAACGAATCCGATGCTTTCTCTATTCGATGCATTAGTTGAAAATTTTTCTCGTAGCATGGTTTTTGTTCGACGCGCACATTGGTTAAAAATCTGGACAAATTTTACATGACGTTGTATGCTTGGAGTTATTTTATTCGAATGTAACCCTGTTTTCATCGACGCACACAACGAGGTATACTTTTACCTGTTCTCGCGTTGATTAATATTAAGTCAAAAATAAAATCTGTTACCCCATGCGCACAATCCGTAGTGCGCACTGAGTAATAAAACTCTTCTCTAACCTGTTTTAGTACCACGTACAACGCGTTATAATTTAGGAAGAGTGTGTGCTGAATATAATCTTATGTATATTCACGATCACTGCTTTGTAAACTCACGGGGTCTCTTCTGTAGACTCACGGTCACTCTACTGTAGACTCATCCTCATCCAAGGCCAGTCTAATTCGTCTATAAATGGCTCCCCTGCCCGCAAGCCCTCTTCAACCTCTACACTTCGAGTGACGTTTATCAGGCATGGGGAAGAAGTAACGCTACACTCTACAGTAGACTCATCCTCATCCAGGGGCAGTCCAATTCGTCTATAAATGGCTTCCCTACCCACAAGACCTCTTCAACCACAACACTTCGAGTGATGTGAAAGGCATGATGACAGGTCAAATAGTTTTGTTGGCTTACACGAGGAGTAGCCCCTGACCGTCCATGCTGTGAAGTCTTCTAAATCATCCCCGACGGTATAGTTGGCTCGCCCCGTAAGGGGGTGGACACCCGACCGTATAGCCGAGTAGACCACGAGGGCAAAGTAAGCTCATTATCGATATATCATTATAAATGTGCTAAAACTGGATCTCTTTAAAACTGTATCTTTGAAAACTGATTTATCTTGTATTTTAGTTCAAAATGCAGCTATTGTGGCTTTGAATTCCTAGGTCTGCAGGTCCAAACTAAAACTTAATACCCAAAGTTTTAATTATGAGCGTATGAGGATGATGCCTATCATTCGAGAAATCTATATGCTGCTGCCGATCTCATATCTTATAATTTATCTGTTGCAGCAGGTCACACCAACTGTCAAGAAATCATTCCAGAAAATGTTTCCATTCAACAAAAAATATCCCCAAGTACAACGAACAAAAATGAGAAACAAAAAAGGGTTCGATCCACTAATGATGTAGGAGCTCGTGAAGAGGCATCCCGAGGCGATTCGTCTTCTCCCGAACCAGTAGGCTGCCCAGGGACAACAGGAGGTTGGGGAAGCATTCTTCGGACCCATTCCTTGAACGCTATGAAACCCTCCCGGAAGGACCTCTCAATCTTCGTAGCTAAAATGTCCAAGAACGCCCGGAATCCCTCACGGAGAGACTCCGCGATCCTCGGAGCCAGGACATCCCCATAACCCCTCTTAACCTCAGCTACGAGCCGAGCATGGTCCACTTCCCGCAGGGCGCCTATATCGGCCCAAAGAGCACCTTTCTCCTTTCTATGCACCTCCCGGGCGAGGGACAGTGCATCCTCAGCATACTTGGCCGATCTCTCGGCGATAGCCAGAGCCTCCGTCAAACTTCCCACCTACGAGGTGAGCTCTGCAACTCTCAGTTTGAACTGGTGGGCCTCCTTGGCTGATTGCTCAGCCGCCTCAGCCCTCGGGCACTCCTGCGCCAATGCCACCTTAAGACCATCTACCTTCTCTGAGAAGCGATGCGCCTCTATAGCAATTGTGGACACCTGCGAGACCGAAGGGGTGAATGTCGCCCTCAACAAAACAGTAGTAGAAGAAGAAAGGGAACAACATGTTGGATATTCCATACCAGAGATCTGCCAGTTTCCTGGAAGGAACCCCCTCTAACAAGGAGCGGTCACTCGGAAGGATAGATCCCTGTGCCAGCTGGACAGCCACGCCAGCTGGACCACTCTCACTCTTCTTCTTCTTCCCCTCGGGACCTTCAGACCACGAGTGAAAGCGTCTCTTCCTCTCCTCCTGATTCCCGGTTAACACACGGGAACCCTGCTCGACGGCCGCCACGGCCCCATCTCCGAGGTCGAGACCGGCGGGAGCATCAATCTGATCCGCCACGAAGGGAGAAGGTTCGGCCGTGCCCAAGGGCGGAGGGGGAGGAACGCCCACCTGCCTTGACACCCCAATCGGTGGGTCACCCGCAAGAATGTCCTCCCCCACAGTGCGACCAGGCCCATGGTTAGAGCAATCCACCGACCACCCGAATATCCTCGTCGCCGAGGGTTGAGTTGCTGAACAGAAATCCCGATGTCACGCCCCGCTTCCCAAAACTACAGAGGCGAAGCATGACTAAGGTCCGCTTGGGCCAGAGCTGTGAGGTTCGGACCCAATAAGCGTCTGTGAGGTACCGAAGATAGAAACAAACAGGTTCTTGCATATATAAAAATTCGTAACAACAGAAAGTACTGAAAGGAAATGCATTCATTTTATTCCATCAAGATATCCAGAAGTACAAGAGTTTAACAAAGGAAGTAATACCCAGCATGGCAACACGCAGAAAGTAAACTACTGGTGCAAGCACTCAACCTAGGCAGAAAAGTAAACGGTGTTACGCACCCGAACTAGAAAGCAGGAAAAACCCTGAACTGCAACGGTGAGGGACCTCTAGGACTGGTCCTCGTCAAGTACGTACTCCGGGTCGACGTCCTCTGGTTCCACGTACTCAAGAATGTCCGGCTCGCCCATTTACTCTGGCTCAACATCGGACGTACATCACCCAAGAGAAAAGGAGCTGTACGTCAGGTAAAGTCTACAAGAAAGTGTGAGAGACTCTACTGCAAGTGTAAGATAATTTAAGAGCAACGTTTTACTGGTTGATTAATATGCTATTGTTTTAACATGACAGTCATACTATGCAAGAAGTAAAACGGTGCAGGAAAGTAAAACGTGATAGGCAGTAGCCGTAGCGTGTGCTACTAGCTATGAGACTAAACTAGACGGGACAGAACAAGACAAGAAGTACCGTTTGTGTCACAAAGGTTCACCCCTTTCGGTCCGTACCGAGGGAACGCTCAACCTAGTGCACATGACAAGACAAGACAAGAAGTGTGTCACTAAGGTTTACGCCTTTCAGTCTGTACCGAGGGAACGCTCAACCTAGTGCACGGGACAAGAGAAGACAAGAAGTGTGTCACTAAGGTTCACGCCTTTCGGTCTGTACCGAGAGGAACGCTCAACCTAGTGCACGGGACAAGACAAGACAAGAAGTGTGTCACTAAGGTTCACGCCTTTCGGTCTGTACCGAGGGAACGCTCAACCTAGTGCACAACTCTAGACAAGACAAGACTGAGGGTGACAAGAGAGATCCACGCCTTTCGGTTTGTGGGTGGCCAAACCCGCCAAGCCGAGGGAATGCTCAACCTTCCTCCACCCAAAGTGCTCAAGACAAAACAACCAGAGGTCACCCTCGCATGGAGGGCACTTGAAACGCCCGTAGGCTTTTGTGACATGACATGACAGAGTTGAGGAGTTGTTCATTCTAGGGTGTCCACACGCACGCACACACAGAATAACCCTAAGGTGTCAGTTGTTGTTGTTGTTGTGCTTAGACTTCATCGTCAAGTCTAAGCTGTCAAGGGGGGTACCTGATGCTATCATTTCACGCCCGGTTCTCTTTAAATGTACTCTAACATTCTAAGAATGAGATAGCCTAAACGTGGTCGTAAGAGTACAAATGTAAACACTTGCCTGTTTGAGTCGGTTTGGGGTGTCCAGGTGATCATGATGAGGGCGAGATTTATCTGCGTCATTTAGATCAAATAAAGATAATTTAACCAATGAACTAATATTAAGTATCCCGTTATAAAATTCTGTTTACACACTAAAACTTATAGGTGTTAACGACAGCTAGAGTATTGGTTTAACTACTAATATTTTAACATTAAATATTATTAACTAACATATTTGTTACTAGCTAACATTATAAATGGTTAAGTTACTACAACTAACTTATATTATTTAACGTTTAGCTAAGTTGTAATATTAACATTACATACATACAAAAACTTAGTGCTAATATTATCATATAAAAAAAGGTTGTAAAGTACTGCTACTACTAACAACCTATATGTTCATTAATATCATAATATACTGTTCTAGTCTGGGGACTTGTGTTAATTAACTATTAATTTATTAGTTATAAGCAATCAGGAAACTGTTTGCTCATGCTAATGCCGTACTAGCTAATATTATTGACCTATTACAAGTTCCAACCTATCACTAGGCAGGTACAGTTCCATAAGGCAACAAATATATACGATTAAAAGACGATACATAAAAACTAACTAAAGTACTATTGTCATAACAACTAATCTCGTGTATTATGAAGCTTACATGCATCAACCAACATATATGAAGCACTCACAGATTGTTCTCTTAGTGCATGGATGATAAAAAAAACTTACTGATTTAAAAACTGACAGAACTAACTTGTGAGTTTTTTTTGGCAAGTTATGGATATAGCGTACTATCAGCATGTGGCTAGTATTTGCATTGGAACCCACAACCTACCCAAGGTCCATTTGTTTTATTAGTATGCATGGGTACTCAGATTCAGGTTCAAATTAATAAATAAAACCAGTACTTATACCCCATATACGATCTGAAGGCGTTAAGGAAAACGACTTACAGTAAGTCGCTCGTTTCCTTTGCGACTTGCAGGTGGCGTGCGGCTGAGAGGGACGGCGAGGGAAACTATAGTGCGACGTCGGGCTCGCCAAAGGACATCGGTGATTGGACAGGAGGCTGAGCGACGGGGTCGAGGCTTGAACGAAGGACATGTGTGGTGAGCTGGGGGGGTGGTTGCAGCGGGGATGGTTGCCTCGGGGATGGTTGCAGCGGCGGGAAGACTTGGGTGCGACTGTCGGTCGTTGAGGCTGTCGTGTGGGGCGGGCCGTAGGCTACGGCCTGAGATGGAGTCGGCGCCGTGAGGGAGATGTTGGATATGGACGACATGTATACACCCATGAGGGGATGTATGAGGGTCTATGGACCTCGGATGTCGCGTACATGAACGCATGTGCGAAGGGAACCTTTTCATGTGTGAAAAGGACCACTCGATAAGTGGAAAAAGTCACTTGATAAGTGCATAAAGGCACTTGATAAGTGCATAAAGGCACTTGATAAGTGCATAAGGAAGAGGATAAGGAATAGTGCTAATATAGGCTAATAAGCTTATATGTAGTTATTTCCTACAATAACTACCCCCAAGGCCTATAAATAGGACCCAATGGTATGGCTTTTAAGGCTAATCCTTCATGCCATAAGTTTTCATAAGGCAACCTTCTTTCCTCTTCTCCCTTCCATTAAGTTCTTCTTCCAAATAGAGATTTAGACGGTGAAACGCTGCTTCGATCCCCTGTGACGAAGTACCGACAGTTGTGGCGAATCCAAGGGCGAAGTTCAGAGATTATAGCGAAGTGTACGCTAACGTAAGTCTCCTCTCATTCGATCCTCTATCATCGCATGATGGGATCCTACATTGGTATCAGAGCCACACGGGTTCACCCCGGTCTCACCGATGAATGACGCGTTGTCTCTTTCACGAATGAGTTTCCTTCCATTATGGATATGGTAGGAGCGCATCGTGACGGAGAGAACGCAAAAGTTGTTCTTTTCACGTTAGGGTTTTTTGCCATTACGGATATGCCAAGAACTCTCCGTGACGGGAAGAACTGACCGTTCATCTCGCCAAACTCGCACTCCTCATGGATGCTGAGTCTCCATTCAATAGGGAATGTGAACTCTCTTCATGTAGAGCGTGAAGTTTGCGGTCTTGAAGGTGTGTTATTTTTTTTGGCACATGGCCATTAAAGCATAACCACTTTCTCGATGAACGGGTGTCTCATCGGAGAAGAAGGTGGTTTCAAAACTTCTCATCGGAGAAGATCAACACGTATCTCTTTGGTGCATGATGCACCCCCTCCCCATTGGGGAAGGGGTTGGCTTCGGCCAATGACAACCAAGACCACCACCCCATAGGGGGGGTGTGCGGCCGGACTCCAAGGAGGCCGGCCGGCCAGGGCCTCGGCCAGGACGAGGCACCCTGGCCGGCCCTGGCCGGCCCCGGCCTCGGCCAAGGCAGAGGCCCTGGCCGAGGGGCCAGGGCCCTGGCCGGCCCTGGCCTCGGCCAGGGTAGAGGCCCAGGCCAAGGGGCCAGGGCCCTGGCTGGCCCTGGTCTCTGCCAGGGCCAGGGCCAGCCCTGGCCTCTGCCCGGCCAAGGCCGGCCCTGGCAGAGGCCAGGGCAGAGGCGCCCTGGCCTCTGCCGGCCCTGGCAGAGGCCAGGGCACCTCTGCCCTGGCAGAGGCCAGTGCCAGGCCAGGCCGAGGAGCCCTACGGTACCGACGGCCTCGGCCCCGGCCACCTGCATGGCCGGCCCCTACGGTGCCGGTGGCAGTTGCCTGAGACAAAGCTCCCTGCGTAGGGGGAGGGCCTGGATCTCTACGGGGGTGGAATCCGACCTTGGCACGGCCACGGCTCGACCCCGGCAATGGCCGGGGCAGGCAACTACCTCCCGCTGCAAAATACGTTTGCAAAATACGTTTTCAAAACACGTTTTTTCAAAAACGCTTTTTCGCTGCAAGTACTATAAGAGTACTATTGTTTGATAAGTGATGGGGAAATATTGAAAGTTGTTCTAGATGGTGATTGGCATCGTAATGACCTTTCCGATTCTAAAGCAACATCTTCAATATTTTTCGAAAGTAACTTATCAAATATAAAATTTTATGCAATGTTTTTGATCGAATTTTTTCTTATGTCTTTTGCAGCATTTTAAAACTAAAATGTCTTCCGCTACTAAGAACATCGTCGCTGAGTTAAACAAAGGTGAAAAACTCAACGGCGATAATTACAAACTATGGTCCATGAAGATACAATATGTTCTAGAGGAGCAAGACGTGCTCGAAACTCTGAAGAACATAATGATTAAACCCGAGTTAGGAACTACGGCCCAACACAGAAGAGAGAAGGAAGCTTTCGATGCTTGGTCTCAGAAGAACAAAATTGCTTGCATTACGTTGCTGTCAAGTATGGCAGACGACATAATGCGAATCTTCCGAGAATATGACCTAGCTATGGACATATGGTCCAAGCTAGAGGAGAAGTTTGGTGGCACCTCGGTGACCAAACTTTGATCTTTAACTATAAAATTCGATTCGTACAAAAAACGTCCAGATCATTCCATGGGAATGCATCTGCGACACATGGCGAATCTTATTTCAGAGTTAAAGGATGTAGGTCATATGATTACTGATGAGCAACAAATCCAAACGGTCATACGTTCCCTACCAATCGAATGGGACAACATGAAGATGCATCTCACTCATAATGAGAGCATCAAGAACTTCAACGATGTTTCTAAGCACCTCGAGTTAGAGGAAGAGCGGCTTGCGGCCGCCAAGCCAAGTGTAGAAGTGCACATGGTTGCTAGTTCCTCACACGGGGGAAAGAAACGTAAACATCACTCGGAGTTTGCTCATGAGTATAAAAAGCAAACAATGTCTACCAAGAAACCCAAACAAAAGGGTGGGAACAAGAAATGGCACAAGAAGAAAGACTTGAAGAAGATCAAGTGCTTCAAGTGCAACAAGTTAGGTCACTTTGCCCGTTCATGTATGGATGGAGGTGACAAGGTAACTTGTAATAATACTAGTTACATATGTGTTTCTAGTTCAATATTTCTTGTAGAATCTAATCCCTTTTGGATAATTGATTCAGGTGCCACCGACCACATAGCAAGGGACAGACGGTCCTTCGTGGAGTATCACCGGATACCCCAAGGAACGAAGTGGATATATGTAGGAAACAACACACGTGTTGAAGTGAAAGGCATTGGGACGTGTAAGCTTGTCTTAGAAAACGGCCTCACTATCTTACTACATGATGTTCTCTTCGCTCCGGATATTCGAAGGAATATAATATTTGTGGTCGTCTTAATGGGTCTTGGTTATAGTTGGTTCTTCCATAATTGTAATGTGGATTTGTCTTGTAATAATTCTGTAATTGGTTCTGGGTATGTTTTCAAAGGATTCATTGTATTAAATACGATGTATGATTCTTCAAATTTTAATGAAAATTTCCTTGTTACAAATTCTTCGATTTATGAATCAGATGTAATTTATTGGCACGCAAGGCTTGGTCACATTGGACCAACACGTATGGATAGACTTGCCAAACGTGGCCTTCTATCCAATGTTTCAAAGGTCGAAATGTCGACTTGCGAACATTGCCTTGTAGGGAAATCTTGTCGCAAGCCATTTGGAACCGGCACAAGTGCCGAGGTTCCATTACAACTCATCCATTCGGACATATGTGGTCCGATGAATGTCAAGACAAGACGCGAGAAGTCCTACTTCATCACTTTTATTGATGATTTCACCCGATTCGGACATATCTATTTGATATCCCACAAAAGTGAAGCATTAACCTGCTTTAAAAACTATATGAGTTTAGTGGAAAATCAATTAGATAGCAAGATTAAGGTCTTACGAACCGATATAGGCGGTGAATATCAATCAGCAAGTTTTAAGGAACTTTGTGATGATAGGTGCATAGTTCATCAAATAACTATGCCTTATACTCCACAACAAAATGGTGTTGCTGAAAGGAGAAATAGGACTTTAATGGAAATGGTCCGTTCAATGATGGCGCAAGCTAACTTGCCAATCACCTTTTGGGGTGATGCATTATTGACGGCTACTTTCATCTTGAACCGCGTACCCTCGAAATCAGTTAGCTCCACTCCTTATGAGTTGTGGAACCAAAGGTCTCCTGACTTAAGCATTTTAAAACCTTGGGGGTGTGCATCCTACGCATATATTTCCTCCCATAAGTATGGCAAACTTGGGCCAAGGGGGAGGAAATGTATCTTTATACGATACGCAGAAAACTCCAAAGGTTATGTTTTCATTGGTCAGGAAGACAATGGAGGACTGATTGAATTTGAGTCGAGGGATGTTACTTTCTTGGAAAATGAGTTTCCAAGATAGGGCGAGATAAGTCAGGACTTATCTCTATTTGAGATTTATGATCAAGAAGGATTACCTCATTCGAGTGGGAGAATTCTTGGTGAAGACGAAAATACGTTTCAACCTTCACCAATGGATGATACGAATTATGCGAATCCTATTCCATATAGGAATAATGATCCAAGTGGGAGCAATTCTAATCACATTCCAAGTGGGAGTAATATTAGAATTGATCCAACTTCGAGTCAACACGGACTTGAAGAATCTCAAATGCGACGTAGTAGTCGTACAAGGTTAGCTCCTCTAAGATTTGAGGATGAATTCCCACAAACCTTTATGACTTTACTACAAGAAGATGACGAGCCTGCTACTTTCAAACAGGCCGTATCATACCCTGCAAAAGACAAATGGATGGAAGCGATGAAGGATGAATTAGAATCCATGAAAATTAACCGAGTCTGGGACTTGGTTAACTTACCCAGAGGACGTAGAGCTATTGGAAACAAATGGGTTCTTAAGATCAAGCATAAGGCTGATGGTTCTATAGACAGATATAAAGCTCGCCTTGTCGCGAAAGGTTTTACGCAACAGGAAGGGATAGACTACGAAGAGACCTTCTCACCTGTTGTTCGTTTTACCTCGATTCGCTTGATTCTGGCTTTGGTAGCTTGCTTAGACCTCGAATTACATCAAATGGATGTAAAGACTGCCTTTCTCAATGGAGAATTGGACGAGGAGATCTATATGGAACAACCAACAGGGTTTGTAAAAGAAGGAAATGAACATAAGGTTTGTAAACTTCGTAAGTCCATATATGGTCTTAAACAATCCTCGAGGCAATGGTATATACGATTTCAAGAAGTTGTCTTATCAAATGGTTTTACCATGCTTGATGAAGATAACTGTGTATATATCAAGAGGATCAAAAGCAAGTATGTTATTATGTCTCTATATGTAGATGACATTTTAATAGCCGGAAATGACAAGGGCTTTGTGATGGATATCAAGGCTAGGCTTTCATCAGTATTTGAGATGAAAGACATGGAAGAAGTCGCATATATCATTGGAGTTAAGATTTCAAGGAATCGTTCGAAGAAACTTCTTTCTCTTTCACAAGAGACTTATATAAAGAAGGTTCTAGAACGTTTTAATATGTAGGACTGTAAGTCCATTGATACTCCTATAAGCAAATGCGATAATTTATGTCTGAAAATGTGTCCAAAGAACCAAAAGGAAAAGGAAATTATGGAAAAAGTTCCATATTCCAGTGCAGTTGGTAGTCTTATGTACGCTATGATGTGTACAAGACCGGACATCTGTTTTGCCGTTGGAATGGTAAGTCGTTACAAATCCAATCCAGGGCAAGCACACTGGAAAGCGGTTAAGAGGATAATGCAGTATCTTAAAGGGACTGCGGACTATGCTTTATGCTATCAAGGAAATGCCTTGAGGCTCGAAGGCTACACTGATGCTGATTGGGCGGGTGATCTCGATGAGCGATGATCGACCTCAGGACATGTTTTTCTACTCGGATCTGGTGCAATATCCTGGAGTAGCAAAAAGCAATCCTGCATCGCACTTTCAACTATGGAAGCCAAATTTGTAGCATTTAGCATGGCGGTCCAAGAAGCTGTTTAGCTTAGGAGATTCTTAGACAAGCTAATTGATGCAAGTGACTCAGGTGCTGTACCAATATACAGTGACAGTCAAGCATCTATAGCCTATGTCAAAGATCCAAAATTCCATTGTAAGACCAAACACATTGATATCCGCTACAAATTTGCAAAAGACTATGATAAGAACAAGGAGGTAGACATTAGGTACATATCTACTCATGAGATGATAACGGATCCGCTTACGAAGGCGATCCCCAGAGATGTGTTTTACAAACACTTATCATCTCAAGGATTGCGTAAGAGCTGAGTTGTATCAATGTATTCCCATGTCTATGAAAGATCAAATTTAATAAAAGAATAAGTTCTTTTCGACATTGCATATGAGTTTCCTGAAAATGTTTGTGTACATTTCTTTTAATCTCAGCTATATTTTCCAGTATGTCGGACAGATTGAGGTTGGCTCTCTCACATGAGCAACCGCTTTTATTCTATCAGACGGATAAAGATAAAGATGAGACCTGTTTAAAGTCAAAATCGTCAGACGGATGATTTAGAGTCATGACTTAAACAAAATGGTCGTATGAAAGATCTGCATCATATGGATGCTTACAAAAGATCTAAGAAGATTTTTTGAAATCTTATTTGTCTGTTGCGGGATGTGGGTCCAGGAAATTAATGAGTACTAAAAGGGACTCAAAGTCAGACATTGTGGTGTCTGATCATCATCCTTACAACATCATTAAGACATACGCTCCCTGGGAAAGGAGTGATGTTGTAATACGTATTCATACTACGTATGCATTTGACCATTGGGTTAGAATAGTAATTGTGTTTACTATTATGTGAGACCCAAAGACCACATGGGTCTTAAACTTCTTACCCTTATGGACTCTAATTGGTTCCTTTAGATTTGACTAGGTGATCGATGTCTTAGCATGTTGCTTGTGGACTATGGTCAATTCGGTCCAGCGGGGCATATTAGAAAAGCGAGTTAAGTCAAGATCGAAAGGATCTCAAGAAGAGGAAGATTAATTTCATATTCACATTTGGACTTTAGAGATTCAAAGCTGGCCATCCAATTGTAATCCAGATGGGATTCAATTGTTGAATATAAAGTAAAAGAAATGTGAAGAAATAATCTAGGGTAAAACATGCGTTGATCTACTCAACTTTGCACCCCAAGGAGTGTTGTGTATCTCTAACAAGTGCACAACAGCGGACTCTATGCGCATGATGGTCACACGGTCTATTTCTCAGTATGATAAACAGAAGAACTAATGGAAAAGATGTTTCCTTACAATCCCCTCAAGTGTGAGTGGGAGATGTTGGATATGGACGACATGTATACACCCATGAGGGGATGTATGAGGGTCTATGGACCTCAGATGTCGCGTACATGAAAGCATGTGCGAAGGAAACCTTTTCATGTGTGAAAAGGACCACTCGATAAGTGGAAAAAGTCACTTTATAAGTGCATAAAGGCACTTGATAAGTGCATAAGGAAGAGGATAAGGAATAGTGCTAATATAGGCTAATAAGCTTATATGTAGTTATTTCCTACAATAACTACCCCCAAGGCCTATAAATAGGACCCAAGGGTATGGCTTTCAAGGCTAATCCTTCATGCCATAAGTTTGCATAAGGCAACCTTCTTTCCTCTTCTCCCTTCCATTAAGTTCTTCTTCCAAATAGAGATTTAGACGGTGAAACGCTGCTTCGATCCCCTGTGACGAAGTACCGACCATTGTGGGGAATCCAAGGGCGAAGTTCAGAGATTATAGCGAAGCGTATGCTAACGTAAGTCTCCTCTCATTCGATCCTCTATCATCGCATGATGGGATCCTACGGGAGAAGGGAAGGCGGCAACGTGGTTGACTGGGCAGCGAGGTGATGACCGGTGAGAGTGGTGGCCGGCCGTTCGCAGTCGTTGAGATGAAGAGCGAGGGAAGAGGGGCGACAATGTCTTTTGATGGCCGGAGGGAGATTGGTCGGAGGTGGAGATCAGAGCGTTGGAGGGCGGCGATGAGTTATAGGTGGGTGTGAGGATGTTGAAGTCGACGACGAGGCGAGGCAGATCTGGTCGGAGGGAGGAACTGAGGGGGAGTCGGAGTTGATGGGCTCGGGTTCGGCATTGGGAAGAAGATGAAGAAATAGGTGGGTTGGTTGCCCGTGTCCTTTGGAAGGAAGAGGGAGCTGTTAGGTGGCAGGGGAGTGGAGATGAGGTGACTAGGTTTTCTTTTAGAAATAGGGGTTTGTTTAACTTTGTAGGGGGCTAGGATGTTAGGTTGAAGGAAAAGAAAAGGAGTCTGCTGATTCCCTTTTCGTTTTCTCTTCTGTTTTTATTTCATAGAGTAGGGTTTTCTGAGAAGAGAGAGATGCGAACATGGGTGGTTAGGTTGTTGTGTGGGATAGGAAATGGGAAGGGTGGAGATCACATGGGGGGTGATGGGATGACGTGGGGAGAGATCAGGGGAAACATAGTTAGGATTTGATATTTATGGGATTTGATTTATTAAGCGTATTTGAAGTGTTGAATTTTTAAACCCTAGGAGAAATTTTAGTATTAAATTCAATGGGGGTAGCGGGTTAGACAAACGACGTCCGAAAAATACAATAAAAGAATACCGGGACGATTGTGACATCGCGAAGGCTGTAAATACGGGATTCGGTCACGTGCTAAGCCTACCAATAACAATAATAAACATAAAGTACGAAAAATACACATACAGAGCAACATACATACAAAATACGCACGGTCGGAACGCGACCGTTACACCCGACCCGCCATCTGAGCAAAAAAGATGAAAATCAGGGTAACAAGCAATGGGACAAGCAGAATTTAAAAGGCCAATGGCTTTATACGGAAGGTCACTTCGAATTCAAGCCGTCAGAAGGGGACGCGTGTCAAAGTCTCACAGAAGGCGGCACTTCAAATCCCACTCCCTAAGGGCGGGAGAATTCCAACTTCGTGCTACTGGCCTTCATTCAATGCGATTGCCTAAACTGAAGTGTACGTCAAATACACACGAATCACATTCCCTCGGACCGAGCCGTCAAAACCTGAACGGCCCTGAGCGATGGCGGGCAGTTGATCCAACACACACAAAATGGGCTAAGACGAAACGGGTCAATTCCCTGATCCAAGCTCATGGGCATTGTTGGAATTAGGTACCAGCCCAAATTGTGTTGAATATTGGACTCCCCGGATTTGGTTTTGATGATGAGCAAACATAAATAATTCATGAACTAACATTTTGTGAGCGCAGTATTGGAGATCGTCGCCAATTTCACGAGAATATTCAAAGCGACATCTCAACACTTCCAAAAGCTCGTATTCAAGCCTAAAGCTTCGTTGAAGCTCCTGCAGCGCTTTGGAAGTTATGAAAATTCAATCGAAGCTCTCAAAGACCGTTTATTAAGGTTTTATTTATAGTCTTTTAGTTTCGATTGATAGAATGTTAAGCCTTGAGTATATCTTACGTTTCTATCTTCATTACGCTCATTTCGTAGCTCTAGGATTCTTGCACAAGTTCATTCTAACTTCCTCGAAGCGTCGCGCTTCGATTCGGACTTTGTTGTGCATGTTAGTTGGTACAAGAACAAGTACTGACCGACTAGATGGTGATCTAGTCGGTCGGCAACTGTTCTTGGACCGACTAGTTTGATTCCTTAATTTCTTGGACTTTACTGTTTACAGTTAGTCGGTCTACGTTGAATCACCGACCGACTAGTTTGTGAACTAGTCGGTCAGTGATGCTTCTTTGACCGACTAGTTGTGACTTACTGTTCACTCTAAATTTCTCCTAAGCTACTGTTTACCGTTAGTCGGTCTAAGAACGTTTGATGACCGACTAATTGACAATCTAGTCGGTCAATTTTTGTTCTTAGACCGACTAAGTCAACTTGCCTTCAGACTAAGTTGTTTTGCCTCTTAGTCGGTCTACGTTCATTGGATGACCGACTAGTTGTGAAACTAGTCGGTCAGAAAGTGTTCTTGGACCGACTAGATGTCTAGGTCTGAAATTCTCTTTCTTCTCAGATCTACTCTTAGTCGGTCCACGTTGTTTGGCTGACCGACTAGTTGATGAACTAGTCGGTCAGTGAGTGTTCTTTGACCGACTAATTCTCACAGATTTCTTTCCGTTGGAGATTGACCTATCTTGTTTTTATGGGACCCTATAAATACGAACCTAGGTCATTTCTATCTTCAATAGAGCTGCCATTAAGAGATTCATTGAGTTCTAAAGTGATAGCTATTCTCCCTCAAATCTAAAGCTCTCTTCCTCACAAGAAACCCATTCTCTCTCATTTCTAGATCTAGAGAGAAGCTTGTTCTTGGTGAGCTCTTCAAGCTATTGCTTGATTCAAGTTTCCAAATCTTCCCTAGGCACCCATTGCTGCTCATTTCCTTGGTGCTAGGGTTTGGTAACTTCATCTTCCTCAAATCCTTCATTCCACCTATTGGGTAAGAAAAACTCAAGGTATAGGATTTTGTGGTAAGCTTGTTTATTTCATATAAACTCTTTTATATTGCTTGTTGGTTCTCTCGGTTGTGAGAGAAGGTTGTGATCCCGGGTTGTGGGATTCACGTTTGCTATTGCATGTATGATTTGATCTTGTGAAAGTTTTTCACAAGATATTCATAGTGGAAATCTTGAGTTAGGGTTTCTAACTCAAGTATCCGGAGGGGATCCGGGTGGTTGGGACGTAGGATCACCGGGAACAAGTCGGGGAGACTTGGGTGGATCCGAACCCATTAACATCGTTTGTTAGCATTGTCAATTTCGTTGTCGTCGTTCAATTTAAGCTTCCGCAAATTGATTTGGTAGTTGATTGCAATTTAATTTGGAATTATACTCCTTATTATTTTAAAGTACTATTCACCCCCCCTCTAGTACTTGTGCAGTAGCTGGTAGGGCATTACATTTGGTATCAGAGCCAGATACACAGCTATGTCTGCCAACGACAACAAGACCGTGCCTCCACCCTCCAACTATGACACCTTCAGGAACCGTGAAGGAGCGTCATCGGTGATGGAAGGACATTCCTCTACGAGGCCTCCATTCTTCAACGGTACCAACTACGGGTACTGGAAGTGCCGGATGGAGACTTTCCTCCGGAGTGCATCTTTATGGAGGACTACAATGAAGGAGTACATCGAGCCCGAAGAAGAAGATTTTGAGAAATGGACTACCGCGGAGGTCGCCGCGGAGGTAAGCAATGCCAAGGCAATGAACGCCTTGCAATGCGCATTGGAGCCCGAGGACTTCAATAAGATATGCACATGTAAGAGTGCATATCAAATTTGGAACTCTCTCCTCATACTACATGAAGGGACGAGTCGGGTAAGAGACTCTAAACTCGTAGTCGTAACCAAAGATTACGAAATGTTTCATATGCAACAGGGCGAGAAGATGAAAGAATATTACGCTCGCTTCGTTGACATAATAAACGAGTTAGAGGCCCTCGGCAAGATCTACACTCAAAAGGAGAAGTGCTTAAAGCTTATTGAAGGACTTCCCTCTTCTTGGGAAAAACGTACCTTCGCCATCGAGGAAGGTAATGACATGAACAAATATACCGTAGTTCAACTAATGGGTACTTTGATGTCATACGAGGTACGCAAAGATAGCAAGGTGAAGCTACAAGAAAAGATGAAGTCATATTTGAACCTAGATGCGCCTAAGAAAAAGGCGATTGCATTCAAGGCGGCTTCATCCACATCTTCCGATGATGAAGACTCGGAAAACGAGTTAGACTTGGAGTCCATGGCACTCATGGCCAAGAAGTTCAACCGTTTCTTCCGAAAAGGTAACTTCAAGAACAAAGCTAAATTTGGTTCTACTAACGCCTCTTCCTCTCCTTTGTGTTTCAAGTGTAATAAGCCGGGACACATGAAAGCGGAGTGTCCCCTCAATAAGCACAAGGAGAAGTGGAAGGCGCCAAAATTCGATAATTCCAAGAAATACAAAAAGGGGTACAAGAAAGGACTTGTCGGAGCAACATTCACCGACTCCGAGGATTCCTCAAGCGGAGAGTCGGATGATGAGAAAGTGGAGCAAGCACATATGTGCTTCATGGCAAGAGAGGAGAACGATCAAGGATCCTCCTCTTCCGATGATAGTAATGACGAAAGCGATGAGGTAACGATGGATGATCTTAGAAATGCTAACTCTCAACTTTGGTCAAAATACACTAAGTTAGTAAATAGATATACTAAGGTAAAAGATGACCTAGCTAGCATTCAAACATCGCCTAAGACTATCATCACCAACAACGACACCGTTGTTGAAGAGTTAAGAAATGAGATTGTTAATCTCAAATCTAAACTTGAACATGTTAGCATCGAGGATGCGGAAGAACATGAGATAGCGGATTTAACTTCTCAAAACTCGACTTTGAGTATTGAGAACGAGAATCTTAAATCTCGTGTTTATGTGCTCACTTCGCAAATATCCACTTTGGATACTTCTTTGCGTTCTCTCAAAGAGAAATATGAGAACACATTGGGCCGAATTAACAAATTCAACAAAGGTAAGGACCATTTGGATAAAATCCTAAGTGACTTACTTCCGGCCAATCACCACATTGGTTTGGGGTATACGACGGGATGTCCATCCAAAGCGGCCACTACTTTTGTTAGGCCAACTTCCGGTGACTCTACGAGTGGTAGCAAACACTCTATTGGTAGTTCATCTACCAATGGTGCTTCCACCTCGTCCACGCCCTCTTTTAGAAAGAAACCCACCTTGGGTGGACCTCCAAAGAAGGGTCATGCCTACATGTACACCAATAACATGCCACGTAGGAACACACGTCCTACTCCACCATCTTACACATATGATGATTTTTATGCAACACATTCTCGGGCACGTGCACACCATGTGAGACACCCTCACGCACGTGTTCCCACACATGCATATGTTCACCCACCGCATCATATGAATAATTCTCGTCGTGCACCATTCCATCATGTCTCATATGCCTATCCACAACATGCATCACGTAGAAATCAACGTCGCATGCATGCACCCAATAGGATGATGGCTCCCAAAATATTTACTATTTGGAGCCCAACGGACACAAGCATGGACGAAAAACAAATATACATGAATGCTTATTTTTCGGATGTTGTACATAGTAAGAATTATGTGGGGAAGTCTAAGTCCACTTGGACTTGGCTTCCAAAGGTCTAATCCCTTGGACCCAATGACCTTGGGTACCATGATATGAAAGTTTCTATCTTTAGGTACTCAAGGAAAAGAAAAGGGAAAGGAGCAACAAATTTAAATTTAGCTCCAAAGGGAATTGGATACTCGACAGCGGGTGTTCAAAACACATGACGGGTGACGCTCGATTGCTCTCCGGAGTGGTTCCCATTGCGAATGGAAACCGCGTCATATTTGGAGGCAACGAGAGCGGAACCATCATAGGTGTTGGTAAAGTCGGTAACCCCTCTAAACCATTAATTAGTGATGTTTATCTTGTTAGTGGTTTAAATCATAATCTTATTTCAATAAGCCAACTTTGTGACAAAGGTTACAAAGTTAGCTTTGCGAAAGGATTGTGTCATATTTTAAGAAAGGATAATGAAAAATTATTATTTTCCGGAACTCGTCGTAAAGACATTTATATTTTGGATCTTCCTAAGTCATATGAACAATGTCTCGTTGCCAACACAAGTGAACAACACTTATGGCATCGACGCTTTGGACATGTGAACTTTGGAACATTATATAAGCTTTCAAAATTGAATTCTATTAAAGGTTTTCCGAAGCTAGTTTTTGAAAAGAAAAGTTTTTGTGATTGTTGTCAACGCGGCAAGCTTCCTAAATCTTCATTTAAACCTAAGAAAAGCATCTCTACTAAAAGGCCACTAGAGCTATTACATCTAGATTTATTTGGGCCAACTAGAGTAGCTTCCTTAGGAAATGCAAGGTATGGACTTGTCATCGTAGATGACTATTCAAGATTTACTTGGGTATTTTCATTGTGCAATAAAAATGAAACTTTTGAAAACTTCACAATTTTTGTTAAGAAAGTACAAAATCTCTTAGGAACCACCATTGTCACTATTCGTAGTGATCATGGAGGTGAATTTGAGAATGAGTCTTTTGAGACATTTTGTGATGAAGTTGGTATTACTCACACCTTCTCTTTCCCTCGTGCACCGCCTCAAAATGGTGTAGTTGAGAGAAAGAATAGGACGCTAGTGGAGTGTGCTCGCACTATGCTTGATGATAGCCAACTTGGCCATCAATTTTGGGCGGAAGCGGTACACACCGCTTGCTATGTGTTTAATAGAATACTTTTGAGGCCCGGCACTAAACAAACGTGTTATGAATTGTTGTTTGGTAGGTTGCCTCAAGTTAAACATTTTCGTGTTTTCGGTTCAAAATGTTTTATTAAGAACACATATGGTAGTTTGGACAAATTCGATCCAAGATCCGATGAGGGAATCTTTGTTGGATACTCTACGCGTAGCAAAGCCTACCGGATATTCAACAAACGAACCTCAACGATCGAGGAGTCGCTTCATGTGTCATTTAATGAAGGATTTGTTCCAACTAGAATTTCAAATGATAATGATTCTATGGATGTTTTATGTGATTCGTTTGAAAATTCTAAGTCTAATGATTCTATTGATTCCATTGAGACTAACCCAACTAATGAAGTTGTTGAGAATGTTCCAAGTGATCAAGGTATTCCCAAACGGCTTCATTCGGTTCGTGACCATCCCCATGAGCAAGTCATTGGCAATATCTATGATAGTGTCAAGACGAGATCGCAAGTTCACCACTTCGCGAATTGTGCCTTTGCCTCATCGATAGAGCCAAAGAATATTAATGAAGCATGTGAAGATAGCGCTTGGATCTTAGCCATGGAGGAGGAGCTCATTCAATTCGAGAGGAATGAAGTTTGGGAGCTTGTTCCATTGCCATCGAAGAACCACACCGTCATAGGGACAAAGTGGATCTTCAAGAACAAGACCGACCAAAACCAAGTCGTCGTCCGGAACAAAGCTCGGTTAGTAGCTCAAGGCTATCGACAAGAGGAAGGTATCGATTTCGAAGAATCTTTCGCTCCGGTAGCTAGATTAGAATCAATTAGATTATTATTGTCTTTTGCATGCCATAAGAATTTTAAATTATTTCAAATGGATGTTAAAAGTGCATTTTTAAACGGAGATGTCGTTGAGGAAGTTTACGTTTCTCAACCTCCGGGCTTCATTAATGAAAAATTTCCAAATCACGTTTTTAAATTAAAGAAAGCTCTTTATGGTTTGAGACAAGCTCCTCGAGCTTGGTATGATCGCCTAAAGAATTTTCTTTTGGATTTGAATTTTAAAATGGGTGAAGCCGATTCAACACTTTTTATTAAGCATGCGAATAATGATATATTATTAGTTCAAATTTATGTTGATGATATCATTTTCGGTGCTACTAACTTCGCTCTTTGCGAAGAGTTTTCTAATGTTATGAAGGAACAATTTGAGATGAGCCACATGGGCGAACTCAAATATTTCTTAGGTCTCCAAATTCGCCAAATGAACGATGCAATCTTCATCCACCAAACGAAGTACACGGTGGAGTTGCTAAAGAGATTTGGAATGGAGAATGCCTCCGGGAAAAAAACTCCGATGAGCACGACTACGCATCTTGACAAGGATACGGGCGGTAAGGATGTAGACATTCGTCTATATCGAGGTATGATAGGTAGTTTGCTTTATCTTACCGCAAGTAGGCCCGATATTATGTTTGCCGTATGTATATGTGCTCGTTATCAGTCTCAACCTAAGGATTCTCACTTAGTAGCGGTAAAACGCATTTTTCGCTATCTAAGTTACACTTTAGATTTTGGATTACTATATCCGAGATCTAGCACGTATGAGTTAGTCTCATACAGTGACGCTGATTATGCGGGATGCAAATCCGACAGGAAAAGTACTAGTGGCACTTGCCATTTTCTAGGAAATTCTCTTGTCTCTTGGTTTTCCAAGAAGCAAAATTCGGTTTCACTTTCAACCACCGAGGCGGAATACATTGCCGCCGGTGCCGCTTGTGCCCAGGTTCTTTGGATGAGACACACATTGAAGGATTTTGGTATTCATTGTGATACTAGCCCTATCATGGTGGATAACCAAAGTGCTATCTGTCTTTCAAAGAATCCGGTGCACCATTCCCGATCGAAACACATAGATGTCCGACACCATTTCTTAGATGATCATGTTGCTAAAAAGGACATCATTTTAGTGTACGTTGAAACCCAAAAGCAAATCGCCGATATTTTCACGAAACCCCTAAAGGAGGACTCCTTTGTGCGGTTGCGTCGAGAATTGGGGATTATGGGTGAATCCGAGATATAGGATTCATATTTTAATTCAATCATCTTGCATGCTAATATATTTCGCGATATTTCATTCATGCTAGATTAATTGAATTTTTGGGAATTTTATGTGAATTATTTGAATTTATTGCTCGAATTCGTATTTCAATGTCGTATTTAAGATTTCGACGTTTTATGGGGTAATTTAGATGACTAATGAGTGAGTTTGGATGTATCATCCAAGTGGTTTGTGAAGAGAAATCAAAATTCTACTTTTGGACTCTTCTAGTCGATTTCAGTTCACTTGTCAACCGACTAGATGCTCATCTAGTCGGTCAGCAAATGAACTCAGACCGACTAGCTCATGCAAATATCCATCTCCTATCTTTTTCTATCTTTAGTCGGTCATAGTATACTTTCCAACCGACTAGATTGAAAACTAGTCGGTCAGTGAATATACTGCGACCGACTAATTCTTGCCCTAGAAATTCATCTGAGCTACTGTTTCGACTTAGTCGGTTCAAGCTCATTGACCGACCGACTAGATCGTAATCTAGTCGG